>JALAZF010000651.1:1200000-1800000 GCA_022829125.1 Lathyrus tuberosus | reverse complement strand
AGGGCATTGTCGTTTAGTTTCCATTTGATTTTAAGACATATTTCAAATTGGTTTCAAATTTGTTTCAAACCATGATTAAATCTAATTCCAAGATTTTGATATCATGCCCTTCACAAGATTCAAGTTGAAAAGTCGAAACTCACATCCATGTTATCATAGGCTTCAAGTAAAGTCACAAGTTCCTTACAAAAACTCAAAGCTACTTCAAAGTACTCAAAGAGTTTTACAAGTAAATTCAAGATTCCTAGTTTACAAGTCTAAGAATGATTATGAATTCGTGAAAAAAGGGGAACTACGGATACTCTGATTCCACTCCCGTCAGGATACGTAGGCACAAGATGCGATGTCTTGGCGAGTATACTTAGATACTAACCCCTAGGTCTATACCTTAGCACATACCCTTAGCAAGCAAGTAATAGATAACATAAATACTAACAAGAGGTTCCTGTATAGTACTACAGACGTTTAGGATGCTAATACCTTCCCTAGGCGTAACCAACCCCCGAACTTAGATTCTCTTAACTTAGGTTTTTTCGATCTTTAACCTTCCCTTTGGATAAATCAAAGATCGGTGGTGAATAAACAATTTGCGATTCAAGTTAATCCAATAACTTGGTATCCGATTCTCACCGCGACAGAAATGGCGACTTCACTGGGGACTTTTGAGGGTTTCCCCTAACTTGTTTATACTTATGTTATTTATTTACTTATTTGCCTATATATCTTTATATTTGTATATATATCTGTTGTGCCTGGTTTTGCTGTGTGCAGGGGTTCTTGAGTGGTGAGGAGTCCTACACCCGGACTTGAGTGCAATTATGATAGGAGATGATATGGTCAAGGATACTTTGATGGAGTCGATTCCTGAAAAGTTGAATTGAGAAAATCATCGCTCAGTTTAGGTTCTTTTGAAGTTAATGTTGTTTGAACGAGTCCATTTGTGAAAACGACATTAATTTCGACCAAGAACCAGTGAGACTGAGGACTGTAGTACCTTTAACCCCACTTGGCCTTTTAGAATGTAGTGCGGTGACTATGCGGGAGTCTATTTCCAAATAGTTGTCACGCGATACTACACTCGGACGAGATTCTCTTGAGAATATTATTGACTAACCGAGTAATTTGGGAAGTCGATAATATCCGAAAGATGGATTGTAGACTCTGGGAACTTTGTAGAACCCGTTCGGCAGGTACATTTGAAACCATAGTACACACCTTGGGAATGGTAGACCATGGCTCCATGCTCGTGATCTTCAAACCTAAGCCTTGGCTTGTTTACCTGTATATGTGTATATGTGTATACCTGTGTTTATGCATCCATTCATGCATTCATGAATCACTATTCGGTTTCAAGAAACTCAATTGTTATTTCCCTTGCAAAATCACTAAAAAAAAATCCTGGATTATAAAATGAATTTTTTTTTCAGTCTTTCCGAAATGTTTGCAACCTACTGTTGAGTTCCTTGAAACCATTGCATCGCATGGCATATCATTTGCATCTTTGCATACATCCGTTTGTCCAGCAACTCATTCCCAGCTGTCTCTATCTTCAGTGTCACCTGTGAGTCGTCAAGCTGATTCCTCGACACAAATATCAGACTAGAGCTAACTACAGACGCATAATGGCAGAGCAAGAAGCACACAATGCTGAGATGCGAATGCAGATCGACGACCTTAAGTCAAGCGTGGCAAAGCTCACTGAAATGCTCCAAGTCTTGATTGCTAGAGGAGAGCAACCCCAAAGGACTGTCATCCAAGAAGTTTCAACTGCTGATCCTCAACATGTTCAGGTGCCACCTTCAACTTGGCCAGAATTTGGTTTGCCTCCCAACTACTCACCACCTCTTGCATCTACTGCTATGATTGGTCAGACTTCCAGACCAGTATTTCAAGCTCCAGTTTTCTCCGAGCCTAGACCTGTGGTTCATGCTGTTGCCCAGACTACTCGACCTCCTTTTGAAAACCCTCTCTATGAGTATAATGCTGACATTGCTCAGAGTGAAGACCATGAAGATTTTGTTGAACCCGCGTTTGTCCGTGAACATTTTCAAACTATAGACAAGAGACTTAAAGCTGTAGAGGGTGCTAATTTCTTCAACCTAGATGCAGAAAACATGGGTTTGGTTTCTGACCTTGTTATGCCTGCTAAGTTCAAGGCTATCGATTTTGTGAAGTACAAAGGTGATTCTTGTCCAAGAGCTCATTTGGTCATGTATACTCGAAAGATGGTTGCTCATGCCAAGAATCAGAAGTTGCTTATCCATTGTTTTCAAGACAGTCTGAGTGGAGCTTCTCTCAAATGGTATATGAATCTTGAACAGAACAGCATTCACTGTTTCCAGGATCTTATTAATGCCTTCATGAAGCAATATAAGTATAACCTTGACATGGCTCCTGACCGCCGTCAGCTTCAAAACATGTCTCAGAAGGATAAAGAGTCTTTCAAGGAATATGCTCAGCGCTGGAGAGAGTTGGCTTCTCAAGTTGAACCTCCTTTGGCAGAGAAAGAATTAACTGGATTGTTTATGGACACCTTATCTCCGTTCTACTGGGAGAAGATGATTGGTAGTGTCTCCTCCAGCTTCACTGATTTGGTTACTATTGGTCAGAGACTCGAGGAAGGACTTAAGAATGGTAAGGTATCCAAGGCTGCTGAATCGTCTAATGGTGCTAAGAAATTCTATGGGAATTTCCAGAAGAAGAGAGAAGATCAGACCAATGTTGTTATGTTTGAAACCAGGAGGCCTCGTCCTCGACCACGGTATGCTGACCACCCTGATATTGCTGCTGTTACTCCTGTGGTTACTGCTCCAAGACCAGCTCAAACACCTCAATGTCCAGCTGTTGGACAGAGTCAGTACCGTAATAGGAATAATTTTGATCCTATTCCAATGACATACACTGAACTTTATCCTGGGCTAGTTCAGAAAGGTTTGATTACTACAAGGCCTCTGCCTCCTCCTCCAAATCCTCTTCCAGCCGGCTATAGGACCGATCTTCATTGTGAATACCATCAAGGTGGTGCAGGTCATGACTTGGAACATTGCTTTGCATTGAAGGCTAGAGTACAAGAGCTGATCAGAATTGGTATTCTCTCATTTTGTGACACCAATCCGAATGTCAAGAACAATCCTTTGCCAGAGCACGCTAAGTGAAGCTTCGGTCGACCTCAGCCAGCTATCCTCTTAAGAGCCAGTGTTTCAGACAGGACAGCTCACTCTTGTTTCTGACTAGTCACTAGACTTTTGTTTCTTGTTGTTTGCATTTTCCTTATCTTGTATTAGCTGTTTGCTTTCAAATAATGTTTGTACTTTCATAATTAATAAAATGAGCATTGCAACTTTTGGATTCAATTTCATTTGCTTTGTTATTTACATCTTTACGCTTTATCTTTCATAAAAAAAAAACAAAAAAAAAACACAAAAAAAACAAAAAATATATTATCGCTTTTCCGCTTTCTCTTGATTATGTAAAAATTGGAGGGAGGATGATGAAAACGTAAGTACCCATAATTGTTGTTGGTATGCTTTCAAATCAAAACTTTGCTGAGGATGTAAGGCATTGTTTCAATTCCCAAACACTGGAGAAATAAGGAAGATAAACCCTCGTCAACCCCTTTGAGCCTTGAAGTAGGAGTTTCTTTTCTTTACAAATAAAAACCCGCAATCTTAACCTGGGGCAGGGTAGTTCTCAGTTAACTGGATTGTGCATTCAAATACAAGAGTTTCATGAAAGACATCTTTCAACAAAAAGGTTGCATTCTCAATTTTTTCCTTCGCACGCAACAAGCAAGTGTCGAAGATGTCTTTCAAGTCAAAAGTCGATGATGGTTCGCTGTAATCATTAAGCCAAGCAGTCACTTTCTTTCTTTAAAAAAAAAAAGATAAAAAAAAATCAAAAAAGGAAAAGTCCGCTAAGTCGAAACCTGTGAAGGAGACTTAGGCAGACAAAAAAACTGGGACATCCCGCTGACTGTAAGATTCATGAGAAATAGTTCAGGCAAAAGTTAGGGATAATAAAAAGGAGAAATCTTTAAATCCTTACCATGAAATCCTTAATGAAAAAAAAAAACAACAAAGAGTTATAAGGAAGTAGTGACTGTCACCTCAAAAGTCCCTTAACTTCTGAACCATCATCACTATCATCAATGCAATCCCTAACCTATGGGAACCTGAGTGCAGAGTCTGAGTTAACTGAGTGTAGGACTAGAGATCATCACGAAGATTGGGTGGGTACAAATAAACTTTGAGCCTTTATCCTTTGTTTCTTAAACCGTGAACCAGGCCACGTTATAACCATCAAAAGACCTAATTGAAGCAAGGTTATTTTGAAAGCATACTACAACGAGGTTGCGTAAATTGACTCCTAAAGATCTTTGCAGATCATTTTTTTTGGCATCACGCCTTTTTGCTTTATCTTTCACTTTTAAACGTTTTGAACCACCGTGTTCTGACCAGTGCCCCTATTGTTTTACCTCTTTCCAAAAATGATTTTGATTTCAAAAGTTGCATGAACTTTGCATTTACTATGTTTGTATGAACACTTTTGCAATCTGGCTTCCGCTTAAGGAATTTTCAAACATTTGAGAAACTTGGTCAGTGACCCAATCAGGGGCAAGTTCCTTCCAGATCTTATTGAGAATCAGTTCAAGATTTGTTCAGTGCAAGTCCTTCCCATAATTGGTTTATACAGAAGACTTTTTCAAGACTCATACTGGGGCAAGTTTTCCAAGTGCACTATAATTCAGTCATTTACAGAATCATTCCAGCTGAAGCAATTATCAGTTCATCTACAATAGTTAGCTAGTCTGGGGCAGTTAACTTGAAGAATCCCCATGCCCATTTCCATCCTTCCTATAGGGATCAGCAAACTGATACAATTTACCAGTGTGGCAGAGATTGTGTTCAGCAGTAGCATCTTTAGTCCCCAAAGCGGAATGACATTGATCTTCGTGTTGAGGAATCAGTCTTCCAGTCTTGTCTTCTCCACTAAAAGAGTCGAGTCGTGTCTTCGACATCTACATTGCATTTACATTTGCATTTGATCATATATCATCTGCATAATTCATATACATATGCATAGCAAGAGTGTCATCCTCATTTTGCACTCATTTGCATTCTTCATAGGTCGTATTGTCATCCACGTCTTACCTTGTGGTCAAAGTCCAACTTACTTGGCACCTACCAAACAGATATTGTCATGTTTACCAATGCTTTCTTGGGTATTTTCTTGTTCATAGTCGTTCACTGCTTTCCTGGACGTTGTGGTTTTCTTTACATCCAATGCCTACTTGAACTTCACCTTTTGTCTCATTTGCGTCTGATGCCTTCTCAGATGTTGTGATCGCACCTTTCATTCAAAGCCATTATTGGATGATTGGTTTCTTTTGCGTCCAATGCTTTCTTGGATCCCTACTTTGTTCACTTTGTCTAAAGCCATTATTAGATACTGTGATTGTACCTTTCATTCAAAGCCATTATTGGATGACTGATTACTTTATCTCACATTCATCTAAAGCCATTATTAGATATTGTGATTATACCCTTCATTCAAAGCCATTATTGGATGTCTGGTTTCTTTACCATCTGATGTTCTTCCGGATGGGTCCCTCTTTCTGATGTTCTTCCAGATCGAGTCTTTGTTCACATTCATCTAAAGCCATTATTAGATATTGTGATTATACCTTTCATTCAAAGCTATTATTGGATGACTGGTTTCTTTGCATTCAATGCCATTCTTGAATGTAGTCTTTATTCACAGTCATCTAAAGCCATTATTAGATATTGTGATTACACCTTTCATTCAAAGCCATTATTGGATGTCTGGTTTCTTTACCATCTGATGCTTTTCCGGATGTGTCCCTCTTTCTGATGTTCTTCCAGATCGAGTCTTTATCTCACATTCATCTAAAGCCATTATTAGATATTGTGATTATACCTTTCATTCAAAGCCATTATTGGATGACTGGTTACTTTATCGCACATTCATCTAAAGCTATTATTAGATATTGTGATTATACCTTTCGTTCAAAGCCATTATTGGATGACTGGTTTCTTTGTGTCCAATGCCTTTTCGGATTACATTATTTTGTCTCATTCTCATCTGTTGCCTTCTTAGATATTATGATTGTACCTTTCATCCAAAGCCATTATTGGATGTTTGGTGCTTTTCTTCATCCAATTCCATTCTTGGATGATGTTTTCCAGATACTTTGCTTTGTTTCAATTCATTTCTGACACAACTGTAACATTTTTCCCCTGTGGTACCCTTCCCCATAGGCTTCTCTGTCTTGCATCCATTTCATCTCATATCATATCATCTGCATTTGTGGCATCTTAAGGCCAAAAAATTGTGCATGTTTATATTTAAGTCTCTCCTATCTCGTCGAGACGAAGATTTCAATCTCCATATCTCCAGATAGAAGAAACTTAAATAGGGGCATCTGTCATACCCTAATTTTTGACCATAAGATTCCACCACCTTTGTGCATCATCCCGCATAACATCTTTAGGTCATACGACATTTGTGTGTGTGTTTATTGTAACTAACCAGTTTTGGCAGGTACATTAATTTCAAGTGTAGATGGTTTTAGTTTTCTCAGCCGAACATTTCAAGGCATGACCAATTAATCCTGATTTAAAGTGATCCTAAGGTTTCTACTTGATCTAAACTTTACTGCTAGAATTTTTTTCTCATTCATGGGCTATTCTGAGACCAAGACTGTGAAGGTGGTTTGGATGAGTTTTATGGTTATATCTCACATTAAAGTCAGGACCGGACTGTAATTTTCATGATGTCGTTATATATTTGTTCTTGAAGACAGGGTACATTGATCTCAAGCTTGAATTTTTGTTAGGCTTTGAATGCATCGCGGTTTTAAGTTTAATCGGACCATGGGTCACATTATCTCAAATTGGGTTGCAATGTGATGTTTCAAAATGTTTTGACCATTACTAAGAGTTCTTCATGGTTACAAGTTTAGGGCATTGTCGTTTAGTTTCCATTTGATTTTAAGACATATTTCAAATTGGTTTCAAGTTTGTTTCAAACCATGATCAAATCTAATTCCAAGATTTTGATATTCATGCCCTTCACAAGATTCAAGTTGAAAAGTCGAAACTCACATCCATGTTATCATAGGCTTCAAGTAAAGTCACAAGTTCCTTACAAAAACTCAAAGCTACTTCAAAGTACTCAAAGAGTTTTACAAGTAAATTCAAGATTCCTAGTTTACAAGTCTAAGAATGATTATCAATTCGTGAAAAAAGGGGAACTACGGATACTCTGATTCCACTCCCGTCAGGATACGTAGGCACAAGATGCGATGTCTTGGCGAGTATACTTAGATACTAACCCCTAGGTCTTTACCTTAGCACATACCCTTAGCAAGCAAGTAATAGATAACATAAATACTAACAAGAGGTTCCTGTATAGTACTACAGACGTTTAGGATGCTAATACCTTCCCTAGGCGTAACCAACCCCCGAACTTAGATTCTCTTAACTTAGGTTTTTTCGATCTTTAACCTTCCCTTTGGATAAATCAAAGACCGGTGGTGAATAAACAATTTGCGATTCAAGTTAATCCAATAGCTTGGTATCCGATTCTCACCGCGACAGTCAGGTACATCATCTGAGACTGAACAGGGATGTTCACTCGTAGAGGATAATCACCAGGTAGACAATCATACAATGGGTTAGTCAACACAGCAAAACCTGATGAGGGGCCAAAATCCTTCATCCCATCATGTTGAAAGCTATCCTCTGACATAGCCATCACAACTTTCAAATTATCTATGCTCCTCTTATCTCCGCTTGAACTTGCTTTAAATGTTTTGTGGTTACCACAGGTTCAGTATGAGCGTCGAGAAATCAGCTGGCAGGAAATGGACAGAGGATCGGATGAGTTTGTTGGAAAAGGATATGCTAATGTCATGAGTATGCAATGCAGGGTTCCAGGATCAAAACAACATCTGATTCTGAGGAAGAAGTTAGACATAGGATATCTCTGATCACAGGACCCCCATAGGTAGGCTCTAAACGGGTAGGTGCCTAGAGTTATGGATGTCTTTCAAAGACATTATAGCCATGACGAAGGAACATCAGACGATAATATCCTTGAAAGGATCTCGTCTAGGTGAGGTCTTTATTTCTTCCCCACGAGAAAGACTCCTCGGAGGCGTCCACTACACAACCATCGACACACGGGTTCTAAGTAGGGTTCTCAGAATCCTAGATCGAGGTCGAAAATATTGCAGTCAGGAAGTAATACGTTAGAGGGATCTCATCTGATTGGGGCATTCGCATTAACCCACAAAGAGTTAACACTACCAACCACCATGGATAAATGGGTTAATGGTCCTTGGGATCAACGGCTCACCTCGAAAATATTACCGCCATGGCAAAGATTCACCACAACAATAGTATCTCCAAGGTAATCTACTCCAAGCGGGGTTTTCGCTTCAACTCACGCGGAAGAGACCACACAAGCCTACACTACATAACCACCATCCTAATCCTAGGGTTTTTCTCGACTCGGGTGTAGAGCCGTCTCACAAAGTACCAATGATCAGAGGACCCCCACAATGTCATAAGAGATAATAATAGGATATAATAACTGTCGTAACTTGAAATTTGACCTCCTTCTTTTGCCTATTGCATAAGCATAAGCATTCGCATCGCTAGCATACGCATTCACACTTTTCTCTGTGTGTTACTTGTTGCAGGATATTCATGTTTTTTTAGCCCGATTAATCATATCCTCACGAGGTCATCTCATCATCAAAACAAGCACAAGATAAGGGTTTCCATGCCTATTTATCAAAACTAGAGGTGGAAAATTGAAGTCGGGACCATAGCATCATTTTTCAAGCAAAATGGGCAAAATTTGGTCTGAGTAACCGGTTAACACAATTCCTTTGTAATTCTGTTAACCGGTTAACACAGACAGATTTTGTGTTTTCTGCTGTATTTTGGGACAGCATCCATACACTCTCTTTGGACTTTGATTCTACAGTATTCTAGCAGTGTGTGGAACATTCTAGACATCTCTAAACAGTTCAATACATTTCAAGTGGATTGGTTCCAATGCATCACTCTAATTTAAGTGCACCATGTTACTTAATGTACCAACATGTCAACCTTTGGATTTTGAAACTCACATTGGGATTGGTACCGAGTTGGTTCTAACTAACCGAGTTAACCGCCTTGACTCGGTGAGTCAAGTCCAACTAACTCCTAGCCTAGTTCAAAACCCAAAGCTAATCCCAAACCAACTTCCAAACCATCTCACACTCCAAACCTAAAATCTATATAAACTCACCTTCACTCATTTTCAAGGACCTTCAACCACTTGCTCCATTTCACTCTTAATTCTCCCACATTTCTCTCACTTTCTCTCTGATTTCTCTACTCATTCTTCATCTTCATTTCAATTCTCTTCCAAAAACCTCACCAAAGCTCATTTCTACTTTGAAGGATAATCACTTTTACATCAAAAGTGATTATTTCTTGAGCTCAACCTTCATCATTCTTGCTATTACACTTGGATTTCTGGAGTTATTTTAGCTTTTGGATTGATCTTGAGTAGTGGCTGCAACTTCCAACGGTTCGAATTCGCATTTTGGAGAGTTATCGTATTTTGCTCGATTTTGATACGGTTCGTCTACAAATTGAAGATTCCTCTGGTTTTCTTTGGTTTTCTGCATCAAGAATCCTTTGCAACATTCACCAAGCCAAATCTCCGGCTTGTAGGTTGGTAGATCTAACTGATTTTATCGTTTTGCACATTTTCGTATTGCTCGCAATGTAGTTGATAAATGTTGTGTGTGATTTGGTTTTGCATTTTTTGATCCATGATCCAATTGTATTAGTTGATCCTATCTCTGTTTATTTGCTGTTTTCAAGTTCAATTTTCGTACACAATCTCAGTTCCTAGCATGTGGTAGTTTGTATAAGTGATTATGTGTTGAAAACTACTTTTGAAAAGCTATTTTTTCTATTTTTTTCAAAACTGTTCAGTGTTAACCAGTTAACAAACGGTGAGTAACTGGTTACTCAGTTCAATTTTCACCAAAAACGCCAATTTTCAAGCAAGTAACCAGTTAACGCATGGTGAGTAACCGGTTAACACTGAACCAGAATGCCATTTTCTTGCATTTTTAAGTGTGTTTGCCATGCATTCGCCATTTTAACCCCTATTGATTATCATGCTTGATTTTATGGATATTCTAAATGTCATCTCACTTCTGGTTGAAGCATGTTCATGAAGTTTCGGTACACATTTTCGATTATTCATTTATTCCATGTTCTTAGCATTGTATGAACATAACAATTCTTGCACTATTTTTGTTCACATGATACATGAGTTTGTGTTTCATTTTGGTGATCATTTGGCACTGTTTTACACTTTCCAATTCAGTTTGCATTAAGTTTATTCTTCATGGATAAGCTTAATCTTGTATAACCAATTATTCACTCCTTTTTGCTTTAATGACTTTTCATTCTATTTGGAAAGTTGTTAGCATGTTTCTCCCTTGATTAATTGATCGAAACTTTGTTTCGATTAATCGATCTTCCCTTTTCCTCTCTTTAGGCCTCCTTTAGAACTTTTTCTCTCGATCCCTTCGTGGAGTTGGAGTTTCGCGCTACACCTGGCATCGGAGCTCTATACAAACTGACGCCGTTACGCTATTCGATTCTCTACGCAAGAGCATTGTACAACTTGGAGCCGTTGGGCCATCCGGTTCAACTTCCACATTACACCCTGTGTGTGTTTGGGAAGGAATGAGAAGGGAGAATTCCTACTCTCATTCTGACTATTTCAGGTAGGGGACGAATGACCCTGAGCTTGGCTTAGTCATCTCTATCTCCAGGCGGTGATGTGTTTTCTTTCCCCAGTTGAGTCGATCCTTGATCACTCCTACCTCTTTCAATATCTCCTTTTGATCAATCACCATCCTTCTTGGTTGAGATCACCATTCTTGCGCTAGCAATCTCTCTTTGTTTCATTTCTCCTTTCTTTTTGTGATCAATCCTTGCTTTTGATTCCCTTGAAGAGTCTTAATTCTCCTTCTTTGGTCTAACACATTTTTCTGTTAAACGACCATTCTTCCCCAAGAGTCCGCAACCTTTTCTTTGGTTCCTCTCCCTTTGATTGGTTAACCACTGCCTGTTAGTTAAAACACCAATGCTTGCTATCGTATTCAGTTAATCACAGTCTGTCTGTTAATCACTGAGCACCTCTTGGGTTAATCACCTTCTCTTGGCTAATCACCCGTCTCTTCAGTTAACCACAGTCTGTCTGTTAAGATACTGAACCCTTTCGAGTCAATCACCTTCTTTTGGGTTAATCACTCGATTCTTTTGGTTAATCGCAGTCCATTTGTAAACACCGAATCCCATGCAGTTGGCAACCTCCTCTTGGTTCGGATACTTGCACCCTTGGGTTAGTAACCTTTCTATGATTCAAATACCCTTTCTTCGGTTGAGTACTGTTAGTTCAGTCTATTTACCGAACCCCTTTGGGTCACGACCTTTGCTCGGTCCTACACCCATCCTTTGGGTCACGACCTTCGTTCGGTCCTACACCCGTTTTTCTGGTTAATCACCGTTTTCTCTGTTAAAACCAATGCTTCTCTACCCCCACAGAGTTGCAGTCCTTTCTCCCTCGGTTAACCACTGTTCATCAGTTAACATACCGAGGCCCCTTCAGAGTCAAACACCTTCTCTCGGTTCAACACTCTCTCTCTTGGTTTATCACAGTCTATCTGTTGATACCAGTTTCTTTTCCCCGCCAGGGTTTTACTTTCTTCCTTCGGTTAACCACTGCTAGCCAGTTAATATACCAAGTTTCCTTTTTTCTCTTAGTTATGACACCATCCCTTTATTTGGATCCCCAGCGGAGCCCTTCCTATTCCCTTTGCTCTTATTTTCTTGGTTTCGACACCAATTCTTTTTGTTATCCCCAACGAAGTTTCTTCCTTTCTTGGTTTTGACACCACTCTTTTTCCTATTCTTTTGTACAAATGCTTTTTCTGTGTGGTCTTCCCCAGTAGAGTTTTTCCTTCATTCCTGTTCTTGGTTTGGACACCACTTTCTATTCATTTTTCTTTCCTGTTCAGTTCCACGAACTACGGAGGCTCTGATTCTGCATTCTTTTGAATGTATGATACGTAGGCACGAGACGCAATGTCTTGTCGAGCA
The DNA here is from genome assembly GCA_022829125.1 of Lathyrus tuberosus. Taxonomy (NCBI): domain Eukaryota; kingdom Viridiplantae; phylum Streptophyta; class Magnoliopsida; order Fabales; family Fabaceae; genus Lathyrus; species Lathyrus tuberosus. The sequence goes on along the minus strand of JALAZF010000651.1, from coordinate 1,787,797 downwards.
CACTTCCACCCTTCTTGCCTTCTCCCTTTCTTCCTTCTTTTCTGTCCCCTGGTTCCTCTGAACTACGGCGCTCTGACTTCCTCATTGCACTATGAGGGTACGTAGGCACGAGGACTTCGTTCCTCCGCGAGCACTTTCCTTCTTTTCTTTCTTTTTCCTCTTTTTTCTCTCTCTCTCCGCTTTCTTTTAACTAGAAGCCTTTAGATAGATAACCCATCCAAGCCTAGAAGCAAGCGAAATGGTTCCCGTCGAGTACGACGGATGCGTTAGGTGCTAATACCTTCCTTTCACATAATCGACCCCCCGTTCCCGTTTCTCTTCCCCTTGGGTTTTATCGATATTTTCCCTGTCCTTTGGGACTAAATAAAGTTCGGTGACGACTCTGTTGTATCTTTGAGTGTGCGATTCACTCTGGTAGATTTCTAGCCATCTTCAGTTGGCGACTCTGCTGGGGACAGGTTGACCTATTGCTGGTCCATCCCTTGAGGGGTCTCGCCTAGTTTTGTTTGTTTTCTTGCTTGCTTGGGTGTTTATCTTTAGCGCTTTACTTGCTCTATTTTCATGCTTTAGCTTTACGTTTATTTATTGCATTCCTTTACTGCTTTGAATATTCATATGCTGCATACTCTGGATATCAACTGTTGTTGGGATGGGTAGATATTATTGGAGAGAAAGGTCCTAACACCGAGCCTAGTATACACATAGGCTAGAACGTGGATAGTCGTGAGGGCTGAGTTTTACGCATTGGGATATCACGAGACCCACATCCCAGATCGTGATTCGTTTGAGAATACTTCCATCCTGTGAGAATTCACTACGGCGGGGGATTTTCATCCTGAGTCCTATGGTTTGGGCGACCTTTTCTAGGGACCACCTTGTTATGTCTAGATCACACCTGTGAGGGGGATGGGTTTTTGCAGGAAAACAAGCCACTTCATACCCTTGTTTTCACACACGCCAGACTTCTTAACCGACACATCAGATTATGTTGCACTGACACAGATTATATGCAGATATCTGGATTATTTAGACTTGATTATTCGGGCTTTGCTGGCTTCTTGTTGCTGTGTTGCATATCATTTCATCATGTAAATTAATTTTTGCATATGCATTTCCAGGTTTTCGAAGGCTTATCTTTTGTTGACATTATCATAGAGATGAGTACTGGTTGTCGTGGCATCGTCAGTTACAAGTTTGTGGAGCCTAAGCTGGGTATTCTAAGAGATTTGGCATCTTTGTTGGTTGAAGATCACAGAGGGGTTTTCATAGGTACGCATGGTAGTTTGTTGGCCATCCTCAACACTGAAGTCAACATCACTGCTATTCATACTCTGGTTCAGTTCTACGATCCGCCATATAGGTGTTTCACATTTCAGGATTATCAGCTAGCACCTACACTTGAGGAGTATGCTCATATTCTGGGGGTTGAGATCAAGAAGCAGGTTCCTTATGTTTACACTAGCGGTTGTCCGAAGTTTCATCTTATTGCTGATGCGCTTGGCATTAGTAAGAAGGATGTGGAGGATAATCTTAAGACCAAAGGGAAAGGTATTCGAGGGTTTGCTTCGAAGTTCTTGATTGATAAGGCCACTAGTTTTTATAAGGATGGAAATTGGAAGGCTTTCAACGCCGTTCTTGCTTTGCTAATATATGGGATTGTCTTGTTTCCGAACATGGAGGATTTCGTAGACCAGGCTGCCATAAGTATTTTCTTGTCCATGAACCTTGTTCCGACACTTCTTGCTGATACCTACCATTCTATTCATTCCAGGAATGAAAAGAAGAAGGGTACCATTGTCTGTTGTACTCCTTTGTTGTACCGATGGTTCATGTCTCAACTTCCACAGAAGGGTCCCTTTGTTGAGAATAAGGATAATCTCAAGTGGTCTCAACGAATCATGTCTCTTACCGCTGATGATATTTCTTGGTATTCTCGAGTCTACGACGACATTCCGATCATTCTTCGTTGTGGGAAATTCTCCAATGTGCCTCTCTTGGGTACAAAGGGTGGAATTAACTACAATCCGAGAATGGCGTTCCGACAGTTGGGATACCCTATGGTTGACAAACCTGATCCTGAGGTAGTGGGAGAGTTCATCTTTCATGAATGGGTTGACGACATGGGTCTGTTGAAGAGGTTTAGTGCCGCTTGGACTCAGATTCATCTTGAAGGAATAGCCGATTTGGGTAAGAAGAATTGCGTAGCCAAGGAAGCTTACACACTTTGGGTCAAAGAGCGCGTCAAAGATATCTTATTGCCATTCTCTCCCGAGCCTTCCATGAATGCAAAGCTTCCTGAACTTGCTGTTGTTCCTCCATATGAGGTCGATCAACTCAAGCTGATTGTTGAGAAGTTAAGAAGGAGAATGCTGATCTTCGTCTCAACCTTGATAGAGTCACTTCCGAGAAGGATAGCCTACAGATTAAGCTCCGTCATAAGCGCGAGCGCATGCTCAAAGAGGTGGAGGTGGAACAGAACAAGCGTAGGAAGGTGGTGATGCTTTGAAGAGCACCTATGAAAGACTTGCTTCAAAGAAGAGACAACTCACCAATGCTCATTATTAAGCCTACAAAGAGGAGCTGAGCTACAACAAGAAACTTGAAGAGCTTTGAGGGGAATTATCCGAGTTCAAGGCAAAGTGGCAAAGAGAGCAAGATTGTGCTAATCAGCTAGCGAATGACTTTTCCCAATGTCAAGCTAAGCTCGACAAAGTCTTAGGTGAGATTCAGAAGCTGCAAGATCAAGTGCATCAGAGCAAAGAGCAGATTAGTCAGATCAACACAGAGAGCACTCATTGGGAGCATCAAAGTCGTCATCTACAGAACCTCCTGGATCAGAAAGAGGCGTTTCTTCAATACATGCTTCAGGGACCTAATCATTCTTTGCTGCGCAACCTCATGAAGGATGCGAAGTACTCGAGTGAGAGGCATGGTCATCTAGCCAGATTTGCTGAGCATGCATTGGAAGACCTACCAGGGTTGTTGAAGGATGCATATGCTGATGCATTACCACACTGGCTTCCTTGGGCAGTTTTTCATTTCTTATCTGTGTGTAGGGTGGTATTTGATAGGATCCGTGCGGATTTTGTCGTAGCCCAAAAGGCATATATTTGACTTGTATTTGACTTGTACTTCTTTCCTCTATTAAATTAATGAATGAAGATGCTTGCTCACTCTATCTTTTATGCCTTTACTTGTATGCTTTCTGATTATTGTCAACAAAGATAAGTTTAAGAATTCCTGGAATTTAAAACTTTATTTTTGCATGCATATCATACATTCATCTGCACACATATGCACGTCCCTTCATCTGAAACCGTTGCTCATCCTTGTTCGCATTCCTTGTAGCAAGACGACGACTCGACATCGGTATTTTACTCGCTCAAACAAATCCAGAATCATGACTGACTTTGAAGCTGAGAACGCTGCTTACAAGGAAACTCTGGCTCAATTCCAAGGTCGGATGGATCAGTTCCAAACGAACATGGATGTCATTATAGAGCTCCTCGTGCTCAGAGGGATACTGCTGCTGCTGCCACTGTTGTTGCAACCACTACTGATGCAACTGTTGTCACTCCTGTTGTGACTGTTCCTCCTGTTGTTACGGCTACTCCTGCTGTTATTGTTCCTTCTCCTGCTAGGGTTGAAGTGCTAGTTGAACCTGTGAATCAGCCTGTTGTTCAGCCTAGTGTGAATCAGATGCCCGCTGGTTTCCCTTGGGGCATGCCTCCGAATTACACTCCTTAGAATGCGAATAATGGTAGTGCCTTCATGCCATATCAGCATTTTGGTGCACCCATGCCTAATGGGAATGCTTCCGCCTATCCATGGGTCATGCCTACTCCAGTCCCGCCTCCAGTGGTGAATGATGATCCTAAGAATCTTCAGGCTCAAACTCATCAAACTACCGGATTGGTTGACACTGAGACTCTTGATGATGAAGAGCATGTGTATAGAGGACCTCCTATTCATGTTCCGGTTCCATCTCAGACTGCTCAAACTGCTGTTCCGAATGTTCATCCGAGGATGTTCTACCCTGGGGCATCTGCCTCAGTTGCTGGGGTACCTCCTCTGAATTATCTGTATGGTGTTCTGATGGGTCAGAATGCTGGTCATATGGTTAATCCAGGTTTAGTTTATCCTTCTCAGTTTTCTACTCCGCAAGTGAATGCTCCTGCCGCTTCTCAGCTGCCCAATCCTCAGATTCTTGTTAGGCCTACTAATCAGAATAGATCGGTTGACTACAAGTTATTAGAAGACCGTATCAGAGCTATCGAAGGGTTTTCTGCTGTTGGCATGGAGGCCAAAAATTTGTGTTTAGTTCCGAATGTTGTGCTGCCGCAGAAATTCAAGATACCTGATTTTCCAAAGTCGAAGGTTTAAGCTGCCCGCGTAGTCACATCACTATGTACTGCATGAAGATGGCATCCCATATTGATAATGATGAGCTGCTTGTTCATTGTTTTCAAGATAGTTTATCCGGTGCCTCATTGGATTGGTACGTGGGCCTGGAGCGTAGCAAAATCCGTACTTGGAGGGATTTGTCTGAAGCATTCGTGAGACAATACAAGTATAACCTTGATCTGGTGCCCACTAGATTGCAATTGCAGAATCAGTCCCAACACTCAACTGAAACATTCAAGGAGTATGCACAAAGATGGCGTGAGATGGCATCTCGTGTGCGACCTGCTCTCTCTAATAATGAGTTGGTTGACATCTTTATGGGTATATTGCAGGGATCTTACTACGAGAAAATGGTGGGTAGTTCTTCATCGAACTTTATGGATGTGGTGACGATTGGTGAACGGATTGAGAATGGGTTGAAAACTGGAAAGATTCCTGGAGCTGCTTCCCAGCAGCCGGCCACTCGGAAGTCTCAGAATAGTCAGTCAAAGAAAAAGGAAGGTGAAACCAATGCTATTACATCTTAAGTTTCTCCTCAGTATCAAGCTTCCATGGCTCCCATGCCGTACTATCCGTATCCATACATTGTCGCTGCACAGTATCAACAACCTCCATATCAGTATCATCTGCAACAACCAGTTCAGAATGCTCAGAATCAACAGAATAAGAACCAACAGAATCAAAACCTTTAGAACAACAACAATCAGGGAAACCGTAAGCGCCCAAATTTTGACAAGATTCTGGTATCATACACCGAGTTGTTTCCTTATTTGGTTCACCAAGGGGCAATTGTCCCTAAGCAAATTGCACCTGCAATTCCTCCATTTGGTCCGAAGCATAACCCAAATGCATCTTGCGCCTCTCATGCTGGATACATAGGACATGCAACAGAGGATTGCTTTATTTTCAAAACCAAGGTTCAGGAACTTATTGATAAGAAGGTTTTGACTTTTGCTGAGGAAATACCCAATATTCAGAGTAATCCGTTGCCGGATCATGGTGGACCTATAGTTAACATGATTGAGGATAGTTTAAGGGCTGAACTAATTATGGATGTTGATGAGGTAAAGACCCCGATGGCTGTGGTTTTCAAGAAATTGAAGGAACATGGGCTGTTGAAAGGTTTGCACGGTAAGTGTCAGATTTGTGACGATAATTCCAACCAGTGTCGAAGGCTGAAGGGTTGTGTCCAGATTCTGATGAACTGTGGCGAAGTACAATTTGCCAGATCTAAACCTATTGAGGAAGTTGCTGTTATTGAGCCGTTTACCATTGTTTACAGGAAGGTTCCTATTGAATCCCCTAAACAGAAGAAGGTGCAACCCATCGTGGTTTGTCCGCCGAAGCCGTTTCCGTATAAGAATTCTAAGGAGGTACCATGGAAGTATGGATCTACTGTGTTTTATGGGGGTCAAGAGATAAGGTTCCCTGAATCTGAGATCGTGAATTTTACAGCTGTTGGAGGTATGATTCGTAGTGGACAAGTGTTTGCTCCGAAGGTCACTACGAAGCATGTGCAAATTCCAACTGTTGTTTCTCCCAAGGAAACACCTGCATCTACAACCCCTACTGGTCAACAAGGGGCATCTTCTACCGCATTTCCAGTACCGACTATCCCTTCTGAGGATGTTTCAAAGAATAAGGAGACCCTTGATGATCAAGAGTTCCTTAAGCTGATCAAGAAAAGTGACTTTAAGATTGTGGATCAGCTAGGTCAGACTCCCTCGAGGATTTCAATCTTGTCCTTACTTATGAGTTCGCCTGTGCACAGATCAGCTTTGTTGAAAGTGTTGAACAATGCCCATGTCATGCAAGATATATCCGTCGTCGAATTCGATGATGTAGTGGCCAACATAACTGCAAGTCGGTATTTGGGTTTTAATGAATCAGAATTGCCTCCTGAAGGAACTGCCCACAACAAAGCGTTGCACATATCTGTAACCTGCACAGACATCCTGTTATCTCGTGTTCTAGTGGATACTGGTTCTTCTCTCAATGTGATGCCTAAGGGTACGTTGAGTCGATTATCGGTGGAAGGAATCGAGATGAGACCAAGCGCCTTAGTTGTCATCGCCTTTGACGGTTCTCGAAGACAGGTCGTTGGAGAAGTAGACTTACCCATCAACATTGGGCCGCATCTGTTTACCATTACTTTCCAAGTGATGAATATCAATCCAGCGTACAGTTGCCTTTTGGGTCGTCCATGGATCCACGCGGCAGGGGCTGTTACCTCCACTTTACATCAGAAGTTGAAGTTCATGTTTGATGATCAGCTTGTCATTGTCTGTGGTGAAGAGGATTTGATTGTAAGCGAGTTATCATCCTTTCGATATGTCGAGGCCGAAGAAGGCATAGCTGAGGTGCCGTTGCAGTGTCTCGAGTTCGAAGATGTCAGCTCTGCTTTAACTAGTTAAAGTAGATCACCACAATTGACCTTAGCATCTGCTAAGAGTGCTAAAGAGACCCTTGATAGAGGTGCCTTGCCAGGTTGGGGGCATGTGATTGATGTAGTTGAGAAGCATAATCGTTTTGGATTGGGTTACCATCCTGGTTGTCAAGCTAGATCCTCTGGTCAGGAGCGATGCAACTTGATCAGGTTCCACAGCGCGGGTTTCCAGCAAGGTGACATCGTGGCAGCTGCTGATGATGCTGGTCCTAGCAATCAGACTTCAAGCTTTGTGCGCAAGTGTCCGTCGGGTTCAAGCTCAACAATTAGACATCTACCGTGATTCCTGTGGTTTTTCCATATAACATGTAATGCATTTTGCTTTTTCCTTCCCTCGTCCTCGCCCGAGACGAGTGGATAGCATGTACAGGGCCTCATGCTTTTTCAATATTATGTGATCAATAAATGAAAGTTTTTTGCATTCAAAATCATGCTCTATTTTCTTTCTTTATTTTAATTTTCACAAATAAATGGCAAAAGTTTTTTTTTCTTTTTCACCTTTAAAATAGCTCATTCTAAACATATTCATAAACATGCAGAACTAATAAAAGCATTGATAACAACATGGCAAACATCCATTGTAATTCTGGAATTCCAATTTACCAAGCCGAAGAAGATGCTAAGGAAGATTGTGAATTACCGGCTGAACTGGCAAGGCTCCTTGAGCACGAGCGTAGAGAGATTCAGCCACACAAAGAGCCAGTGGAAATTGTCAATCTTGGTACTGATGAGGTCAGAAGAGAAGTCAAGGTTGGCGCATCCCTCGCTAAGCATGTACACTCCGAGTTGGTCAAGTTATTGAAAGAGTATGTTGATATCTTCGCCTGGTCCTATCAAGATATGCCTGGGTTGGATACCAACATCGTTGAACATCACTTGCCACTCAAGCCCAGATGTCCTCCTGTCAAGCAGAAACTCAGAAGGACTAGACCCGACATGGCACTCAAAATCAGAGAAGAGGTAAAGAAGCAGCTTGATGCTGGGTTCCTAGCCACTTCCGAATATCCTGAATGGATTGCCAACATTGTCCCGGTTCCCAAGAAAGATGGCAAAGTCAGAATGTGTGTGGATTATCGAGATCTCAACAAGGCGAGCCCGAAGGATGATTTTCCTTTGCCTCATATTGATGTCTAGGTAGACAACACTGCGCAGTTCTCTGTCTTTTGATTCATGGACGGTTTTTCAGGATATAATCAGATCAAGATGTCCCCAGCTGATATGGAGAAGACTACTTTCATCACGCCATGGGGTACAGATTGCTATAAAGTCATGCCATTCGGTCTAAAGAATGCAGGGGCAACATACCAGCGTGCCATGACAACCCTCTTTCATGACATGATTCATAAAGAGATTGAGGTTTACATGGACGATATGATTGCCAAGTCCAAAACTGAAGATGATCACTTGGTTCATCTGAAGAAGCTGTTTGACAGACTTCAGAAGTTTAGATTGCGGTTGAATCCTGCGAAGTGCACCTTCGGAATTCGATCTCGTAAACTATTGGGTTTCATTGTAAGTCAGAAGGGCATTGAAGTTGATCCTGATAAGGTTCGGGCAATTCAGAACATGCCGCCTCCCAAAACAGAAAAAGAAGTCCTTGACTTTCTGGGCAGACTTAATTACATCTCCAGGTTCATTTCCCATTTGACGGCTACCTGTGAACCAATGTTCAAATTACTAAGAAAAAATAAATCGGTTGAATGGAATAACGATTGTCAGGAAGCATTTGAAAAATAAAACAATACTTGCAAGAGCCACTGATCTTAGTACCGCCGGTTCCTGGTAGGCCTTTAATCATGTATCTCACCGTTCTCGATGAATCAATGGGATGTGTATTGGGTCAACATGACGACACTGGCAGAAAAGAACATGCTATCTACTATCTGAGCAAGAAGTTCACTGATTGTGAGACCAGATACTCACTCTTAGAGAAAACTTGTTGTGCTCTGGTCTGGGCTGCTCGACGCCTACGACAATACATGATTTGCCATACTACTTTGTTGATATCCAAAATGGATCCGATAAAGTACATATTTGAAAAGCCTGCTGTCTCTGGAAGGATTGCTCGGTGGCAAATGCTGTTAACTGAGTATGATATCCAACATGTTACCCAGAAAGCAATAAAAGGGAGAGCCTTGTTTGACTACCTTGCTCATCAACCTGTAGAGGGTTATCAACAGATGAAATTTGACTTTCCCGATGAGGATGTTCTGTTTATCAGAGATTATGAGACTCCAGATCCTGATATAGGACCCGAACCAGGGGCGCGATGGACGCTCGTGTTCGATGGTGCCTCCAATGCTAAAGGTCGTGGAATCGGTGCTATCCTCATCTCTCCAACAGGTTTTCACCTTCCCTTCACTGCCAGATTATGCTTTGCATGCACCAACAATATGGCTGAATACGAAGCATGTATCTACGGCATGGAAGCAGCTATTGACATGAGAATCAAGATTCTTGAGGTCTATGGAGATTCTGCCTTGGTCATCGGTCAAGTCAGAGGGAACTTTGTGACTCGGGATTCCAAGTTGGTTCCGTACCAACAACACATAGCAAAGTTGATTCCTTACTTTGATAAGATCACTTTTCATCATATTCCCAGAGAGGAAAATCAACTAGCTGATGCTCTTGCCACTCTAGCATCCATGTTCAAGGTCAAGTGGAAGAATGAAGCTCCTCATATCCACATTGATCACTTGAACAAACCAGCACACTGTTTAGCAATCGAGGATGAGTCTAATGATAAGCCTTGGTTCCACGACATCAAAAGATATCTGGAAAAACAGGAATATCCCGAGGGTATCACTATCACTGACAAGAAAGCTCTTAGGCGGCTTTGCGCCAAATTCTTCTTAAGTGGTGGTGTATTGTACAAGAGGAATTATGATTCCGTGTTGCTCAGATGCGTGGATAGACACGAAGCAAACACGATCATAAGGTCCATACATGGGGGCTGCGAGGGTGTACATGCTAAAGGTCCTGCTATGGCCAAGAAGATCCTCCGGGCTGGATATTACTGGACGACAATGGAGGTAGATTGTTACAACTTTGCCAAAAGATGTCACAAGTGCCAAATCTACGGAGACAAGATCCATGTGCCTCCAACTCCATTGAATGTGTTGACTTCACCTTGGCCATTTTCCATGTGGGGTATAGATATGATTGAAATGATCGAGCCGAAGGATTTCAATGGTCATCGATTTATTCTAGTTGCTATCGACTACTTCACCAAGTGGGTTGAAGTTGCTTCCTATGCAAACGTTACACGACAAGTGGTTGCTAGATTTATCAAGGAAGAGATAATCTGTCGCTATGACATTCCTAGCAGCATTGTCACAGACAATGCAAGCAACCTGAATAACAACATGATGAAGGAGTTGTGCCAAGAATTTAAGATCGAGCACCACAACTCTTCACCATATCGGCCCAAGATGAATGGTACCGTTGAAGCAGCAAATAAAAACATCAAGAGGATTGTCCAGAAAATGGTCAAGACTTACAAGGATTGGCATGAAATGCTTCCCTTCGCACTGCATGGCTACAGAACTTCGGTTCGCACTTCTACTGGGACAACTCCGTATTCGCTCGTGTATGGTATGGAGGCTGTTCTACCCATCAAAGTCGAAATTCCTTCGCTCAGAGTCATCATGGAAGCAGGTCTTGACGAAATCGAATGGGTTCAAACCAAATACGACCAGCTGAATCTCATCGAAGAGAAGCGCCTTACAGCCGTTTGTCATGGTCAATTGTATCAGAGACGTCTCAAGCGAGCTTTTGATAAGAAAGTTCTTCCTCGAACATTCTGCGAAGGCGAACTCGTGCTCAAGAGGTATTCCCCTGTTCACTCGGATCCACGGGGCAAATGGACTCCCAACTATGAATGACCCTTTGTTGTCAAGAAGGCCTTCTCAGGCGGAGCCCTGATCCTCACCACCATGGATGAGAAGGAGTTACCATCGCCTGTGAACTCCGATACAGTTAAAAAATACTATGCCTGAAAAAAAAAGTGGATAAAAGTCTGCTAGATTGATATCCGTAAGGACAATCTAGGAAAAAATGGACGTCCCGATGGACCAAAAAAAAGAAATGTCCATGCAAAAGTTAGGGACAATGAAAAAAAAAACAATAATAACCCGCTAAGTTGAAAACCCGAAAGGGCGACTTAGGCAAAAATGGGCATCCCGGTGGACGAAAAAAAAATGAAAACATGTCCAGGAAAAAATTAGGCATAAAGGCAGTGACTGTGAACACTTGAGCCTCTTTTCCTCACGGCCAGACCTTAGACGGTAACATAGCAGTCCAATCATAATCAACTGGTGCAAGGCGTTGGAACCTAGACTTACAGTGGATGGTGGCCAATATTGTAATCAATGCAAAGCATGATTTCCCTTTGCCATTTACATTTGTTTTTCAATTTTATTGCAAATTTCCTCATCAAGGATTTTGCATCCTTGTACATACCTTATGTACAAAAATTTTACACTCAATAAAATGCATTCTTTGTTATCTCAATTCTTTTTCATTCCAGTATTTTGTTTGCAAAATAAACAATTATTTGTGATCACATAATACAATAAAACGTTGAGAACAATAAAAAGCTAAATCAATCGGGAAAGCAATATGTATTGCATGTGTTACTGGTAATTCCTGCAGGGTGATCAGTAATATCCATTGGTAAGCCTAACGCTCGGCTGGAAATGTTTTGATTCAGGGAAGAAGTTGTTGTATCCTCAGCAGTTCCTCAGCAGAGTCATCATTCTCCCTGGCAGATTGCCAAGGTGTTCCCCAGCAAAGACATCGTTGTTCACTTTTCCCCAGCAAGGGTCGTGCATTTTCTCTAAATGATTGGAAGTTATCTGTCACCAGCAGCAATGGTTTCTCCTCAGCTGAGTCAACATGATTCGGGAACTTCTTTTCTCCCCGCAGAGCCCGTCTTGGTAGAGAGGATTGACTTGGTTCTTTCATCCCCAACAGGGACAGCCATGGTGATTTAGAAACCTGAGATGTTCTTAGTTTCTTTCCCCGGCGGAATCATCGTCATTTGTGAACTGTCTTCTCCAGCAGGGATTGTCTCCATCCGTGGGTCATCTCCCCGACCGAGGGTGTCGAAGTCGTTTTGCTACGGTTCCTGACCGATCGCTTCTAGCTGTACCTCGTCTTGAGCCTTTGCATCGCATGATATCAAGCATCATGTAGAGACGCATACATAGCATATGCATCGATCATACTCCCTCTCTTTTTGCCTGACCTATCTCCCGGCAGATTTTCAGCAAACTTTGCGCTTATCAACTTTCAAACACTTTCAGCTCTTCTTTTGTCGCCGTCGGCCAAATTCTCGAGCCACTCTTTTTTTAATCCCCTTTTACCTCGAATCACCAAAAAGCTGGCGCAATTCGTACATTCAGGTCCAAGTGGATTAAATAGGGGCAGCTGTCGTAACCCGAAATTTGACCTCCCTCTTTTGCCTCTTGCATAAGCATAAGCATTCGCATCGCTAGCATACGCATTCACACTTTTCTCTGTGTGTTACTTGTTGCAGGATATTCAGGTTTTTTTAGCCCGATTAATCATATCCTCACGAGGTAATCTCATCATCAAAACAAGCACAAGACAAGGCTTTCCATGCCTATTTATCAAAACAAGAGGTGGAAAATCGAAGCCGGGACCATAGCATCATTTTTCAAGCAAAATGGGCAAAATTTGGTCTGAGTAACCGATTAACACAATTCCTTTGTAATTCTGTTAACCGGTTAACACAGACATATTTTGTGTTTTCTGCTGCATTTTGGGGCAGTATCCATACACTCTCTTTGGACTTTGATTCTACAGTATTCTAGCAGTGTGTGGAACATTCTAGACATCTCTAAATAGTTCAATACATTTCAAGTGGATTGGTTCCAATGCATCACTCTAATTTAAGTGCACCATGTTACTTAATGTACCAACATGTCAACCTTTGGATTTTGAAACTCACATTGGGATTGATACCGAGTTGGTTCTAACTAACCGAGTTAACCGTCTTGACTCGGTGAGTCAAGTCCAACTAACTCCTAGCCTAGTTCCAAACCCAAAGCTAATCCCAAACCAACTTCCAAAACATCTCACACTCCAAACCTAAAATCTATATAAACTCAACTTCACTCATTTTCAAGGACCTTCAACCACTTGCTCCATTTCACTCTCAATTCTCCCACATTTCTCTCACTTTCTCTCTGATTTCTCTACTCATTCTTCATCTTCATTTCAATTCTCTTCCAAAAACCTCACCAAAGCTCATTTCTACTTTGAAGGATAATCACTTTTACATCAAAAGTGATTATTTCTTGAGCTTAACCTTCATCATTCTTGCTATTACACTTAGATTTCTGGAGTTATTTTAGCTTTTGGATTGATCTTGAGTAGTGGCTGCAACTTCCAACGGTTCGAATTCACATTTTGGAGAGTTATCGTATTTTGCTCGATTTCGATACGGTTCATCTACAAATTGAAGATTCCTCTGGTTTTCTTTGGTTTTCTGTATCAAGAATCCTTTGCAACATTCACCAAGCCAAATCTCCGGCTTGTAGGTTGGTAGATCTAACTGATTTTACCGTTTCGCACATTTTCGTATTGCTCGCAATGTAGTCGATAAATGTTGTGTGTGATTTGGTTTTACATTTTTTGATCCATGATCCAATTGTATTAGTTGATCCTATCTCTGTTTATTTGCTGTTTTCAAGTTCAATTTTCGTGCACAATCTCAGTTCCTAGCATGTGGTAGTTTGTATAAGTGATTATGTGTTGAAAACTACTTTTGAAAAGTTGTTTTTTTCTGTTTTTTCAAAACTGTTCAGTGTTAACCGGTTAACATACGGTGAGTAACTGGTTACTCAGTTCAATTTTCACCAAAAACGCCAATTTTCAAGCAAGTAATCGGTTAATGCATGGTGAGTAACCAGTTAACACTGAACCAGAATGCCATTTTTAAGTGTGTTTGCCATGCTTTCGCCATTTTAACCCCTATTGATTATCATGCTTGATTTTATGGATATTCTAAATGTCATCTCACTTCTGGTTGAAGCATGTTCATGAACTATCAGTGCACATTTTCGATTATTCATTTATTCCATGTTCTTAGCATTGTATGAACATAGCAATTCTTGCACTATTTTTGTTCACATGATACATGAGTTTGTGTGGCATTTTGGTGATCATTTGGCACTGTTTTGCACTTTCCAATTCAGTTTGCATTAAGTTTATTCTTCATGGATAAGCTTAATCTTGTATAACCAATTATTTACTCCTTTTTGCTTTAATGACTTTTCATTCTATTTGGAAAGTTGTTAGCATGTTTCTCCCTTAATTAATTGATCGAAACTTTGTTTCGATTAATCAATCTTCCCTTTTCCTCTCTTTAGGCCTCCTTTAGAACTTTTTCTCTCGATCCCCTCGTGGAGTTGGAGTTTCGCGCTACACCTGGCATCGGAGCTCTATACAAACTGACGCCGTTACGCTATCCGATTCTCTACGTAGGAGCACTGTACAACTTGGAGCCGTTGGGCAATCCGGTTCAACTTCCGTATTACACCCTATGTGTGTTAGGGAAGGAATGAGAAGGGAGAATTCCTACTCTCATTCTGACTATTTCAGGTTGGGGACGAATGACCCTGAGCTTGGCTTAGTCATCTCTATCTCCAGGCGGTGATGTGCTTTCTTTCCCCAGTCGAGTCGATCCTTGATCACTCCTACCTCTTTCAATCTCTTCTTTTGATCAATCACCATCCTTCTTGGTTGAGATCACCATTCTTGCGCTAACAATCTCTCTTTGTTTCATTTCTCCTTTCTTCTTGTGATAAATCCTTACTTTTGATTCCCTTGAAGAGTCTCAATTCTCCTTCTTTGGTCTAACACATTTTTCTGTTAAACGACCATTCTTCCCCAAGAGTCCGCAACCTTTTCTTTGGTTCCTCTCCCTTTGATTGGTTAACCACTACCTGTCAGTTAAAACACCAATGCTTGCTATCGTATTCAGTTAATCACAGTCTGTCTGTTAATCACTGAGCACCTCTTGGGTTAATCACCTTCTCTTGGCTAATCACCCGTCTCTTCAGTTAACCACAGTCTGTCTGTTAAGATACTGAACCCTTTCGAGTCAATCACCTTCTTTTGGGTTAATCACTCGATTCTTTTGGTTAATTGCAGTCCGTCTGTAAACACCAAATCCCCTGCAGTTGGCAACCTCCTCTTGTTTCGGATACTTGCACCCTTAGGTTAGTAACCTTTCTTTGGTTCAAATACCCTTTCTTCGGTTGAGTACTGTTTGTTCAGTCAGTTTACCGAACCCCTTTGGGTCACGACCTTTGCTCGGTCCTACACCCGTCCTTTGGGTCACGACCTTTGTTCGGTCCTACACCTGTTTTTCTGGTTAATCACAGTTTTCTCTGTTAAAACCAATGCTTCTCTACCCCCACAGAGTTGCAGTCCTTTCTCCCTCGGTTAACCACTGCTCATCAGTTAACATACCGAGGCCCCTTCAGAATCAAACACCTTCTCTCGGTTCAACACTCTCTCACTTGGTTTATCACTGTCTGTCTGTTGACACCAGTTTCTTTTCCCCGCCAGGGTTTTACTTTCTTCCTTCGGTTAACCACTGCTAGCCAGTTAATATACCAAGTTTCCTTTTTTCTCTTGGTTATGACACCATCCCTTTATTTGGATCCCCAGCGGAGTCCTTCCTATTCCCTTTGCTCTTATTTTCTTGGTTTCGACACCAATTCTTTTTGTTATCCCCAGCGAAGTTTCTTCCTTTCTTGGTTTTGACACCACTCTTTTTCCTATTCTTTTGTACAAACGCTTTTACTGTGCGGTCTTCCCCAGTAGAGTTTTTCCTTCATTCCTGTTCTTGGTTTGGACACCACTTTCTGTTCCTTTTCCTTTCCCGTTCAGTTCTAAGAACTACGGAGGCTCTGATTCTGCATTCTTTTGAATGTATGATACGTAGGCACGAGACGCAATGCCTTGTCGAGCACACTTCCACCCTTCTTTCCTTCTCCCTTTCTTCCTTCTTTTCCGTCCCCTGGTTCCTCTGAACTATGGCGCTCTGACTTCCTCATTGCACTATGAGGGTAAGTAGGCACGAGGACTTCGTTCCTCCGCGAGCACTTTCCTTCTTTTCTTTCTTTTTCCTCTTTTTTCTCTCTCTCCTCTTTCTTTTAGCTAGAAGCCTTTAGATAGATAACCCATCCAAGCCTAGAAGCAAGCGAAATGGTTCCCGTCGAGTATGACGGATGCGTTAGGTGCTAATACCTTCCTTTCGCATAACCGACCCCCCGTTCCCGTTTCTCTTCCCCTTGGGTTTTATCGATATTTTCCCTGTCCTTTGGGACTAAATAAAGTTCGGTGGCGACTCTGTTGTATCTTTGAGTGTGCGATTCACTCAAGTAGATTTCCAGCCATCTTCAATAACAATAAGCAAGCAAGTAGATAATATATAGTCAAACAAGCAAGCAAACAAGCAAGAGAAGATAAGCAAACAAGCGGATCTAATACTCACGAATCGAGTCAAGTTAGGCTTGACTCTTTCTAACATAGGGTAATTATACTTCCCCAGCAGAGTCGCCATCTGTTGTACCTCAAAAAAATACGATCCTCGCTATGGACGCGGAAAAAACGTTCGAACAGAGTCGCCACCGAACTTTATTCATTCCAAGGAAGGAATAGGAAAATATCGATAAAACCTTTAAGGGATAAGAAAATGGTCATCGCAACCAAATTCGGGTTCGGGAGTCGGTTACGCAAGAGGGAAGGTATTAGCACCCTGTACGTCCGTTGTACTCAACGGGAACCACTCGATTCGATTCGTGAGAAAGTTAGTTACGTTTGTTTGTTATCTTCTAAGGTGTTCAATTCTAAGGGGAAAATGGATGGTTTTATTATTAGGGTGCTTGGTAAGGATTAGAATCCTTGTGCCTACGTATTCCCTCGTGCAATGGGAAAGTCAGAGCATTCATAGTTCGTGGGACTACGGTTGTTTGGTTTGTGTTTTTTTATATGCGTCAATTGTCCACACACGAGTAAGAGAACTCGCACCCAAACATTTGAGGAGAAAGGTCAAAGACTTGTCCACCCTCACATCACCTTTTAGGAAGTTGTGTTTGAATATACGATTAAGTGTGTTAAAGAGTTTGATTAAGAAAAGAGGATTTAATTTGTGTGTGTTTTAGGGCCTCGATCGCACGGGGGCGAGAAAAGGAGTTTTATTCGTATTGGATGTTTTAGAGGTGACAATTGTTCACACACGAGTAAGAGAACTCCCACCCAAACAATTGAGGAGAAAGGTCAAAGACTCGACCACCCTCACTTCACCTTTTATGAAAACGGTGTTTGGATATGGATTACGTGTTTTAATGATTGCTTGGAAAAAGTTTGAATGTGGTCGAGTTACAAGTGTTTTAGAGGCGTCAATTGTCCACACACGAGTAAGAGAACTCGCACCCAAACAATTGAGGAGAAAGATCGAAGACTCCATCCCCCTCCTTTTCAACTTTTAAGAAATGATGTTTAAGTATGGTTAAATGTATTGATTTGATTTGAAAAATGCTCTATGTGGATCGATGTTTGAATTTGCGTGCGAAATGGTTTAGGACTAATGGAAAGGAGGTCCTAATGGTTCAAGGTAAGGTCGATTGCGAGGCAAAAGCGCTCGACTTGCAAGATAGGTATGGGACTTGATATGTGGATCAAGTGTGCTTGATAATGAATTGTTATTAATTGAGTTTGTTTTGAAAAATGCTTGACATTGGATCAAGCTTATTTATTCTTTTGAAAAGGTTGATTTTAATCTTATGGGAGAAGGATACACTTACTCAAAGGGAGAATAATCAAGCCACAATTAACGTAAGACAATCACACATATGCATGCAAACAAGATTGTGAAATGTGCAACAAGTATCATTGTATAAAGCCCATGAGGAGGCTATGTGAGGTTGATGGCGATCGTGAAAACAATTGACTTACAAGGTGTTTGAAAAAGGGCTTGACATTAAGTCAAGGTATTCGTTTGAAAAAGTTTGGACAAGCGTATGATGAATGACATGAATATAATCAAGGCATGATAAAACACATATGAGAAAAACATAAACACCACATAAAGATCATAAACCAAATAAAATGGGGGAGAAATATAATCAAACATGTTAGTCAAATTAGTAACCTAATTCTAAGGTTAATCTAAGGAGGGAAATTCTAAACTAATTTGTTTTTTTTAGATTTTTTAGAATGAAAAGAAAACTCAAATAATTAATTAAATTAAACTAAAATATTTAATAAAATTAACTACTAAAGTTAATTAATATTAAATAAAATGGTTTAATAGAATTAATTGAAATTTGATTAAAGAAAAAGTTTTTTTTTGATTTAGGAAAATTAATTAAATTAAAATCAAATATTTAATAAAATTAATTATTAAAATAATTAGTTAATATTAAATAAATAATTTTAATAAAATTAATAAAATTTAATTCAATAATAGATTTTAAAGATTTTTCTGAAAAAAGATTAATTAAAAATAAAAAGTGTTTTTTAATTTTTTTTTATATTAAAAAAGCTAAAAAAAACTCTAAAAAAAAAAAAGAATGGGCCGGCAATATAAGAAAATGGGGGGTGGATTTAGTGAAAAACTCCAGGCCCACCCCAGAAAGAGCCCACACACTGAGGGGTCTACCGTAGACCCTCAACACATCTGGGGCGTCCAGCAGTTAGTGAGTCAATCCTGACTCCATATCAAAGGGTGCAAATCGAGTGCACACGGTGGGGACATGATAAGGTCATGCGTGGAATCATGTGGATCAAGCAAATAACCAGTGACATGTGTCCTAGAGGGAACACGTGTCACCGGTACGGTGACTTCAACACAACAACCTGATAATGGAGAATAAAACAAGGAAAGGGTGGAAACGAGATCACTTCTTCTGATATTCTCTCTCTCTAAACTTGGCTCTCTCTCCCCTCTTCTCTGCACTTTCTCACCTAATAACCCATGTCGGAGAAGCGGCGGCGCGCGGTGGCCTCCACCGTCTTCTCCGACAAACCCTCTTCAAACCGCAGAACCAAATGAATAAATCCCTACTAAAAATTTCTTGGTGAATCCAGAAC
The DNA here is from genome assembly GCA_022829125.1 of Lathyrus tuberosus. NCBI lineage: Eukaryota > Viridiplantae > Streptophyta > Magnoliopsida > Fabales > Fabaceae > Lathyrus > Lathyrus tuberosus. Next base: position 1,768,815 of record JALAZF010000651.1, on the reverse strand, counting down.
TGAGCTTAGATTCGCCTGAAACGTTCTCAAATACCCAGATCTTAGTCCCAACATTCAAAACCCAAACCCTCTCAGAACTCGAGGATGCTCCGGAAATTTTAACGTCAAACCTATTTGGCTTAAGTCTACGAATAACGAGTTACAAAGCGAAACAAAACCCAGAGCACGCGCCCAAAAAAAGAAGGAAAAGGGACAAGCTAAAATAAAACAGAGCAAACAAGTCGATATTCAAACAAAATCAAGAACAAAAAAGCTCTAATGATACGCTATCAATCAATCATGAAAGTTCAAAAGGGTCTCGGTTACCTATTGGAGTATCTCAATGAAGCTTTTTCGAAGGTAACTTCCCTAACTCTGCTTCACCTTCAAATTCCTCAGTCTCCTTTTTCTATTATGCTTGCTTTGTCGTGTTGTTTGTAAGTGCTGCGTAATGGAGGCGGATCTCTTCTACTTCAAGTTTCAGTGAGAAATTTGAAATAAATTTTAGGTTTTGAATGAGCTTTTGTGTGATGTCTGTTGAAGGAGGGTGACAGTAGGAGATTGTTTCTTTGGAAAAACTAAGTTTTTTTCTTTTCTTCCCATCGCCCCCTTCGTTCTCTGAATTGGATCCTTATTTATACTCCAAGCATTAGGGTTAGCAGACAATTTTTTGAAGTTCCCTGCACTGCTATGCTTAGCCTTGGTCTGCTACAATTTTGTCTTTTTTCTACTTCCATGATAGGGTGTCTGCACCGTGTGTTATGTTACTGCCCCTATTTTTTCTATTTTCGTGAATTCTGAAATTGCCTTAGAAAATGGTCCCTACTTGCTTGTACTGATATCATGATTTTGAATAATCATGTGAGCATGCTATATGTTTGTCAACCTTGTACGAAAAGAGTATGTATGTAATGTGAATTTGACATGGTTATGTGGATTGTTTGGTTTGAACTGGATTGAATATGGCAAGCTTGAATGATAATTTGGAAATGGTTTGAAAACAATATTGAACTTGGAACTGTTGGAATTAACATGGTCTGAGGATGAATTGAATATTTTGGGGATGTGACCATGTCTTTCTTTTCTTGGTATGTCTCAAATTTGATGACTTAAAACATGAATACAACTTGAGTTGTACTTGTTGTAGGATGAAGTATAGATCTTGGATGCTTGAAATGAAATTGTAGCATGATTTGATACCTAGAATTGAACTTGGAGTGTTATATTTGAATTGTGGAAATTGTTTTGGGTTTTTGTTTGACACATGTGACAACATGAAAATGATGTGAATTATGAGTTTGATCCATGAATTGAGAGGAATTTGTGAATGAAGAATTGCTCTTGTTCTCATGATTTGGCACGGTTTTGTTATGATTTGAATTTGTCTCCTTTTGTTGTAGGGGCTTGAGGAACCTTGACGTGGAATTTGGATGGTGGCTTGTACTTGGAATTTGAAGGTTTGATGATCGGGAGTGACTGTTTTGGGCATGAAAGGCACAAGGAAAATGGAAAGAAGACTTAGTAATGAGCAACTTAGCAGGAGTCAAGAAGAGCTTCAAAGTTGCTCTTAGATTTAAGGAATAACACATGAACACTTAGGTAGACTCAAGGTCTAGTGACATAATTTGTAACTTTGATTTCAAGTTTTGAATGCAATGTTTTTTTTTCAATCCCCATTTCTTGTAAAATTCCTTTTGATCTTGGTTTCTCTTTTGAATATCTCAACTTTACCATATATTCTCTAATTCAAACCATTTGTAACCTTGAATCGAAATTGTATGTTGGTCTTGAAATAGATTTGGAGTCAAATGACCACTTTGTAACACTATTTGAACTTTGTAGTTTCAACCTCAAATATTTAACCATTGTTGCAATTGATTTATGAATGTTGCCTTTTCAAAACCTATTGATCACACCTTACGTGATAACTTGAGATGCAATATACTCTTTGAAGTCTACATTCGTACTGATTTGGGATGGAATGTGATAGTCATGACGGTGTAGTTGCAAAATATCTTCTCAATGTATTCACACGGCCTGCCCTTAATAAGTACCACTTGTTAACAACTTTTTATGGCTTGAAAATTGAACTTGTGCTAAGCATGGCTTGAGAAAGTTTCATCTAAGACTTAAAGCAATCTTATAGATTAAACTTGGTGAGCTTAAACTTGGTTTGAGACAACTTAGAAGCAAGTCTTAAAAATGAAATGAAATATGACCTAAAATCATCTTGGCACAAATTGAATCATCACTTGGCTACTTTGACCACAACTTGAAACTAACAAATTAAGTTAAAACTTGCCACAAATTGACATTGAACAGAGACAACCTCAAGCATGGATTGAGACAATGAATTCTAATTACTGCATCAAATCACCTTGAAATATGACCTTGAACCATTTTGGAACATGGCTTAGAATCAACTTGAATCCAACTGATCATGTCTTGACCAATTGACCATGGTGATTAAGACGTATCTTTTCACTTGTTTTCACTTGAATTCATCACCTCTTGTAAGAGCCTGTAATTCAAACAAAATCTCCATAACCTAACCTTTAGAGGACCATGGCTAAAGCTATATGATGATCTTGAGAAGAGTCCATGAAGCCACAACATTCTTAGTATAAGAAACACGAGAGGGTAGGACAAATTTGGGGTATGAAAGTCTCTCTTTTAGGTATTTCTAGGTTTGGCATGCTACTTTTGGTTCCAAAGACTTGGGAGGCTTGGGATCAGAGTTGGTTCCTCCTTGGTCCCCCTTGAGGTGTTCAGATAGATAAAGTTGCTTCCCCTTTGTAAAATTTGAGCAAATCGAGCAAAACTCCCAAATCTGCCTTGCCATGACAGTTTTTAGGAAGGTATATTGGCATGGTCATATCTCATGGCTCAAGTTGAGTTTGGTGATGTTCTTGGTCATTTTGGAAAGCCCTCATATGATACAACAAATGTTTGATCATAGTTGGTTTTGATACTTTTTGGATCCAAGTGAAAAATGCCCCTACATTTGGAAAAAAGTGAAGGCAGATTCTGACTTAGTGAAAATTTCACTAAGTGTTGGAAAAAGTGGCATTTCATGTTTTCATCCATTTTGATCATTCCATAACTCAAAATCCATGATGAATTGGAATGAGGTGTAGTTGAAGCTTTTGTAGAGGGCCATGAGGGCTCCAAATCCAGCTTTGGATGGGGAAAAATGGCTTTGTGGTTTAGGAGTTGTGATCCTCCAAAGTTGGTACCCTAGCCACTTTGTTCCTTAACTTAGAAAATTTCTAAGTTTTTATGGTTACCCCTTTTACAAGTTATACCACTTTTCTTGATTTTTCTTGATGAATGATGATTCCAATCATACATTAACATCATTTTAGGGTCAAAGAACCATAATTGTGAAAAATCTCAAAAAGTCAAAGTTGACTTTTGTGCACAGTTGACTTTTTGTCAAATGAATTACAAACTGTGTGATCCTCTATGAAATCAAGTCCTTCACCTAAATCAAACTTGATGGATTGATTTCATAGGTGTTATAGGGTGTATTGAATCATGTCCTAGGGTTTGGGAGCATGTCCTGGTCAAAAGTCAAAGGTACAGTTGACTTTTCTCGCGAAACCCTAATTGTGGTTCTGATGAAACTGAGACTTGTTGCTCAAGTTTCTTGGATTAATCCATTGTTGAAAATGGATCAATGTGGTTTATTAGAGACCCTCAAATCATGTCTTGAGGTCTTGGCTCATGATTTGTCCCTAAAGTCAACTTAGGGGTGAATTAGGTCAAGAAACCCTAATTCCTGATTTTTTTTATGAATGCCTCCCCTGAGGTAAAATTGACTTGATGATTGGGTTCATGAGGTCCCTTGGAGTATCTTAGGTTATGCTTTGAAGCATTGACCCATGCCCAGAGGAAAATTTCCATCTGGAGGCCCTGGTCGACCAAAACCCTAATTTGGTGACACTAGCGATCTTGAGGCTTGATCCACCTAGAAGGGAGCAGCCTTGTGCTTAATCCTTGAAGTAGGAGCCCTCTTGATCCTTTGTGGATGTTTGAGAGGTTAGACAAGTTGAAGATCATGTCATTCCTTGATTGATCCTTTGTCTAAGAACTCTGAGAGGGCCTGAAACCCTAAATTTGATTGTAGTGGATGTTCACCCATCATTGGGGAGACTGATGAGGTATGATGGTTCATCCATATTGTGATGATGATTTGCACAATGATGGGAAATATTAGTGGTCAAAATTTGGGGTATGACGCAATGTTGTACGCAGAACTGTTTCCACTACTGCTGGTCAAGGGGCACGTCCAAACCAGGTCTCCTCTTCCAATACCAGAAAATCCACCTTTTTGGTTCAAAGCGGATCAAACTTGCCCTTACCATCAAGGAGAACCGGGGCATAACATAGAAAACTCACTCAGCTTCAAATCTGATGTGTAGAAGCTTGTCAGAAGCGGGGTCTTATCCTTCAAGGATATGAATCCTAATGTTCGTACGAACCCGTTGCCTCAACACGAGAAAGCTGCAGTAAATTTGATAGAGGAAGGATCTAACCACAACTATCAAATTCATGATGTACTCTTATTGGGAACTAACCTGGTCAAGATGCATTGCAGACAGAGCGAATACGGTCTGTCGCTCCCAGGATTTTCATCCAAGTACAAATACAAAAGTGGCGCGGAAACAGAGTCGCCAGCAATGTGTATTTATCCCAAGAGAGGGAAAGGAAACACTGCGTAAACCTGAGGGAAAGGAAAAGCATGGTCTCACGACCAAGAGAAACGGGTAAGGGAGTCGGTTACGCGATGGGAAGGTATTAGCACCCCCTCGCGTCCATCGTACTCGATGGGATCCACGCTTGTTGTCTCGATCAAAGGGTGTCGTCGTCTGGAACTCCACTGCAACTGGAAAGAAGGAGGAACAGGAACGGAAAAGAAAGAAGAAACGAAGAAGAAGAGAAAAAGAAGTGACTCGGTAGGATGTCCTTGGAGTCCTAGGCCTACGTATTCCCTCGTACAATGGGAAAGTCAGAGTCAACATAGTACGGACTAAGGTTTAGGTGAAAAGAGAAGGAAGGTGCTCGGAGAGATCTCGCACGATCTCCTGCCTACGTATTTGAGGCTCATGGCGTACAATACTCGTGGCCTTTATTACATGTTTTGATTTTTGTTTTGAGATGAGAAAGAGAGACTCAAGGGGTTAAGAAAGGAAAAATTCTAAGCGGGGAAGACTAACAACCCTAATATTATCATACATGGATGTCCTATGGTTATGTGGAGCATAAGAACAACCTAATTCTAAGGAGAAGAGAGGGATATAACTATCTAATGCTTATCCTACCTCACCTTAATAAAAAATTAAATATGAGCTAGGATCCCAAAGGGGTGTGAAAAAGTTGTACACAAAGCATTATATCATGCTATTCTAACACATAAGAGAAAGAGAATAAACAAGAAAAATAGCAGCTATTACAGCGCATCTGCAACAATACAGCTGTAAATCCAACACCATATACCAAACAACATTCAACAACTCATGTTCAGCACAAAAATGGGTGTAAAAAGCCAAGCAGCAGCATATACAACAACACATGTGTGTACAAACAGCAGTGGAATCAGGGCAGCATGCAATCATTTGAAGATGATTCAATCATGGCATAATGGACGTGCATCAAATAACACATGTTATTCAATCAATCATGATTACAATCATATCACAACATGGTAGACAACCTTGAAATTATCATGCAAGAATGCACCACTTTAAGTACATGAACAAACCAAATCAAGTATACATCTCATGGAATTGAATGCAAGTAAGCATGCACAACACAACAACAACAGTACACAAACATTAATTCACAAGTAGCATGCTCAAAGAGTGTGTGCTATGTGTTCATCGCATCCATTAATCAACAACGCAAACATTAACAATCATCGATAAAAATCCAAGAGTCGCGTGTCGGAAAATCATGCTCATGCAATAGTGTGAGGTAAAATAGCTCATGAATAATCCACCAATCATCAACATATTGACCCATGAAGATTAGACATGCAAAGGATCTCAAACAACCAAGAAAATGCAAGAAAATCACATTCAGCAGCAGTGTTAACCGGTTAACGTATGTGTGTTAACCGGTTAACAGTTCAAAAGTAGCCTAAATACGCAGAATTTCAACATGTTAACCGGTTAACATAATTGCACTGCAATTGGGTTAACCGGTTACTCTGGGACAATAACCAAAAACACCAGTTCCAAAAGCACTTTTCAACAGCAAATCACTTCTCCAAACATTCAAATGAACATGCAATCAATTAATCACGAAATTACATGGAATTACAGTCATCAAACATCAATTGAATCCAATAATCATCAACATCAAAAATCAAATTCAAGCAAATGGATCCAAATCAAAAATCACCAAAGATCTACATCGAATAAGTTGCAAATAAGCTAAATCAAGTATAGCTATAAGGAAAACCAACCTACAAAGCGGAGATTTGCTTTGGTGAGTGTTGTAAAGTGATCTTGGTGCAGAAAATTAAAGAAAACCAGAGATTCCTCGATTAGTAGCCGAAACGTGTCGAAACCGAGCAAAATCGCGGAAAATCACCGAGATCGAACTTGCACCAAAATAAATGGTGTGAAACCCTTGGATTGAAGTAGAATAAGATGAAATTCCTGAAATCCAGCCAAATAAAGCCAAATGATGGAGTTTGAGCTCAAGAATTAATCACTTTTCAATGTGAAAAGTGATTATCCTTCAAGAAATAAGAGCTTTTTGTGAGGGTTTGGAAGAGAGATTTTAGATGAAAATGTAGAAGTAGCAGAAAATTTCAGAGAGAAAAGAGAGAATTGAGAATGAAATGTGAGAAATTTGGTGAAAAATGGTGGATCCCCTAAAAAATGAGTGAAGGGTTTCTTATATAGACTTTAGGTTTGGAGCGTGGGAGGTTTGGGATTAGCTTTGGAATTAGCTTTGGGTTTGGAGCTAGGGTCGGAGTTAGTTACACTCAACTCACCGAGTCAAGGTGGTTAACTCGGTTAGTTGGGATCAACTCGAAAACAATCCCAAGGTGAATTTTCAACATCCAAAGGTGGAGATGCTTGGAAAACAAGGAATATGGTGCACTTGATTTGAAATGAAGCACTAGAATAAATGCCCTTGAAATTGAATTGAATTGAAATGTCTAGAGATGTCTAGAATATTCCATTTGCTGCTATAATGCTTTGTAGAATAAAAAACCCCAAGTGTGCAATGGTGCTGTCATGAAAAAGCAGCAGAATATGCAAAATTTGCTTGTGTTAACCGGTTACAACATAACTGCTAACCGATTACACAATTCAAAATCAGACCAAATACGCCAGATTATAACATGTTAACCGGTTAACATAATTGCACTGTAATTGTGTTAACTGGTTACTCAGGCCAAAAATTGCCCATTTTGCTTGAAAAATGATGTTGTGGCTCCTGCTTCGATTCTCTACTCCGTGCTCTGATAGATATCCATTAAATCCCCTGTTTAAAGAACACCGTGATCCCATGCCTTAGGAGAACCAATTATATGTATGATTTAATACGACCTATATAAAATGCGAAATGAATGAAGCATAAGCCACCGATTACGGTAAACGATGAGAGGGCAAATTTTGGGGTGCTACAGCTGCCCCTATTCAATCAACTTGGACCTGAAGGGATGATAGCAACGGCTTTCAGACGTTCAAGGTAGAAGGTGATTGAATACAAAAAGAACCCAGAAATTTGCACTCTGTGGGGATACATATTATAAAGTGTTTGTCTGCCAAAGGTGGACTCAAAGGTAGCGGATGCCAAGCAACAGTTGAGATAATGAAAGGTGATAGATGAATCAACAAAGGATGCCAACCAAGAGTTGGAATGAAAAGGACACTGACGAGGGACACTGGCTAAAAGTTGGGATAAAGGATGTGATATCAACCACAAGCTAAGGCAAGAGACAAAGTACCAACCAATAGTTGGGATACGGGAAATTAATCAACAACCAGTATAACGAAGCTATCGACCGAAGGCGAACTCACAAATGCTATCAACCAAAAGTTGAGATAAAACCGACGATTGTCCACCAATAACTGGGGAAGTGAGAATAAACCAACCAAGAGTCGGAATAGAGGTAACTAACCAAGATATTAAGCTACAAGATACTGACCGAGAGGTTACCAACCAAAAGTTGGGCCGAAAGATACCAACCAAAAGTTAGGATCAAGTGAGGGATACTAACCAAAAGTTAGGATGACATAGAGGATACTAACCAAAAGTTAGGATAAGGGAACATTAATCAAGGATTAGGACAAACCGGGACACCGACCGAAGGCGAACTCCTAAAGATAGATACCAACCAAGAGTCGGGAAGAAAGGTACTAACCAAAAGTTAGGATAACCAAGACGCCGGCCGAAGGCGAACTCACAACGAAGGATACTAACCAAAAGTTAGGATAATAGATATATGGAATATCGACTGAGGGAAAACTCACAACGGAGACTACTAACCAATAGTTAGGATGACGAGGACGCCGATCAAAGGCATGCTCACAATGAAGATACCAACCAAGAGTCGGGATGAAGGATACTAACCAAAAGTTAGGATAACGAGAACGCCGACCGAAAGCGAATTCACAATGAAAGGTTCCAACCAAGAGTTGGGAGAGGAGATGCTAACCAAGAGATAGAATGAAAGGGAGAATACTAACCAAGAGTTAGGATGAAATAGGGGATACTAACCAAGAGTTAGGATGAGAGAAGACACTAACCAAGAGTTAGGATAAACGAGAGCACCGACCAAAGGCGTACTCACAATGGATGATAATAACCAAAAGTCAGGATGAAAATGAGAATTACCAACCAAGAGTTGGGATGAGGTGTATCAAGACAGAGATTACCAACCAAAAGTTGGGAAAGAATGACTAATCGAAAGCAAGCTTGCAACGAAAGATACCAACCAATAGTTAAGATTAAGGATACTAACCAAAAGTTAGGATAACAAAGAGGGTACCAACCAATAGTTGGGATAAAGCAAAGGATACCAACTAATAGTTGGGATAACAAAGAGGGTACCAACCAATAGTTGGGATAAAGCAAAGGATACCAACCAATAGTTGGGATTGAAATTCTGGTATCAGATATGTGATGTTAAGTGTGATGTCACAACATCAATATCTGTTGTATGAACAAGATAATAAAAGTACTGAAAAGCATAAACAACACACAAGGATTGTTCACCCAGTTCAGTCTAACAACCTACATCTGGGGGCATACCAAGCCAGGAAGGAAGTCCAGTATTAGCAGTATCAAATTACAGACTCAACAAACCAGTTGACAATCTACCTAATTTAATCACTACCCAATGACCCTTCTATCTAAGTCTCCCTAGATAAGAGACTCCATCTCACTCCCAATCATCGCAATGATGTCTAGCAGTCAACATCTCAGTCACTGCATCAACAGCTTGATTTCCAAAAACTCTTCAATCACAGAAAAGTAGAAGACACACTTCCATGACAATACCTAGACATGATCCACATGACTAAGAACAATACTTAAAGTTGCTTAACAGCTTCCTCTAAGAACAATACATCTCTTACCTACAGGCTTTGAGATAAACACGATGACCATCCCACAAACCGGGTGGTTCATCAACCAACACAACCCTTATAATTTACATGATGGCTGGCTTCCTAAAACTAGGTTACAATGCTTCTATTTATAACCTATTTCCCAACTGGATTTGGGCCTTCAAATCACAACAAATCAGCTCGACATAATATTTCCAGGATATTATGTATCTTTTAAATCTTCACTTTTTAATTCAGCTGCAAGATCTTCTCCATAAAAATATATGATTTGACTTGAATTAAAAACAGAATTAAAAACAGATTTGATCTTCAAATTTTTTTAAATCAAACAACACTTAAACATAGCAACAGGATCTGCTCCAAATCTGATTGCAACTGAAAATATCTTCTCCAAGATATTCGCACACAATCTCTCTAACAGATCTTCTCAAAACAAACTTTCACGCGCAACCCGAAAACATCACAGCCTGATGTTTTGATGTTCTGATAACTGATGTCGTGACATATATCTCCTTTGACATCACATGACAACAGTACTTGCTGTCCCAGAGAACTGATGTCGTGACATCTCCTTTGACATCACATGACAGAAAAACAGCAACACCTGCTATACCAGACTAGGATGTCATGACATCTCCTGCAACATTTGTCACTAACAGCAGCAACTGCTGTGCCAGAACCAAGATGTTATGACATACTGTCATGACAGTAATACTCCATATCTGTACTGATGTCTGATTAACCATGTCAGGACATCTCACCCAACATCCTGCAATACAAAAACACAATAGATGATTTTCTGATGTTCTGATATAGTGATGTCAAGACATCACACATATAACATCAGTAACTAAAACTTCAACCCTGCAACAGCTAATGTTAGGAACCAATGTTATGACATCAGACATATGACATCAACTTTGTTCAACTTTGTTTTACCAAAATTCCAGCCAACACAAGAACTAACAATCTCCCCCTTTGGCTAATTTTGGCTAAAACAATCTCAGTCTACACCATCAGCACACAACTAGCAGCAACAACATCCAACATCCAACAGCTGCATAACTATAAACTACCCCTCAAGCCTAGAACCACAACAGACAACTAGGCAACAACTAGGCTAACTCTCCCCCTTTTTAGCCACAATTGGACAAACTCTGAATCTGCCAACCAACATACTCAGAACAAAATCCAGACTCAATAGCTCCTATTGGGGTAAAGGTATACTTCTGATTCAATCCATTGACACAAAAATCTATAGAACCAGGTCTAAACTGTCAAGAACACCATAAACTTCACCAGTAACATCTTGTCTGACAACTACTTCAAAAAAATATCCAAAACACAAGATCAACTCCCCCTATCTAAGATCACCAATGCTCATTTGCAAGAAGAACACCTTAAATGAATGGAAAACATAAGATTCCCTCTTGGTTAATCCTCAAACGCATTCACTTAATGCTTAATCCTCAAACAATCCAAATACCAAAACTCACAAGATTCCCTCTTGGTTTGTTGTCTTCTCATGCTCCAAAACTCACATCATGCCAAGCTGATCAACTTCTCTCTATAGTATCCACAGGAATGATCACAATGACCTCCTTGATCATAACATTTGGAAAATCCAGACACAGTCTTCATCCATCCAGTCAGGAATGCTTCACACAATCATCCAACAGCCTAATGTCATAATATGTTATCTGACATTATATCCTCATAAGATTCAACCAATCTTCACAACTTGATCAGCATGCAATCTTCACAATATATGTACCTTTGCCGCAAAATCCATAGACAAGTACTCCCCCAATCATGATTAACTAATGCTCTAGATTAAGATGAACGTTTGAGCACACTTGCTGAGCACATGCATTTTGGTACCATTGTCCCTTCCTCCAAAGGCATTCACTCCCTATCATACTCTTCATCTTCAGACTTCCAATTAATCAAGACCTGATCTACTTCAGTCTTCTCTACATTCTCCATCCAAGGCAGACCTTCTACTTCATCATTCTCCCGTATGACTATGTAGATGCTCCTTAGGAATAATGTATGCACCAAGCTTCAGAACCAGAACAAAATCATCCTTCACCAAGGATATTCAACCAGATAATGTCCCAACACAAGTTAGAACATTTACCACACACCAAGATATCATCACCATGATTCTTGATATGCTCCACCAACTGGACTTACTATTGCATAGTAATCCAAAGAACTAGAGAATTAACCTCTCATCCACCTTCAAGAAGAATAATCTCCTTGAGTCTTCAACTCATCACCCTTCTGCCCAAAAGTAACTTGTTCTAAGACAATCCTCAATACTAACCACCTGCCACACTCTGATTATCTTGATTCTTCGAATCCACTTCTGAGATCAACCAAATGCCACAGTTTGATCACCTCATTCATGAATCCTCAAATGAAAACAACCAAATGCCACATTTTGACCTTTTTCACGTTTGTCAGAACTCTCACAAAGATATCTTGATCCACCAAGGAAACTTGATCTTCAAGTCACATGTTCCACTTGCTCAAAAGCAAACACACTTAGACTCCCTAAGCCATGGTCATGTAACATCTTCTCCTTCCTGCAGCTCCCGCAAACTGCCATGCGAATGATCTTTTTGAAGCATCCTATAGTTCATTCCTGTAGATCACCCTATCATTAACTGATGTGCCACATCACCAACTGAGTCTTCTGATGTTAAGCTAGATGTCAGAACATTATGACATCCAACTGTTGAATTCAGCTCTACCTTCTGCCATTCAGAAGAACCTCCTCCCTTTGCAGAAACAGATTTCCATGCTCTCATAGACTTGATTCAACAATCAAGTTTGAGTAGACAACCTCCATCCTGCTTAGAAACTCCAAAGACTTCAAACCTACCACATCTGAATCTTCAGAAAATAAATACTAAAGAAAGTCACTTCCCTTAGTAGAGCAGTCAGTAAAAAGCCAGAGATAACTGCCACTTATCCTCGAACTTCACAACCAGAGCAAACACCATGCTCCAAACCAGTTAGATAAGAAATAAACTAATCCAACCATCAAGATTATGATGTCTTCATAGTTTTCCATCTCCATCTTCAACAGCATAATTCAGGTCGTCACACACCAACACACCACAAAGAGAAATAAACAGCCACATAGAGAAAAGTACATTCTCAACACTTCTGCAGTCCTGCACTTTTACATCAGACATATACATAGTCTCCCTTCAATGTATATTGTCATTAGTTAAATGCACAACATCTTAGATAAACACTCAGCTCCCGTCAGAGTATTCACTATCGGTTAGATGCACAACCTTATCAAAAGCAGACAAATACTCAACTACTGTCAAGGTATTTATCATATGTGATAAGATAACCTTCTCACACAAGGTACAACATTTGATCTGGTCTGACATTCTTTTCCTGCACACTTGTGGCAATAACTGATCCCTCTTTTATTAATCCACACCACTGATCACTTCAGATTAGGTAAGTGGCTTGACCTGATACTCCACCATGAGCACACCTAACTTTCTTTGGCTGAGAAAGCAAAAAACTGAAATGATGTTTCAACATCAGTTCCGACATCAGTCTAAATCACATTAAACATCTACTATGGCTTTTGAGACAACAACCACAGTAATCCACACACATCTCTTCCAACAGTGTCTGATCAACCTTCAAAACCAAACCATACACACAAGCAGGAACCTGCATACTCTACATCTCAAGAATCTTCTTCTCAACCTTCTAATGTTCAGACCTTCTGTCTATCTTTAAGATGTTGAATGCCATCATTCGGCACCTAAAGAGGAGATTCCCTATAACAAGCTTCTGGAGCAAAAACCATCGACTGGTCATCACAAACAGCATGTACATAGACAAATATGCTTCTCCCAACACTTCAACCTACAAGGATGCTCTTCAATCCTTGCAAAAAGATGTTCCATTATGTGAGGACACCACATAACTCTCCAGCTTAAGAGGAAACTTCTCATGCAGATACCAGGGAACCATAATCGTTTGGTCCCAACAAAACACCAACTCCTCCTTGCTCCAAACACAAATCTGAAATGCTCATCCTAAATGGTTTGGATCACATTCCAACAAAGAAGACACCTGTCAGCCAGTTAGGTTAATATACCTCCTCTGTGCACAACCCTTTGAGTTTCTCTTCCACAAGAACAAGAGTTCCAAACAGATGTGATCAAAACACATTTACAATGCCAAATCTTTATCCACAAGAATCTGCACACTCTGCTGGTTTTATGTCACAACAACTGGTAGAACATCATTCAAGAACAACACCATGGGATCCTTCAATTCAGACCTGTGGATGGTCTTACAGAGAAGAGAACAAAAATAAATTGCATCCTTTTGATCTCTCATCAACAAACTTATTGAAAATGCCTTTATGAGTGGACTTGGGTCAAACCTCAAGTATCTTTTGTCACTTTAATAAGTCAGTCAATATTATCACCATGTGATACACCTTTAGAGGGGAACAGAGTGTTGTGACCTCACACAAAAACACCAGGAGTTTTCTGACAGATACATATGCAGCAGAACACAGATAAAGAAAACTCCTCAACAACCTTCAGGCAAAACCATTGCACAAAACACCACACTCCAGGTGCAACAGGTCAGCATAAATCACCCTACAAAGCAGCTCACCACCATGCCTGACATACCCTATCATGAATAGTCCAACCTCCACTTCAAGGGACCATTCAAACACCATGTGAACTGACCAAGTTCAAACACCATCTCAGCAAAACTATCTTCCTTGCTCATGAACCAGAAAGTATCTTCCCTAGATCTCATCCAGAAACAAACAGGATGCCTGCTCTGATACCAATTGAAATTCTGGTATCAGATATGTGATGTTAAGTGTAATGTCACAACATCAATATCTGCTGTATGAACAAGACAATAAAAGTACTGAAAAGCATAAACAACACACAAGGATTGTTCACCCAGTTCGGTCTAACAACCTACATCTGGGGGTATATCAAGCCAGGATGGAAGTCCACTATTAGCAGTATCAAATTACAGACTCAACAAACCATTTGACAATCTACCTAATTTAATCACTACCTAATGACCCTTCTATCTAAGTCCTCCCTAGATAAGAGACTCCATCTCACTCCCAATCATCGCAATGATGTCTAGCAGTCAACATCTCAGTCACTACATCAACAGCTTAATTTCCAAAAACTCTTCAATCACAGGAAAGTAGAAGACACACTTCCATGACAATACCTAGACATGACCCACATGACTAAGAACAATACTTAGAGTTGCTTAACAGCTTCCTCTAAGAACAATACATCTCTTACCTACAGGCTTTGAGATAAACACGATGACCATTCCACAAACCGGGTGGTTCATCAACCAACACAGCCCTTATAATTTACATGACGGCTGACTTCCTAAAACTAGGTTACAACGCTTCTATTTATAACCTATTTCCCAACTGGATTTGGGCTTTCAAATCACAACAAATCAGCTCCACATAATATTTCCAGGATATTATGTATCTTTTAAATCTTCACTTTTTAATTCAGCTGCAAGATCTTCTCCATAGAAATATCTGATTTGATTTAAATTAAAAACAGAATTTAAAACAGATTTGATCTTCAAATCTTTTTAAATCAAACAGCCCTTAAACATAGCAACAAGATCTGCTCCAAATCTGATTGCAACTGAAAATATCTTCTCCAAGATATTCGCACACAATCTTTCTAACAGATCTTCTCAAAACAAACTTTCACGCGCAGCCCGAAAACATCACAGCCTGATGTTCTGATGTTCTGATAACTGATGTCGTGACATACATCTCCTTTGACATCACATGACAGCAGTACTTGCTGTCCAAGACAACTGATGTCGTGACATCTCCTTTGACATCACATGACAGCAAAACAGCAACACCTGCTATACCAGACTAGGATGTCATGACATCTCCTGCAACATCTGTCACATAACAGTAGCAACTGTTGTGCCAGAACCAAGATGTTATGACATACTGTCATGACAGTAATACTCCATATCTGTACTGATGTCTGATTAACCATGTCAGGACATCTCACCCAACTTCCTGCAATACAAAAACACAACAGATGATTTTCTGATGTTCTGGTATAGAGATGTCAAGACATCACACATATAACATCAGCAACTAAAACTTCAACCCTGCAACAGCTAATGTTAGGAACCAATGTTATGACATCAGACATATGACATCAATATTGTTGAACTTTGTTTTACCAAAATTCCAGCCAACATAAGAACTAACAAGGATAACAAAGAGGGTACCAACCAATAGTTGGGATAAAGCAAAGGATACCAACCAATAGTTGGGATGAACAAAGAATGTACCAACCAATAGTTGGGATGAAGCAAAGGATGCACCAACCAATAGTTGGGATAACAAAGAGGGGACGAACCAATAGTTGGGATGAACAAAGAGAATACCAACCAAAAGTTGGGATAAACGAAGGGTACCAACCAATAGTTGGAATAACCAAGAGAAGACCAACCAAAAGTTAGGATAACGAGGACGCAGACCAAAGGCGACTCAACCAAGGATACCAACCAAAAGTTGGGATAAACGAAGGGTACCAACCAATAGTTGGAATAACCAAGAGAAGACCAACCAAAAGTTGGGATAACGAGGATGCAGACCAAAGGCGACTCAACCAAGGATACCAACCAAAAGTTGGGATAACAAAGAGAATACCAACCAAAAGTTGGGATAAACGAAGGGTACCAACCAATAGTTGGAATAACCAAGAGAAGACCAACCAAAAGTTGGGATAACGAGGACGCCGACCAAAGGCGTACTCAACCAAGGATACCAACCAAAAGTTGGGATAAAAGACGGTTACCAACCAATAGTTGGGATAACGAGGACGCCGACCAAAGGCGCACTCAACCAAGGATACCAACCAAAAGTTGGGATGACAGCCGAAAATGTACAGGAAGTAGAATTAACGGACTTACAACCTGAAAAGACAATGACTCCGCTGGGGATAGAGGAATCTATTGGTTGTGGTGCAATGTTAAACAACATCTCCTGAATTACATCTCTTTCTGCTGGGGACAGAAACTAGTAACAGATATCAAACCTGGCTTATGCTTCGAATGCATATGTTTGAATTTTTCTATGGCGTAATGCTCCATACAAAATGGAAATGCTACGCATTTGGGATGCAATTCAATGATGATTACTACATGCAAGATGCAAAGAGACTCCTCTGCAAAATAGATGTTGAGGACATGAAGGCAACTCCACTGGGGATGACAAACTTGATTATCCTCAGGGTCACAAACCGTGCAGAGGAAGACAAATTGAACGACCTTCCTGATCCAAACCTCGGCTAAAGGTGACCCGAAGAGAACGTCCACCCCGTTGGGGATTAAGAATGACAACTGATGATGATGGAACCCAAAGATCTGATACTGACAAGGCGCCAATAACCATTGGACTTGGAGTCTATCGGGGATGTCAGCCACCGCTGGTCAAACTGTTGAGAGGATGAACATCCAACTCTGCTTGGGGTTGAAGTCAACAATACCAAACTCACCAGGGAATATCATTGGACTTAACATACTGTCGGGGAATGCCTTTCTTTAACCTGCTGGGGATAAGAGCACACTGCTACCGACGCGATTATACTTCCTAACCTGATGAGGAAAGGAGGTACCGAGACTCGGTGGGGACATAGATCTCTATCAAGGAGAGACGTCAAACTGATATCCCGTGGGAGATGCAACATTATCCTATTTGGGACAATCAACCTATGTATACTAACTGGGGAGCAATAAACCAATCTGACCGGGGAAATAATTCTCGGCACTCTTGCTAGGCAGAGAGAAATTCTCAATACTCTGCTAAGGATGCTAGATCTTCGATGCTAGAGAGAAAAGACTCTACTGGGGACGGGATGTCAAATGAGCCTCTTGCTGGGGATGCCAACCTGCTTGGAGCGCAAGAACAAACCAACTTTACCTCGTATGAGGACTTGAACTCTCGCTAGAGAAAAGATAAATCCAACTCCGGCTGAGGAAACCAAACCTATGGGCTCTCACTCGGGAGGATAATCATACTCTTCATAATACCCCTCTGGAACCTTACTGAGGAAGAGAAACCCCATATTGGGAACTACTTTGGTGCTTCACGCTTCTTCTGATCAACTATATGCCAGTCATCATAAGCGGACTCTTCACCTGTCTCAGACCACACGGTCTACTGGGAGAAATCATCTCAAGAGGATTTTACAGAAAACCCGACCTTCGAAATGCCTCAAGGTCTTCAAAATCTTGGAGAGGTTCATCGGAGCTCGACGTAAATGCCCCAGATTGGTCAAACTATGAAGGAATTTGATATGAGAGTATTCGCAATGACTTGAAATACTTTGACCCAGTATGTAGAATCTAGAAAAGGTGCTTCTGATTAACTGTCTTCTGGAGAGGACCACTTCTCGCTCCTGAGGTGGCCTGCCTCAGTACGAGTTTTGTAGTATCCTTGCCCTCGTCTCTGAGAGATTTGCTGAATCTTGACATGATTGCCCCAGACCAGCTGAACTTTGGAGATATTTCTCGACTTGACTGCCCCGGCTTGGCGGAACTGGGCACAATTTGTTGAGAAAATCGTTACCTAACAGAGTATTTTAGCTGCATGCTCCCCAATATGATTGGCAAAGTTTAGGCTTCTCGACTGATGCTCATTATGCAAGCTTCATTGGTGTCAAGTACAATGTATGCAAGAAAAAAATGTATATTCTGAGAATGATTATTCTAATACAACATACAGGTTAATCTTGAAGTTTTCATTGAAAAGATATCGCCAAAACTCGTGAACGAATCACTAGAAAAAATGCGACACTGATTTTTCAATAAAATACATTATGCACCTGCAATACCAACAAAACATTAGCCCTACTCACGGGAGTCAGGAATGCTGTCTTGTCCGAAGTACGCCTTTGGAATAACCTTGCCTCAATTACGACTTTTGAGGGTTGTAACGTGGCCTGGTTCACGATTCGAGAAAGAAGGATTTATGGCTCAAAAGTTTGTTTGTACCCACCCATTCCCCTTGATGTCCTTCATTCCTACGTTCAGTTCATTTGACACAAGCACTCACCTTCCAAAAGGTTATTGCATGTCCTCAGTGATGGTTAAGGAGCCCACATTGCCTTCAGAGTGGCAGTCGCTCCTTCCGTCTTTGGTGCCTGTTAGTCACGCGATTTGTTCTTGCTCGAGGATTTTTCCTTTATAATCTTTTTCGCTTTTTCTGCTTGCTTTTTTCATTCGTTTCCCTTATTTTTCCCGGACTAATTCTTTTTGAATCTTTTGATTTTGAAATCCAGCGGGATGCCCTAAGTTTTGCCTAAGTCACTTGTTTTCAAGTTTCGACTTAGTGGGCTTTTTTTGTCTTCATTTTTTTTGAACAAATCATGTGACACTGGCTGTATCGACTTTTTCGAAAGGATTATGACTGCTTCACTCCTTGCGATGAGGGATAACCATTGTGGTTTCATGCTCCTTAGCTTCCTGATGAGAAAAAAGGTAATGGATCCTTAGATGCGCAATCCTTTTGAAATTTAAACGCTTGGTCAAATCAACTGACAACCACCCTGCCCCAGGGTTTAGCGTTAGGTTTTTTTTTTCAAAAGAAACTCCTACTTCGAGGCTCAAAGGGGTTGACGAGGGTCTATCTCCCTTATATCTCTGGTGTTTGGGGAGTTGAAACAATGCTTGTACATCGTCGGCAAAGTTTTTTTTCACAAAAGCATACGACCAAGAAGTTTACGTTTTCAAATCGTCATCCTCCCTCTAAGAGTTCGAGCACGTGAATTGGTATTGCAAGGCATAGAAACATTTAAATGAATGAATAAGAATGAATTACTTCAAGAAAAACATGTTCATTGTATTAAAACTACCATTCAGTACAAACAATTTTTTACGTGTATACACAGTTTTAACGAACAATGAAAAATACAAATGAAAGTACAGTAAAGAAGCTAAAGATTGCCATTATTGAGGAGGCTTGGCTCCATCTGGACTTATTTGCAGTATGAGTGCTTCATTGGGAAGACTTTAATGGGTGAGCAGACAATCTGTCATGAAAGTATTGGCCCTCCAGCATCAGTTGAACGCCCCTATGCCTCACCATGATTAGACATCGGATTCTGAATTACATTTGGAAAATCATTGGAAAAATTGATTGCTCTTGAATCAAGCAGGTCTTGGACTTTGTGCTTGAATGCTTTGCAATTTTCGATGTGATGCCCCGGGGCTCCAGCATGGAAATCACAGTGGGCATCGACATCATATCCGGGTGGAGGAGTGCCGGTTAGAGGAGCCAACGTTCTTTTTTGAACCAATTTTAACTGAAGTAAATGTTGCAATAGCTGAGCGTAAGGCATAGGCGGAGTTTCAAAATGCCTGTCTGCCATTTTTGGTTTTGCAGGATATCGGCGAGGAGCACCATTTTGTTGGTGTGGTGCAGCCGGCATTGTTACAGTAGCAGTTTGATGGTATGGGGCCAGATATCCTCTATTTTTGCCCTTCTGAGAAGACGCAGCATTGGTCTCCCCTTCATGCTTTTTACCGACACCAGAAAAAGGTTTATTCACACTAGAAGTTGACCCCAAATTTTCTTGAATCTTACCCAGCTTAAGAAAATTCTCAATCCTCTCCCCAACAATTACAATATCGGAGAAACCAGATGAAGTACTCCCTGCCAATCGTTCTAAGAATGGACCTTGCAGTGTTCCCATGAACATGTCAGCCATTTCTCTCTCCAGCAGTGGTGGTTGCACTCGTGTAGCCAATTCACGCCATCGTTGGGCGTATTCCTTGAAACTTTCCTTACTTTTCTGTGTCATACTCTGCAACTCAGTACGGTTAAGAGCCATGTCAATATTGTATTGATATTGCTTCAGAAACGCTCCACCTAGATCTTTCCAATTTCTCACATTGGCTCTCTCCAACTTCATGTACCATTCGAGAGACGCACCAGACAGAGTGTCTTGAAAGAAATACATCCATAACTTTTCATCAGTAGTATAAGCAGAAATCTTTCTGACATAGGCTTGTAAGTGGGTTTTAGTACATGAATTACCATTGTACTTATCGAAAGTCGGAGCCTTGAACTTGGGAGGGATCCTCACCCCTTACACCAGTCCCATGTCAGCAACATCAGTTCCCATGGAATTTTGACATTCCATGGCTCTTACCTTCTCAGCCAACTCTTCATACCTTCTGTCATTACCATTATTATGAACCCCCATGTCAGCATTCAGCACAGAGAACTGATCATCTTGATGGTCCTCTACATGTTGATGATTAATATGACCAACGCCACCAGGAGCTCTGCCAGGAGGATCAACTTCCGCTCCGCCAGGAGGATTAACTGCTGCTCCGCCAGGAGGATTAATATTGGGGATTTCCACTTCCAACCTTTGAACTATAGTTCTCAAATCTTGCTGCCCCTGGGCTATGCCCTGCATAAGGTTCATGAACTGCTCCATACGGGTCCTCATTTCAGTGAGTTCTGCCTGCACCTGTTCCATGATTCTGGCTTGATTTTGTCGAGTCGCGTAGCGATGAATGTTGAGATAAGCTATTCTGCCTACAACCAAATAAAGGTTAGAAACCCCCTGGGACAAGTACCTGTTATGCAAAACGATATGTTATGAAATGCATGCATATGACATGTTTTTCATTTCCAAGGGTTTTTTACACCCCGATTCCAGTCTCAATACACATATTGTCGAGAGAAATTTGTTGAGAAGAACCGTGCTGTGATAAAGTATTGTGATACTGTGCTTGTGAACAGAACAATGCTAAGGAACCATTCCTGAGTAAACCAATCATTGAAATTAACAGAGAGCCAAAAAATACTGAAGCATTCTACAACGAGTTCGTAAACTGGGAATACATCAAGAAAATGGCTCCATTAACAAGTCTGATGGTAACCACAGTACATCAACAAAACTGCACTAGGAAAATAAAGAGGAAACTACCAATCATTTAGCTCCAAATCTTTCAACTTCTCACTAGAGTACTTGATTTCTTCAAAGAGTATTCTGGTGCGCTGATGGTTTGGCCTTTCAATCAGTTATTGGATCAAAATATCCCTCTTCGTCAGAGCTTCGGCTAATGAATCCATGTGCATCAAAAGAGCTTCGTCATCACTCATCTGCTTAGGCATCTTCACGCCAGCTTGTATCTTAAGTCTTCCCATCTCCATCATGGCATCTTCAAGCTCTTTCCTGGAAACTTTCAGCTCATCCCTGACATTCTTCAGCTGCTCTTGGCTTTTTCCAAAGTCTTCCCTATGTTTTCTCCGTTGTTCATGTGCTCTCTGGAGTTCATCATCTCTGGCCTTTGATTGCTCTCGCAGCTCTGCATTCTCCATTCTGACTTCATCCCAGGCTTGCTGAAGGTTGGCTAACTTGTCTTTTGTCTGGGCTAAAGACTATTTAGTCTGCTTATAAATTAGAGCGGAAGTTTCAACAGCCATATTAACCTTCTGGTAGTGTCGGGCCCTGTCGGAAAAATCTTTTTCTCTAGCTGCTAAGATCTTTTCTGCATCTTGGGCTTTGAGTTCCAATTCCTTGTTGGCATGTAATGCGTCTTGTAGCCGGCTGCTCATATCAGAATTCTCCACTCTAAGCTCTTTCACCAAATTTTGCAATTTGTTGAATTCTTCGATGGCCACCGTATCCCTCTCTTCTACAACCTCAGGGTATAAAGGAGGTATGAGATTAAAAGGCAGATAGAAATCTTCCACCCTTTTCCTTATCCAGTTTTCATAAGGAGGATAAGTTCGATTGTTGGTTTTTCCAAGAACTCCTTTGCCTTTTCTGTGGATGCTATTCCAGGCTTACGAAGCTCTTCGGACTATTGCTTGATTGTCACCTACTTGAAAGTACAAGGACTCTTCCACACTTCTCTCGGTAGGTGGATTTTCCAGAGCATAACCGAATTGTCTAATGGCCAGAGAGGGATTATAGTTTATGCCTCCCTTCCTCCCTATCAATGGAACATTGGGGAATCCACCACAGCAATGAATAATATCCCCACCAAGTATTCCTTGATTTATCCAGATGATGTCCTTAGCATACAAACCCATCAGTCTGTGACACCATTCCAGTGAACCCTTGGTATCCACGAATCCACCTTTGCGCCATAACCGATGCGAAAACCAATTGTAGAATAAAGGCGCACAGCAATTGACATATCCCCCTCTTTTCTTTTCATTCCTGTTATGGACTGAATGATAAAGGTCACCCAATAAAGTGGGTATTGGATTTTGAGTAGTGAATATTTTGATGGCGTCCATATCAACAAATTCGGGCACATTTGGGAATAGAATAATTCCATATACACAAAGAGCTAACACAGCACAGAAAACATTCCACTCTTTGTCTTTAGCAGCTTTCTGAGCAATCATGGTCAAGTACGCCAGGGGGTAACCTCGAAATTCTCCTTTTTTTGTGATGATGGCCTCCACCATTGATTTGCTCAAATAAAGAGCAGCAGCCACGGCCTCAAAATCTGGATATGTCTTTGAACTGAAAAAAGGCACCTCTTCCTTAATGGAAATCCCCAAGATATTCGAATACTCTTCCAAAGTCGGGACCAAGACATAATCCTGAAACACAAAGCACCGTAGAGAAGGGTCGTAGAATTGCATTTTAATGTGTGGAGACCCACCCATTCATACTCACTGAGGTTGCAAACAAATGACAAAATCCGCCCGTACTTTCCTCTGAATGCTTCCAACACCTCTAAGCTAGCCATATCCTTCAAACTGCTGATAGGACCCAAAACTGGCTTCAGAAATTTATAGGTGATGACATTCTTCTTCTTTCTCTCAACATCCATCGGAAAAGAAACCCCTGACTGGAATCAAAGGTATATTATTGCCCTGGAAATGGAAAAACATATATGTTAAGATATGAAAATGCAATGCAAAGGCATGTGATCAGAGTGTCCGGTGTCTGTGCTGGACTGTGCAGATAGTGACATTAGTATATTTGTGGATAGTGTCGGACTGTGGATAATAACCATCTGACCATAATAATAGGAACCAGAAGAACCAAAATACCAGGCATGTGTGAGGTCTAAGTCACCTGCAAACCTGTAAACACCCGCCATCCTCACACGTGGGTACTAGAAAGCTGAGGATCCTCAATATCACGGGCTCTCAGGTTGAGAAATGATGATACGTTCACCATTTCTGATTTGAAACTGTTTGGCATCATCATCAATCGAGGAGGCCTCAACTGATTCCCCTCAAAAAAGGATATCCTATAGCAAGTTCCCAGCATTGGGTCCTCGGATCAAGAATGTGTAATGGGTTTGCCATTTCTGGTCTACCATTATCGCATCTCGGGAGGAGTGCCGTTACTGAGTCCTCGAGAATGGTCACCAGAGTCGACAGCTCATACAGGGATACCTAATGGCCTGCATAACATGCAGTATCAGATACCACCTATATGGGCCTCGTCTGGCTGTGGATCTCGCGAAGACTTAACGTGATAACACCATGCAAGCGATCGACTATCCACTCTAAATCCTATGTGTATGCTCAAGCCTGGGAAGTGGGCTTATCTCTCAGAACACCCTGCCCACCAAACAGGAAAATCCAGCACCGTCTAGCACAGTATAATATATGGCAACAGTAAATGAAAAGCATGTAAATGCAATAAAACAATAAACATGCAACAATGCCATAAATAAAGCGAGTAAAGCAAACAGATAAAACACCCTAAAATCAAAAACAAACACGCGCTAGGATTGACTCGCATAGGGATGGACCAGTAGCCAGGTCAGAAAGTTGTCATTTCCCCAGTAGAGTCGCCAGCTGTCGCTCCCAGGATTTTCATCCAAGTACAAACGCAAAAGTGGTGCGGAAACAGAGTCGCCAGCAATGTGTATTTATCCCAAGAGAGGGAAAGGAAACATTGCGTAAACCTGAGGGAAAGGAAAAGCATGGTCTCGCGACCAAGAGAAATAGGTAAGGGATTTGGTTACGCGAGGGGAAGGTATTAGCACCCCCTCGTGTCCATCGTACTCGATGGGATCCACGCTTGTTGTCTCGATCAAAGGGTGTCGTCGTTTGGAACTCCACTGCAACTGGAAAGAAGGAGGAACAGGAACGGAAAAGAAAGAAGAAACGAAGAAGAAGAGAAAAAGAAGTGACTCAATAGGACGTCCTCGGAGTCCTAGGCCTACGTATTCCCTCATGCAATGGGAAAGTCAGAGTCAACGTAGTTCGGACTACGGTTTAGGTGAAAAGAGAAAGAAGGTGCTCGGAGAGATCTTGCACGATCTCCTGCCTACGTATCCCGCTCGCACGCGAGAATCAGAGCGGCGTGGTTCCCTTCACTAGGGATGGATTTGCTTTGTTTGTGTTTTTTAGGCGGAATACGTCAACGTTCGCGTTCCAGCAGTTAGGTGTCGCAGCTCGTTGTACGGAGTCTTAGACATTTACCTGTTTGCGGTAGAACGGAAGTGACTCATCCTTTATGACTGGAATGAAGGAGATGAGAAGAGAATTGTTTGTTTGTTTTTGTCTTTTAAGAAGAAGTGTTTTGATTATTTTGTGTTCATAACAAGTATTGCACTAAAGTCTATGACATAGGAACGAATGTGTCGCATGGTCGTCCTAACAAGACGTATGCTAAACACTCTAGAAAAGCGAAGGGAAACCCTTCTCCTTCCATTTCCCATGTACTTGAGGCTCATGGCGTACAATACTCGTGGCCTTTATTACATGTTTTAATTTTTGTTTTGAGATGAGAAAGAGAGACTCAAGGGGTTAGGAAAGGAAAAAGTCTAAGCGGGGAAGACTAACAACCCTAATGTTATCATACATGGATGTCTTTTGGTTATGTGGAGCATAAGAACAACCTAAGTCTAAGGAGAAGAGAGGGATAGCACTATCTAATGCTTATCCTACCTCACCTTAACAAAAAATTAAGGATGAGCTAGGATCCCAAAGGGGTGTGAAAAAGTTGTACACGAAGCATTATATCATATTATTCCAACACATAAGAGAAAGAGAATAAACAAGAAAAACAACAGCGATTACAGCGCATCTGCAACAATACAGCTGTAAATCCAACACCATATACCAAAAAGCATTCAATAACTCATGTTCAGCACAAAAATGGGTGTAAAAAGCCAAGCAGCAGCATATACAACAGCACATGTGTGTACAAACAGCAGTGGAATCAGGGCAGCATGCAATCATTTGAAGATGATTCAATCATGGCACAATGGACGTGCATCAAACAACACATGTTATTCAAACAATCATGATTATAATCATATCACAACATGGTAGACAACCTTGAAATTATCATGCAAGAATGCACCACTTTAAGTACATGAACAAACCAAATCAAGTATACATCTCATGGAATTAAATGCAAGTAAGCATGTACAACACAACAACTCCAGTACACAAACATTAATTCACAAGTAGCATGCTCAAAGAGTGTGTTCTATGTGTTCATCGCATCCATTAATCAACAACGCAAACATTAACAATCATCGATAAAAATCCAAGAGTCGCGTGTCAGAAAATCATGCTCATGCAATAGTGTGAGGTAAAATAGCTCATGAATAGTCCACCAATCATCAACATATTGACCCATGAAGATTAGACATGCAAAGGATCTCAAACAACCAAGAAAATACAAGAAAATCACATTCTGCAGCAGTGTTAACCAGTTAACGTATGTGTGTTAACCGGTTAACAGTTCAAAATCAGCCTAAATACGCAGAATTTCAACATGTTAACCGGTTAACATAATTGCACTACAATTGTGTTAACCGGTTACTCTGGGACAATAACAAAAAAAACCAGTTCCAAAAGCACTTTTCAGCAGCAAATCACTTCTCCAAACATCCAAATGAACATGCAATCAATTAATCACGAAATTACATGGAATTACAGTCATCAAACATCAATTGAATCCAATAATCATCAACATCAAAAATCAAATTCAAGCAAATGGATCCAAATCAAAAATCACCAAAGATCTACATCGAATAAGTTGCAAATAAGCTAAATCAAGTATAGATCTAAGGAAAACCAGCCTACAAAGTGGAGATTTGTTTTGGTGAGTGTTGTAAAGTGATCTTGGTACATAAAATTAAAGAAAACCAGAGATTCCTCGATTAGTAGCCGAAACGCGTCGAAATCGAGCAAAATCGCGAAAAATCACCGAGATCGAACTTGCACCAAAATAAATGGTGTGAAACCCTTGGATTGAAGTAGAATAAGATGAAATTCATGAAATACAACCAAATAAAGCCAAATGATGGAGTTTGAGCTCAAGAATTAATCACTTTTCAATGTGAAAAGTGATTATCCTTCAAGAAATAAGAGCTTTTTGTGAGGGTTTGGAGAGAGATTTGAGATGAAAATGTAGAAGTAGCATAAAATTTCAGAGAGAAAAGAGAGAATTGAGAATGAAATGTGAGAAATTTGGTGAAAAATGGTGGATCCCCTAAAAAATGAGTGAAGGGTTTCTTATATAGACTTTAGGTTTGGAGTGTGGGAGGTTTGGGATTAGCTTTGGAATTAGCTTTGGGTTTGGAGCTAGGGTCGGAGTTAGTTACACTCAACTCACCGAGTCAAGGTGGTTAACTCGGTTAGTTGGGATCAACTCGGTAACAATCCCAAGGTGAATTTTCAACATCCAAAGGTGGAGATGCTTGGAAAACAAGGAATATGGTGAACTTGATTTGAAATGAAGCACTAGAATAAATGCCCTTGAAATTGAATTGAATTGAAATGTCTAGAGATGTCTAGAATATTCCATTTGCCGCTATAATGCTTTGTAGAATAAAAAACCCCAAGTGTGCAATGGTGATGTCATGAAAAAGCAGCAGAATATGCAAAATTTGCCTGTGTTAAACGGTTACAGCATAACTGCTAACCGGTTACACAGTTCAAAATCAGACCAAATACGCCAGATTACAACATGTTAACTAGTTAACATAATTGCACTGTAATTGTGTTAACCGGTTACTCAGGCCAAAAATGGCCCATTTTGCTTGAAAAATGATGTTGTGGCTCCTGCTTCGATTCTCTACTCCGTGCTCTGATAGATATCCATTAAATCCTCTGTTTAAAGAACACCGTGATCCCATGCCTTAGGAGAACCAATGATATGTATGATTTAATACAACCTATATAAAATGCGAAATGAATGAAGCATAAGCCACCGATTACGGTAAACGATGAGAGGGCAAATTTTGGGGTGCTACACGGTCATGTACCATTTCACAACTATCACCAGTGTGATATCTTCTATAAAAACAACCAAGGATGTTCTGTGGTACAATCAGCTCTACAGGAACAGATGGATCTCGGATGGATCCAAGATCACCGAATCCGTGAGGTCAATATGACTTATACAAATTCCAACATCATTCAAAACCACGACATCCGTGTGATGAATGTCAACTTGGTGGCAATGCACTCAAGGCAAAGCCAACATCATGATCTACCACGACACGATTACGATTCCTGTCTGATCTACTCGGTAAACAATCAGGGATGCTCTTTTGT
This sequence comes from Lathyrus tuberosus, assembly GCA_022829125.1. Lineage (NCBI taxonomy): Eukaryota > Viridiplantae > Streptophyta > Magnoliopsida > Fabales > Fabaceae > Lathyrus > Lathyrus tuberosus. Next base: position 1,740,639 of record JALAZF010000651.1, on the reverse strand, counting down.
ACAAGAGGCCCTCCAGCGTCAGATGGATCTTGGATGGATTCAGGATTACCGCGATGAAAGTCATTATCAAATTAATATGATTCAAATCTTTGATATTCGTTTGACGAATACCAGTCTGGTAGAATTACACGCTAAATAAGTCCATCTCGGTTTTCTGACTTCACATAATTATCAGAACTGTAAGGTATGTCGTGAGAGTGACCAAGGATGTGCACTCGTTCAAAGAACACTGCAACACTTGTTGAACAACTGGTGGCTTCCGATCTATCTAGATGAAGACACACAACAAGTCTATATGATTAACGGGAACCCTACTAGGCATCAAAGTCAGGATGTTCGATCAATGGAAACAGATCTAGTAAGGTTACACTGCATACAAAGCGGAGGTGGCCGGGTGCCACCACACAACTATGAGCGCTGTAGAGTTTGCTCAAAGGATAACCAAGGATGCTACCTCATGCGAGCAGCCCTTCAAAGTCAGTTGGACCACAAAGAGATTCGACCAAGTTCAAGCTCTGGTTCGATTAACGTAATGTTAGACTATTGTCCTAATCAAGGAAAAGATGTTGTCTTAACCCCTAAATGAGAAGTGGGCAAAGACGTATGCGCCATAATCCCTCTACTCAATGAATCAAGAGTTCCTCTTGATAGTGGAAAGATTCTCAACCTCGAACCAATTGAGGCCGGCTACAATGGTCAGAAAAATCAAAAGGCTCCTATAGTTATCTATCTTCCGGGACCAATACCATACAAATCCGATAAGGCTATCCCTTACAAGTACGGTGCAACAACAATTGAGAATGGAAAGGAAACTCCATTACCCTCCATCGTAACACGGAGCGGTCGGATCTTCAACCAAGGAGTTGGAGAACCCAGCAAAGAAAAGGAACCTCAAACAGAAGTTCCTAATCAACCAGTTGGTCAATCCAGTAATCCCGACCTTTCAAAGAACAACGATGAAATGCTGAAGCTTATCCAGAAGAGTGAGTACAACATTGTTGATCAACTGTTGCAAATTCCTTTAAGGATCTCGATGCTATCTCTTTTACTCAGTTCCGAAGCTCACAGAGAGGCTCTACAGAAAGTCTTAGAGCAAGCCTTTGTGGAACAAGATGTAACAATAAGACAATTTGACAGCATCATCTCCAACATCACTTCCTGCAACAACTTAGGATTCAGTGATGAGGAACTGCCAGAAGAAGGTAAAAGTCACAACATTGCACTTAATATTATAGTCAACTGCCAGGACGATACTTTAGCCAGCCTACTAGTAGACACCGGATCAACTCTGAATGTTATGCCAAAATCTACTCTGATGCGATTATCATTTCAAGGATCTCCGATGAGAGGCAGTGAGGTCATCATCAAAGCCTTTGAAGGATCCCGAAAAACAGTTATCGGCGAAGCGACATTCCCATAACTATCGGTCCTCACACTTTCCAAGTCACTTTCCAGGTCATGGACATCCGAGCAGCCTACAGCTGTTTGTTAGGAAGACCTTGGATACACGAGGCTGGGGCAGGCACTTAGACACTTCACCAGAAGCTAAAGTTCGTCAAGAATGACCAACTAGTCACAGTCTGTGGAGAGCAAGCCTTGATCGTGAGCAAATTATCGTCATCCCCTTATGTAGAACCAGAGGAGGTTATTGGAACCTAGTTCCAAGCACTTTCGGTGAGCAATGACAACCAATCAGAAAAGGGAACATCGATTTCCTCGTACAAAGATGCTCTCGAAGTGATCAAAAGTAACAATGCAAAAGGATGAGGACAACTTGTCATTCCTACTGACAACAAGATGAAGAAAGGTCTTGGTTTTCCCTCAACCTGTACCCAGACTGCACCTAACGATGATAGTCTTCATCCCATTCAGAACTTCTTCCATAGTGGAGGCTTCCTTCACCCAGTGTCTCAAGAAGTACATACCATCAACGAGGGTGATTCCTCCAATACAGATGAAGAATAGAAGTCCTATCTTAACGAAAAAGGTTATATGTCTCAAGGAGAGGTGCGTACCTCATTTTGCTATCCCGCACAGAGTCCAAGATATATACCAAGGTCAGATGTCAAGATGATATACGGACATTGTGATCTGGAAGGATGTCGTGCTCCACCAAACTTATTAGAGGAGGACACTCTGATGAAAGACAACTTTGACCACGACTATTATGGCCCAATGGATGGCCTGCCTATCTGGCAGCCGTACCCAGGAGACTTGGGGAAAAAAAGTCAGCCGAACAATGCATATCAACTGAGCATGATTGAAAATAATACATGTGTCCCCACCAAATCATGGGATCATTACTCAAGGCATTCAGAAGATATCCAGTACGACGATGAGTTTGAAAAGATTACAGGATAAGAGTTCCTTAACTACACGTTTCCTAAGGTCAACGTCATCGAAAGGGATGACTCCTCCAGTTCCAAAGAAGTGTGGGACACCTTAGGACAACCGAGTGGCAAGTACGACTTCCTGGTCAAGTACACCGCTCCTTAAAGCTCTCATATTATGCTCGAAGACATCCAGCCAACTGGATGGGGAGATCTACCTGAGAATGCAAGCATTGTGCAAGATACAACTAAAGAATCCTCCTACGACAATTCTGCCTGGGAAACAGATTCCAACGACCCTGCTCCACCAGAAATCAACGTCATTTCTGAAGACAAATCAAGAAGGAAGGTACCAAACTTTGTGATTCACCGAGGAGTTCGCTGCCAATGGGTTGCTGTTAATGTTCCGAAAGTCGTTCATAAGTCTAAGTAATTTCCGTCTTTATCTTAATCTTTCACATTGCCCAGGTGAAACAGATGTTTTGATAGGGCTCATTTCTGTAAATGTATCTCTTCGCTTTGCCCAAAGCGACATTGTTTTGTTTTATAGGACTATAGTTTCAAGAATCGACAAGATCATAAATAAACGTCATTCTGTAATTTCCGCATTTATTGTTGTTTTCGCTTTTTGCTTTTTCAGAAAATGGTAATCCTAAAAACAAGCATTTTTTCAGAAAATACACTGCACGCACTCTTGCATTCTTCTCTATCTCTTCTAAAAAACAAATCATCACGTCATGCAGATTGCTTGTTTTAAACCCTGTTGAAACACGCGATCAAATGCCTTCTCCCAACTTTAAATTCCAGGTATTTGAGGCTGAAGAAGAAAATGACGAAGAAATTCCAGAAGAGATCTCCCGATTACTCAGACAGGAGGAAAGGTCCATTGAACCTCAGAAAGAGCTGTTGGAAACGGTCAACTTGGGTTCAGAAAAAGAGAGAAAAGAAATCAAGATTGGGGCGCTGCTCAGTCCGATTGTCAAAGAAAGTTTGATAAACCTTATCAAAGAATTTCTCGATGTATTAGCTTGGTCTTATCAGGATATGCCAGGGTTGGGTACCAGCATCGTGGAACATCATCTACCGTTAAGATCAGAATGTTCGTCGGTAAAACAAAGACTAAGACGGACTCATCCAGACATGGCCATCAAAATCAAAGAGGAAGTACATAAATAGATTGACGCAGGTTTCCTCGCCACATCAGAATATCCTCAATGGCTAGCCAACACAGTACCAGTTCCAAAAAAGGACGGAAAAGTCATAATGTGTGTAGATTACAGGGATTTAAACAAGGCCAGTCCAAAGGATGACTTTCCCTTACCACACATTGACATGCTGGTAGACAGTTCAACAAAGTTCAAAGTATTCTCCTTCATGGATGGGTGCTCGGGCTATAATCAGATAAAAATGGCGCCAAAAGACATGGAGAAAACTTCATTCATCACCCCATGGGGCACCTTTTGTTACAAGGTAATGCCTTTCGGTTTGAAGAACGCCGGGGCAACCTATAAAAGGGTCGTGACTACTCTGTTTCACGACATGATACATAAAGAAATAGAGGTATATGTCGATGATATGATTGCCAAATCTAAGATAGAAGAGGAGCATGTAACCCACCTGTCAAAACTATTCGAGCGTCTGAGAAAGTACAAACTCCGCTTGAATCCCAATAAGTGCATGTTTGGTGTCCGCTCAGGAAAACTGCTAGGGTTCATTGTCAGCCCGAAAAGAATTGAGGTTGATCCTGACAAGGTCAAGGCCATTCAAGAAATTCCTTCTCCAAAGACTGAGAAACAAGTCAGGGGATTCCTGGGACCTTTGAATTACATTTCCAGATTTATATTCCTCATGACTGCGACATGCACGCCTATCTTCAAATTACTCAAAAAGAATCAGGATTGCGTATGGACAGAAGACTGCCAAACCGCCTTCGACAGTATCAAGGAATACCTATTGAATCCACTGATTCTATCACCTCCAGTAGAGGGAAGACCACTGATCATCTACCTAACAGTCTTGGAAGACTCAATGGGTTGTGTACTTGGCCAATAAGACGAAACAAAAAGGAAAGAGCCCACCATCTACTATTTGAGCAAGAAGTTCACTGACTGCGAGACTCGGTACACTATGCTTGAGAAAACTTACTGTGCTCTGGCTTGGGCAGCCAAACGTCTTCGCCAGTATATGATTCATTACACTACTTGGTTAATCTCGAAAATGGATCCTATCAAGTAAGTCTTTGAAAAACCTACTCTCACAGGAAGGATTGCCCGTTGGCAGATGTTGTTATCAGAATACGACATCGAGTACCATGCTCAGAAAGTCGTAAAAGGAAGTGTTTTAGCCGATCTTTTAGCTCATCAATCGATTGACGATCAGGAATCAGTCGGATTTGACTTCCCAGACGAAGATGTCATGTACTTGAAAATGAAAGATTGCGATGAACCACTACCCAGTGAAGGGCCAGAACCAGGTTCCCAATGGGGACTTATCTTTGACGGAGCTGTTAATCATTATGGAAACAGAATTGGGGCAATCATTATAACACCTCAGGGTACCCACATTCCTTTCACCGCCCTACTGACATTCAAGTGTACAAACAACGAGCCCGAATACGAAGCTTGTATCATGGGTCTCGAAGAAGCAATTGACTTAAGGATAAAGAACTTGGATGTGTATGGAGACTCAACCCTGGTTATCAATCAGATCAAAGGAGATTGGAACACCTACCAATCAGGACTGATTCCTTACAAAGATTACGTAAGAAGGTTGTTACCATTCTTCAACAGAATCAAGTTTCATCACATCCCACATGAAGAACATCACATGGCTGATGCACTAGCCACTCTCTCTTCCATGATTAGTGTAGGTCAATTTAGCGACATATCTAAGATTGACATAATGTGTAACACCCCAATTCCCATCTAACGGATAAATAATACATAATTAAATCAGAGTGAATAAAAATTTTTTGACAGAAATAAGGATGCCACATTTGAGAAAAACATAATCCACCTGCTTACAACTTTGATACATAACACAAAATGGAATAAATAATAACAGGAAAATTTTTCCAACAAAAGGAAAGTTCAAATTATGGAATAAAGCGGAACGATCCATAATTGACTCGTTTTACAAAATAAGTTGTGTCATAACATCAAAATATACGTACATGTTATCCAAAATGTATATATATATATATATATATATATATATATTCACATATATAAACATAAATATCAAAAGCGTTTCCCCCGACTCCCGTGTTACATATCAGAGCAGACACCAAAGATCTAAGCAAAACGAAGATCTAAATCTTCCACTTGCCTCCACGCCTCTACAACGGTTAATCTGCACTATGCCATAAAAAGCATATTCCAGCAGAAGGGTGAGAAATAACAACTATATCAAGATTGCATAATCATATGCAAACATACAATTCACATATATTAATCAAGTCACCCACACACCACATGCTAACACATATAGCATACCAAGATATCATAAATTCATATACACAATTTATGACATATATATATATATATATATATATATATATATATATATATATATATATATATATATAAGCACACCAACACATCACCTATATTCATATTCACAGATATGACATATATGTCTCACATCAAAAGTGGTTCTTCAAGAACCCACCAATTGCCGCAGGAGACATGGATACATCGCTATACTCCCCACTGGGCTCACGATGATCCTGAACAACCAACATAATAATGCAATGTAACTCAATGACACAATGCAATGCAAGTGGTACCACACACATGGTTCATTCAATTGAACCCGATTCATAAAAGAATCTGAATAAATCACATACACTCCCACTGAGCAATGATTTATCTCCATACAACTCCACATTGGAGTCCGGAAAAATCACATACACTCCCACTGAGCAATGATTTGTCTCCATACAACTCCACATTGGAGTCCGGACAATACTAGGCACCTATCATGGATTCCCACCTAGCTGTCTCCACCAGACACATCATGAAATGCACGACACAAATGATGCACAAAACATAGGTATAATAACAACTATACCTCTTCACGATCCCCTTGATCACACGTGAGATACATACTCACCGTAATACACAATAGTATTACTAAACCTGTCCAATCAATTTAACATAACACATACATAACAAGAATTATGCAGAAAACACATGTATAACAATAAGTTATACATTTACACGATCCTTCTGATCACACGTGAGATACATCCTCACCGTAATACACACTAGTATTACTACAACTGTCAAATTAATTCATCATAATACACACAATTAAGGAAAATACCTCACGAGACCTTAATTAGTTAATTATCTAATTAATCCATCCAAATTCCATTTTAAATCATTTATACTACCATTCCTAAATTCAACAAGTTCTGGCACCTATCCCAACCTCTCAGACCAGAAAGAAACCACATCGGACACGAAATCGGGAAAGAAATTGAGAAACGGCAAAATTCTCCCCTCTCGCTGGTTATACGCGTATTGCCCACGCCCATACGCGTGTTGCCCAGTTCTACCGCTTGCCATACGTGTATTGCCCAGAGGGTTATGCGTACGGGCAGAAGCTGATTTCTCTAAAAAATTCCCTCTTGATTCCATTTAAAATCCATTACGCGTAGTACCTCCCTTAATACGCGTAATGCCTTGCCCCTTACGTGTACCATTACGCGTTTCAACAGAGGGCCGTGTAAAATGGGTTCCATATGCGTAACGCCCTCGTATCGCCCTTGCCATACGCATAATTCCTTGCCCATTACGCGTATTGCCTTGTCCATTACGCGTATTACCTTGTCCATTACGCGTATGGGCAACTAATACCCATAATTTTCTGCATAGTACTGCTACGGGTTTCACTCAATTCTCCTCAAAATCTCATCTAAACATCACTACAATACAAATTAAATACATAGCAACCTATATCTATCATGTATCAACAATTAGGAACCTTAAATCATGATTTCCAATACAAAAGTGTTGTATCCAAATCTCAAAATCTCAACATATTAACTGTTGTAATTTTCCATCAAATTCAACCAACATGTGAAAACATACAAGTAGACATTTCCAACTAATTCCTAACCTCACCTGACTATACTACACGATTAATACTGAGTTTCAACCGTGAAAACATCGATTTCCACTCAATTTACCATTTCTATCAAATGTTAAAATCCTAACATTTCAACCAAAGTCAAACCAAACAAACACATACATAAACATATACAATCGAAATATAATCGGAACTTCTCACCCTTACCCGATTAATCGCGATTGAAACGGAGGTTTCTTCTATTATCCTCTTTCTCCTCTTCTCTCCTTTCCTTCTCTTCTTTCTCTTCTTCTCCCTTTTTCCTTCTTACTAACAAATATATATATAATCCAATATTATATAATATAATCTGATAGGGTAAAACATCTCCAATTGATATTTGTCATCTCAACCCAATTGATCAATTATCAGAGTTACCTTAAATACTCTCTTGAACTAATAATTATTAATTCGTCTCTTTAATAAAATAATTGATCTCTAGTTGCTCTCTCTCTCTCTCTCTCTCTCTCTCTCTCTCTCTCTCTCTCTTTATCCCCCTTTACTAAAATATCTCCCAAACGCGCTCCAAATGCGATAAAACATAAACAACGATGCAAAATATATCAGGAACTACAAGTTAATAAGAAAATATTATCAATTGCAATTATTTTATCTATCAGAGAAATTATCCAATTAACAGGTAAAACTCATTTAATTTACACAATTCACAAAATTCACATAAATGAAATAAATAAATATGATTACCCAAATTGGGGCGTTACATAATGCGCCTTGAGAGGCCCGCCTACATATTAACAATCGAAGCAATCAAAGACGACAAACCTTGGTATCACGATATCAAATGCTTCCTTCAAAAACAAGAATACCCACCTAGGACATCCAGAAAAGACAGAAAGACCCTCAGAAGGCTGGCAGGCAGTTTCTTCCTGAGCGGTGATACACTCTATAAGAGGAATTTCGACATGGTCTTGCTCTGATGCTTAGACAGACCAGAAGCAAGCATGCTGATGAAGGAAATTCATGAAGGATCCTTTGGCACTCATGCCAACGGATACGCTATGGCGAGAAAAATTCTGAGAGTAGGATACTACTGGTTGACCATGGAATTCGACTACTATAAGTACATAAGGAGATGTCACAAGTGTCAGATATACTCATACAGAATCCATGTACCGCCAATACATCTCAAGTTTTTCTCTTCCCCGTGGCCTTTCTCCATATGGGGAATCAACATGATTGGCATGATTGAACCCAAAGCTTCGAACGGACATCGGTTCATCCTTGTAGCCATTGACTACTTCACCAAATGGGTCGAAGCAGCACCGTACACCAATGTAACCTGACAAGTGGTGGTCTGATTTATCAAAAACAATATCATCTACCGTTATGGTGTTCCGAGCCAGATCATTACTGATAATGGATCTAACTTGAACAACAAGATGATGAAATAGTTGTGCGCCGAGTTCAAGATCGAACACCATAACTCATCTCCCTACCGACCCAAGATGAACAGAGCGGTAGAAGCAACTAATAAGAATATCAAGAAGATTATTCAAAATATGGTTGTAACCTACAAAGACTGGCATGAGATGCTACCCTTTGCTCTTCACGATTATCGCACATCTGTCCGCACTTCAACAAGGGCAACCCCTTTCTTTCTAGTATATGGCATGGAGGCAGTACTTCCCATAGAAGTAGAGATACCATCAATCAGGGTATTGATGGAAGCTAAGCTAACAGAAGCTGAATGCTGTCAAAGTCGACACGAAGAACTGAATCTGATCAAAGAAAAACGAATAACGGCTTTGTGCCAAGGTCAGTTGTATCAGCAAAGAATGAAAAAGGCGTTTGACAAAAAGGTCCGACTTCGCGTCTTCACCTCGTGCTAAAAAAGATACAATCATTTCTCACTGATTCCCGGGGCAAATGGACTCCGAATTACGATGGCCCCTATGTGGTCAAGAAAGCCTTCTCAGGCGGCGCCTTGAGACTCGCAACCATGGATGGAGTGGAATTGGCCTACCCCACAAAAGTTGACGTAGTCAACAAATACTTCGCCTAAATAAAAAAAAAAGAAAAAAAAATGTCTCGGTGGATTGAAAACCCGAAAGGGCCGTCCAGGAAAAATTAGAGACATAATAAAAAATCATCCTGATGGATTGGAAATCTCAAAGTACAATCCAGGCAAAAGTTAGGGATAATGGCAAGTAACTACGTCCAACAAAGGGGCAAATCCCCCAGCAGTAGTCATGCCATCCATCAGGAAAACTCCAGTCAAGGTCATCTTCGACGAAAGCTCAGGGTGTCCAGAATTCAAATTTGATAGAAGGATAACGGTCGTTATGTTTCGATGTAGCCCTTTTCCCTTAAATTACCATTTTCTAAACTTTGTAAATACTCTATGGAATCACGCGCTTGGCTGATTTCCATCCTATCAATAAAATTTGAGCCCTAGTGCTTTTGTTTGCAATTCTTATTTGTTTTAGCTTTACATAACGACATTTTAACATGATTAACGATTCTTGAAATAAAACAAAAATGAATTTAATTGTCAAAAAATTTTCTGCTTTTAAAATAAAAATGGCAATTTCTTTTTACTGTTGAACATCGAAAGAACATCGATCGCTACTCCAAAGGCGATTAAGCTTCAAAGTGCAGAATTAAGGCACTCCTTCTAAACCAGTGCGCCTGAATGAAGGATCAGCTGTGTCAGATGCGAATATTCCATCCGACATCCCCGGCAGAGTTTTTATCTCCTAAGCCCGACCAATGTTTTTCCCCACATGGACTATCTATCCTAAGCAAGGCAGAATTGCTATTTTTGACCAAATGGTACTTCTTCGTCCCCAGCAGTGGCCGAGTATCCAGTCGTGTTCATCCACTAGTCTGTATGTCGTGTCAGTTTTGTTAGCATAAACATATATACATCATGCATTATTGATTTGCATTCATAATCATATTGCATCACTATCGCTTTAGTCGGTCTTATCCCCTAGTGATAAAAGTCCTCTTTCAATTGAGTTGTCAGTTCTTTCCTCGTCAGGAAATGTTTTGTCCGAACCATCTCTCTCCTCCAGTGTATTTCTGGATTGGAGCCGGTTCGCGACCACTTTGATAACTTGAACCTCTGAAAAGACAAGAGACATTCGACAAACATCACTCTTCACCATTGAAGATGATATTTTCGCTTTCCTGGATTAAGGAAAATCCCCAGAGAAAGCCTCGCAACCGAAGACTCTCAGTAACACATTGATTTTTCTCCCCAAGAGAGTCAATGATAATGAAGTCATCAGCACCTCAAAATTGGATCACATCACATGGCATTTCTCCGAGAAGATTTCAAGGAAAAGTATGATGTAATATCCCCAAGCAAGAATCAGTCTCTCAAGAGACTCGTTTTCCCCAGTAGAGCCAACAAATAGCGTCTCCAACGGAGAAGTTTGAACACCTCTATAGCTTAGACAAATGGGTTCCCCAGCAAGTCTGACATCGAAACATTTTCCGTCAAAAGGCATCTCCCTAGTAAATTCGGCGAGAAGTTTGAGGAAAACCGCTACAAATAGCATCCCTTGTCAAGGAAGTTTATTGACAAAAGAAACTGAGACCAGTTCCGTGGCTGAAGACCCGGATCGAGGGGAAGTTTATATAAAAAACTAAGACTAATTCCTTGGCTAAAGACCAGGATCGAGGGGAAGTTTATTTCAAAAACTGAGACCAGTTCCGTGGCTAAAAACCAGGATCGAGGGGAAGTTTATTTCAGAAATTGAGACCAATTCCATGGCTGAAGACCAGGATCGAGGGGAAGTTTTTACCTTTTCTAAGTATCATTGCTTAGCAAAAGAATATGGATGAGCAGACTGCCATTCATAACCACCATCAAAATTTCGGGTATTCCGATATTTAATCCTCTTGCACCCCAAATGCCCGAATACCTTCGCCATTCACACCTTCGGGTCCAAGAAGATTAAATAGGGGCATCTGTCATACCCCAAATTTGACCACCAAGATTTCCCATCATTGTGAAAATCATCATCACAATATGGATGAACCATCATGCCTCATCAATCTCCTTAAAGATGTTTGAGCATTCACTACAATCAAAGATTATGGTTTTGACCCCTCTCAGAGCACTTAGACAAAGGATTAATCAAGAAATGACATGATCTTCAACTTGTCTAACTTCTCAAACACCTACAAAGGATCAAGAGGACTCCCACATCAAGAATCAAGCACAAAGTTGCAACATTCCAAGAGGATCGAGCCTCAAGATCGCATGTATCACCAAATTAGGGTTTTGGTCGACTGAGGCCTCCAGATGAAAATTTTCATCTGAGCATGAGCCAATGCCTCAATGAATGGTCCAGCAAGCTCAAAAGGATCTCAAGAACCCATCCACAATAGCAAAATCACCTTGAGGGTCCATCTATAAAAAAAATCAGGAATTAGGGTTTTGACCTAATTCAACCCTTGAGTTAACTTGTGAAGTGAGGCATGGCTTGAAGCTTCAAAATGAAATTAAAAGACCTAAAATACATCATATTGACATATTTACAAGATGTGATTAACTCAAAGAGCTCAAATCATAAGCCACAAGAACTCAAAACTATCTGATCACAAATTAGGGTTTCTGATGGAAAAAGTCAACCCTACCCTTGACTGTTGGCCTACCCTTGATCTCAAACCTTGGGGAGGGGTCCAAGATATTCCTAAATACCCTTGAAGGCCATCCATGAAGTTTAATTGAGCCCAAGGATTGATTTCACAAAAGGATCACAAAGTCAAAATTTCATCTACTGAAAAAGTCAACTGTACAAAAATCCAAGTTTGACTTTTTGGTTTTTTGGTCAAACAAGGTTCCTTAACCCTAAAACAATGTTAATATGTGGTTTGAATCATCATTCCTCAAGAAAAATCCAAGAAAGTGAGTTAACTTGTAAAAGGGGTAACCATAAAAAACTTAGAATTTTTCTAAGTTATGGAACAAAGTGTCTAGGGTACCAACTTTGCAAGGCCATATCTCCCAAACCCTAAAGCCTTTTTCTCATATTCAAAGCTCAGATTGAAGTTCATGTTACATACTTCAAATATGTCAACTACACCTCATTCCAATTCATCATGGATTTTGAGTTATTGTTTGAGCAAAATCACAAAAAAACATGAAAATGACATTTTTCCAACACAGTGAAATTTTTACTAAGTCAGAATCTTCCTTATTTTTTCCAAAATGTAGAGGCATTTTTCATTGTAATTCAGGTTGATTCAAAACCAAAGTTGGACATCATGTTGAAATAGGATATATCAGCTTTCCAAAATGACTAAGAACTCCATCAAAGTCCACCTGAGCTAGGGGTTATGACAGCTGCAACATGCCTTGCTGCAAACTGTTTTGCAAGGAAGATTTGTACATTAGGGCTCGAATTGATCAAATTGTGCAAGAAAAAACATGGTTATCCATCTGCACACCTCAGGGGGAGACCAAGGAGGAACAAGCACTGATCCATAAGCCTCCCAAGTCTTTGGAACTACATATAGGGGTGGCATCCCTAAAAGCTAAAGATGCCTCAAGACTCCAATTTTGTTTTGAGGCATTCAATGGATGCATAGAGCTGGCATGTATCAGTCCATGATCAGCCAAATGAGTCAATAAGCACATACAATAGAGAACCATATGCCTGTGCTCTAATCTCAAGCCAATGGCTAGAGGAGACTTGAGATTCCATTTGATCACAATTGGCCAAAGGCCTGCTGCAGTTGCCACACACTGTTGCTTGCAAAACAAACTTGACACACTATAAATAGGCCTCATTTGTGATCAGTTTAAACACACCAAAGGTCCTAAACAGATGCCTTTATCAAAATCACCACTTTCACTCCAATTTTGCCTTCTAACTCAAGTCACCATCGGGTTTTGAGTTTGAGAGCAATTCCAACCAAACCAATCACACACACACACACCTCACATATAACATATAGAAGTGATCTAAACTCTTACATAACATCTGGACCATCAAATTCACAAAATCACCAGCCAATTGCTCAAGTTCTTGACAGATTTGCAGTTGAGGTACCACAACCAGTTCCAGATCATTTCCATCCATTCCAAGCATTCAAATACACTCCTTGGCACCTAAGGAAACTGTACAGATCATTGGAACCTAGCTGTAACACCTCCATCACCAAAATTAATCACCAGCTGCAAGAGGTAAGCATGAACTCTTCAAACTCCATGATGCATGCATATTTTACAGCACAATAATTTTGCCACATGTTCAAAATCATGTATGGAGTGATAACCCTTAATCAATTGCCATGAATTAATTGTGTATGGAATTTCATTGTGTTCATGCTGAAATTAGGGTTCTTGAGGTTTTCTTCTGATTTCTCACTCAACACTTAATATAAATGCAATTAATCTATATGATTGTGATCCTTGTTCAAAAGCGAACAAGATTAGTGTTTGAATCGTGCAAAACCATTGAGAAATCATGGAGAAAAGTGAGAAAATGCAAATCTGCAGAAACAGGGCACGCGGGCAAGAACTTGGTGTTCTTGGCGCCCTTTTTTAAATTTTCAAATTTTCAAATTTTAGTTATTTTTGTTAATTGATTCAAAAATTAATTTCTCTCTGAATATTTATGTTTTTGAATTGATTCTTTTTCTCAAAATTCATAAAATTGTTAAATTAATTTATTTTACAAAAAAATCCAATTTATATTATTTATTTAATATAGTCAGAATTTTTGTAATTAATTTCATTTTAATTGTTTTTAAACATTTTTAAATGGAATTCTCACTTTGATCTTTCAAAACCAATTGAATTTCAAACTCTCATGTAATTAAACATGATTTTTCAAAATATTTTTCAAAGTGTACAACTTGTTTTTTAATTTATTTGGTATTTTATATCATTTTTTTCATTTAGTTTCCTTTGAAAAATAACATTTTTATTTAAAATTAGGGTTTCCTCTTGATTTTAAAATTTAAACACTTTGGGCCTCTAATAGAGTGTAAGACCCAATCCTTTGTAAATACAAACTTTTATGGGCCTCAGATGTTGTATAAGTCCCACTGTATTTTCAAAATCACGGTGCGATCATCGCCTTTTAAAACAAAATCATCTAGGTCTCCCCTCGTGTTGTAAGTCCCATCTTTCTTTTTCAAAACATCTTTTGGGCCTATTGAAAGAGTGTAAGCCCCAAACCTTTTGTAAATAAACCTCTTTGGGCCTCAGTCATTGTATAAGTCCCAACACAGTTTACAAAACAACGGTGCGATCACTGTTAAATCTTTTGGGCCTCTCCTTGAGTGTAAGCCCCAACAATCTTTTCAAAAACAACTTCCCTTTTGATTTAGATTCAAATATACATGTTGTTATAAAAAATTTCTTTAATTTCTTTGAACAACTAACAATACAGCATGGAAGCTTGCTCACTTGTAAGTTTTTATCAGCTTTCTTTTACATGCTTTAATATATATAACTGTATTGTGGGAAGCTGCTCCCCTGTAAGTCCTTCTTTCATACCCTTTTAAATACTTGTCATATATCAACTGTATATATACTAGTATATTTATTTAGAGTTTTCCCCGGCAACTAGGTCTAGAACTAGGTAAAGCCTGTTGGTCACTCTTAAATACAGTCAAAACTAGATCCCCATAGGACTTCCAGATACAGTCTTTCCTTCTCTTGGGCTTAAACAATATGGAACAAAGGGAAAGGCATTATTCTTCGTGAAACTTTTCTCAGGCTGTCACTATTAGAAATTGTCAAAGAAATTCTACTCCCCAAAGGTGATCTATTCTCGGTGAATATCATCTCTTGAGTTTCTTCAAACCTCAGAACTTTCACTAAATGATCTATTCTCGGTGAATATCATTTCTTGAACTTTTCTTGGTTTGGGACCCACAGGCTTCCTAAAAGCATCCCCGCCTCCTCTTGGGCTTTGTACAAGGACCCTCCGGCTTCTTAGAAGTTCTCATGCCTTCTCTTGGGCTTAATACAAGGACTCAGAAGACCTCCTAATGTTATAAGACAAAACTTAGTCATCCTTTGCTAGAGCAGTCTTTCCCGTGTTAAATCTCAGACCAATTTAGGGTTGATTCTCATCTCTTAAAACACTTGCCTCCTCTTGGGCATCGTACAAAGATAAACTCTTCCATATCAGTAGACTTGGACAGTCTAAATCCCGTCTTAAGTCTCAAAGAAATTCTCAAGTTCCCTACAAACATAGGAGAAACCCTGGTCATTTTTTATCAATCTCCAGTAGAGATAAAACCCATGGGTTCTAAAACCCAGTCTCTCTCCTAAAAAGTTCCCCAGCCGGATCAGTTTATCATCAGTATAACACTATCCTAAATCAGAACCTCAAGGCATCTGACATCTTCTGTAACCCTCAGCAAGAGTTGATTCCCCATTTGGACCTGCCTCGGTATCTCAATAATCCCCAGCAATAGATAGCCTCCTCTTAGGCTTTGTACAATGATCTTTCCTCAACATAGTCAGCCTCCTCTTGGGCTTTGTACAATGATTCTCCCCAGCGAAGCTAACCTTTTCAGACTCTCTTGTTGAGTCAATCAACTTTCAGACTCTCTTGTTGAGTCAATCACCTCTTCAGACTCTCTTGTTAAGTCAATCATCTTTCAGCACTCTCTTGTTGAGTCAACCCCTTTTTAGCCTCAATCTTGGGATTTGTACAAGACAGATAAAACCATTCCCTTATTGAGATAATCTTTTCCAGCCCCCTCTTAGGCTTGGTGTAAAGATTTACCCTAGCAGAAGTGTAGCCTCCTCTTAGGCTTTGTATAATGATTTCTCCAGCTTGTTCAGCCACAATCCTGGGCTTTGTACAGGACAGTTAAAAGCACTCTCTTGTTGAGTCAAACCATTTTAGCCTCAATCTTGGGCTTTGTACAAGACATAAGTCTTCTTAACCTTCTCTTAAGCTTGGGGCAAATATCTTCCCCCGCAGAGTCAATTCCTCCCAGCCTTCTTTTAGGCTTTGAGAAATAATTTCCTAAGCAGAGTCAAGCTTATTTCAGCCTCAATCTTGGGCTTTGTACAAGACAGATAATACTGTCCAATAGAGTAAAACCCCTTTCAGCCTCAATCTTGGGCTTTGTACAAGACACCTCAAATATCCTCAGTCGAGTCATTTTAGCCTCAATCTTGGGCTTGGTACAAGACAGATAAAGAGTTCTTTCCCACATAGTCAGTTTCTTTTCAGCCTCCATCTTGGGCTTTGTACAAGACACATACAAACCCTCCCCAACGGAGTCGAAACCACTTTTAGCCTCAATCTTAGGCTTTGTACAAGACAGACAGAACATTTTTCCAGAAAAGTCAAACTTTTAGCCTCCTCTTAGGCTTTGTATAATGATATCCCCAAAGAGTCAGTCTCTTTTTTTAGCCTCAATCTTGGGCTTTGTACAAGACACAGATAAACACTCTCTTGTTGAGTCAGTCAATCCCAGCCTCCTCTTAGGCTTTGTATAAGGACTTCCCTAGTGGAGTCAATCAACCTCTTAGCTTCAATCTTGGGCTTTAAACAAGACACCAAAACATCTTTTTCCTCCCTTAGAATAGGAGGAACTATAATTGCTCTGATTTCCCTATTTCATTTAAACGGGAATACGTAGGTATAAGATTACGAAATCTTAGCGAGCATACCAAACAAAAACTCTAGGTCCAGTACCTTCACACATCAATCAAAACTGAGGTCCAGCACCTCACCAAAATCATTAAAAACTCACTTACTCACTCATATTTCCCAAGAAACTTTCCCAACCCATTAACGGATAAACACCATCAAGTACAAAGTGAGACCTAAAGCTAACATCCTGTGGATAACCATATATAGGATGGGTAATTGACAACTCTCCATTGTATAACCTGACCCCGGACCCCCCAATCTCTTTAAGAGTTTGTTCAGTTAAACATTCGCGTGCAAGGTTAGTTTTAGATAGCTTCCCTTTCCCTTCCAGCTTCACGGGATAAATAAGAAATCAGAAAGTAGCACCCCCTCCTCATTGTGAGAAGAAAACCCAAATTCCATGATAAGGTGGTCGCGTCACCGACAAAAAATCGCGCGCTATAGATATATGGCGACTCTGCTGGGGAGTCCTTGCTATAGAGATCTGTCTTATCTTAGCCATCATCGTCCCCATTTTCCACAACAAAATGGCGACTCTGCTGGGGACCCATTGTCTATATAGGACTAGGATTATAGCTCTTAAGAGGTCTAGGATGTTAGTTTTAGGAATAAATATATATATCGCTTTTCCTACTTGATATCCGTGTTTATTTTTCTGCTAATGGGACTGCGGGTGATGCCGCATCTAGAAAGTTTGAGTGATACCTAAGATAAGTGATGGCATAGACGGGTGGTCTTATAGAGAGTGATTCCTGAATAAGCGAACTTGGTAGACCATCGCCTCGGTGGAGATACCCTTTGCGAATTCAATTTCTAAACGACTTCGATTGTTGAAAACAGATTGTTCGATTGTGGTATCCATGAAACCGAGGATTTAGTAGACTGAGACCATGTGACTATTTTGTAGTGCATAAGCTATCAAAAATAGTTGTCACGCGATACTACCCTTATTTGAGATTACCCTAAGTTACTACAGCTCGCTCGGGTGAACCAGCTTGCTGTTGTTATCCCAAGGGGGTCAATGATTTTGAGGACAGGTACAAAAATTCACCATAGTACAACCTTTGGGAATGGGTAGAGCCATGACTCCATGCGCGTGACGCTAAACCTTTGACCCCATGTTTTTTCTATGTTTTTGTGTGCTGCATTCATGCGTTCATTTCATTAAAAAACTTTAAACAAAGAAAAATTTTCTCTTCTAGTCTCTCTTTTTCAAATTAAATTAAGACAATGATTGCAAATGTCAGAGAGAAAGATTGCGTTATGGATTTCGGTAGAAGGAAGACTCACAAGTACACCTTCAAGGTTCCAAAATTAGAGGATTTAAGAGGGTTGACAAGGATGATCACCAACCCTGATGCTTTCCGAGCTAAGTGTCATACCCCAGATTTTACCCTCAGATCCTCTGATCTTTTTTTCACATCATTTTAAGCCAGTCATTTGCGCATTTGCAGTCATCTAGTCCATTAATCATAGTCACATTTTTTTTGTCTCATTTTATCACCTTTTCTTTTTATTTCTTGTTCGATCATATTTGTGCTTTTTCTGTCTGATTTTTGTCACTTCATTTCGTTTTGATCAAATTTTATCTGTTTTACCTTAAATAAATTTCACTTTTAATTTCTTTTGTTTTTTTTAGAACTTTAGGTTTAATTTAGACATTTTTTTTATTACTCTTAAGTCATTAGATTAGTTTAAAATTAATTTTTCTTTATCTTTTTTTTTTTATTATTATGATTTTTATTATTATTATTTCTATTATTATTTTACCTACTTCTATTTATTATTGTTCCTATTTATTTTTTTTATTATTTTATATTTATTATTTTTATTATTGCTATTTTTACTATTATTTTTATTTAGTATTATAATTTTTATTATTATTTTTATGTCACTTTTTATTATTATTATTAAGTCCAACGTCTAGACTCAATGACCAAAATTACACTCCAAACATCCCTCCATGCTGCCAGCGTTGTACCTGCAAAAGCAAACAAAACTTGTTTGCAATACAACATCTGAAACTCTAAACCCAGCCGTACCATCCTACCACAAAACTTGCTGAAAAATTAGTTCCCAAACCTCTGCTCCACACTAGTTGTACCACCTGCAAAACAATTACTACACGCCTTGCCCAAAATCGTGCCAAATCCCGCACCATCTGCTACACAACAGACCATTTTCTCTTTCATCAAGGACAAATTCACGGCTTTGCAAAGAGAGAGAACTAGTTCAGAATTTTCCATACATCTTCAACAAACACAAGGCAAAATCATCACTTATCCTCACTTCCAATACCAAATCTTCTTGCTGCAAGTGAAACTCCATTCATCACCACCCTTTATCATCTCTCCATAACCACTCACTACCATAAAGCAATACACCGCCTTCAAAAAGTTGCAGTAGCCATCTTCATCAATAGCTCGCAATAAAACCACCTTCACTAAACAAACCTTAGCTCCAACTTCCATACAACCTTCATCAACATCAACAACTCACTTGTTTTCATTTTCGACGAAACCGCCACTCCACCTTGGTCCATCTTCAACTACCTCCAAGAAGCTCACTCACACTAACCAAAACCGTTTTTGAAAATTCATCCCGCCATCTGCGCAGCCTCCACACTACAACTCCGGCAACGTGCAGATCCGCCACCAAAGTCACCAACAATCACCACACTACTTGAATACACATTTCTAAAACTTAAAAATAACTCTTGAGTTCCTTTTGGCTTGGCAAGGAGGAATAGGGAAAGGAGCATTTCTGCAGCAATACCAGCTGGAAGAAGGAGAAAAATCATTGCATACTTGAGGGTGCAGTGGACCTATTCCACTAGGTAAATGTCACACCCTTTTCTCCAGCCATATTCACATTATTCATTCTACTGTCATGATCATTTCATATTTAAGTCATCATGAATATTTCTTTTGAAGATATCAATGTGTTTCTTTTTGCATCCATGTTATATACTGTTTGGTTTTGGTTTGTAGAATGTTTGTGTTGACATTTTCATGTTATAACTTAAAGGACTAGGATGTTCCTTTAAATGGTTCCCTCTTGTGTTGGAATTGCAATATATATTTTGTTGATCCATTCATTCTCACTATTATACTCATTATCTCATAATACCACCTATTGACTTGAACTCATGTATTAATCTTTTATGTATGATCCTTTGTTTTGCCTGGTGATTTTGAAAGTTTGCTAAGACCACACAATGCACCTATCTTTTCTTTGGTTGTTAGATTAAAGATTTGTTGTTGTTTATGTTCTACAATGTGAATGCTATAGTTTTGATGAAACTGTCAGTTGTGAGTGGTGTGGTGCAGTTTTGTTGTTAAGCTCATGAGGTCTTTTTTGTATAATACTACCAGACCCTGATGCTAAGTCTTTACAATGTCATAAATATGTATGTCTATTTTTCTTGCATATTAAGTCAAAAGGCCATGTGAATGATGTTGATATTGGTAGCACTGCCAGTTTTGATGGTATAATGTTGATAACTTTTGATGTTAGTTTGTTGGTTTGAGGGATTCACTTTGTTATTTTGAATGGCATGAGGTTTTTTGTGTTGCTGTCATGACAGGTTTGTTTTCAGTTTGTCACTAATGACTCATAACCATGTTCTTACAATACCATGAGCCTGTTCCATTTTGTTTCCTTTTGCATTTGATCAAATGACTATGTGGATAAGATAGTTTGAGTTCATGTGATGCTGTTAACACTTGTCCTTGAAAGCATTCTTGTTCATGTCAGCATGCCAAGCTTGAATAAATAAACCACTATCTATGAACAACATGTAAGAATTTGGTCTGATATTGGTAAATATTGTTGTTACCTTGACTTTGTATGATCATATGCATAGTTTTGACATCATGATTGATTTTTGTTATGAACCTGTATTACCACAATGTTAGAACTTGCATATTCAACTGATCCAAGTTGTTTCACTTCATATTAGCATAGTTTAACAACACTTGGTTTGTGACTGGCATGGTAAGTCTTGTCTTCAATATCTGTTAAACTTACAATTCCATGTTTAAAATGTCAAAGGCTTGCTATTGTCATGATGCTGTCATCCACTTAAAATCACTTGGCATTTGCTTTCTGTTGATGATGTTTGCCTTCATACTAACAACTTGAATAGTTGATAGCATGATATGAGGATTTTTGTTTGAATCTACATTCACATGATTCAGAGGTGTTTATAATAGAGTTTTGTATGCCTTACTGTTCTTAAAGATGACCATATCATGCTGTAATAGGTTGATTGATATGAATGTCTTGGTAAGTTTTTACACTGATAACTCTTAACCCACATGTTTATAAAATCATGATCATGCTGCTTCCTTAATAAATGTTTGTTCTTCTTGCATTTTGATCAAGTAACCATGTGGAATAGTTGGTTGAATTCATTAGCACTGATAGCTTTTGTTTACTCATATCAATATGCCTAGTTTGAATAATTGAATTCCTTTCTGTAAACAATATGTAAGGATTGGTTTGATGCTATGTTGATATGATAAAAAAAGGGTTGTTGCTCCTATTGGACCATAGGCATAGATTGATGTTATGAATGTTTGAATGTGTGCTGTCATTATTCATACCATGCCTGAACTGTTTCATCATGTATACTTCATATTAGAATGAGATAACAATTCATGAAGGTTTTGGTTGAAGAATATGTTGGTGTGATAAGCTGTTGTTCTTATTCTCACTACTGTTAGCTCCTAATGCCATGCCTAGAATGTCATGAGATTGTTGTTTTCATGATGTTGTTATCACTTGGTATTGGTATGTGAATTTGGTATCACTTCCTTTTGCACTGATTGGATTGACAGTGGGAATCCAAGTTTTTCTTTGTCATCTTGCTAACATTTGGATTAATTTGTTTGCACCTATATATAGAGGCATGTTGAAAATGATGTTTTCCATTTTTGTGAGCATGCCATGTCTTGTTGTTGAGTATGTAGTGTTGGTCTTCATGTTGGAGTTTGAAGTTTGAGTCTACTCTCAAACTGACTATTATCAGTTTGGACCTAACAGGGTGAGAGCATTGCTTAAGTTTTGGTTGATGTGATTATATGTTCTAAGCTCATTTCTGAATGTGCCTTGTTTCATCTTGATGGTGCTTCTGTTTTGGAATCACGAGGAGTTCAATAACAATCTTTGCTCCAAGTAATCAAAGACATGATTTTAATTCACATCATTTCGGTTAAGTTTGGTTAAAATGATCATGATTTAGATTGATGAGAGTTTGGTTATTGTCGCTATATTTTGGTCATTAGGACGAGTTTGTTTGTTGTATGCTTGGTAAAAAAGGGTTTTGGCATGATCAGTGTGTTTGAGTTTGGCATTCAAATCCATGCGCCTGGAGGTTTATTTAGTTTTAGGGGTGGCATATACAACGGATGTATAGCCACCCCAGTGGTAGAAATCATGTACTGCACCATAGGGGTCTGGGGTTCGAATCTCCCTCGCCCTAGACGCCCTTTTGGTGATTTTTCTTCTTTTTTGTGCTTCTCTTGTGCTTTTCATATTTGGGACTGGTACAAATTGCTTTCCACACCCCACTCCAAAGGCCCACACGCTGCCAACACACATATTCATCACCAAATACACCTCATCTTGGTTTTCTCATTTTATTTAAATTTATTTTATTTAACTTTCCTAAATCAATTCAAAATATTTTCTTTTACTAAAAATAAAATTCCAAAAAACTCATAAATACTCTTTTAATGCTTAATTAAATTTTTCATTTTTTTATGTGTAAATCTTTCACTTAATTTTGAATTTTCTTTGAAAAAAATACTTAAATCTTGATAACTTTGTAAAGAGTTATTTGGTTTGGTTCTTGAGGCATGAGAGAGTTATTTGGAGAGTTTCCTTAACTTGGGTCAGAGATTATTCCTTTAGGACTTAGTTGTGTCTCTTGATTTTGTTGCTAGTCCCTTACCTTGGATATCTTTAATTTCCTACTTAGACGCTTTCTTTATCATATGTATGTGCACCATGTGATTATGATTACTGTGAATTGCCTCACTATCTTTTGCAACACATTGATATTTGAATCATACCTTTGACAAATCATGCTTAACTGTTGTACATTCTTTTTGAATTGTTGAACTTATGTCGTTCATTTCAAACTCAATTCCCTTATAACATTCTTGCCCATAAGGAATTGTTATTTTCCCCTCCTTCCAAAGGAAAGTCTTTCTATTGACCTCAAAGTCATAGATAGCTCGTTATCACCCTTGACCTCATAGTCATAGGACATCCTCCTTGGCCTCATAGCCACTCAATCTTACAACTTACAACAACTTAGAGTTCTTGAACTCTATGTGAGACTCATCACCTTGAGTATTCACTTCCCCTATAACTTAGACTTAGAGAGTTTCTTAAACTCTATATGAGCTCATACTCATTCCCCTTGGAACTTTGACCACAGTCAATTGTTCCTCACCCTTAGTTAGGGGAACTACGAATGCTCTGATTCCATTCCCGTCAGGATACGTAGGCACGAGATGCGACGTCTTGGCGAGCATACTTAGTGTATATATCCCTAGGTCTTTACCTTAGCACTTTCCCTTAGCAAGCAAACATTAACTTAACACAAATACTAACAAGAGGTTCATGTAGAGTACTACAGATACTTAGGATGCTAACACCTTCCCTAGGTATAACCAAACCCCGAACCTTAGATCTCTAAGCTGTGTTCCTACATAGCGCACTTAAGGTTTTCTCGATATTTACCATTTCCTTTGGATAAATCAAAGCTCGGTGGTGAATTTCATGTTTTGTGATTAGTTAATTAATAGCTTGATATCTGATTCTCACCGCAACACTAAGTTGGAGGACTGCTGTCTCTGTTAAGGGTCTATGTAATTGAAGGAATCCTGTCTACGCTGATTCAATTCTACGATTCAGTCTATCACTGTTTCATATTCCCGGATTATCAACTAGCACCAACACTGGAGGAGTACTCGCACCTGACTGATTTACCCATTACTGACCAAGCTCCCTTTTTTGGACTGGAAGAAATTCCAAAGGACCAAATCATTGCAAGAGCTATCTATTTGGATGAGTCAGAAGTCAGAACTTACATGACCATTAAGGGTGGAATCCAAGGTTTACCAGCCAAGTTTTTGGTAAAGAAAGCTCTGTACTTTGCTAGTATAGGGAACGTGACTGCTTTTGAGAGCGTCTTTGTTCTGATCACCTACGGGTTATTTCTGTTTCCCAACATTGATAACTTCGTTGATATCAATGCCATTAAGATATTTCTAATTGGAAACCTTGTACCAACCTTGCTTGCAGATGCTTATTATTCTGTACACTTAAGAAATTTGTACAACGGAGGAATGATCACATGTTGTGTACCCCTGCTATACAAATGGTTCACTTCCCATTTACGTAAGTCTGCCGCTTTTTGGGATCATAAGAGTACTCTACGTTGGTCGCAAAGAATCATGTCTCTTACCAACTCTGACATAGATTGGTACAATCGGATCTATGACGGGATAAGAATCATTGACCGTTTTGGAAACTTCCCTAATGTACCCCTCATAGGAACTAAAGGAGTAATCAATTATCATTCAGTTTTAGTTCGCCGTCAACTCGGATACCCAATGAGACATGTCCCGCGTAATGTTCATCTGGAAGGTCGTTTCTTCAAGGAAGAAGAAAATGACAGGGCACTAAAGACAGAAATAGTGCATGCTTGGAAACATGTTCACAGGAAAG
The DNA here is from genome assembly GCA_022829125.1 of Lathyrus tuberosus. Classification (NCBI taxonomy): domain Eukaryota; kingdom Viridiplantae; phylum Streptophyta; class Magnoliopsida; order Fabales; family Fabaceae; genus Lathyrus; species Lathyrus tuberosus. The sequence goes on along the minus strand of JALAZF010000651.1, from coordinate 1,715,825 downwards.
GAAGAGAGTCTCTAGGAAAACCAGACTGTGTCTCTGTGGAACCTTATCTCCACTGGGTACAAACTAGAGCTCTCAAGCTGAGGATGCCTTACCCTCGTCAAGAAGTTCTTCCGTTAAAGGAATTTGTCCTTTATTTTATGTTTGATACTGAAAAACTCCAGGTCACTCTCAACAAAGTTCAACGGGAGAAGAAATCTTGGAAGAACAAGTACCGTATTCTCAATGTGGAGTGTAACAAAATACAACAACTGTTAAAAGAAAAAGATGCTTTGATCTAGATTTTAGAGCAACATGTTGTAGAAAATCAAGAAGACCAAAGGAATTTGCTCACTCCTTTCACTTGGCAAAGGAATGACAACCCGACAACGACTCAAGAGCCCCGATCAAAGAAAAGGAAAATACCAGAACCAACACCTGAGCCCTCCTCAGAGAGGACTCAGGATCCATAAGCTTAGACTTTTCTTTTTCAGCACTTTGTAAATTTCTGTATTTCCATTTCTGCAATCTTTGAATTCAATAAAATGGGGTTTCCCCACTGTATGATATTTGCAATCCAATTGTTGAAGTTTCTTTTGATTAAACAAAAATAATGAATATAATCATTGCATATCATCCATCCTTCTCACATAACGCATTCTTCTTACCTACTAATCTCACGTCTGTGTCTCGATTCTAGAGTCAAACTATCTCATTCGTACAATACTCGGGCCAATCGATAAAAGAAAATGGACAGTCTCGAGGAAGAGAATAGATAGTTGAGAGAAGAAATCGACGCTCTGAAAGAAGATCTGAGGAAACTTCACAATGACATGCAATCTCTGGCAGCAGCTCAGATACAACAACAAAGCACTGTGATCTCAGAGATCACATCTACGCTTATAGTGGAAAAGTATGATCCTTGGTACAACATGCCTAAAGATCGTCCCTGGGGCATGCCACTCAACTATATCCCGGAAGGATATATTCCACCGATCATGGAAAATCCAGAAACTGCAGCAGGAACCGCTGGGCCTGAAGGTTACAAACTTCGGGAAAGTGAAGATGTAAGGGGCATGACAGCAACTCCTGAAGGTTACAAACTTTGGGATAGGGAATCGCCAAGAGTCACTGCTGTAATGACTATACCACCACCCGTGGTACACGCTGTTCCGGAAAGACAGATTCCACAGATACCTTCAGGTGGAAACGAAAGTATGTACGACAAAATGAATGAGTTCCAGGAGCAATTCCTGGAGATGCAGAAGGAACTGCATGCCATTCGCAACCAGGATCTATTTGGAAAGGAAGCCGCAGACCTTTGTTTAGTCCCCAATGTGAGAATTTCGCACAAATTCAAAGTGCCCGAATTCAAGAAATACTGGGGTAACTGTTGCCCTCAAAGTCATTTGGTGATGTACGCTCGGAAGATGTCCACTCAGACAGAGAACCAACAACTACTGATCCACTATTTCCAAGATAGTTTAACCGGTGCCGCACTCAAATGGTACATGGGTTTAAACCGCACCAAGATTGCCACTTTCAGAGATCTTGGCGCTGCCTTCGTTCAGCAGTATAAGTATAACCTGGACATGGCACCAGACAGAGATCAACTCAGAGCAATGTCGCAGAAGGACAAGGAAACCTTTAAGGAATATGCTCAAAGATGGCGTGAAATCACCGCTCAGATTTGTCCACCTCTTGAGGAAAAAGAGATGACAAAAATATTCTTGAAAACCTTGAGCTCATTTTACTACGACCAAATGGTCGCCAGTGCGCCCAACGACTTCACTGAGATGGTGGGCATGTGAGTTCGTCTTGAAGAAGTAGTCAGAGAAGGACGTCTAGTCAAAGATGCAGGACCATCAAGCAGTACCAAAAGATACGGTAGTGCTTTCCCTAAGAAAAAAGAGCAAGATATTGGTAATATCTCTCTCGAAAAGAAAAGGCGACGGTACCAACCAGTCGCAACTGTAACTCCTGCTATCAACCCTCCACCTATTCCAACGTATCAACCTCAGGTTGCTCAGAGCCAACCGAATCAACAACAATATCAGCAAAGGACACAACAGCCTCTTCAGCAAGCTCATCCTCAGTACAACAATAACCGTGCAGTGCGGCCACCAGGGTTTGACCCTATACCAATGTTGCACGCAGAACAGTTTCCACTACTGCTGGTCAAGGGGCACGTCCAAACCAGGTCTCCCCTTCCAATACCGGAAAATCCGCCTTTTTGGTTCAAAGCGGATCAAACTTGCCCTTACCATCAAGGAGGATCGGGGCATAACATATAAAACTGTCTCAGCTTCAAATCCGATGTGCAGAAGCTTGTCAGGAGCGGGGTCTTATCCTTCAAGGATACGAATCCTAATGTTCGGATGAACCCATTGCATCAACACGAGAAAGCTGCAGTAAATTTGATAGAGGAAGGATCTAACCACAACTATCAAATTCATGATGTACTCCTATTGGGAACTAACCTGGTCAAGATGCATTGCAGACAGAGCGGATACGGTCATGTAACATTTCAGAACTATCACCAGTGTGATATCTGCTCTAAAAATAACCAAGGATGTTTTGTGGTGCAATCAGCTCTACAGGAACAGATGGATCTCAGATGGATCCAAGATCACCGAATCCGTGAGGTCAATATGACTTATACAAATTCCAACATCATTCAAAACCATGACATCCGTGCGATGAATGTCAACTTGGTGGCAATGAACTCAAGGCAAAGCTTGCATCATGATCTGTCACGGCACGATTACGATTTATGTCTGATCTGCTCAGTAAATAATCAGGGATGCTCTTTTGTACTAGAGGCCCTCCAGCGTCAGATGGATCTTGGATGGATTCAAGATTACCGCAATGGAAGTCATTATCAAGTTAATATGATTCAAATCTTTGATATTCGCTTGACAAATACCAGTCTGGTAGAATTACACGCTAAACAAGTCCAGCTCAGTTTTCTGACTTCACATAATTATCAGAACTGTAAGGTATGTCGTGAGAGTGACCAAGGATGTGCACTCGTTCAAAGAACACTGCAACACTTGTTGAACCACTGGTGGCTTCCGATCTATCTAGATGAAGACACACAACAAGTCAGTATGACTACGGGAACCCTACTAGGCATCAAAGTTAGGATGTTCGATCAATGGAAATAGATCTAGTAAGGTTACACTGCATACAAGACGGACGTGGCCGGTGCCACCACAAAACTATGAGCGCTGTAGAGTTTGCTCAGAGGATAACCAAGGATGCTACCTCGTGCGAGCAGCCCTTCAAAGTCAGTTAGACCACAAAGAGATTCGACCAAGTTCAAGCTCTGGTTCGATTAACGTAATGTCAGACTATCGTCCTAATCAAGGCAAAGGTGTTGTCTTAATCCCTAAACGGGAAGTGGCCAAAGACGTATGCACCATAATCCCTCTACTCCATGAATCAAGAGTTCCTCTTGATAGTGGAAAGATTCTCAACCTCGAACCAATTGATGCCGGCTACGATGGTCAGAAAAATCAAAAGGCTCATGTAGTTATCTATCTGCCAGGACCAATACCGTACAAATTCGATAAGGCTATCCCTTACAAGTACGGTGCAACAACAATTGAGAATGGAAAGGAAACTCCATTACCCTCCGTCGTGAATATTGGAGACATCAGTCGAGTAACACGGAGTGGTCGGATCTTCAACCGAGGAGTTGGAGAACCCAACAAAGAAAAGGAACCTCAAACAGAAGTTCCTAATCAACCAGTCGGTCAATCCAGTAATCTCGACCTTTCAAAGAACAACGATGAGATGCTGAAGCTCATCCAGAAGAGTGAGTACAACATTGTTGATCAACTGTTGCAAACTCCTTGAAGGATCTCGGTGCTATCTCTTTTACTCAGTTCTGAAGCTCGCAGGGAGGCTCTACAGAAAGTTTTAGAGCAAGCCTTTGTGGAACAAGATTTAACAATAAGACAATTCGACAGCATCAACTCCAACATCACTTCCTGCAGCAACTTAGGATTCAGGGATGAGGAACTGCCAAAAGAAGGGAAAAGTTACAACATGGCACTTAATATTACAGTCAACTGCCAGGACGATGCTTTAGCCAGCGTACTAGTAGACACCGAATTAGCTCTGAATGTTATGCCAAAATCTACTCTGATGCAATTATCATTTCAAGGATCTCCGATGAGAGGCAGTGAGGTCATCGTCAAAGCCTTTGACGGATCCTGAAAAATAATTATCGGCGAAGTCAACCTTCCCATAACTATCGGTCCTCACACTTTCCAAGTCACTTTCCAGGTCATGGACATCCAGGCAGCCTACAGCTGTTTGTTAGGAAGACCTTGGATACCCGAGGCTGGGGCAGTCACTTCGACACTTCACCAGAAGCTGAAGTTCGTCAAGAATGACCAACTAGTCACAGTCTGCGGAGAGCAAGCCTTGATCGTGAGCAACTTATCATCATTCACTTGTGTAGAACCAGAGGAGGTTGTTGGAACCCAATTCCAAGCACTTTCGGTGAGCAATGACAACCAATCAGAAAAGGGAACATCGATTTCCTTGTACAAAGATGCTCTCGAAGTGATCAAAAGTAACAACGCAAAAGGATGGGGACAGCTTGTCATTTCTACTGACAACAAGACGAAGAAAGGTCTTAGTTTTTCCTCAACCTGTACCCAGACTGCTACTAACGATGAAAGTCTTCATCCCATTCAGAACTTCTTCCATAGTGGAGGCTTCCTTCACCCAGTGTCTCAAGAAGTACATACCATCAACGAGGGTGATTCCTTCGATACGGATGAAGAATGGAAGTCCTATCTTAACGAAGAAGGTTATATGTCTCAAGGAGAGGTGTGTACGCCATTTTCCTATCCCGCACAGAGTCCGAGATATATACCAAGGTCAGATGTCAAGATGATATACGAAGATTGTGATCCGGAAGGATGTCGTGCTCCACCAAACTCATTAGAGGAGGACACTCTGATGAAAGACAACTTTGGCCACGACTATTATGGCCCAATGGATGGCCTGCCTATCTGGCAGTCGTACCCAGGAGACTTAGGGCAAAAGAGTCAGCCGAACGATGCATATCAGCTGAGCATCATTGAAAAGAATACCTGTGTCCCCACCAAATCATGGGATCATTACTCAGGGCATTCAGAAGATATCCAGTATGACGATGAGTTTGAAAAGATTGCAGGATAAGAGTTCCTTAACTACGCTTTTCCTAAGGTCAACGTCATCGAAAGGGATGGCTCCTCTAGTTCCAAAGAAGTGTGGGACACCTTAGGACAATCGAGTGGCAAGTACGACTTCCTGGTCAAGTACACCGCATCTGAAAGCTCTCGTATCAAGCTCAAAGACATCCAGCCCACTGGATGGGGAGATCTACCTGAGAATGCAAGCATTGTGCAAGATATAGCTGAAGAATCCTCTTACAGCAATTCTACTTGGGAAACAGATTCCAACGATCCTGCTCCACCAGAAATCAGCATCATTTCTAAAGATAAATCAAGAACGAAGGTACTAGACTTTGTGATTCACCGAGGAATTCGCCGCCAATGGGTTGCTGTTAATGTTTCGAAAGTCGTTCATAAGTCTAAGTAATTGTCGTCTTTGTCTTAACCTTTCACCTTGCCCAGGTGAAACGGATGTTTTGATAGGGCTCACTTTCTGTAAATGTATCTCTTCGCTTTGCCCAAAGCGACAGAGTTTTGTTTTATAGGGCTATAGTTTCAAGAATCGACAAGATCATAAATAAATAAACGTCGTTCTGTAATTTCTGCATTTATTGCTATTTTTGCTTTTCGCTTTTTTAGAAAATGGTAATCCTAAAAACAACTCAAAATAAAAACAAGCATTTTTTCAGAAAATACACTGCACGCACTCTTGCATTCTTCTCTATCTCTTCTAAAAAACAAATCATCGCGTCATGCAGATTGCTTGTTTTAAACTCCTTTGAAACACGCGATCAAATGCCTTCTCCCAACTTTGAATTCCCGGTATTTGAGGCTGAAGAAGAAAATGACGAAGAAATTCTATAAGAGATCTCCCAATTACTCAGACAGGAGGAAAGGTCCATTGAACCTCACAAAGAGCTGTTGGAAACGGTCAACTTGCGTTCAGAAAAAGAGAGAAAAGAATTCAAGATTGGGGCCCTGCTCAGTCCGATTGTCAAAGAAAGTTTTATAAAGCTTCTCAAAGAATTTCCCGATGTATTCGCTTGGTCTTATCAGGATATGCCAGGGTTGGATACCAGCATCGTGGAACATCATCTACCGTTAAGATCATAATGTCCGCCGATAAAACAAAGACTAAGACGGACTCATCCAGACATGGCCATCAAAATATAAGAGGAAGTACAGAAACAGATTGACGCAGGTTTCCTCGCCACATCAGAACATCCTCAATTGCTAGCCAACATAGTACCAGTTCCAAAAAAGGACAGAAAAGTCAGAATGTGTGTAGATTACAAGGATTTAAACAAGGCCAGTCCAAAGGATGACTTTCCCTTACCATACATTGACATGCTGGTAGACAGTACAACAAAGTTCAAAGTATTCTCCTTCATGGATGGGTTCTCAGGCTATAATCAGATAAAAATGGCGCCGAAAGACATGGAGAAAACTTCATTCATCACCCCATGGGGCACCTTTTGTTACAAGGTAATGTCGTTCAGTTTGAAGAACGTCGGGGCAACCTATCAAAGGGCCATGACTACTCTGTTTCACGACATGATACACAAAGAAATAGAGGTATATGTCCATGATATGATTACCAAATCTAAGATTGAAGAGGAGCATGTAACCCACCTGTCAAAACTATTCGAGCGTCTGAGAAAGTACAAACTCCGCTTAAATCCCAATAAGTGCACGTTTGGTGTCCGCTCAGGAAAACTGCTAGGGTTCATCGTCAGCCAGAAAGGAATTGAGGTTGATCCTGACAAGGTCAAGGCCATTCAAGAAATGCCTTCTCCAAAGACTGAGAAACAAGTCAGGGGATTCCTGGGACGTTTGAATTACATTTCCAGATTTATATTCCTCATGACCGCGACATGCGCGCCAATCTTCAAATTACTAAAAAAGAATCAGGATTGCGTATGGACAGAAGACTGCCAAACCACCTTCAACAGTATCAAGGAATACCTGTTGAATCCACCAATTCTATCACCTCCAGTAGAGGGAAGACCACTGATCATCTACCTAACAATCTTGGAAGAATCAATGGGTTGTGTACTTGGCCAACAAGACGAGACAAAAATGAAAGAGTATGCCATCTACTATTTGAGCAAGAAGTTCACTGACTGTGAGACTCGGTACACTATGCTTGAGAAAACTTGTTGTGCTCTGGCTTGGGCAGCCAAACGTCTTCGCCAGTATATGATTCGTCAAACTACTTGGTTAATCTCCGAAATGGATCCTATCAAGTATGTCTTTGAAAAACCTGCTCTCACGGGAAGGATTTCCCATTGGCAGATGTTGTTATCGGAATATGACATCGAGTATCACGCTCAAAAAACTGTCAAAGGAAGTATTTTAGCCAATCATTTGGCTCATCAACCGATTGACGATCAGGAATCAGTCGGATTTGACTTCCCAGACGAAGATGTCATGTACTTGAAAATGAAAGATTGCGATGAACCACTACCCAATGAAGGGTCAGAACCAGGTTCCCAATGGGGACTTATCTTTGACGGAGCTGTCAATCATTATGGAAACAGAATTAGGGCAATCATTATAACACCTCAGGGTACCCACATTCCTTTCACCGCCCGACTGACATTCAAGTGTACAAACAACGAGGCCGAATACGAAGCTTGTATCATGGGTCTCAAAGAAGCAATTGACTTAAGGATAAAGAACTTGGATGTGTATGTAGACTCAGCCCTGGTTATCAATCAGATCAAAGGAGATTGGAACACCTACCAATTAGGACTAATTCCTTACAAATATTACGCGAGAAGGTTGTTACCATTGTTCAACAGAATTGAGTTTCATCACATCCCTCGTGAAGAGAATCACATGGCTGATACACTAACCACTCTCTCTTCCATGATCAGTGTAGGTCAAAGGAACGACATACCTAAGATTGACATAATGCGCCTTGAGAGGCCCTCCTACATCTTCAAAATCGAAGCAGTCATAGACGATAAACCTTGGTATCACGATATGAAATGCTTCCTTCAAAAACAAGAATACCCACCTGGGACATCCAGAAAAGACAGAATGACCCTCAGAAGGCTGGCAGGCGGTTTATTCCTGAGCGGTGATACACTCTATAAGAGGAATTTCGACATGGTCTTGCTCCGATGGGTAGACAGACCAGAAGCAAGCATGCTGATGAAGGAAATTCATGAATGATCCTTTGGCACTTATGCCAACGGACACGCAATGGCAAGAAAAGTTCTGAGAGCAGGATACTACTGGTTGACCATGGAATCCGACTGCTACAAGTACATGAGGAGATGTCACAAGTGTTAGATATACTCAGACAGAATCCATGTACCGCCAACACATCTCAAGGTTCTCTCTTCCCCGTGGCCTTTCTCCATATGGGGAATCAACATGATTGGCATGATTGAACCCAAAGCTTCAAATGAACATCGGTTCATCCTTGTAGCCATTGACTACTTCACCAAATAGGTCGAAGCAGCACCGTACACCAATATAACCTGACAAGTGGTGGTCCAATTTATCCAAAACAATATCATCTGTAGTTATGGTGTTCCGAGCCAGATCATTACTGATAATGGATCTAACTTGAACAACAAGATGATGAAAGAGTTGTGTGCTGAGTTTAAGATCGAACACCATAACTCATCTCCCTACCGACCCAAGATGAACGGAGCAGTAGAAGCATCTAATAAGAACATCAAGAAGATTGTTTAGAAGATGGTTGTAACCTACAAAGACTGGCACGAGATGCTACCCTTTGCTCTTCACGGTTATCGCACATCTGTCCGCACTTCAACAGGGGCAACCCCTTTCTCTTTAGTATATGGCATGGAGGTAGTACTTCCCATAGAAGTAGAGATACCATCAATTAGGGTATTGATGAAAGCTAAGCTAATAGAAGCTAAATGGTGTCAAAGTCGACACGACGAACTGAATCTGATCGAAGAAAACCGAATAACGACTTTGTACCAAGGTCAGTTGTATCAGCAAAGAATGAAAAAGGCGTTTGACAAAAAGGTCCGACCTCGCCTCTTCAGGAAAGGAGACCTCGTGCTAAAAAAGATACAATCATTTCTCACTGATTCTCTGGGTAAATGGACTCCGAATTACGATGGCCCCTACGTGGTCAAGAAAACCTTCTCAGGCGGCGCCTTGAGACTCGCAACCATGGATGGAGAGGAATTGGCCTACCCCACTGTAGCGAGCGATTTTGGATGTGGTTCTTAATCACTGCCGCTCTGGGGTACTACAGGTCGATTCATTTTTTTTCCTATTGTGAGCTGATTAAGGAAGGGAAATAGATGTCTCTAATTAACCCTGCTTGCATACTGAGTTTAAATAGATGACTGTTAATCTACAGATGCGATCAATGCGGGGGGGGGGGGGGCTCTCTTAGGTTATTTTTTATTGAGTTTATACTTTTGGTGGGGAATACGGATTCAGATGTTTTTTTAGGATTTGGGACCTGAGATTTTTGATGTGGTGTGCTCGCTAAGATTTTTGCAATTTTATGCCTACGTATTCCCGTTTAACGAAACAGGGAAATCAGAGCGATCGTAGTTCCTCCTATTCTATGGGAGGAAATGGTGTTTTGGTGTCTTGTTTAAAGCCCAAGACGTGAAGTGAAAGGTGATCTGTATCTTGTTCAAAGCCCAAGATGTGAAGCTGAAGGGTCTATTTGTATCTTGTTCGAAGCCCAAGATGTGAAGCTAAAGGGTTTTGACTTTAGAGAGAATTTGTCATCTCTAAAGAGGGTCTGTTTGCCACAACTGTTGGGTGACTGACTATAAAGGAGGATTACTTCAACTGGAACATATGAACCCAGCAATGCCATAATTTCCTTTATAGGGGATTTTCAACCTGAAGGCGAAGACTTTAACTCAGTGTAGAGTAATGCCATCTTTCCTTAGGAATTTCTCATGCTAAAAGAGGGACAGTGGCGTGGATGTAAATAATCCAGAGGCTTGCCGCTTACAACAATTAGATGGGGGAAAAAGAGTTGTTGATGTTTGTATACTGTGAACGAGGCACATATTGATGCTAAAAGATTGATTGACTCGACCGGGGTTTCCTTATACATAGCCTAAGAGGAGGCTAATGACCCAACAAGAGGGAGTTTTTATGTGTGTCTTGTACGAAACCCAAGACGGAGGCTAAAAGGGTTGACTCAACAAGAGAGTGCTATTATATGTGTCTTGCACGAAGCCCAAGACGGAGGCTGAGGGTGTGACTCAACGAGAGAGTCTTTTATACTCAATAAGAGAGTGTTTTTGTATCTTGTACGAAGCCCGAGATGGAGGCTAAAAGGGTTTGACTCAACAAGAGAGTCTTTTATACTTAACAAGAGAGTGTTTTTGTATCTCGTATGAAGCCCGAGATAAAGGCTAAAAGGCGTGACTCAACAAGAGAGTCTTTTATACTCAACAAGAGAGTGATTTTGTATCTCGTACGAAGCCAAAGATAGAGGCTAAAAGGTGTGACTCAACAAGAGAGTCTTTTATACTCAACAAGAGAGCGTGAAAAGGTTAGCTCCGCTGTGGAGAATCATTGTACAAAGCCCAAGAGAAGGCTAATGTAACTGTCTCAATTTAGTGACAGGTCCAGTATGTTGGATAAAAGAGAAAATCAGTTCTTATAAAGAGACTGATTAAAGGCAAGGTTGTGCTTTTGATTAGAGGATCAGGGTTATTTCCAATTCTTTAAGGAAATGGGAAATCCAAAGGGTATTGAGACTCTCCAAGTCTACGGGTTTTTTCCCTATTTTTGAAAGGAACTTGAGAATACCTTCGAGACTCAAGGAGATTAGACTGTCCAAGTCTAGAGTTTTATCTTTTGTACTATGCTTAAGAGAAATTAAGAGACAGTATGTTTGTGATAGAAAGATCTAGACTCCTTGAAAGACTGATCTATTAAGATGACTAATTTCTATTTCTATACCTTTAAGAGGTCGTCGGGACAATTGTACGAAGCCCAAGAGGAGGCGAGAAACTTTTAAGAAGCCGACGGGATAATTTGTACGAAGCCCAAGAAGAGGTTATCTTCCCGGAGGAAGAATCATTATACGAAGCCTAAGAGGAGGCTGTGAAAACTTCTAAGAAGCCGTATGGTCCTTGTACGACGCCCAAGAGAAGGCGGGGATGCTTTTAAGAAGCCTGCGGGTCCTTGCACTAAGCCCAAGAGGAGGCTGATAAACAGTTCCAGACGGGGTTTCACTTGGAACATTGGCCTTCTGTATATGAACTGTTCAAAAAGGGGGAGATTTCTTAGATCTAGTTTTCTAAAATTGTTGTATAGGAAAATTTTCATGGTTTTGAAATATCCGGGAGAACATCGGTGGTAAAGAGACGAGGTTTTATCTAATTCTAGACGTAGTTGCTGGGGAAACTCTAAATATCTATACTAGTATTACACAGTCGATATGAGCTTATGCAAGAAGACTTACAGTGAAACAGCCCCACAATACAATTATATACATATGAAAGCGGTAAAGGAAAACGGGTAAACACTTACTCGATTGTAGAGCTTCCATGTTGTTTGGTTAGTTGTTCAACAAAGAAAGATTGAAAACAACAGTATATTTCAAAATCAAAGGAGAAATATTTTGAAAAGAGATTGTTGGGGCTTACAACTCAAGGTGAGGCCCAAGGTTTTATCAGTGATTGCACTGTGGTTTTGAATTTGTACGGAGGGACTTATACAAGTGACTGAGGCCAAAAAGATTTTCTGTACAAAGGGGTAGGTCTTACACTCTCTCAAGAGGCCCAATGGTGTTTAAAGAAAAGGAATGGGGCTTACAACACGAGGGTAGGCCCAGATGACTTGGTTTTTAATTGGCGATCGCGCCGAGATTTTCTTTTAACGCGGATGGACTTATACAAGGTTTGAGGCCCAAAAAGGTTTGTATTTACAAAGGGTTGGATCTTACACTCTATTAGAGGCCCAAAAGTTTAAGTAATGGGTCTTATAGCTAAAGGAGAGGCCCATGAATGTTTGTTTGAAAACGGCGATTGTGCCGAGGTTTTTGAAAACGCAGTGGGTCTTATACAATGACTGAGGCCCAAAATTGTTTGGTTTTCAAAGGGGATTGGGTCTTACACTCTAATAGAGGCCCATGAGTGTTTGAAAATGATTTGTTTGAGTGAAAATCAAGGAAACCCTAAATTTGTTTTCTTTTAAAAGTAAATATTTAAAGAAAATCAAATAAAATGATAAAAATGCCAAATAAGTTTGAATAAACCATTTGTGATTTTTGTTTAAGGTTGGAAAAATGAGGGATTAATCACAAGATGAATTAAAACTCATTTGGTTTTGATTTCCAAAGTAAATATTCACTTTTAAATGTTTAAAAAACAATTAAAAAGGAATTTATTCACAAAAATACTAATTATATTAAATAAATAATATAAATCTGATTTTTTTGTGGAATAAAATATTTCAACATTTTTGTGATTTTTTGCAAAAAGAACCAATAAAAAATAATTAAAATTGAAGGAGTTATTAATTTTCCAAATAATTAACAAAACATGAAAATATTGGAAAAATAGCAAAAATGTGAGAAAACACAAAATGGCATGGGTGGGGTTTGAACCCACGACCTCAAGGTAATAGGGCACGCGCCTTACCACTGGGGTGGTGATACATCCGTTGATTGAAACACAAACACAAATATACAAGGCTTGCCTTATGTTTTGGCCTGGCCCAAGGCAAGGCAAGGCAAGTTTTGGCTCAGAAACGTGAAGGTCATAACTTTCTCATTTCTCCATGGTTTGAGACAAAATTTATATGCATCTGGCCTAGAATTTCACAAGGAATCCAATGGTGGTGGTATTTTTTCGGATCATGATCCCTCCTCAAAATCCGATCGTGGTTTTAAAATAGACCATATTTTTCATTTTCTGTGCTACATCTTGGTACAGGTATGAATTACATGATAAATTGATGCAAACACAACACATATGACATGTAGAAGGGATGCATGATCAGTGGACTTCAAAGCAATGCATATTTTGGAAAGTTCAAGTCATGATGCTTACCTCTTTTTGAGCTTTTGGAGTTTTTTGTGCAATCTGCCAAGTTTCTTGTTCCAGAAATGGTTTGATGCTTTGGACACTCTCAAATGATCCCTTAGAAGCTTTTAGGATGATTGGAATCAGCTGGAACCTGCAAAAACACAAACTGGCCATTTCTTGCAAAATGGGTTAAAATGACCAAAATAGCAACTCTCTCAAATAGTGTTACATATGTTGGGAGCCATTTGGGGTAGTTCAAGGATGATATTTGGAGTGTGTTTGACGTTTTATCTGGTTTGGAAAGTGATTGTTCAAGACATGGCTTGAAAAATGCACAAAAAGGCCTATTTTGAGGTTTTGAGATGTGACTTTGTGATTTTGGTGTTACAGGTCACTTGTGTGAGTTTGGACAGCTTAGATATGACATATTGGATGTGTTTGGATCATAAGCTTTGGTGGAATTGCTCTCTAACTCAAAAACTCAGAGTTACCTTGCTAAAGAAGGCATTTTTGCCAAGAGAAAGAGACTTTGAGGAAAACACCTGTTTGATGGCTTTGGTGTACTCAAACTGAGCACAAATGAGCTCTATTTATAGTAGAGCAAGTTTGTTTTGGGATCAATAGTGATTGGCAACTGCTGCAGAAGTTTGGCAAATGTTGTGCAATAGAAATCTAATTCTCCTCTAGCCATTGACTAGAGGTTAGGGCACAGAGTTGTAGTTCCCTAGTTGTTGGATTATTCTTGACTGAATTCAGTTGCAAATGTGTCAGTCCATGCCACCTTGGTGCATCCATTAAATGCTCCAATCCAAAATTGGAGTCTTGTCCCTCTTTTAGGGATTTCAAGGTTTGGCATGCTACTTCTTGTTCCAAAGACTTTGGAGGCATGGCTCAGTGATTGTCCCCTTTAGATTTGATCCTCAGAGGTGTCCAAAGTGATAACAAGGCTTGGAATTATGTGATTTTGCCAAATTGAGCAAAAATGCAAAATTCTGCCTAGCCTTGGCAGTTTTCAGCAAGGCATATTGCCATTGTTATATCTCATGGCTCAAGTGGAATTTGGTGATGCTCTTGGCCATTTTGGAAAGCCCTCATATGATACAACAACTGTTTGATCATAGTTGGTTTTGATGACTTTTGGATCCAAGTGAAAAATGCCCCTACATTTGGAAAAAAGTGAAGGCAGATTCTGACTTAGTGAAAATTTCACTAAGTGTTGGAAAAAAGTGACATTTTCACTTTTCTTGATTTTGATCATTCCATAACTCAAAATCCATAATGAATTGGAATGAGGTGTAGTTGAAGCTTTTGTAGAGGGCTATGAGAGCTACAAATCCAGCTTTGGATGGGAAAAAATGGCCTTGTGGTTTAGGAGTTATGATCCTCCAAAGTTTGTACCCTTGCCACTTTATTCCATAACTTAGAAAATTTTCTAAGTTTTTATGGTTACCCCTTTTACAAGTTATCCCACTTTTCTTGATTTTTATTGATGAATGATGATCCAAATCATACATTAACATTATTTTAGGGTTAAAAAACCATTTTTTTGAAAAATCTCAAAAAGTCAAAGTTGACTTTGGTGCACAGTTGACTTTTTGTCAGATGAATTCCAAACTGTGTGATTCTCTATGAAATCAAGTCCTTGACCTAAATCAAACTTGTTGGATTGATTTCATAGATGTTATAGGGTGTATTGAATCATGTCCTAGGGTTTGGGAGCATGTCCTGATCAAAAGTCAAAGGTACAGTTGACTTTTCTCGCGAAACCCTAATTGTGGCTCTGATGAAATTGAGACTTGTTGCTCAAGTTTCTTGGATCAATCCATTATTGCAAATGGATTAATGGGGTATGCTAGAGACCTTCAAATCATGTCATGAGGCCTTGGATCATGATTTGTCCCAAAAGTCAACTTAGGGGTGAATTAGGTGAAGAAACCCTAATTCCTGATTTTTTGATGAATGCATCCCCTGAGGCAAAATTAACTTGATGATTGGGTTCATGATGTTCCATGGAGTATATTAGGTTATGCTTTGAAGCATTGGCTCATGCCCAGAGGAAAATTTCCATCTGGAGGCCCTGGTCGACCAAAACCCTAACTTGGTGACACCGGTGATCTTGAGGCTTGATCCACCTAGAAGGGAGCAGCCTTGTGCTTAACCCTTGAAGTGGGAGTCCTCTTTATCCCTTGTGGATGTTTGAGAGGTTGGAAAGTTGAAGATCATGTCATTCCTTGATTGATCCTTTGTCTAAGGCTCAGAGAGGGCCTAAAACCCTAAATTTGATTGTAGTGAATGCTCACCCATCTTTAGGGAGACTGAGGAGGTATGATGGGTCCCCCATATTCTGATGATGATATGAAAAATGATGGGAAATCTTAGTGGTAAAAATTTGGGGTATGACAGATGCCTCTATTTAATCTTCTTGGACCCGAAGGTGTGAATGGCGAAGGTATTCGGGCATTCGGGGTGCAAGAGGATTAAATATCGGAATACCCAAAATTTTGATGGTGGTTAAGAATGGAAGTTCACACATCCTTCTTCTTTTGCTAAGCAATGATGCTTAGAAAAGGTGAACTTCCCCTCGATCCTAGTCTTCAGCCAAGGAACTGGTCTCAGTTTTCTTTTGGAATGAACTTCCCCTCGATCCTGGTTTCCTACCAAGGAGCTGGTCTAAGTTTCTGGAATAAACTTCCCCTCGATCCTGGTTTCCTACCAAGGAACTGGTCTAAGTTTCTGATACAAACTTCCCCTCGATCCTGGTTTCCTACCAAGGAACTGGTCTCAGTTTCTGATACAAACTTCCCCTCGATCCTGGTTTCCTACCAAGGAACTGGTCTTAGTTTCTGAATTAAACTTCCCCTCGATCCTGGTTTCCTACCAAGGAACTGGTCTAAGTTTCTGATACAAACTTCCCCTCGATCCTGGTTTCCTACCAAGGAACTGGTCTCAGTTTCTTTTGTCAATAAACTTTTTGACAAGGGACGCTATTCGTAGAGGTTTTCCTTAAACTTCTCGCCGAATTTTCCTGGGGAGATGCCATTTGATGGGAAAAGATTTGATGTCAGACTTGCTGGGGAATCCAGTCGTCTGAGTTGTAGAGGTGCACAAACTTCTCTGTTGGAGATGCCATTTGTCGATTCTATCTGGGGAAAACGAGTCTCTTGAGAGACTGTTTCCAGCTTGGGGATATTACATCATACTTTTCTCGGAGATCTTCTTGGAGAAATGCCCTATGATGTGATCCAATTTTGAGGTGTTGATGACCTTTTCGTCAGCGAATTTTTCGGAGAAAAACTGCTGTATCGTCGACTCTCTGGTTACGAGGCTTCCTCTAGGGATTTTCCTTAATCCGGGAAAGCGAAGATATCATCTTTAATGGCGAAGAGTGACATTCGTTGAATGTTTTCTGGTTTTTCAGAGGTTCAAGTTATCAAAGTGGTCAAGTGTCATCTCTAATCCAGAAATAAAATGGAGGAGAGGGATTGTTTTAGACGCAACTTTTCCTGACGAGGAAAGAACTGACAACTCAATCGAGAGAACTGCTATCACTAAGGGACAAGACCGATTAGAGTGACAGTGATGTTGTATGAATATGAATGCAAATCAATAATGCATGATGTATGTATGTATATGCTGACAAAACTGACATGACATACAAACTAGTAGATGAACAAGATTGGATACTCGGCCACAGTGGGGCATGTAGAAATACCACTTGTCCAAGATAGCAATTCCACCTTGCTTAGGAGAGATAGTCCCTGCGGGGAACTATGTTGGTTAGGCTTAGGAGATGAGAACTCGGCCGAAGATGTCAGATGGAGTTTTCGCATCTGACATAACTGATCCTTTATTCAGGCGTACTGGTTTAGAAGGAGTACTTCGATTCTGCACTTTGAAGCTCGATTACTTCTGGAGAAGCAATCAATGTTCTTTCGATGTTCAACAGTCAAAAGAATTGCCAACTTTATTTTAAAAGCAGAAAAGTTAAGTAAATTCATTTTTGTTTTATTTCAAGAATCGTTGATCATGTTAAAATGTCGTTCTGTAAAGCTAAAACAAATAAGAATTGCAAACAAAAGCGCAAGGGCTCAAATTTTATTGATAGGATGGAAATCAGCCAAACGCGTGATTCCATAGAGTATTTACAAAGTTAGAAAATGGTAATTTACAGGGAAAAGGGCTACGTTGAAACATAACGACCATTATCCTTCTACCAACTGTGAATTCTGGGCATCCTGAGCTTTTGTCAAAGATGACCTTGACTGGAGTCTCTGATGGATGGCATGACTGTTGAGGAGCTGAACTGATCAGACGTAGTTACTTGCCATTATCCCTAACTTTTTCCTGGATTGTACTTTGAGATTTCCAATCCACCGGGATGATTTTTGATTATGTCTCTAATTTTTTCCTGGACCGCCCTTTCGGGTTTTCAATCCACTGAGACGTTTTTTTTAGTTTAGGCAAAGTATTTCTTGACTACATCAACATTCGTGGGGTAGGTAAATTCCTCTCCGTCCATGGTTGCAAGTCTCAAGGCACCGCCTGAGAAAGCTTTCTTGACCACATAGGGGCCTCGTAGTTCGGGGTCCATTTGCCCCGAGAATCAATGAGAAAAGATTGTATCTTCTTGAGCATAAGGTCTCCTTTCCTGAAGACGCGAGGTCAAACTTTTTTGTCGAACGCCTTCTTCATTCTTTGCTGATACAACTGATCGTGGCATAGAGCCGTGATTCGCTTTTCTTCGATCAGATTCAGTTCATCGTGTCGACTTTGACACCATTCAGCTTCTGTAAGCTTAGCTTCCATCAATACCCGGATTGATGGGATCTCTACTTCGATGGGGAGCACTGCTTCCATGCCATAAACTAGAGAAAAAGGGGTTGCCCCTGTTGTAGTGCGGACGGACGTGCGATAACCGTGAAGAGCAAAGGGTAGCATCTCGTGCCAATCCTTGTAGGTTACAACCATCTTTTGAACAATCCTCTTGATGTTCTTGTTAGCCGCTTCTACCGCTCCGTTCATCTTAGGTCGGTAGGGAGATGAGTTATGGTGTTCGATCTTGAACTCAGTACACAACTCTTTCATCATCTTATTGTTCAAGTTAGATCCATTATCTGTAATGATATGGCTGGGAACACCATAACGGTAGATGAGATTGTTTTTGATAAATCGGACCACCACTTGTCTGGTTACATTGGTGTACGACGCTGCTTCGACCCTCTTGGTGAAGTAGTCAATGGCTACTAGAATGAATCAATGTCCGTTCGAAGCTTTAGGTTCAATCATGCCAATCATGTCCATTCCCCATATGGAAAAAGGCCATGGGGAAGAAAGAACTTTGAGATTTGTTGGCGGTACATGGATTTTGTTGGAGTATATCTGACACATGTGACACCTCCTCATGTACTTGTAGCAGTCAGATTCCATTGTCAACCAATAGTACACTGCTCTCAGAATTTTTCTCGCCATTGTGTGCCCGTTGGCATGAGTGCCAAAGGATCCTTCGTGAATTTCTTTTATCAGCATGTCTGCTTCTGGTCTGTCTACGCATCAGAGCAAGACCATGTCAGAATTTCTCTTATAGAGTGTATCACCGCTCAGGAAGAAGCTGTCAGCCAGCCTTCTGAGGGTTTTCCTGTCTTTCCTGGATGCCCCAGGTAGGTACTCTTGTTTCTGAAGGAAGCATTTGATATCGTGATACCAAGGTTTGTTGTCTATGACTGCTTCAATCGTGAAGATGTAAGCGGGTCGTTCAAGTCGCATTATGTCAATCTTAGGTAAGTTGTTCCATTGACCTCCACTAATCATGGAAGAGAGAGTGGCTAATGCATCAGCCATGTGATTCTCATCATGAGGGATGTGATGAAACTCGACTCTGTTGAAGAAAGGCAACAACCTTCTCACATAGTCTTTGTAAGGAATCAATCCCGATTGGTATGTGTTCCAATCTCTTTTAATCTGATTGATAACCAGGGCTGAGTCGCCATATACATCCATGTTTTTGATCCTTAAATCAATTGCTTCCTCGAGACCCATAATACAAGCTTCATATTCGGCCTCGTTGTTCGTACACTTGAATGTAAGTCTGGCAGTGAAAGGAATATGGGTACCCTGAGGGGTAACAATGATTACCCCAATTCCATTTCTGTAATGGTTGACAGCTCCGTCAAAGATTAGTCCCCATTGGGAACCTGGTTCTGGCCCTTCACTAGGTAGCGGTTCATCGCAGTCTTTCATTTTTAAATACATGACATCTTCGTCTGGGAAGTCAAACCCGATTGATTCCCGATCATCAATCGGTTGATGAGCCAAATGATTGGCTAAAACACTTCCCTTAACGGCTTTCTGAGCGTGTTACTCGATGTCTTATTCTAATAACAACATCTACCAACGGGCGATTCTTCCCGTGAGAGCAGGTTTTTCAAAGACATACTTGATTGGATCCATTTCGGAGATTAACCAAGTAGTGTGACAAATCATGTACTGGCGAAGACGTTTGGCTGGCCAAGCCAAAGCGCATCAAGTTTTCTCAAGCATCGTGTACCGAGTCTCGCAGTCGGTGAACTTCTTGCTCAAATAGTAAATGGCAGACTCTTTTCTTTTGGTTTCGTCTTGTTGGCCAAGTACATAGCCCATGGAGTCTTCCAAGACTGTTAAGTATATGATTAGTGGCCTTCCTTCCAATGGAGGTGATAGAATAGGTGGGTTCAACAGGTATTCCTTAATACTGTCGAAGGCGGTTTGACAGTCCACTGTCCAAATGCAATCCTGATTCTTTTTGAGTAATTTGAAGATTGGCGCACATGTCGCGGTCATGAGGAATATGAATCTGGAAATGTAGTTCAAACGTCCCAGGAATCCTCTGACTTATTTTTCAGTTTTCGGAGAAGGCATTTCTTGAATGGCCTTGACCTTGTCAGGATCAACCTCAATTCCTTTCTGGCTGACGATGAACCCTAAGAGTTTCCCTAAACGGACACCAAATGTGCACTTGTTAGGATTCAAGCGGAGTTTGTACTTTCTCAATCGCTCAAATAGTTTTGACAAGTGGGTCACATGCTCCTTCTCTGTCTTAGATTTTGCAATCAAATCATCGACATATACCTCGATTTCTTTGTGTATCATGTCATGAAACAGAGTAGTCACGGCCCTTTGATAGGTTGCCCCGGCGTTCTTCAAACCGAACAGAATTACCTTGTAATAAAAGGAACCCCATGGGGTAATGAACGAAGTTTTCTCCATGTCTTTCGGCGCCATTTTGATCTGGTTATAGCCCGGGAATCCATCCATGAAGGAGAAAACTTTGAACTTTGTTGTACTGTCTACCAGCATGTCAATGTGTGGTAAAGGAAAGTCGTCCTTTGGACTAGCCTTGTTTAGATCTCTGTAATCGACACACATTCTGACCTTTCCGTCCTTTTTTGGAACAGGTACGATGTTGGCTAACCATTGAGGATATTCAGACGTGGCGAGAAAGCCCGCGTCAATCTGTTTTTGTACCTCCTCTTTGATTTTGATGGACATGTCCGGGTGAGTCCGTCTCAACCTATGTTTTACTGGTGGACATTCCGATTTCAATGGTAAATGATGTTCCACGATGCTGGTATCCAACCCTGGCATGTCCTGATATGACCAAGCAAATACATCGGGAAATTCTTTGAGAAGCTTTATCAAACCCTCTCTGGCAGTTGGACTGAGCAGTGCCCCAATCCTGATTTCTTTTCTCTCTTTTTCGGAACCCAAGTTGACCATTTCCAGCGGCTCTTTGTGAGGTTCAATGGACCTTTCCTCTTATCTGAGTAGTCGGGAGATCTCTTCTGGAATTTCGTCGTCAACTTCTTCTTCTGCCCCAAATACCGGGAACTCAAAGTTGGGAGAAGGCATTGGATCGTATGTTTCAACGGGGTTTAAAACAAGCAATCTGCATGACGGTATGATTTGTGTTTAGAAGAGATAGAGAAAATGCAAGAGTGTGCAGTGTTTTTTCTTTGGAAAACTGCTTGTTTTTATTATTTGTTTGTTTTTTAGGATTACCATTTTCTGAAAAAAAATGAAAAGAGAAAACAACAATAAATGCGGAAATTACATAACGACGTTATTTTATTAATGAACAAGTCGATTCTTGAAACTACAGCCCTATAAAACAAAACTCTGTCGCTTTGGACGAAGCGAAGAGGGGAATTTACAGAAAGTGAGCCCTATCAAAACATCCGTTTCACTTGGGCAGGGTGAAAGGTTAAAGATGGCAATTACTTTGACTTATGAACGATCTTCGGAACATCGACAACAACCCATTGGCGGTGAACTCCTCAGTGAATCACAAAGTCTGGTACCTTCCTTGATTTGTCTTCAGAAATAACGCTGATTTCTGGTGGAGCAGGATCGTTGGAATCTGTCTCCCAGGCAGAATTGTCATAGGAGGATTCCTCAGTTGTATTTTGCATAGTATTTGTACTCTTAGGAAAATCTCCCATCCAGTTGGCTGGATGTCTTCGAGCCTGATACGAGAGCTTTCGAGAGCAGTGTACTTGACCATATAGTCGAACTTCCCACTTGGTTGTCCCATACTTCTTTGGAACTGGAGGAGTCATCTCTCTCGATGATGTTGACCTCAGGAAAAGCGTAGTTGATGAATTCTAGTCCTGCAAACTTTGCAAATTCATCGTCGCACTGGATACTTTCTGAATGACCTGAATATTGATCCCATGACATAGTGGGGACGTATGTATTCTTTTCAATGATGCTCAGCTGATTTTCATTGTTTAGCTGATTTTCTTGCCCCAAGTTTCCTGGATACGGCTGCCAGATAGGTGTCGCTCCCTGGATTTTCATCCAGGTACAAACGCGAGAGTGGCGCGGAAAAACAGAGTCGCCAGCCGTGTAAATTTATCCCAAGAGAGGGAAAGGGAACACCGCATAAACCTTAGGAAAAGGGGGAAAGGAATGGTCATCGCAACCATAGCCTGGGTTCGGGAGTCGGTTACGCGAGGGGAAGGTGCTAGCACCCCACGCATCCATCGTACTCAATGGGATCCACGCTTGTTGTCTATTCTAAGGGTGAGTTATCCTATCATCTAGGGCTGTACTAAACGGAGGAGGGAAAGACAAAGACCGACTCGGTAGGACGTCGACGTCCTAGGCCTACATACCCCCTTTGTGCAATGGGGAATTCAGAGTCAACGTAGTTCGGACCAAGTTCTTTTTGTATTTTTTATGAGCGACGTTAAGCTCGCGTCCGGCAGTTAGGGTCGATGCCTGTTTGCGTCTCAGACAGAAAATAACGTGCCCTTTTTGAAAATAGCCTTTAAGTTGAAGGTCCCGAAGGACAAAAAGATTTGAAGTTGGTTTGTGTTTTTTAGGACAGAAGTGGCTTAAGTTAGTTCCTAAGCTGCATTGCACCAAAGTCTAGGGCACAGGGGCGAATACTTAACGCATCGTCCCAAGACAGGATGCTCGCTAAGCACTCTAGAAAGATGAGAGGAAGCCCCTCATTTCTCATTCCCCATACTTAAGGCTCGTGCGCAATACACCTTATTATTATTAAGTGTTTTAAAGAAATTTAAGATGAGAAGAGAGAAGACACAAGGGTAACTCTAAGGGGGACTATGAATCCTAAAGTTATCATGGATGGGTGACCTACGGTTAGTGAGGTTCAACCTAAACCCTAGAGAAAGGAAAAGAGAGAAAAGGGTAAGGGTGACCATGGATACTTATCCATACCCTTAAGGAACTTACCTTGATCCTGCATAAAAGGTTAGTGAGAAACAGACGTGAATAAGAGAAATGAGGTGGATGACAATCAAGCAATGGCAGACAATAATGAGAATAATCCAAACATGAATCAAAGAAACAAAGAACAGCCCCAAAGCAATTGGCACAATTGCCTTTTCAAACAGATAATCATATAAGGTCAAAGATGCGCCTGCAAGAAAATCTCAAGTGAAAATAACTCCGATAATTAGAAAAATGATTCCTAAAATTCCCAAATTAATCACTAAGGTTCCTCGACCAAAGGTAAACAACATATAAAAATTCCCTGCAAAAATCCAAAATGTTAGCCATTCAACTAATCATACAAAGCTCAAGTAAGGGATAGGGTCCAATGTGCCAAAGAGAAGGGACCTAAATGCAACATGAAAAATATTTAAAAATGAAAGAAAAATATTTTTATGCAATTTAATATGTCAATGAATAAATGCAAAAGGAACAGGTCAAAAATGTTTTGTAGATGACGAGAATTAAAATAAAGAAACTTAAGTATGCATGAGATGTGTAATGTAAAAAGGACTTGAATTAAACAATTAATTTAAATGATAAAAATAAAATAAAAATAAAAAATAAAATTTGTAAAAATTTTATAGGATAATAAAAATGATGTATGAATTTTTTAGGATTTTTTAAATGCAATTAGGTATTTTTAATAATTAGAAATGAAAATGTAATAAATAAAATAAAATGAAATAAAAAATGAAATGTGCATGGGGTGCATATAGCAGACGGTTCACGTTGGAAATGAGCGTGGGCTGAAAGGAGGGTGTGTGATTAGCAAGCCCAAACATAAATCCATCAGCCAAAAATAAAATAAAAAACCTGGGGGTGCAGAGAGTGAAAAAGATGCGCTGGAAATGTTGATTGGGCTCAGGGGTGGGGTGTAGGAAGCAAGCCCAAACATATAGCTCGTCAGAGAAAAAAAAACAAAAAAATGAAAATGGCCTAGCATGGACCGGCCACGCGCATGGCATGTGCCCATTTTTATTCGCTGGCAGTGTACCGGCCGCATGATGCATCGTGCGTTCCCTGATCAGTCAACTTAAACCAAAGTAAAACAAAAGGAAAATCATAATTGGACGTGCACGCTAATAACGATGGGTGAATAACATGGAATCAGTAATTAAAATTCAGAAGAAAAAAAACAAAAAGAAAAACACATGGCACGATGAGGATCGTCGGATGCGTGGATCGGACGGCCAAGAAGTCGTCTTCCTCATTGAGCTTGTCCCTTCGCCGGAGCTTCCCCAGGTCGCCGGAGCCCTAGCTCCGGCCGCCTGCCACCACCACCTGCAACCTACCAAATGCCCAGAAAACCCCAAACCGCATACCAATCACCAAGTCAACCATACCAGCATGATCAGTGACAACGACACAACAATATTCACGTAAAAAATTGGAGTTTTAGGATCCTCGAAAATCCTACCAACCTGAGACGGTTCCCCTTGTACCCTTGCTTTTAGCTATGAATAGTAGTTGATTTGCACTCTATGGACTACCAAGAGAAACTTTGTGGAAGAAGTTTGAAGAATCTCCTTGTGGATCATGAGTTTTGGTGAGAAATCCTCTTTTAGGGTTTTCTTGAGAACTCCTCCAATTTCACGTGCATGAACCCTAGCCAATGCATGAATAGGCTTAAATACTTAGGGTTATTCTTCTGATGATGAGTTGGGCTTGGGTGATCCATTGTTTGATTATTTTTTGAATTATTTTGGAAAAATACATTATGTTAATTACACCTTTCTCCTTGCATGGATATTTAAATTTTTCATGATGGATCACCCATATGTGAATTGCTAATTACACCACAATTGAACTTGGGCCTTGAAACTTCTTTGATTCATGACTTTTTAATAATTTAGGAATTTTGAACAATGGAGAATAAGTAGCACATACACCATGTAATTTCTTGGTTCTTGGGCTCAAAATACTCCTCAAAGAATGTCCTTTGATATTAGAATGTGGCATGAAGCAATGGAACTTATTGTAGGTCATTATGCCCAAAGTTGTGAAAATGGAGCCATGAAAAACCCTAAAAACCACCTTGTCTTCTTTTGATCATAACTGGAGTTTCGCAAATGATATGGAGACCCACTAGTACTTGTTAGAAAGAGGAGAAAAAGATCTTCAACTTTCATGTTGGAGAAAAATTCATTTGAAGCTTTATTGATGGTGAAAAGTCAAGTTGAATGCAATGCAGAAACTTGCCAAAAATGGAAACTTTTCATTATAGGTCACTTTCTAAATTGGGAAACTTTGCACCAACTCCTGATTCCTGACAGATATGTATGAAACTTGACCCCTGGAGACCATATGAGGATATGAGATCTTACAATCCCTGAAGAGAACCTCAAAATTTCACAGTTGACTTTTCTCCTTTCACTGTTGACTTTTCCCCAGATTCAACTGATTTTCAATCCATTGGCCAATTGAACTTCTCCTGAACCAAGCTGATGGACAATCTTCCTCCCCTAGGTAGTTAGGGACCCAAGGAATACCATGGAATCAAGTCTTGCCCAAAAAATCAGAAATAAACTGACTTTATAGCAAACCCTAGTTTTAGTACCCTCAGTCTAGGAGGAAATAACATAGTCTCCAAATCCAAATTCCTCTGAATATGATGTGTATCCTCTCCAACACAGATAAGATATGTCATTTGGCGATGATAAAAACCCAAGGAGCCTGCCCATTGGAGCAATAAACCCAAGAATTTCAAAACCCTAATTCATGCACTGGTTAGGAGAGTGACTCCACTTGAGATCTCTTGGACAATACCAGGACTCTTGCTTGACCCTTTGAAGCACTGCCTCAGGCACCTTGACCCCATGCTAAGAACCAATGATATGCACACATGATGATGCAAAATGCAATGCAACATAAGCCAGTTAGTAATAAAGTAAGGAGAGCAAATTTTGGGGTACAACAGCTGCCCCTATTCAATCAACTTGGTCCTGAAGGTGTGATAGCAACGGCTCTCAGACATTCTAGGGTCCACGGGGATTGAATACCGAAAGAGCCCCAGAAATTTGCTTATGATAAGAATAACGAGATAGAGTGTGCTGAAAAATAAGGAATATGACCTCAACCCATATCCACAAGGAAAAAACAAATACGACCTCAATCGTACCCAAAAGACGAATACAACCTCAAAGGAAGACTGACCTCAATCACTCTGCCCACAAAGAAAATACGAATACGACCTCGATCGCACCCACAAAACGAATACAACCTCAAAGGAAGACTGACCTCAATCACTCTGCCCACAAAGAAAATACGAATACGACCTCGATCGCACCCATAAAACGAATACAACCTCAATTGTACCCTCAAAGGAAGACTGACCTCAATCACTCTGCCCACAAAGAAAATACGAATACGACCTCAATCGCACCCACAAAATGAGTACAACCTCAATTATACCCGCAAAGGAAGACTGACCTCAATCACTCTACCCACAAAGAAAAAACGAATACGACCTCAATCGCACCCACAAAACGAATACAACCTCAATTGTACCCACAAAGGAAGAATGACCTCGATCACTCTCCCCACAAAGAAAAAACGAATACGACCTCAATCGCACCCACAAAACGAATACAACCTCAATTGCACCCACAAAGGAAGACTGACCTCGATCACTCTACCCACGAAGAAAAACGAATACGACCTCAATCGCACCCACAAAACGAATACAACCTCAATTATACCCGCAAAGGAAGACTGACCTCAATCACTCTACCCACAAAGAAAAAACGAATACGACCTCAATCGCACCCACAAAACGAATACAACCTCAATTGTACCCTCAAAGGAAGACTGACCTCAATCACTCTACCCACAAAGAAAATAAGAATACGACCTCAATCGTACCCACAAAACGAATACAACCTCAATTATACCCGCAAAGGAAGACTGACCTCAGGTACTCTACCCGCAAAGAAAACACGAATACGACCTCAATTGCATCCATAAAACGAATACAACCTCAATTGCACCTGCAAAGGAAGACTGACCTCAATCACTCTACCCACAAAGAAAAAACGAATACGACCTCAATCGCACCCACAAAACGAATACAACCTCAATTGCACCCACAAAGGAAGACTGACCTCAATCAATCTACCCACGAAGAAAAACGAATACGACCTCAATCGCACCCACAAAACGAATACAACCTCAATTATACCCGCAAAGGAAGACTGACCTCAATCACTCTACCCACAAAGAAAAGACGAATACAACCTCAATCGCACCCACAAAACGAATACAACCTCAATTATACCCGCAAAGGAAGACTGACCTCAATCACTCTACCCACAAAGAAAAACACGAATATGACCTCAATCGCACCCACAAAACGAATACAACCTCAATTGTACCCTCAAAGGAAGACTGACCTCAATCACTCTACCCGCAAAGAAAACACGAATACGACCTCAATCGCATCCACAAAACGAATACAACCTCAATTGTACCCTCAAAGGAAGACTGACCTCAATCACTCTACCCACAAAGAAAATAAGAATACGACCTCAATCGCACCCACAAAACGAATACAACCTCAATTATACCCGCAAAGGAAGACTGACCTCAGTCACTCTACCCGCAAAGAAAACACGAATACGACCTCAATTGCATCCATAAAACGAATACAACCTCAATTGCACCCGCAAAGGAATACTGACCTCAATCACTCTACCCACAAAGAAAAAACGAATACGACCTCAGTCGCACACTCTCCTTGAAATTTGAGCGCTCGGTCAAACTAACTGATGCATATCCTGCCCCTGGGTTAATTATGAGGGGTTTTTTTCATACGAAGGAAACTCCTACTTCAAGGCTCAAAGGGGTTAGCGAGGGTCTATCTCCCTTATATCTCCAGTGTTTAGGGGTTTGAAACAATTCCTGTACATTCTCAACATGGTTCTATCCAAAAGCGTACCATTAGAAACCTGCGTTCTTATTTCGTCATCCTCCCTCAAGAGTTCTAAACAAAGAAAATTGGTATTGCAGTGCATAAAAACATTTAAGAGTGAATACGAATGGATTACTTCAAGGAAAACATACTCATTGCATTAATATCGTCATAAAAAAACAAACAAGTCTTGCATACAAACGATGCTTTAACAAGAAATGAAAAACTACAAATGAAAATGCAAGTAAAGAAGCTGAAGATTGTCATTGCTGAGGAAGCTTAATTCTGTCTGGACGTACTTGCAGACAGAGTGTTCATTTGAGAAAGGAGGCTTCCATTGATGTACATGTCATATTCAGTGAATACAATGATCTCTGAGTCTACCAGGTCTTGCACCTTGTGCTTGAATACATTACACTCATCAATTGCGTGCCCAAACATTCCCGAGTGGAACTCACACCTAGCAGTCATGTCATAATCCGGAGGAATAGGGTACGGTACTGGCGCGGTACCCCTTGTTTGAACCAAAGAACTCTCAAGTAGACGGGCAAGAACATCACTGTGAGGAATAGGGAGTGGATCGAAACTTCTCGCAGGCCTTCGTGATCTTTGTTGTCTCTGTTGCTGAGGAGCATAAGGTCGCTGATTTTGAACAGACCGTTGAACAACAGGGGGAACATACACAACACTAGCTTCTCCTTCCTTTCCCTTGGAGGACCCAGCATAAGGTTTCTTACTTCCTCCAGATGAGGACCCATCACCGCCTAATATTTTCCCCGCCTTAATTCCGCTTTCCACCATCTCTCCTACCAAGATCAAATCAGCAAACTTTCCAGTCATACACGGTACCAGCTTTTCATAGTAATGACCCTGCAAGGTGGCCATAAACATAGTTATCATTTCACGTTCCAACATGGGAGGCTGAACCCTAGCTGCCAGTTCACGCCACCTCTGGGCATACTCTTTGAAACTCTCATTGTTCTTCTGTGATAAGTTCTGCAGCTGTGTTCGGTTAGGAGCCAAATCAGTGTTATATTGGTAGTGTCTAATAAATACCCCCGCCAGATCTCTCCAACTACTCACATCCTTCCTTTCTAGTTGTATGTACCACTCCAGGGATGCCCCAGATAGGCTATCCTGGAAGCAATGCATCATCAGCTTTTCATTCTTCGCATGCGCAGCCATTTTGCTTACGTATGCCCTCACGTGGGTCCTCGGGCAAGTCATACCATTATACTTCTCAAAAGTAGGGATCTGGAACTTGTGCGGGATAACAACGCCTGGAACCAGCCCCAAATCCTCTAGATCCATACCCAAAGCATCCTGATTCACAACACCCCTTAGCTGTTCCTCAATAAACCTGATCCTCTGATCATTGTCAATCTGGGGACCAGCATCCCCACCCGTCAGAGAAAATGCATCATCTTGAACATCATCATACTGATGGCCATGAACTGCGCCAGCGCCATTACCTCCTCCCGCTGCAGTGGGAACCACAATACTTCCTCCTCCGCCTGGAGGAATCGCAACACCAAAAACAGGAATACCTCCGCCCGGAGGGCCATTCTACACACTAGTACCAGTAACACCAGTATGGACTCCTCCCTGAAGGACAACTTCGTTATCAATCCTTGCAATCAGTGGTTGGACAATAGTTCTTAACTGCTCTTGGCCCTGCGCAACCCCTTGCATCAAATCCATGAATTGGTTCATGCGAGTCCGCATCTCAGTCATCTCATTTTGTATCTGATCCATGGGTTTTTTCTGATTCTGTCTGGTAGGATACCGGTGAATGTGTTGATCTGCAATCTGGTGCGGTGGAAGAGAACCAAGTAAGAACGCCAGAGATAAACACCTGTTATGCAAAATGATTATGGATATGCGAATGCAAATGAACATGTTTAAAAATTCGCAGGGCGATCCACCCCTTGATTCCAGTTTAATTTCAAAAACCATAATCAAAGTTAGGATGCAATCCTACAAATGAATAAACATGTTGGGATGCAAAATGATGATGCAAGTGCACATATGGGATCAAGGATGCCACACAGACTGGACAACTGTTGCACTGAACAAACTGAACCATCTCAAAGATCTGCCCAAATACCCAGAATACCAGAATAACCGTAGTACCACACTGATAAACCTGTGATCAGAAAACCGGGTATGTTGAAGGTCAAGGTTACCTGCAAACCTGTAAACTCCCATCCCCTCTCACGTGTGGGTACTAGGATGTTCAGTATCCCGGGCTCTCAGGTCGAGAAATGATGATACGTTCACCATTTCTGGTTTGGCATCATCATCAATCGAGGAGGCCTCAACTAATTCTCCAAAGCGGAAGGTCCTCAGCTTTGGCACTGAGGTCGAGAAACAATAGTACATTCATCCCTCGGGGTACAGTACTATCATCAATCGAGGAGTGCCTCCACTGATTCTCTTTAAAACGTAGGGGTCATCCTATGCGAGTTCCAAAGCGGGACCTCGGGTGCGAATGGGTTTGCCACAGGATGTGGTCTGCTACTGTCACCGCTAAAGAGGGGTGTTTCCACTAAGGTCCTCAATGATCGGTCACCAGAGTCGACAACTCTCTAGATCAACACCCCAACATGCGCAAGACACACACGTTAGAATGCATCCCAAGATAGGCTCGTCTGGTTGTGAATTTCGTGAACACACAAACGTACCAAGCGGGCACGTAGGTCCCACTACTTTCTACTTTAGTCGTAGGGTATTCTCAAGCCTTGGTATTGGGCTTACCTCTCAGACCCACCCAACCTGCAAAACAAAGACAGCCAGCACAGCACAGCAGCATGACAGTAATAAAAAATGAAATGCAGAAAATGCGGTAAAAATAAAAATAAAATACAACACATAAAGCAAAACAAAAACAAAGCACCCCAAAGAGAACAAAGACAAGCAAGTGTTAGGATTGACTCGCTTAGGGATAGACCAGCATAGGTCAACCAGAGTCCCCAGTAGAGTCGCCAGCTGTCGCTCCCTGGATTTTCATCCAGGTACAAACGCGAGAGTGGCGCGGAAAAACAGAGTCGCCAGCCGTGTAAATTTATCCCAAGAGAGGGAAAGGGAACACCGCATAAACCTTAGGAAAAGGGGGAAAGGAATGGTCATCGCAACCATAGCCTGGGTTCGGGAGTCGGTTACGCGAGGGGAAGGTGCTAGCACCCCACGCGTCCATCGTACTCGATGGGATCCACGCTTGTTGTCTATTCTAAGGGTGAGTTATCCTATCATCTAGGGCTGTACTAAACGGGGGAGGGAAAGACAAAGACCGACTCGGTAGGACGTCGACGTCCTAGGCCTACATACCCCCTTTATGCAATGGGGAATTCAGAGTCAACGTAGTTCGGACCAAGTTCTTTTTGTGTTTTTTATGAGCGACGTTAAGCTCGCGTCCGATAGTTAGGGTCGATGCCTGTTTGTGTCTCAGACAGAAAATAACGTGCCCTTTTTGAAAATAGCCTTTAAGTTGAAGGTCCCGAAGGACAAAAAGATTTGAAGTTGGTTTGTGTTTTTTAGGACAGAAGTGGCTTAAGTTAGTTCCTAAGCTGCATTGCACCAAAGTCTAGGGCACAGGGGCGAATACTTAACGCATCGTCCCAAGACAGGACGCTCGCTAAGCACTCTAGAAAGATGAGAGGAAGCCCCTCATTTCTCATTCCCCATACTTAAGGCTCGTGCGCAATACACCTTATTATTATTAAGTGTTTTAAAGAAATTTAAGATGAGAAGAGAGAAGACACAAGGGTAACTCTAAGGGGGACTATGAATCCTAAAGTTATCATGCATGGGTGACCTACGGTTAGTGAGGTTCAACCTAAACCCTAGAGAAAGGAAAAGAGAGAAAAGGGTAAGGGTGACCATGGATACTTATCCATACCCTTAAGGAACTTACCTTGATCCTGCATAAAAGGTTAGTGAGAAACAGACGTGAATAAGAGAAATGAGGTGGATGACAATCAAGCAATGGCAGACAATAATGAGAATAATCCAAACATGAATCAAAGAAACAAAGAACATCCCCAAAGCAATTGACACAAATGCCTTTTCAAACAGATAATCATATAAGGTCAAAGATGCGCCTGCAAGAAAATCTCAAGTGAAAATAACTCCGATAATTAGAAAAATGATTCCTAAAATTCCCAAATTAATCATTAAGGTTCCTCGACCAGAGGCAAACAACATATAAAAAGTCCCTGCAAAAATCCAAAATGTTAGCCATTCAACTAATCATACAAAGCTCAAGTAAGGGATAGGGTCCAATGTGCCAAAGAGAAGGGACCTAAATGCAACATGAAAAATATTTAAAAATGAAAGAAAAATATTTTTATGCAATTTAATATGTCAATGAATAAATGCAAAAGGAACGGGTCAAAAATGTTTTGTAGATGAAGAGAATTAAAATAAAGAAACTTAAGTATGCATGAGATGTGTAATGTAAAAAGGACTTGAATTAAACAATTAATTTAAATGATAAAAATAAAATAAAAATAAAAAATAAAATTTGTAAAAATTTTATAGGATAATAAAAATGATGTATGAATTTTTTAGTATTTTTTAAATGCAATTAGGTATTTTTAATAATTAGAAATGAAAATGTAATAAATAAAATAAAATGAAATAAAAAATGAAATGTGCATGGGGTGCATATAGCAGACGGTTCACGTTGGAAATGAGCGTGGGCTGAAAGGAGGGTGTGTGATTAGCAAGCCCAAACATAAATCCATCAGCCAAAAATAAAATAAAAAACCTGGGGGTGCAGAGAGTGAAAAAGATGCGCTGGAAATGTTGATTGGGCTCAGGGGTGGGGTGTAGGAAGCAAGCCCAAACATATAGCTCGTCAGAGAAAAAAAACAAAAAAATGAAAATGGCCTAGCATGGACCGGCCACGCGCATGGCATGTGCCCATTTTTATTCGCTGGCAGTGTACCGGCCGCATGATGCATCGTGCGTTCCCTGATCAGTCAACTTAAACCAAAGTAAAACAAAAGGAAAATCATAATTGGACGTGCACGCTTATAACGATGGGTGAATAACATGGAATCAGTAATTAAAATTCAGAAAAAAAAAACAAAAAGAAAAACACATGGCACGATGAGGATCGTCGGATACGTGGATTGGACGGCCAAGAAGCCGTCTTCCTCATTGAGCTTGTCCCTTCGCCGGAGCTTCCCCAGGTCGCCGGAGCCCTAGCTCCGGCCGCCTGCCACCACCACCTGCAACCTACCAAATGCCCAGAAAACCCCAAACCGCATACCGTTCGAACCGGAATTCCACGAGGATTCCAAATCCCTCGTCCAAAATCACAAATAAATAACACATAATGCAAATCGAAAGGATTAGTGTTAGGGCGAAAAATTTCAAATCAACATTACAAGCAATATACACATCCAATCACCAAGTCAACCATACCAGCATGATCAGTGACAACGACACAACAATATTCACGTAAAAAATTGGAGTTTTAGGATCCTCGAAAATCCTACCAACCTGAGACGGTTCCCCTTGTACACTTGCTTTTAGCTATGAATAGTAGTTGATTTGCACTCTATGGACTACCAAGAGAAACTTTGTGGAAGAAGTTTGAAGAATCTCCTTGTGGATCGTGAGTTTTGGTGAGAAATCCTCTTTTAGGGTTTTCTTGAGAACTCCTCCAATTTCACGTGCATGAACCCTAGCCAATGCATGAATAGGCTTAAATACTTAGGGTTATTCTTCTGATGATGAGTTGGGCTTGGGTGATCCATTGTTTGATTATTTTTTGAATTATTTTGGAAAAATACATTATGTTAATTACACCTTTCTCCTTGCATGGATATTTAAATTTTTCATGATGGATCACCCATATGTGAATTGCTAATTACACCACAATTGAACTTGGGCCTTGAAACTTCTTTGATTCATGACTTTTTAATAATTTAGGAATTTTGAACAATGGAGAATAAGTAGCACATACACCATGTAATTTCTTGGTTCTTGGGCTCAAAATACTCCTCAAAGAATGTCCTTTGATATTAGAATGTGGCATGAAGCAATGGAACTGATTGTAGGTCATTATGCCCAAAGTTGTGAAAATGGAGCCATGAAAAACCCTAAAAACCACCTTGCCTTCTTTTGATCATAACTGGAGTTTCGAAAATGATATGGAGACCCACTAGTACTTGTTGGAAAGAGGAGAAAAATATCTTCAACTTTCATGTTGGAGAAAAATTAATTTGAAGCTTTCTTGATGGTGAAAAGTCAAGTTGAATGCAATGCAGAAACTTGCCAAAAATGGAAACTTTTCATTATAGGTCACTTTCTAAATTGGGAAACTTTGCACCAACTCCTGATTCCTGACAGATATGTATGAAACTTGACCCCTGGAGACCATATGAGGATATGAGATCTTACAATCCCTGAAGAGAACCTCAAAATTTCACAGTTGACTTTTCTCCTTTCACTGTTGACTTTTCCCCAGATTCAACTGATTTTCAATCCATTGGCCAATTGAACTTCTCCTGAACCAAGCTGATGGACAATCTTCCTCCCCTAGGTAGTTAGGGACCCAAGGAATACCATGGAATCAAGTCTTGCCCAAAAAATCAGAAATAAACTGACTTTATAGCAAACCCTAGTTTTAGTACCCTCAGTCTAAGAGGAAATAACATAGTCTCCAAATCCAAATTCCTCTGAATATGATGTGTATCCTCTCCAACATAGATAAGATATGTCATTTGGCGATGATAAAAACCCAAGGATCCTGCCCATTGGAGCAATAAACCCAAGAATTTCAAAACCCTAATTCATGCACTGGTTAGGAGAGTGACTCCACTTGAGATCTCTTGGACAATACCAGGACTCTTGCTTGACCCTCTGAAGCACTGCCTCAGGCACCTTGACCCCATGCTAAGAACCAATGATATGCACACATGATGATGCAAAATGCAATGCAACATAAGCCAGTTAGTAATAAAGTAAGGAGAGCAAATTTTGGGGTGCAACAATAGGCAGGCCATCCATTGGGCCATAATAGTCGTGGTCAAAGTTGTCCTTCATCAGAGTGTCCTCCTCTAATGAGTTTGGTGGAGCACGGAATCCTTTTGGATCACAATCTCCGTATATCATTTCGACATCTGACCTTGGTATATATCTCGGACTCTATGCGGGAAAGCAAAATGGCGTAGGCACCTCTTCCTGAGACATTTAACTGTCCTCATTAAGATAGGACTTCCATTCCTCATCCGTATCAGAGGGATCTTCCTCATTGATAGTATGGACTGTTTGAGGCACTGGGTGAAGGAAACCTCCACTGTGGAAGAAATCCTGAATGGGATGAAGACTTTCACCGCTAGCAGCTGTCTGGGTACAGGTTGCAGAAAAACCAAGACCCTTCTTTGTTTTATTATCAGTAGGAATGATAAGCTGTCCCCATCCTTTTGTATTGTTAGTTTTGATCACTTTGAGAGCATCTATGTATGAGGAAATCGAGGTTTTTCTCTCTGATTGATTCTCATTGCTCACTGACAGTGCTTAGAACTGAGTTCCAATAACCTCCTCGAGTTCTACACAAGTAGATGATGACAAGTTACTCACGAGCAAGGCTTGTTCCCCATAAACCGTGACGAGTTGATTGTTCTTGACGAACTTTAGTTTCTGGTGCAGCGTCGAAGTGACTGCCCCAGCCTGGTGTAGCGTCGAAGTGACTGCCCCAGCCTGGTGTATCCAAGGTCTTCCTAATAAACAGCTGTATGCTGCCCAGACGTCCATGACTTGGAAAGTGATTAGGAAAGTGTGAGGATCGATAGTCATGGGAAGGCCGACTTCGCCGATAACTGCTTTCCGAGACCCGTCAAAGGTGTCATACCCCAAATTTTTACCACTAAGATTTCCCATCATTGTGCAAATCATCATCACAATATGGATGAACCATCATGCCTCATCAAATGCCTCAAGGGTTGTTGAGCATTCACTACGATCAGAATTAGGGTTTTAAGCTCTCTTAGAGCCTTAGACAAAGGATCAATCAAGGATTGACTTGGTCTTTAACTTGTCTAGCCTCTAACATATCCATAATGGATCAAAAGGACTCCCACTTCAAGGATTAAGCACAAGGTTGTTCCCTTCTAGGTGGATCAAGCCTCAGGATCGCCAGTGTCACCAAATTAGGGTTTGGTCGACTAGGGCCTCCAGATGGAAATTTTCCTCTGGGTATGAGCCAATGCTTTAAAGCATAACCTAAAATTCTCCATGGAACATCATAAACCCCATCATCAAGTCAATTTAGCCTCAGGGGATGCATACATCAAAAATCAGGAATTAGGGTTTCTTGACCTAATTCACCCCTAAGTTGACTTTTGGGACAAAACACGAGCCAAGACCTCAAGAGAGGATTTGAGGATCCCTAACACACCACATTGATCCATTTGCAACAATGGATTGATCCAAGAAGCTTGAGCAATAAGTTTCAATTTCATCTGAACCACAGTTAGGGTTTCGCGAGAAAAGTCAACTGTAGCTTTGACTTTTGACCAGGACATGCTCCCAAACCCTAGGACATGATTCAATACACCCTATAACACCCATGGAACATGTCCATCAATTTTTATTTAGGTCAAGGACATGATTTCCAAAAGGATCGCACAGTTTGGAATTCATTTGATAAAAAGTCAACTGTGCACAAAAGTCAAACTTTGACTTTTTGAGATTTTTCATAAAAATGGTTTTTTAACCCTAAAATGATGTTAATGTGTGATTGGAATCATCATTCATCAAGAAAAATCAAAGAAAGTGGGATAACTTGTAAAAGGGGTAACCATAAAAACTTAGAAAATTTTCTAAGTTATGAAAAAAAGTGGCAAGGGTACCAACTTTGGAGGATCATAGCTCCTAAACCACAAAGCCATTTTTCCCCATCCAAAGATGGATTTGTAGCCCTCATGGCCCTCTACAAAAGTGTCAACTACACTTCATCCCAATTCATCATGGATTTTGAGTTATGGTTGGATCAAAATGGCTAAAAACCTAAAATTGACATTTTTCAGCACTTAGCCAAAAATCTGCCTTGTAATTTCAGCACAATGTCCCAGCTTCAAGGCTGTTTTTCTCCATGATCCAAGTTGAACCAGGTCTAATGTCAAACATCAAAGTTGAAGTACGTCATCTAAGCTTTCCGGAAAGTCCTAGAACGTCCATGTAGTATACTCGAGCAAGGAGTTATGGATCTTACAAAAGGCTTTGCTGAAGCTGAATTTTTCAGGGCAGATTTGCACTTTTTTTGTGCCACACGAATTTTCAAGCCTTGTCATCAGTTTGGACACATCTAAGGATCAAATCCAAGTGGGATGATCTGATCCATGAACCTCCCAAGTCCAAGGAACACAAAAAAGCATGCCAAAACCTAGAAATCCCTAAAAGAGGGACAAAACTCCAATTTTGGTTTGGAGCATTTAATGGATGCTTAGAGGTGGCATGGACTAAGCCATTTTCATCTGAAATCAGTTAAGACTTATCCAAGACCAAGGGAACCACAGCCCTGTGCCCTAACCTCTAGTCAATGGCTAGAGGAGACTTGCATTTCCATTGGCCAACATGGAACAAACACCTGCTGCAGTTGCCATTCACTATGGATCCCAAAGCAAACTTGCTCCACTATAAATAGAGCTCATTTGTGTTCAGTTTGAGTACACCAAAGCCATCAACCAGATGCTTTCATTAAAATCTCTTCTTTCACCTTAAATTTGCCTTCCAAAGCAAGTAATTCTGAGTTTTTGAGCTAGAGAGCAATTCCACTCGAACTAATCACACACACACCTCATATATATCATATGTAAGCTGTGCAAAAACCATCAAAAGTGACCTGTAATCACAACATCACAAAGTTACCTCTCAAAACCTCAAAAAGACACTTTTTTGCATTTTTCAAGCCATGTCTTGATTCAGTCACTTTCCAAACCAGATAAAACCTCAAACACACTCTAAATATCATCCTTGAACTGTCCCAAATGGTGCCACACATCTGAAACACCATTTGAGAGAGTTGGCATTTTGGCCGTTTTTGACCATTTTGCGAGAAAGTGCACAAACTTGTTCCAGAGGTTTCCAGCCGATTCCAACCATCCTAAAAGCTTCTAAGAGGTCATTTGAGGTTGTCCAAAGCATCAAATCATTTCTGGAACAAAGCACTTGGTAGGTTGCCCAAAATCTCCAAAAACGAGGTAAAATCCACAACTTGAATTCTTTGAATCATGCTTTCCTTTGTTGTCCACATACATGCATCATATTGAACAATTCTTGAGGCAAAAATGTAGTCCTTAATGTGTATGTTGTGATCCTCCCACTGTTTGCATTTTAACATGTTTATATGTGGAATTTTGGTTGTTTTAAAATCATATCCAGTTCTAGTTTTTTTTATTGATGTGTTCTGTACATTAAGTTTTAGTGTGCATGAGTAATACCATTGGATTCCTTGCGAAAAATCGGTCAAGATAGGTTTTTACGGATTTCAATTCCGATGAAAATTGAGAGAGTTACGCGCGTTGGAAATTCGACGCGAAACGACGTCGAATTAACAGTGCAGTCTGGTTTTTTTTTATTTCTGCGTTTTGTGTGTTGATTTTCCATGTGAGTGAGTAATACCATTGGATTCCTTGCGAAAAATCGGTCAAGATAGGTTTTTACGGATTTCAATTCGGTTAAAAATCGAGAGAGTTACGCGTGTTGGAAGTTCGACGCGGAACGACGTTTTCACAACGTAGCAGCTCTGGTTTTTTTGTTGCTGCATTTTGTACGTTGAGTTTCAGCATGCATGTGCGATACCATTGGATTCCTTACAAAAAATCGGTCGAGATAGGTTTTTTCGAATTTCAATTCGGATAAAAATCGAGAGAGTTACGCGTGTTGGAAATTCGACGCGGAACGACGTTTTCACAACGTAGCAGCTCTGGGTTTTTTATTGCTGCGTTTTGTACGTTGAGTTTCAGCATACATGTGCGATACCATTGAATTCCTTGCGAAAAATCGGTCGAGATAGGTTTTTTCGGATTTCAATTCGGATAAAAATCGAGAGAGTTAGGCGTGTTGGAAATTCGACACGGAACGATGTTTTCAAAACGATAGCAGTTTTGATTTTAATTTCTGCGTTTTGTGTATTAATTTTCCGTGTGCGTGAGTAATACCATCGGATTCCTTGCGAAAAATCGGTCAAGATAGGTACTTCCGTATTTTGATTCCGATAAAAATTGAGAGAGTTATGAGTGTTTGAAATTTGATAAAAAACGTGTTGAAAATTAAAGTTTCGGTACTCGTTTTTACCCCAAAAGAAATGTCGGAGATGATATTTTGATATCTTTCCTCTTTTTCTTACTTTTTATTTTTAAAACTCAACCAATTTTTTTTTACATAGCAAAAAATCATCATTTTCCAATTCATACCCCATAATATTTTAATCCACATAAAATCACAAAAAAAGTATTATTTTTAATATATTTAAAAATAGTGTTTTATATTGTTTTAAATGCTTTTAAAATGATTTCTTTTTTTTTCTTGATTTTTAAAACCAAAATGATTTTAAATATTTATGTGGATAAAATATTTTTTTTCATAAACTTTAATCATTATTTAATGATTTTATTTGATATTTTTATCATTTTTTACTTAATTTTTCTTGGAAAAATGCCTAAAAAAATGAAATTGGGGTTTTCTTTGATTTTCGCCATAACAAATCTTTTTCAAACATTTGGGCCTCTATTAGAGTGTAAGACCCAATCC
Organism: Lathyrus tuberosus; assembly: GCA_022829125.1. Taxonomy (NCBI): domain Eukaryota; kingdom Viridiplantae; phylum Streptophyta; class Magnoliopsida; order Fabales; family Fabaceae; genus Lathyrus; species Lathyrus tuberosus. Next base: position 1,676,223 of record JALAZF010000651.1, on the reverse strand, counting down.
CCTTTTAACCAAAACAATTTTGGGCCTCAGCTATTATATAAGTCCCGATACGTTAAAAATCTCGGCGCGATCGTCATTTTCAAACTGAAAATATTTTGGGCCTCTCTCTGAGTTGTAAGCCCCATCTTTTGTACAAAAATACACTTTGGGCCTCTAATAGAGTGTAAGACCCAACCCCTCTTTTTTATATTTTCTCATAATGATTTGGAAAATTAATAACTCCTTCAATTTTGATTATTTTTTATTGGTTCTTTTTCTGAAAAATCACAAAAATAGTAAAATATTTTATTCTACAAAAAAATCAAATTTATATTATTTATTTAATATAGTTGATATTTTTGTGAATAAATTCATTTTTAATTGTTTTTAAGCATTTTAAAAGTGAATATTCATCTTGAAAATAAAGACTATGGGCCTCCCCTCGTGTTGTAAGCCCCATTTCTTTTCTTTAAACTCTTTGGGCCTCTATTAGAGTGTAAGACCCAACCCCTTGTGTACAGAAAACTTTTTGGGCCTCATTCGTTGTATAAGTCCCTCTGTACATTTTTAAATAAACGACACGATCGTCGCCAGTTTAAAATTAACCAACTGGGCCTACTCTTGAGTAGTAAGACCCATTTCCTTTCTTAAAAACTCTTTGGGCCTCTTGAGAGAGTGTAAGACCCATCCCTTTGTACAGAAAACCTTTTTGGGCCTCAGTCACTTGTATAAGTCCCTCTGTACAAATTCAACAGTGCGCTCACTGATAAAACCCTGGGCCTCTCCTTGAGCTGTAAGCCCCAAATCTTTTTATTTCAAAGCACTTTCTCCTTTGATTTTGAATATACTGTTGTTTTCAATCTTTCTTTGTTGAACAACTAACCAAACAGCATGGAAGCTCTACAACCGAGTAAGTGTTTACCCGCTTTCATATACCGCTTTCATATGTATATAACTGTATTATGGGGCTGTTTCACTGTAAGTCTCCTTTCATAAACTCATATATATATAACTGTATTGTGGGGCTGTTTCGCTGTAAGTCTTCTTTCATAAACTCATATCAACTGTGTAATAATAGTATATATATTTAGAGTTTCCCCGGCAACTACGTCTAGAACTAGGTGATGCCGTTTCGTTTATTCATAGAAATAGACACCTAGATCCCCAAATAGGATCACCAGATACAGTCTTCTCTTCGGCTGTCCTCATTAGGAATTGTCAAGAAACTCTATTCCCAGAGATGAATGTATTCTCCGTGAATGGCATCTTTGAGTTTCTTCCAAATTCTCGAACTTTCCTGACTTGATCTATTCCTTGTGAATAGCTTGCCTTGAATTTCTCGGGGTTTGGGGACCCACGGGCTTCTTAAAAGCATCGGCCTCCTCTTGGGCATCGTACAAGGACCCACAGGCTTCCTAAAAGTAACCCCGCCTCCTCTTGGGCTTAGTACAAGGACCCCTACGGCTTTTTAGAAGTATTCACAGCCTCCTCTTAGGCTTCGTATAATGATCTCTTCCACCGGGAATGATAGCCTTCTCTTGGGCTTAGTACAAGGACCCGCCGGCTTCTTAAAAGTTTCCAGCCTCCTCTTGGGCTTCGTACAAATTATCCCGACGACCTCCTAAAGGTATAGGAATAGAACTTAATCTTCTTCATAGAACAGTCATTTCATAGAGTCTACTACTGTTTTTCAAAGCATGGTACAAAAGATAAAACTCTAGACTTGGACAGTCTAACTTCCTTGAGTCTCAAAGACATTCTCAAGTGACCCCTTCGTTAAATAGGAAGGAAACCCGCAGACTCGGACAGTCTCAATACCCTTCGGATTTCCCATTTCCTTAAAGAACAGGAATAACCCGGATCCTTGAAACAAATCCCTGAATACAGTGTTGCTCATATAAGAACTGATTTTCTCTTTCAAAATCCGCATACTGGACCTGTCACTCAACTGAAACAGTCACCATAGCCTCCTCTTGGGCTTTGTACAATGATTCTCCCCAGCGGAGTCAAACAACGTTTAGCCTCTCTCTCGGGCTTCGTACGAGACACGTAAGAGATTCCCTCGTTGAGTCAATCACCCCTTTCGCCTCCATCTCGGGCTTTATACGAGATACAAAAAGGTTCTTATTGAGCCAAACAAACAAACAACAGCCTCCATCTCGGGCTTTGTACGAGATACAAAAATCTCTCTTGTTGAGTCAAATAGCCTTCATCTCGGGCTTTATACGAGATACCAAATGACTCCCTCGTTGAGTCAAAAACCTTTTAGCCTCTCTCTCGGGCTTTGTACGAGACACATAATAGCCTCCTCTTAGGCTTTGTATAAGAAAACCACTGGTTAATCCAATTAACCTTTTAGCATCAAAGCTGTGCCTCGTTCACAGTACACAAACATCAACAACTCCTTTCCCCTTCATCTAATCGTTGTAAGCGGCAAGCCTCTGGATTATTTACATCCACGCCACTGTCCCTCTTTTAGCATGAGAAATTCCTAAGGAAAGATGGCATTGCTCTACACTGAGTTAAAGTCTTCTCCTTCAGGTTAAAATCCCTTATAAAGGAAATTATGGCATTGCCGGTTTCACACATCCTGGTTAAAGTAATTCTCCTTTATAAACAATTATGACATACAACCCCCTCTTTAGAGATGACAAATTCTCTCTAAAGTTGACATCCTTCAGCTTCACGTCTTGGGCTTTGAACAAGACACAAATAGACTTTTCAGCTTCACATCTTGGGCTTTGAACAAGATACAAATCACCTTTCGCTTCACGTCTTGGGCTTTGAACAAGACACCAAAAACAACCATTTCCTCCCATAGACTAGGAGGAACTACGAACGCTCTTATTTCCCTGTTTCAGTAAACGGGAATACGTAGGCATAAGATCGAAAGAAAAGATCTTAGCGAGCACACTAAACAAAAAAACCAAATCCCATATCTCCATCAATCAAAAGCAGTAATTCAAAAACATCAGTCCTAACATCCTAATCTTTGTTCCCCGTTAGAAAGTCCTAGAAAGAAAGAAAATTGTATTGGCGAAAATACAAATAACCAGTACAAAGGCCCCCCACATTGATAGCATTCGTAACCTAGCAGACCGCTGTTTAAACTCAGTATGCAAAGCAGGGTTAATTGGAGACATCTATTTCCCTTCCTTATTCAGCTCACAATAGGATAAAAAATGAATCGACCTATAGTAAGCTCAACCGCAGAGAGCGACCAGAGCTTAAGAACCGCGTCCAAAATCGCTCGCTACAGAAAAATGGCGCCCACCGTGGGGCCGGGTATTTCTAAAACTTTTTTTTTCCTTTTTTCTCTTCACTTATGTGAAAACCACAGATTGGGGCTTCCGCCGGGGAACCCATTTCTGTCAGGAACTTAGGATTCTTAGCTTTATAAGTCTAGGATGATTAGGACAAATATATATACTGCTTTTCCTAATTGCTATACATTTTTATTTTTCTGCTAATGGGAATGCGGGTGATGCCGTATGTGGAAAGATTGAGTATACACTTAAGATAAGTGATGGCGACGGGGTCGACCATCAACCTCAGTGGAGGCATCCTAATGTAACCATTCTCTCACCTAGACAATGGGTTGGTTGTGATGCCTGAGAAGTTGAGGAGCCAAACCCTTTCGTAGTGCGGAAACTATCGGAAATAGTTGTCACGCGATACTACCCTCATTTGAGGCTGGTGATCTATTCTCGGTGAATGGCACTTACTCTAAGATTGCACTACAACTCGCTGGCGATCTGCTTGTTGTTTTGCTTTCCTGGGAGGAGCTGATGATAATGAGTACAGGTACAAAAATCACCCTAGTATAAACCTTTGGGGATGGGTAGAGCCTTGACTTCATGACAATGACCCTTTGACCCCATGTTTTTTCTATGTTTTTATGTGCTGCATTCATGCATTCATTTAAAAAAACATTAAAACATTCAAAAAACTTCTCTTCTAGTCTCTCTATTTTTCAAATTAAACTAAGACTGTGATTGCAAATATCAGAGAAGAGGATTACGCTAATGGATTTCGGTAGAAGGAGAACTCATACGTACACCTTCAAGGTTCCAAAACTAGGGGATTTGAGAAGGTTAGCAAGGATGATCACTAACCCTGAGGCTTTCAGAGCCAAGCACGGAGGTTTGCTACCACTATTAAGAGTCCATGTGATTGAGGGAATCATGGACGCGCTCGTTCAATTCTACGATCCGGTTTATCACTGTTTCACATTCCCAGATTACCAGCTTGCACCAACGCTGGAGGAGTATTCTCATCTGATCGATCTACATATCACCGATCGAGCTCCATTTTCTGGACTGGAAGAAATTCCAAAGAATCAGACCGTTGCAAGAGCAATTCATTTGGACGAGTCTGAGGTCAGGACTCACATGACTACTAAGGGTGGCATCCAAGGTTTGCCAGCCCAGTTCTTAACAAAGAAAGCTCTGTACTTTGCTAGTATAGGGAACGGGACTGCTTTTGAAAGCATCTTTGTTTTACACACCTACAGATTATTTTTGTTTCCCAACATCAATAACTTCGTCGATATAAACGCCATTAAGGTTTTTCTCATTGGAAACCCTGTGCCGACTTTGCTCGCAGATACGTATCATTCTGTACACTTGGGAAATTTGTACAGCGGAGGGGAGATCACATGCTGTGTACCTCTGCTTTATAAATGGTTTATCTCGCACTTACCCAAGTCTGCTGCTTTTTGGGATTGCAAGAGTGTCTTACGTTGGTCGCAGAAGATCATGTCTCTCACCAACTCTGATATAGATTGGTGTAATAGGATTTTTGAGGGAATCAGGATCATTGACCGTTGTGGAAACTTCCCCAACGTACCCCTCATAGGAACTAAAGGAGGAATCAATTATCACCCGGTATTGGTTCGTCGTCAATTTGGATACCCGATGAGGCTTGTTCCGCGCAACGCTCATCTGGAAGGTCTTTTCTTCAAGGAAGGAGAAAGTGACAGAGCACTAAAGATGGAAATAGTGCACGCTTAGAAACACGTTCATAAGAAAGGACGAGAGTCTCTAGGAAAACCAGACTGTGTCTCGGTGGAGCCTTATCTCCACTGGGTACAAACTAGAGCTCTCAAGCTAAAGATGCTTTATCCTCGTTACGAAATTCTTCCGCCAAGAGAATCTGTCATGTACTTCATGACGAAAACGGAAAAGCTTCAGGTTACTCTCAACAAAATTCAACGGGAGAGGAGGTCTTGGAAGAACAAGTACCGCACCCTCGACGTAGAGTGCATCAGAATACAGCAATTACTGAAAGAGAAGGATGCTCTGATTGAAATTTTGGAGCAACATGCTGTAGAAAGTCAAGAAGACCAGAGGAATTTACTCGCTCCTTTCACTTGGCAAAGGAATGACAACCCGACAACGGCCCAAGAGCCCCGGTCAAAGAAAAGGAAAGTACCAGAGTCAGCACCCGATTTCTCTTCAGAGAGGACTCGAGACCCATTAGATTAGGTTTCTATTCCTGCACCTTGTAATCTACTGTATTTCCATTTCTGTAATCCTTTGAATTCAATAAAAAGGGGTTTCCCCACCGTTTGATATTTGCAATCTAATTGTCGAAGTTTATTTTGATTAAACCAAAAGAACAATTAATATAATCATTGCATTCATCATTCTCACATCGCGTATTCTTCTTGCCTACGAATCTCATGTTTGTGTCTCGGTTCTAGAGTCAAACTGTCTCATTCGTATAATACTCGGGCCAATCGTCAGAAAAAGATGGATGATCTTGAGGAAGAAAACAGAGAGTTGAAAGAAGAGATCGACGCTCTAAGAGAGGATATGAGAAAACTTCGTAACGACATGCAAGCTATGGCAGAAGCTCAGCTACAAAGAACTGTGATCTCAGAGATCACCTCAATGCCCATAATGGAGAAGAATGATCCTAGGTATCAGATGCCGAAAGATCGTCCCTGGGGCATGCCTGTCAACTATATCCCGGGAGGATATGTTTCGCCGATCACTGAGGATCAGGGAATCACAACAGAAGCCGTTGGGCCTGAAGGTTACAAACTTCGGGAAAGCGAAGATTCCAGGGGCATACTGAAGACTCCTGAAGGTTATAAACTTCGGGAAACGCCAAGATTCGCTACCGTAGTCTCGGTACCACCCCCTGTGGTGCACACTGTCCCAGAAGGACAGATTCCACCAATACCTGCTGATAAAAAGGAAACTATGTTTGACAGAATGGAGGAATTCTAGGAACAGTTCTTGGAAATGCAGAAAGAGCTGCAAGCCATTCGCGGTCAGGATTTATTTGGAAAGGACGCCGCAGACCTCTACTTGGTCCCCAATGTGAAAGTCCCGCGCAAGTTCCAAGTGTCAGTCTTTGAAAAATACAAGGGTAACTCTTGCCCTCAAAGCCATCTGGTGATGTACGCTCGGCGGATGTCAGCTCAGACGGAAAATCAGGACCTGCTGATTCACTACTTCCAGGATAGTTTAACCGGTGCCGCATTAAAATGGTACATGGGTTTAAACCGTGCCACGATCAGCACTTTCAGAGATCTTGGCACTGCCTTCGTCCAACAATACAAATACAATTTGGACATGGCACCCGACAGAGATCAACTCAGATCGATGTCGCAAAAGGACAAGGAAATCTTTAAGGAGTATGCTCAAAGGTGGCGTGAAATTGCCGCTCAAATTTGTCCACCTCTTGAGGAAAAAGAGATGACAAAGATCTTCTTAAAAACCTTAAGCTCATTTTACTATGACCGAATGGTTGCCAGCGCACCCAGTGATTTCACCGAGATGGTCGGCATGGGTGTACGTCTTGAGGAAGTCGTCCGAGAAGGACGTTTGGTAAAAGACACTGGATCGACGAGCGGTACTAAAAAATACGGTAGTGCTCTCCCTAAGAAAAAAGAGCAAGATATTGGGAATATCTCTCTCGAAAAACAAAGGCGTAGATATCAACCAGTAGCGGCTGTGACTCTTGCTATCAACACTGCGCCTATTCCTACGTATCAACCTCAGGTTGCGCAGAGCCAACCTGATCAGCAAAGGACACAACGGCCTCTTCAGCAGGCTCATCCTCCATATAACAACAACCGTACTACACGACCATCAGGGTTTGATCCTATACCCGTGACGTACGCAGAGCTGTTTCCATTACTGTTAGCTAAGGGGCACATCCAGACTAAGTTTCCTCTTACAGTACCAGAAAATCCGCCTTTCTGGTTTAAGGCGGATCAAACTTGCCCTTACCACCAAGGAGGATCAGGGCATAACATAGAGACTTGTCTTAATTTCAAGTCCGACGTGCAAAAGCTTGTTAGGAGCGGGGTCTTATCCTTCAAGGAAACAAATCCCAATGTTCTTACGAACCCGCTGCCTCAACATGACAAGGCTGCAGTCAATTTGATAGAAGGAGAGACTAACAACGTCTATCAAATTCACGATGTACTCTTGTTGAAAACCAATCTGGTCAAGATGCATTATAGACAGAGTGGATATGGCCATGTGCCACCTCATAACTATCACCAGTGTGATATCTGCTCTAAAAGTAACCAGGGATGTTCTCTGGTACAATCAGCTCTACAGGAACAGATGGATCTCGGATGGATCCAAGAGCACCGAGTTCGTGGAGTTAACATAGTCTATACGAATTCCAACGTCATTCAAAACCACGACATCTGTGCGATGAATGTCAATTTGGTGGCAATGCACTCAAGGCAAAGCCAGTATCATAATCTGCCGCGGCACGATTACAGTTCTTGTCCGACTTGCTCGGTAAACAAACAGGGATGCTCTTTCATACAAGAGGCCCTCCAATGTCAGATGGATCTTGGATGGATCCAAGACTACCGTGATAGGAATTCCTATCAGATCAACATGGTTCAGATCTTCGATATTCGCGTGATGAATACCAACCTGGTAGAGTTACATGCTGAGCAGGTCTGACTCGGATTCTTAATATCACATGATTACCAAAGCTGTAAAGCGGGTTGCGAAAATGATCAAGGTTGTACCCTTGTCCAGGAGGCACTTCAGCACTTGTTAAATCACTGGTGGATGCCAATCTATATGGATGAAGATACCCAGTAAATTAGTATCACTAACAGAAATCCTACTAGATATCAAAGTCAGGATGTCCGATCGGTGGAAACAGACCTCGTAAGGTTGCACTGCATTCAAAGTGGACATGGTCGGGTGCCACTACACAACTATGAGCGGTGTGGATTTTGTTCAGTGAACAATCAAGGATGCTACCTCGTACGAGCAGCCCTTCAAAGTCAGTTGGACCGTAAAGAGATTCAACCATGCTCAAGTTCTGGATCAGTCAATTATCTCGCTGATCAAATCGAGGATGTTGTCGTAATCTCTGATCATCAGAGGGCTGGGGATATTTGTGCCATCATTCCACTACTTGACGAATCTAAAGTTCCTAACCAGGAACGGATTGAGATTACTTATGATGGTCAGAAAAATCAGAAGGCTCCCATAATCATCTATCTGCCAGGACAACTACCGTATGAATCAACTAAGGTTATCCCTTACAAATACGGTGCAACAATAGTCGAAAATGGAAAGGAAATTCCATTACCCTCCGTCGTGAATATTGCAGACATCAGTCGAGTAACACGGAGTGGTAGAATCTTCAACCGAGGGGTTGGGGAACCTAACAAGGAAAAGGAACTTCAGACGGAAACTCCTGATCCACCAGTCGGTCAATCCAGTAATCCCGACCTTTCGAAAAATGATGATGAGATGTTGAAGCTCATCCAAAGGAGTGAATACAACATTGTTGATCAATTGTTACAGACTCCTTCAAAGATCTCGGTATTATCACTGTTACTCAGTTCAGAAGTGCATAGGGAGGCTCTACAGAAAGTCTTAGAGCAAGCCTTTGTGGAACAGGATGTAACAATTAGACAATTTGATAGCATTGTCTCTAACATCACTTCCTGCAATAATTTGGGATTAAGTGATGAGGAATTACCCGAAGAGGGTCGCCATCATAACATGGCGCTCAACATTACAGTTAACTACTAGGACGATGCTTTAGCAAGCGTACTGGTAGACACAGGGTCAACCCTGAATGTTATACCGAAGTCTACTTTGATGCAATTATCATTCAAAGGCCCTCCGATGAGAATCAGCGAGGTCGTCGTCAAAGCATTTGACGGATCCAGAAAAGCGGTTATCGGTGAAGTTGATCTTCCCATAACTATCGGTCCTCATACTTTCCAAGTCACTTTCCAGGTCATGGACATCCGGGCAACGTACATTTGTTTATTAGGAAGACCTTGGATACATCAGGCTGGAGCAGTTACTTCAACCCTCCACCAAAAGCTAAAGTTCGTCAAGAACGATCAACTTGTCACAGTCTGTGGGGAACAAGCCTTGCTCGTGAGTAACTTGTCATCATCTACTGGTATAGAACCCGAGGAGGTTATTGGAACACAGTTCCAAGCACTATCGGTGAGCAAGGACAATCAGTTCAAAGAAGGAACCTCGATTTCTTCATACAAAGATGCTATTAAAGCGGTCGAGAGTACCGATACAAAAGGATGGGGACAGCTTGTCATTCCCACTGACAATAAAACAAAGAAGGGTCTTGGTTTTTCTGCAACCTGTACCCAGACAGCTGTCAACGATGAGAGTCTTCATCCCCTGCGAAACTTCTTCCATAGTGGAGGTTTCCTTCACCCAGTGTCTCAGACAGTTCATGCTATCAATGAGGAAGATCCCTCTGACACAGATGAAGAATGGAAGTCCTACCTTAACAAGGACGGTTATATGTCTCAGGAAGAGGTGCCTATGCCTTTTTACTTTCTTATAGAAAGTCTGAGATTTATACCCAGGTCAGACGTCGAAATGATATACGGGAATTGTGATCCGGAAGGATGCCGTGCTCCGCCAAATTCATTAGAGGAAGACACTCCGATGAAAGACAACTTTGACTACAATTACTATGGCCCGATGGATGGCCTGCCGATGTGGCAACCTTATCCAGGAAACTTGGGGCAAGAAAGTCATCCGAGTAATGAAACTCAGCTGACCATCATTGAACAGAATACCTGTGTCCCCACCATGTCATGGGATCAACACTCAGGTTATTCTGAAACTACTCAACATGAAGATGAATTCACAACGTTTGCAGGACTCGAATTCATCAACTATGCTTTTCCCGAGGTCAACGTCATCGAGAGAGATGACTCCTCCAGTTCCAGAGAAGTGTGGGACACCTTGGGACAACCGAGTGGAAAATTCGACTATATGGTCAAGTACACCGCTCCCGAAAACTCTCGTATCAGGCTCGAAGACATCCAGCCAACTGGATGGGGAGATGCAGCTGAGAGCACAAATGCTATGCAAAATACAACAGAGGAATCCTCCTACGACAATTCTACCTGGGAGACAGATTCCAACGATCCTGCTCCACCAGAAATCAGCGTCATTTCTGAAGAAAAATCAAGGAAGGTGCCAGACTTTGTGATTCACCGAGGAGTTCGCCGCCAATGGGTTGCCGTCGAGGTTCCAAAGGTCGTCCGTCAGTCAAAGTAATTGCCATCTTTTAACCTTTCACCCTGCCCAGGTGGAATGGATGTTTTGATAGGGCTCGCTTTCTGTAAATTTCCCTCTTCGCTTTGCCCAAAGCGACAGAGTTTTGTTTTATAGGGCTGTAGTTTCAAGAATCGACTTGTTCATTAATAAAATAACGTCGTTCTGTAATTTCCATATTATTTGCTGTTTTCTCTTTTTGCTTTTTCAGAAAATGGTAATCCTAAAAAACAATTCAAAAATAAAAATAAGCAGTAAAATAAAACACTGCACACACTTGCATTTTTTCTATCTCTTCTAAACACGAATCATCACGTCATGCAGATTGCTTGTTTTACACCCCGTTGAAACATACGATCCAATGCCTTCTCCCAACTTTGAGTTCCCGGTATTCGAGGCTAAAGAAGAAAATGACAACGAAATTCCAGAGAGATCTCCCGATTACTCAGACAGGAGGAAAGGTCCATTGAACCTCACAAAGAACCGTTGGAAATGGTAAACTTGGGTTCAGAAGAAGAGAGAAAAGAAATCAGGATCGGGGCACTGCTCAGTCCAACTGCCAGAGAGGATTTGATAAAGCTTCTCAAAGAATTCCCCGATGTATTCGCTTGGTCCTATCAAGATATGCCAGGGTTGGATACCAGCATCGTGGAACATCACTTACCATTAAGATCGGAATGTCCGCCCGTAAAGCAAAGGTTGAGACGCACTCACCCAGACATGGCCATCAAAATCAAAGAGGAGGTACAGAAACAAATCGACGCAGGTTTCCTCGCTACATTTGAATATCCTCAATGGTTAGCCAACATCGTACCCGTTCCCAAAAAGGACGGAAAGGTCAGAATGTGTGTAGATTACAGAGACCTGAACAAGGCTAGTCCAAAGGATGACTTTCCTTTACCACACATTGACATACTGGTAGACAGCACAACAAAGTTCAAAGTTTTCTCCTTCATGGATGGATTCTTGGGCTATAACCAGATCAAAATGGCGCCGAAAGACATGGAGAAAACTTCGTTCATTACCCCATGGGGTACCTTTTGTTACAAGGTAATGCCGTTCGGTTTGAAGAACGCCGGGGCAACCTATCAAAGGGCTATGACTACTCTGTTTCATGACATGATACACAAAGAAATTGAGGTATATGTCGATGATATGATTGCAAAATCAAAAACAGAGAGTGAGCACGTTGAACATCTGTCAAAATTGTTCGAACGTCTAAGAAAATTCAAGCTCCGCTTGAATCCTAACAAGTGCACCTTCGGTGTCCGTTCAGGGAAACTACTAGGGTTCATCGTCAGCCAAAAAGGAATTGAAGTTGATCCTGACAAGGTCAAGGCCATTCAAGAAATGCCTTCTCCAAAAACTGAAAAACAAGTCAGAGGATTCCTGGGACGTTTGAACTACATCTCCAGATTCATATTCCTTATGACCGCGACATGCGCACCGATCTTCAAATTACTCAAAAAGAACCAGGATTACATTTGGACAGAGGACTGTCAAACTGCCTTCAACAGTATTAAGGAATATCTGTTGAATTCTCTGATTCTATCACCTCCAGTGGAAGGAAGACCAATGATCATTTACCTCACAGTTCTAGAGGACTCAATGGGATGTGTACTTGGCAAGCAAGACGAAACTAAAAGGAAAGAGTCTGTCATTTACTATCTGAGCAAGAAATTCACCGACTACGAAACTCGGTACACGATGCTCGAGAAAACTTGTTGTGCTTTGGCTTGGGCAGCCAAACGTCTTCGCCAGTACATGATTCGTCATACTACTTGGTTGGTCTCCGAAATGGATCTAATCAAGTACGTATTTGAAAAACCTGCTCTCACAGGAAGGATTGCCCGTTGGCAGATGTTGCTATCAGAATACGACATCGAGTACCATGCTCAAAAAGCCGTTAAAGGAAGTATTTTAGCCGGTCATTTGGCTCATCAACCGATTGACGATCAGGAATCAGTCGGGTTTGACTTCCCAGACGAAGATGTCATGTATCTAAAAATGAAAGATTGCGATGAACCGTTACCCAGTGAAGGGCCAGAACCAGGTTCCCAATGGGGACTTATCTTTGACGGAGCAGTTAATCATTACGGAAACAGAATTGGGGCAGTCATTGTTACCCCTCAGGGTACCCACATTCCTTTTACCGCCAGACTTACGTTCAAGTGTACAAATAACGAGGCCGAATACGAAGCTTGTATCATGGGTCTCGAGGAAGCAATTGATTTAAGGATAAAAAACTTGGACGTATATGGCGACTCAGCCTTGGTTATCAATCAGATAAAAGGAGATTGGAACACATACCAATCAAGATTGATTCCTTACAAAGACTACGCAAGAAGGTTGTTACCTTTCTTCAACAGAGTTGAGTTTCATCATATCCCTCGTGATGAGAATTACATGGCTGATGCATTAGCCACTCTCTCTTCCATGATTAGTGTAGGTCAATGGAATGACATACCTAAGATCGACATCATGCGCCTTGAACGGCCCGCTTACATCTTCACGATTGAAGCAGTCATAGACGACAAACCTTGGTATCACGATATCAAATGCTTCCTTCAGAAACAAGAGTACCCACCTGGGGCATCCAGGAAAGATAGAAAGACCCTCAGAAGATTGGCTGGAAACTTCTTCCTGAGCGGTGACACTCTTTATAAGAGAAATTTTGACATGGTCTTGCTCCGATGCGTAGACAGGCCAGAAGCAGACATGCTTATGAAAGAAATTCATGAAGGATCCTTTGGCACTCATGCCAACGGACACACAATGGCGAGAAAAATTCTGAGAGCAGGGTATTACTGGTTGACCATGGAATCCGACTGCTACAAGTACATGAGGAGGTGTCACAAGTGTCAGATATACTCCGACAAAATTCATGTACCGCCAATGCATCTCAAAGTTTTCTCTTCCCCATGGCCTTTCTCGATATGGGGAATCGACATGATTGGCATGATTGAGCCCAAGGCTTCAAACGGACATTGGTTCATCCTAGTAGCCATTGACTACTTCACTAAGTGGGTCAAAGCAGCGTCGTATCCTAATGTAACCCGACAAGTGGTGGTCCGATTTATCAAAAACAATATCATCTGCCGTTATGGTGTTCCAAGCGAGATCATTACTGATAATGGATCTAACTTGAACAATAAGATGATGAAAGAGTTGTGCGCTGAGTTCAAGATCGAACACCATAACTCATCTCCCTACCGACCCAAGATGAACGGAGCGGTAGAAGCGGCTAATAAGAACATCAAGAAGATCGTTTAAAAGATGGTTGTAACCTACAAAGACTGGCACGAGATGCTACCCTTTGCTCTTCACGGTTATCGAACATCTGTCCGCACTTCAACAGGGGCAACCCCTTTCTCTCTAGTATATGGCATGGAAGCAGTGCTCCCCATAGAAGTAGAGATCCCATCAATCCGGGTATTGATGGAAACGAAGCTCACCGAAGCTGAATGGTGTCAAAGCCGACACGACGAACTGAACCTGGTCGAAGAAAAACGAATCACGGCACTATGCCATGGTCAATTGTATCAACAGAGAATGAAGAGGGTGTTTGACAAAAAGGTTCGACCCCACATCTTCAGAAAAGGAGACCTCGTGCTCAAGAAGATACAATTATTTCTCACTGATTCTCGGGGCAAATGGACCCCAAATTATGATGGCCCCTATGTGGTCACGAAAGCTTTCTCAGGCGGCGCCTTGAGACTTGCAACCATGGATGGAGAGGAATTTGCCTACCCCACAAATGTTGATGTAGTCAAGAAATACTTCGCCTAAACTAAAAAAAAATGTCTCGGTGGATTGAAAACCCGAAAGGGCGGTCCAGGCAAAAGTTAGAGACAGAAAAAAAAAATCATCCCGGTGGATTGGAAATCTCCAAGTACAATCCAGGCAAAAATTAGGGATAATGGCAAGTAACTATGTTCAACAGAGGCAGGTCCCTCAGCAGCAGTTACATCATCCGTCAGAAAACTCCAGTCAAGGTCATCTTCGACAGAAGCTCAGGATGTCCCGAATTCAAAGTTGGTAGAAGGATAGTGGTCGTTATGTTTCAACGTAGCCCTTTTCCCTGTAAATTACCATTTTCAAACTTTGTAAATACTCTTTGGAATCACGCGTTTGGCTGATCTCCATCCTATCAATAAAATTTGAGCCCTTGTGCTTTTGTTTGTAATTCTTACTTGTTTTAGCTTTACGGAATGACATTTTTAATATGATTAACGATTCTTGAAATAAAACAAAATGAATTTACTTGTTAAAACTTTTTCTGCTTTTAAAATAAAGACGGCAATTTCTTTTGACTGTTGAACATCAAAGGAACATCAACCGCTTCTCCAGAAGTAAGCGAACTTCAAAGTGCAGAATCAAAGTACTCCTTCTACGCCTGTGCGCCTGATTGAAGGATCAATAGTGTCATATGCGACTAATCCATATGACATCTTCGGCCGAGTTCTCATCTCCTAAGCCCGACCAGCATGGTTCCCCGCAGGGACCATTTCTCCTAAGCAAGGCGGAATTGCTATCTTGAACCAGCGGTACTTCTTCGCCCCGCGATGGCCGAGTATCCAGTCATGTTCATCTTTTAGTTTATATGTCACGTCAGTTTTGTCCGCATATACATACATACATCATGCATTATTGATTTGCATTCACATTCATATTGCATCACTATCACTCTAGTCGGTCTTATCCCCTAGTGATAAAAGTCCTCTCGATCGAGTTGTCAGCCTTTTCCTCGTTAGGAAAGGTTGCGTCGAACAATCTCTCTCCCGTTTATCTCTGGATTAGAGACGGTCCTTGACCACTTTGATAACTTGAAGCTCTGAGAAACAAAGAAAACTTTCAACAAATATCACTCTTCGCCATTGAAGATGATATCCTTGCTTTCCCAGATTAAGGAAAATCCCCAGAGAAAGCCTCTTAATCAGAGATTCGGCGGTACGGCAGTTTTTCTCCGAAAAGATTACAGATGAAAAGGTCATCGGCACCTTAAAATTGGATCCCATCATATGGCATTTCTCCGGAAAGATCCCGAGAAAAGTATGATGTAAGCCCCCAAACGAAAACAGTCTCTCAAGAGACTCGCTTTCCCCAGTAGAATCGACAAATGGCGTCTCCAAAACAGAGAAGTTTGTCCAACTCTACAACTCAGATAGATGGATTCCCTAGCAAGTCTGACATCAAAAAATTTTCCGTCAAATGGCATCTCCCCAGGAAAATTCGACGAGAAGTTTGAGGAAAACTGCTACGCCTAGCGTCCCTTGTCAAGAAAGTTTATTGACAAAAGAAACTGAGACCAGTTCCTTGGAAGGAAACCAGGATCGAGGGGAAGTTTATTTCAGAAACTAAGACCAGTTCCTTGGTGGGAAACCAGGATCGAGGGGAAGTTTACTTCAGAAACTAAGACCAGTTCCTTGGTAGGAAACCAGGATCGAGGGGAAGTTTACTTTAGAAACTGAGACCAGTTCCTTGGTAGGAAATCGGGATCGAGGGGAAGTTTATATCAGAAACTGAGACCAGATCCTTGGTAGGAAACCAGGATCGAGGGGAAGTTTAAATCAGAAACCGAGACCAGTTCCTTGGTAGGAAACCAGGATCGAGGGGAAGTTTACAAAAGAAACTAAGACCAGTTCCTTGGTAGGAAACCAGGATCGAGGGGAAGTTTATTTCAAAAGAAAACTGAGACCAGCTCCTTGGCTGAAGACCAGGATCGAGGGGAAGTTTACCTTTTCTAAGCATCTTCGCTTGGCTAAAGAAGATGAATGCGTAAGCTACCATTCATAACCACCATCAAAATTTCGGGTATTCCGATATTTAATCCTCTTGCACCCCGAATGCCCGAATACCTTCGTCATTCACACATTCGGGTCCAAGAAGATTAAATAGGGGCATCTGTCATACCCCAAATTTTGACCACTAAGATTTCCCATCATTGTGCAAATCATCATCACAATATGGATGAACCATCATGCCTCATCAAATGCCTCAAGCGTTGTTGAGCATTCACTACGATCAGAATTAGGGTTTTAAGCTCTCTCAGAGCCTTAGACAAAGGATCAATCAAGGATTGACTTGGTATTTAACATGTCTAGCCTCTAACATATCCATAATGGATCAAAAGGACTCCCACTTCAAGGATTAAGCACAAGGTTGTTCCCTTCTAGGTGGATCAAGCCTCAGGATCGCCAGTGTCACCAAATTAGGGTTTGGTCGATTAGGGCCTCCAGATGGAAATTTTCCTCTGGGCATGAGCCAATGCTTCAAAGCATAACCTAAAATGCTCCATGGAACATCATAAACCCCATCATCAAGTCAGTTTAGCCTCAGGGGATGCATACATCAAAAATCAGGAATTAGGGTTTCTTGACCTAATTCACCCCTAAGTTGACTTTTGGGACAAAACACGAGCCAAGACCTCAAGAGAGGATTTAAGGATCCCTAACAAACCACATTGATCCATTTGCAACAATGGATTGATCCAAGAAGCTTGAGCAACAAGTTTCAATTTCATCTGAACCACAGTTAGGGTTTCGCGAGAAAAGTCAACTGTAGCTTTGACTTTTGACCAGGACATGCTCCCAAACCCTAGGACATGATTCAATACACCCTATAACACCCATGGAACATGTCCATCAATTTTGATTTAGGTCAAGGACATGATTTCCTAAAGGATCGTACAGTTTGGAATTCATCTAATAAAAAGTCAACTGTGCACAAAAGTCAAACTTTGACTTTTTGAGATTTTTCATAAAAATGGTTTTTTAACCCTAAAATGATGTTAATGTGTGATTGGAATCATCATTCATCAAGAAAAATCAAAGAAAGTGGGATAACTTGTAAAAGGGGTAACCATAGAAACTTAGAAAATTTTCTAAGTTATGAAAAAAAGTGGCAAGGGTACCAACTTTGGAGGATCATAACTCCTAAACCACAAAGCCATTTTTCCCCATCCAAAGATGGATTTGTAGCCCTCATGGCCCTCTACAAAAGTGTCAACTACACTTCATCCCAATTCATCATGGATTTTGAGTTATGGTTGGATCAAAATGGCTAAAAACCTAAAATTGACATTTTTCAGCACTTAGCCAAAAATCTGCCTTGTAATTTCAGCACAATGTCCCAGCTTCAAGGCTGTTTTCTCCATGATCCAAGTTGAACCAGGTCTAATGTCAAACATCAAAGTTGAAGTACGTCATCTAAGCTTTCCAGAAAGTCCTAGAACGTCCATGTAGCATACTCGAGCAGGGAGTTATGGATCTTACAAAAGGCCTTGCTGAAGCTGAATTTTTCAGGGCTGATTTGCACTTTTTTTGTGCCACACGAATTTTCAAGCCTTGTCATCAGTTTGGACACATCTAAGGATCAAATCCAAGTTGGATGATCTGATCCATGAACCTCCCAAGTCCAAGGAACAAAAAAAAGCATGCCAAAACCTAGAAATCCCTAAAAGAGGGACAAAACTCCAATTTTGGTTTGGAGCATTTAATGGATGCTTAGAGGTGGCATGGACTAAGCCATTCTCATCTGAAATCAGTCAAGACTTATCCAAGACCAAGGGAACCACAACCCTGTGCCCTAACCTCTAGTCAATGGCTAGAGGAGACTTGCATTTCCATTGGCCAACATGGAACAAACACCTGCTGCAGTTGCCATTCACTGTGGATCCCAAAACAAACTTGCTCCACTATAAATAGAGCTCATTTGTGTTCAGTTTGAGTACACCAAAGCCATCAAACAGATGCTTTCCTCAAAATCTCTTCTTTCACCTCAAATTTACCTTCCAAAGCAAGTAATTCTGAGTTTTTGAGATAGAGAGCAATTCCACTCGAACTAATCACACACACACCTCATATATATCATATGTAAGCTGTGCAAACCATCAAAAGTGACCTGTAATCACAACATCACAAAGTCACCTCTCAAAACCTCAAAATGACACTTTTTTTCATTTTTCAAGCCATGTCTTGATTCAGTCACTTTCCAAACCAGATAAAACCTCAAACACACTCTAAATATCATCCTTGAACTGTCCCAAATGGTGCCACACATCTGGAACACCATTTGAGAGAGTTGGCATTTTGGCCGTTTTTGACCATTTTGCGAGAAAGTGCACAAACTTGCTCCAGAGGTTTCCAGCCGATTCCAACCATCCTAAAAGCTTCTAAGAGGTCATTTGAGGTTGTCCAAAGCATCAAATCATTTATGGAACAAAGCACTTGGTAGGTTGCCCAAAATCTCCAAAAAAGAGGTAAAATCCACAACTTGAATTATTTGAATCATGCTTTCCTTTGTTGTCCACATACATGCATCATATTGAACAATTCTTGAGGCAAAAATGTAGTCCTTAATGTGTATGTTGTGATCCTCCCACTGTTTGCATTTTAACATGTTTATATGTGGAATTTTGGTTGTTTTAAAATCATATCCAGTTCTGGATTTTTTTTATTGATGTGTTATGTACGTTAGGTTTTAGTGTACATGAGTAATACCATTGGATTCCTTGAGAAAAATCAGTCAAGATAGGTTTTTACGGATTTCAATTCCGATGAAAATTGAGAGAGTTACGCGCGTTGGAAATTCGACGCGAAACGGCGCCGAAAACAACGTACAGTTCTGGTTGCTGCATTTTATGTGTTGATTTTCCATGTGCGTGAGTAATACCATTGGATTCCTTGCGAAAAATCGGTCAAGATAGGTTTTTACGGATTTCAATTCCGATGAAAATTGAGAGAGTTACGCGCGTTAGAAATTCGACGCGAAACGACGTCGAATTAACAGTGCAGTCTGTTTTTTTTTTATTTCTACGTTTTGTGTGTTGATTTTCCATGTGCGTGAGTAATACCATTGGATTCCTTGCGAAAAATTGGTTAATATAGGTTTTTACGGATTTCAATTCGGTTAAAAATTGAGAGAGTTACGCGTGTTGGAAATTCGACGCGGAACGACGTTTTCACAACGTAGCAGCTCTGGTTTTTTTATTGCTGCGTCTTGTATGTTGAGTTTCAGCATGCATGTGCGATACCATTGGATTCCTTGCGAAAAATCGGTCGAGATAGGTTTTTTCGGATTTCAATTCGGATAAAAATCGAGAGAGTTACGCGTGTTGGAAATTCGACGCGGAACTACGTTTTCACAACGTAGCAGCTCAGGTTTTTTTATTACTGCGTTTTGTACGTTGAGTTTCAGCATACATGTGCAATACCATTGGATTCCTTGCGAAAAATCGGTCGATATAGGTTTTTTCGGATTTCAATTCGGATAAAAATCGAGAGAGTTACGCGTGTTGGAATTTCGACGCGGAACGATGTTTTCAAAACGATAGCAGTTTTGGTTTTAATTTCTGCGTTTTGTGTGTTGATTTTCCGTGTGCGTGAGTAATACCATCGGATTCCTTGCTAAAAATCGGTCAAGATAGGTACTTCCGGATTTTGATTCCGATAAAAATTGAGAGAGTTATGAGTGTTTGAAATTTGATAAAAAACGTGTTGAAAATTAAAGTTTCGGTACTCGTTTTTACCCCAAAAGAAATGTCGGAGATAATATTTTGATATCTTTCCTCTTTTTCTTACTTTTTATTTTCAAAACTCATCCAATTTTTTTTTACATAGCAAAAAAATCATCATTTTCCAATTCATACCCCATAATATTTTAATCCACAAAAAATCACAAAAAAAGTATTATTTTTAATATATTTAAAAATTGTGTTTTATATTGTTTTAAATGCTTTTAAAATGATTTCGTTTTTTTTCTTGATTTTTAAAACCAAAATGATTTTAAATATTTATGTGGATAAAATATTTTTTTTCATAAACTTTAATCATTATTTAATGATTTTATTTGATATTTTTATCATTTTTTACTTAATTTTTCTTAGAAAAATGCCTAAAAAAATGAAATTGGGGTTTTCTTTGATTTTCACCCTAACAAATCTTTTTCAAACATTTGGGCCTCTATTAGAGTGTAAGACCCAATCCCCTTTTAACCAAAACAATTTTGGGCCTCAACTATTGTATAAGTCCCGATACGTTAAAAATCTCGGCGCGATCGCCATTTTCAAACTGAAAATATTTTGGGCCTCTCCCTGAGTTGTAAGCCCCATCTTTTGTACAAAAATACACTTTGGGCCTCTAATAGAGTGTAAGACCCAACCCCTCTTTTTTATATTTTCTCATAATGATTTGGAAAATTAATAACTCCTTCAATTTTGATTATTTTTTATTGGTTCTTTTTCTGAAAAATCACAAAAATAGTAAAATATTGTATTCTACAAAAAAATCAAATTTATATTATTTATTTAATATAGTTGGTATTTTTGTGAATAAATTCATTTTTAATTGTTTTTAAGCATTTTAAAAGTGAATATTCATCTTGAAAATAAAGACTATGGGCCTCCCCTCGTGTTGTAAGCCCCATTTCTTTTCTTTAAACTCTTTGGGCCTCTATTAGAGTGTAAGACCCAACCCCTTGTGTACAGAAAACTTTTTGGGCCTCATTCGTTGTATAAGTCCCTCTGTACATTTTCAAATAAACGACGCGATCGTCGCCAGTTTAAAATTAACCAACTGGGCCTACTCTCGAGTAGTAAGACCCATTTCCTTTCTTAAAAACTCTTTGGGCCTCTTGAGAGAGTGTAAGACCCATCCCTTTGTACAGAAAACCTTTTTGGGCCTCAGTCACTTGTATAAGTCCCTCTGTACAAATTCAACAGTGCGCTCACGGATAAAACCCTGGGCCTCTCCTTGAGCTGTAAGCCCCAAATCTTTTTATTTCAAAGCACTTTCTCCTTTGATTTTGAATATACTGGTGTTTTCAATCTTTCTTTGTTGAACAACTAACCAAACAGCATGGAAGCTCTACAACCGAGTAAGTGTTTACCCGCTATCATATGTATATAACTGTATTGTGGGGATGTTTCACTGTAAGTCTCCTTTCATAAACTCATATATATATAACTGTATTGTGGGGTTGTTTCGCTGTAAGTCTTCTTTCATAAACTCATATCAATTGTGTAATAATAGTATAGATATTTAGAGTTTCCCCGGCAACTACGTCTAGAACTAGGTGACGCCGTTTCGTTTATTCATAGAAATAGACACCTAGATCCCCAAATAGGATCACCAGATACAGTCTTCTCTTCGGCTGTCCTCATTAGGAATTGTCAAGAAACTCTATTCCCAGAGATGAATGTATTCTCCGTGAATGACATCTTTGAGTTTCTTCCAAATTCTCGAACTTTCCTGACTTGATCTATTCCTTGTGAATAGCTTGCCTTGAATTTCTCGGGGTTTGGGGACCCACGGGCTTCTTAAAACCATCGGCCTCCTCTTGGGCATCGTACAAGGACCCACAGGCTTCCTAAAAGCAACCCCGCCTCCTCTTGGGCTTAGTACAAGGACCCCTACGGCTTCTTAGAAGTATTCACAGCCTCCTCATAGGCTTCGTATAATGATCTCTTCCTCCGGGAATGATAGCCTTCTCTTGGGCTTAGTACAAGGACCCGCCGACTTCTTAAAAGTTTCCAGCCTCCTCTTGGGCTTCGTACAAATTGTCCCGACGATCTCCTAAAGGTATAGGAACGGAACTTAATCATCTTCATAGAACAATCCTTTCATAGAGTCTACTACTGTTTTTCAAAGCATGGTACAAAAGATAAAACTCTAGACTTGGACAGTCTAACTTCCTTGAGTCTCAAAGACATTCTCAAGTGACCCCTTCGTTAAATAAGAAGGAAACCCGCAGACTCAGACAGTCTCAATACCTTTCGGATTTCCCATTTCCTTAAAGAATAGGAATAACCCAGATCCTTGAAACAAATCCCTGAGTACAGTGTTACTCATATAAGAACTGATTTTCTCTTTCAAAATCCACATACTGGACCTGTCACTCAACTGAAACAGTCACCATAGCCTCCTCTTGGGCTTTGTACAATGATTCTCCCCAGTGGAGTCAAACAACGTTTAGCCTCTCTCTCGGGCTTCGTACGAGACACGTAAGAGACTCCCTCGTTGAGTCAATCACATCTTTTGCCTCCATCTCGGGCTATATACGAGATACAAAAAGGTTCTTATTGAGCCAAACAAACAAACAACAGCCTCCATCTCGGGCTTTGTACGAGATACAAAAAACTCTCTTGTTGAGTCAAATGGCCTTCATCTCGGGCTTTATACGAGATACCAAAAGACTCCCTCGTTGAGTCAAAAACCTTTTAGCCTCTCTCTCGGGCTTTGTACGAGACACATAATAGCCTCCTCTTAGGCTTTGTATAAGAAAACCACTGGTTAATCCAATTAACCTTTTAGCATCAAAGCTGTGCCTCGTTCACAGTACACAAACATCAACAACTCCTTCCCCTTCATCTAATCGCTGTAAGCGGCAAGCCTCTGGATTATTTACATCCACGCCACTGTCCCTCTTTTAGCATGAGAAATTCCTAAGGAAAGATGGCATTGCTCTACACTGAGTTAAAGTCTTCTCCTTCAGGTTAAAATCCCTTATAAAGGAAATTATGGCATTGCCGGATTCACACATCCTGGTTAAAGTAATTCTCCTTTATAAACAGTTGTGACATACAACCCCCTCTTTAGAGATGACAAATTCTCCCTAAAGTTTACATCCTTCAGCTTCACGTCTTGGGCTTTGAACAAGACACAAATAGACTTTTCAGCTTCACATCTTGGGCTTTGAACAAGATACAAATCACCTTTCGCTTCACGTCTTGGGCTTTGAACAAGGCACCAAAAACAACCATTTCCTCCCATAGACTAGGAGGAACTACGAACGCTCTGATTTCCCTGTTTCGGTAAACGGGAATACGTAGGCATAAGATCGAAAGAAAAGATCTTAGCGAGCACACTAAATAAAAAAACCAAATCCCATATCTCCATCAATCAAAAGCAGTAATTCAAAAACATCAGTCCTAACATCCTAATCTTTTTTCCCCGCTAGAAAGTCCTAGAAAGAAAGAAAACCGTATTGGCGAAAATACAAATAACCAGTACAAAGGCCCCCCACATTGATAGCATTCGTAACCTAACAGACCACTGTTTAAACTCAGTATGCAAAGCTGGGTTAATTGGAGACATCTATTTCCCTTCCTTATTCAGCTCACAATAGGATAAAAAATGAATAGACCTGTAGTAAGCTCAACCGCAGAGAGCGACCAGCGCTTAAGAACCGCGTCCAAAATCGCTCGCTACAAAAGGGTTTGACGATGACCTCACTGCCCCTCATCGAGGATCCTTTGAATGATAGTTGCATTAGAGTGGACTTCGGCATAACGTTGATGGCCGATCCTGTGTCTACCAGTATGCTGGCTAAAGCATCGTCCTGGCAGTTGACTATGATATTGAGCGCCATGTTGTGGCTTTTGCCCCCCTCTGGCAAATCCTTATCACTGAATCCTAAGTTGTTGCAGGAAGTGATGCTAGAGATGATGCTATCGAACCGTCGTATTGACACGTCCTGTTCCACAAAGGCCTACTCTAAGAATTTCTGTAGAGCCTCTCTGTGGGCTTCGGAACTGAGTAGAAGTGATAGCACTGAGATCTTTGAAGGAGTTTGTAACAGCTGATCAACAATGTTGTATTCACTACTTTGGATGAGCTTCGGCATCTCATCATTGTTTTTCAAAAGGTCGGGATTATTGGATTGACTGACCGGTTGATCAGGAGCTTCTGTCTGAAGTTCCTTTTCTTTGTTATGTTCTCCAACCCCTCGGTTGAAGATTCGACCGCTCCATGTTACTCGACTGATGTCTGCAATATTCATGACGGAGGGTAATGGAATTTCCTTTACATTCTCAATTATCGTTGCACCGTATTTGTAAGGGATCGGCTTAGCTGATTCATACGGTAATGGTCCTGGCAGATAGATAACTACAGGAGCCTTCTGATTTTTCTGACTGTCGTAAGTAACTTCAATCAGTTCCTAGTTAAGAACCTTTGATTCATCCAGTAGAGGGATGATGATAAAAACATCCTTGTTTCTCTCAGGGTCAGAGATCACAACCACGTCTCTGATTTGATCAGTGAAGTAGTCCAGCGTCCAGTTGATTGGTTCAGAACCCGGACATGGGTGAATCTCTCTACGATCCACCTGACCTTGAAGAGCTGTCCCCACGAGGTAGCATCCTTGGTTATTTTCCGAACAGATTCTACAGCGTTCATAATTATGTGGTGGCACCTGGCCATGCCCACTTTGAATGCAATGCAACCTTACCGGGTTTGTTTCCACAGATCAGACATCTTGACTTTGACGCCGAGTGGGGTTTCCATCAAGCACACTGACTTATTGTGCGTCTTCATCCATATAGATTGGAAGCCACGAGTGATTTAACAAGTGTTGTAAAGTTCTTTGAACGAGAGTGCACCCTTGGTTACTCTCACAACATCCTTTACAGTTCTGATAATTATGCGAAGTGAGAAAACTGAGTTGGACCTGTCTGGCATGTAACTCTACCAAGCTGGTATTCATCAGACGAATATCAAAGATTTGAATAATGTTGATCTGATAGGGATTCCTATCATGGTAGTCCTGGATCCATCCAAGATCCATCTGACGCTGGAGGGCCTCTTGTATGAAAGAGCATCCCTATTTGTTTACCGAGCAAGTCAGACAGGAATTGTAATCGTGCCGCGGTAAATTATGATACTGGCTTTGCCTTGAGTGCATCGCCACCAAGGTGACATTCATTGCCCGGATGTCGTGGTTCTGAATGATGTTGGAATTCATATAGGTCATGTTGACTCCACGAATTCGGTGTTGTAGGATCCATCCGAGATCCAACTGTTCTTGTAGCGCTACTTGCACCACAGAACATCCTTGATTGTTCTTAGAGCAGATATCACACTGGTGATAATTATGAGGTGGCACATGGCCATACCCGCTCTGTCTACAATACATCTTGACCAAGTTGGCCATCAATAAGAGTACATCATGAATTTGATAGATGTCATTAGACTCTCCCTCTATCAAATTGACTGTAGCCTTCTCGTGTTGAGGCAGCGGGTTTGTGAGAACATTAGGATTCGTATCTTTGAAAGATAAGACCCCGCTCCTAACAAGCTTTTGCGCGTCGGATTTAAAGTTGAGACAATTTTCTATGTTATGCCCTGATCCTCCTTGATGGTAAGGGCAAGTATGATCTGCCTTGAACCAAAAGGGCGGATTTTCCGGTATTGTAAGAGGGGACTTAGTCTGGACATGCCCCTTAGCTAGTAGTAACGGAAGCAGTTCTGCGTACAACATGGGTATAGGATCAAACCCTGGTGGTCGTGTTGTACGATTGTTGTTATATGGAGGACGAGCCTGTTGAAGAGGCTGTTGTGTCCTTTGCTGATATTATTTTTTATTAGGTTGACTCTGTGCAACCTGAAGTTGATACGTAGGAACTGGCGCAGGGTTGATAGCAGGAGTTATAGCTGCTACTGGTTGATAACGTCGCCTTTGCTTTTCGAGAGAGATATTCCCAATATCCTGCTCTTTTTTCTTATGGAGAGCACTACCGTATCGTTTTGTATTACTTGATGATCCAGCGTCTTTTGCTAAATGTCCTTCTCGGACAGCTTCTTCAAGACGAACCCCCATGCCCACCATCTCGGTGAAGTCACTGGGCACACTGGCTACCATTCTGTCATAGTAAAATGAGCTCAAGGTCTTTAGGAAGATCTTTGTCATCTCTTTTTCCTCAAGAGGCAGACAAATTTGAGCGCCAATTTCACGCCATCTCTAAGTGTATTCCTTAAAGGTTTCCTTGTCCTTTTGTGACATCGATCTGAGTTGATCTCTGTCCAGTGCCATGTCCAAATTGTATTTATATTGTTGGACGAAGGCAGTGCCAAGTTCTCTGAAAGTGCTAATCGTAGCGCGGTTTAAACCCATGTACCATTTTAATGCGGCACCGGTTAAACTATCTTGAAAGTAGTGAATCAGTAGATCCTGATTCTCTGTCTGAGCTGACATTCGCCGAGGGTACATCACCAAGTGACTCTGAGGGCAAGAGTTACCCTTGTACTTTTCAAAGTCGGGCACCTGGAATTTGTGCGGGACTTTCACATTGGGGACCAAGCAGAGGTCCGCGGCGTCCTTTCCAAATAAATCCTGACCGCGAAGAGCTTGCAGTTCTTTCTGCATTCCTAGGAACTGTTCCTGGAACTCATTCATTCTGTCGAACATTCTGTCGTTTCCACCAGAAGGTACTTGTGGAATCTTTCCTTCTGGGATAGTGTGTACTACGGGGGGTGGTACCGTTACTACGGCAGTGAACCTTGGCGCTTCCTGAAGTTTGTAACCTTCAGGAGTCCTCATTACGCCTCTGGCATCCTCTCTTTCCCGAAGTTTGTAACCTTTAGGCCCAGCGGCTTCTGCTATGATCCCCTGATCTTCAGTGATCGGCGGAACATATCCTCCCGGGATATAGTTAACAGGCATGCCCCAGGGACGATCTTCGGCATTTGATACCTAGGATCATTCTTCTCCACTATGGGCGTTGAGGTGATCTTTGAGATCATAGTCCTTTGTAGCTGAGCTTCTGCCATGGCTTGCATGTCGTTACGAAGCTTTCTCATATCCTCTCTCAGAGCGTCGATCTCTTCTTTCAACTCTCTGTTCTCTTCCTCGAGATCGTCCATCTTTTTTTGACGATTGGCCCGAGTATTGTAAGAATGAGACAGTTTGACTCTAGAACCGAGACACAAACGTGAGATTCGTAGGTAAGAAGAATGCGTTTATGAGAATGATGAATGCAATGATTATTAATTATATGTTTATTCAAAGTAAACTTCGATAATTAGATTGTAAATATCAAGCAGCGGGGAAACCCCGTTTTATTGAATTCAAAGGATTGCGGAAATGGAAATACAGTAGATTTCAAAGTGCGGAAAAAGGAAACCTAAACTAATGGATCCTGAGTCCTCTCTGAAGAGAGCTCAGGTGCTGGTTCTGGTACTTTCCTTTTCTTTGACCGGGGCTCTTGGGCCGTTGTCGGGCTGTCATTCCTTTGCCAAGTGAAAGGAGCGAGCAAATTCCTTTGGTCATCCTGATTTTCTACAGTATGTTGCTCCAAAATCTCAATTAGAGCATCCTTATCTTTCAGCAGTTGCTGTATTTTGGTACACTCTACGTTGAGAATGCGGTACTTGTTCTTCCAAGACCTTCTCTCCTGTTGAACTTTGTTGAGAGTAACCTGAAGTTTTTCCTTTTCAGTCATGAAGTACATGACAGATTCCCTTGGCGGAAGAACTCCGTGATGAGGATAAGGCATCTTTAACTTGAGAGCTCTAGTTTGTACCCAGTGGAGATAAGGCTCCACCGAGACACAGTCCGGTTTTCCTAGAGACTCCCGTTCTTTCTTATAAACATGTTTCCAAGCGTGCACTATTTCCGTCTTTAGTGCCCTGTCATTTTCTCCTTCCTTGAAGAAAAGACCTTCCAGATGAGCATTCCGTGGGACATGCCTCATTGGGTATCCGAATTGACGACAAACGAGAATTGGATGATAGTTGATTCCACCCTTAGTTCCTATAAGGGGCATATTTAGGAAATTTCCACAACGGTCGATGATTCTGATCCCGTCGTAGATTCGATTAGACCAATCGATGTCGGAGTTGGTGAGAGACATGATTCTCTGCGACCAACGTAAAGTATTCTTTTGATCCCAAAATGCAGCAGACTTGGGCAAATGGGAAGTGAACCATTTGTATAGCAGGGGTACACAGCACGTGATCATCCCTCCGCTGTATAAATTCCTTAAGTGCACCGAATGATACGCATCTGCGAGCAAGGTTGGTACAACGTTTCCTATGAGAAAAACCTTAATGGCGTTGATATCGACGAAGTTATCAATGTTGGGAAACAAAAATAACCCGTAGGTGAGTAAAACAAAGATGCTCTCGAAAGCAGTCATGTTCCCTATACTAGCAAAGTACAGAGCCTTCTTTACCAGAAACTTGGCCGGTAAACCTGGGATTCCACCCTTAGTGGTCATGTGAGTCCTGACTTCTGACTCGTCCAAATAAATTGCTCTTGCAATGGTCTGATCCTTTGGAATTTCTTCTAGTCCAGAAAAGGGAGCTTAATCAGTAATGTGTAAATCAGTCAGGTGAGAATACTCCTCCAACGTTGGTGCGAGCTGGGAATCCGGGAATGTGAAACAGTAATAGATCGGATCGTAAAACTGAATGAGTGCCTCCATGATTCCTTCAATTACATGGACCCTTAACAGAGGTAACAGACCTCCATATTTGGCTCTGAAAGCGTTAGGGTTAGTGATTATTCTCGCCAAATCTCTCAAATCCTCTAACTTTGGAACCTTGAAGGTGTACTTATGAGTTTTCCTTCTACCGAAATCCATTAGCACAATCTCCTTTCTGACATTTGTAATCATTGTCTCAGTTTAATTTGAAAAAGAGAGACTAGAAGAGAAGTTTTTTTTTGCTTAATGTTTTTTAGATGAATGCATGAATGCAGCACACAAAAACATAGAAAAAACATGGGGTCAAAGGGTCGGTGTTATGAAGTCAAGGCTCTACCCATCCCAAAGGTTTATACTAGTGATTTTTGTACCTGTCTCTCAAAATCATTGATTCTTGTCGAGATAACATCAGCGGGCCGGGAACCGTGCTAGGTGATGTATTTCGAAGAATCTCAGAAGAGGGTAGTATCGCGTGACAACTATTTCCAATAGCTTCCGCACTACTGAAAGAGGTTTTTCCTAGGTGTATACTCAATCTTTCCACATGCAGCATCACACGCATTCCCATTAGCAGAAAAATAAACACATATATCAATTAGGAAAAGCAATATATATATATATATATATTTGTCTTAATGTCCTAGACCTTTCAAAAGATATGAATCCTATGATCCTAGCAGAAAATGGCTCCCCGGCAGAGTCGCCATTCTGTGGCACCTTCCAAACTTAAAGGTTTTGACCTAAGATCCTAGTGAAGTCAACAAAAAGTCTTATCCCCAGCGAAGTCCCCAGTGAAGTCACAATTCTTCGGTTTCTACCTAAGAGATGAAAAGGAGGCCCCACGGTGGGGGCCATTTTTCTATAGCGAGTGATTTTGGACGTGGTTCTTAAGCACTGCCATTCTAGGGTACTATAGGTCGATTCATTTTTTTTTCCTATTGTGAGCTGATTAAGGAAGGGAAATAGATGTCTCCAATTACACCTGCTTGCATACTGAGTTTAAACAGCTGACTGTTAATCTACAGATGCGATCAATGTGGGGGGGGCTCTCTTAGGTTATTTTTGATTGAGTTTAGACT
Source organism: Lathyrus tuberosus (assembly GCA_022829125.1). Classification (NCBI taxonomy): domain Eukaryota; kingdom Viridiplantae; phylum Streptophyta; class Magnoliopsida; order Fabales; family Fabaceae; genus Lathyrus; species Lathyrus tuberosus. Next base: position 1,646,419 of record JALAZF010000651.1, on the reverse strand, counting down.
TTTGGTGGGGAATACGGATTCGGATGTTTTTTGAGGATTTGGGACCTGAGATTTTTGATGTGGTGTGCTCGCTAAGATTTTTGCAATCTTATGCCTACGTATTCCCGTTTAACGAAACAGGGAAATCAGAGCGATCGTAGTTCCTCCTATTCTATGGGAGGAAATGGTGTTTTGGTGTCTTGTTCAAAGCCCAATAAGTGAAGCGAAGGTGATATGTATCTTGTTCAAAGCCCAAGATGTGAAGCTGAAGGGTCTATTTGTATCTTGTTCGAAGCCCAAGATGTGAAGCTGAAGGGTTTTGACTTTAGAGAGAATTTGTCATCTCTAAAGAGGGTTTGTTTGCCACAACTGTTGGGTGACTGACTATAAAGGAGGATTACTTCAACTAGAACATATGAACCTAGAAATACCATAATTTCCTTTATAGGGGATTTTCAACCTGAAGGAGAAGACTTTAACTCAGTGTAGAGTAATGCCATCTTTCCTTAGGAATTTCTCATGCTAAAAGAGGGACAGTGGTGTGGATGTAAATAATCCAGAGGCTTGCCGCTTACAGCAATTAGATGGGGGAAAAAGAGTTGTTGATGTTTGTATATTGTGAACGAGGCATAAATTGATGCTAAAAGGTTGATTGACTCGACCGGGGTTTCCTTATACAAAGCCTAAGAGGAGGCTAATGACCCAACAAGAGGGAGTTTTTATGTGTGTCTTGTACGAAGCCCAAGACGGAGGCTAAAAGGGTTGACTCAACAAGAGAGTGCTATTATATGTGTCTTGTACGAAGCCCAAGACGGAGGCTAAGGGTGTGACTCAATGAGAAAGTCTTTTATACTCAACAAGAGAGTGTTTTTGTATCTCGTACGAAGCCTGAGATGGAGGCTAAAAGGGTTTGACTCAACAAGTGAGTCTTTTATACTCAATAAGAGAGTGTTTTTGTATCTCGTATGAAGCCCGAGATAGAGGCTAAAAGGTGTGACTCAACTAGAGAGTCTTTTATACTCAACAAGAGAGTGATTTTGTATCTCGTACGAAGCCCGAGATAGAGTCTAAAGGGTGTGACTCAACAAGATAGTCTTTTATACTCAACAAGAGAGTGTGAAAAGGTTAGCTCTGCTGGGGAGAATCATTGTACAAAGCCCAAGAGGAGGCTAATGTAACTGTCTCAGTTTAGTGACAGGTCCAATATGTTGGATAAAAGAGAAAATCAGTTCTTATAAAGAGACCGATTAAAGGAAAGGTTGTGCTTTTGATCAGAGGATCAGGGTTATTTCCTGTTCTTTAAGGAAATGGGAAATCCAAAGGGTATTGAGACTGTCCAAGTCTACAGGTTTTTTCCCTATTTTTGAATGGAACTTGAGAATGCCTTCGAGACTCAAGGAGATTAGACTGTCCAAGTCTAGAGTTTTATCTTTTGTATTATGCTTAAGAGAAATTAAGAGACAGTACGTTTGTGATAGAAAGATCTAGACTCCTTGAAAGACTGCTCTATTAAGATGATTAATTTCTGTTCCTATACCTTTAAGAGGTCGTCGGGACAATTTGTATGAAGCCCAAGAGGAGGCGAGAAACTTTTAAAAAGCCGACGGGACAATTTGTACGAAGCCCGAGAGGAGGCTATCTTCCCGGAGGAAGAATCATTATACGAAGCCTAAGAGGAGGCTGTGAAAACTTCTAAGAAGCCGTAGGGTCCTTGTACGACGCCCAAGAGAAGGCGGGGATGCTTTTAAGAAGCCTGCGGGTCCTTGCACTAAGCCCAAGAGGAGGCTGATGAACAGTTCCAAAAGGGGTTTCACTTGGAACATTGGCCTTCTGTATATGAACTGTTCAAAAAGGGGGAGATTTCTTAGATCTAGTTATCTAAAATTGTTGTATAGGAAAATTTTCAGGGTTTTGAAATATCCGGGAGAACGTCGGAGGTAAAGAGACGAGGTTTTATCTAATTCTAGACGTAGTTGCCGGGGAAACTCTAAATATCTATACTAGTATTACACAGTCGATATGAGCTTATGAAAGAATACTTACAGTGAAACAGCCCCACAATACAATTATATACATATGAAAGCAGTAAAGGAAAACGGGTAAACACTTACTCGGTTGTAGAGCTTCCAAGCTGTTTGATTAGTTGTTTAACAAAGAAAGATTGAAAACAACAATATATTTCAAAATCAAAGGAGAAAGTATTTTGAAAAGAGATTGTTGGGGCTTACAGCTCAAGGAGAGGCCCAAGGTTTTATCAGTGATTGCACTATGGTTTTGAATTTGTACAGAGGGACTTATACAAGTGACTGAGGCCAAAAAGGTTTTCTGTACAAAGGGGTGGGTCTTACACTCTCTCAAGAGGCCCAATGGTGTTTAAAGAAAATGAATGGGGCTTACAACACGAGGGTAGGCCCAGATGACTTGGTTTTTAATTGGCAATCGCGCCGAGGTTTTCTTTTAACGCAGAGGGACTTATACAAGGTCTGAGGCCCAAAAAGGTTTGTATTTACAAAGGGTTGGGTCTTACACTCTATTAGAGGCCCAAAAGTTTAAGGAATGGGTCTTATAGCTCAAGGAGAGGCCCATGAATGTTTGTTTGAAAACGAGGATTGTGCCGAGGTTTTTGAAAATGCAGTGGGTCTTATACAATGACTGAGGCCCAAAATTGTTTGGTTTTCAAAGGGGATTGGGTCTTACACTCTAATAGAGGCCCATGAGTGTTTGAAAATGATTTGTTTGAGTGAAAATCAAGGAAACCCTAAATTTGTTTTCTTTTAAAAGTAAATATTTAAAGAAAATCAATTAAAATGATAAAAATGCCAAATAAGTTTGAATAAACCATTTGTGATTTTTTTTAAGGTTGGAAAAATGAGGGATTAATCACAAGATGAATTAAAACTCATTTGGTTTTGATTTCCAAAGTAAATATTCACTTTTAAATGTTTAAAAAACAATTAAAAAGGAATTTATTCACAAAAATACTAATTATATTAAATAAATAATATAAATCTGATTTTTTTGTGGAATAAAATATTTCAACATTTTTGTGATTTTTTACAAAAAGAACCAATAAAAATAATTAAAATTGAAGGAGTTATTAATTTTCCAAATAATTAACAAAACATGAAAATATTGGAAAAATAGCAAAAATCTGAGAAAACACAAAATGGCATGGGTGGGGTTTGAACCCACGACCTCAAGGTTATAGGGCACGCGCCTTACCACTGGGGTGGTGATACATCCGTTGATTGAAACACAAACACAAATATACAAGGCTTGCCTTGTGTTTTGGCCTGGCCCAAGGCAAGGCAAGACAAGTTTTGGCTCAGAAACGTGAAGGTCATAACTTTCTCATTTCTCCATGGTTTGAGACAAAATTTATATGCTACTGGCCTAGAATTTCACAAGAAATCCAATGGTGGTGGTATTTTTTTCAGATCATGATCCCTCATCAAAATCCGATAGTGGTTTTGAAATAGACCATATTTTGCATTTTCTGTGCTACATCTTGGTACATGTATGAATTACATGATAAATTGATGCAAACACAACACATATGACATGTAGAAGGGATGCATGATCAGTGGACTTCAAAGCAATGCATATTTTGGGAAAGTTCAAGTCATGATGCTTACCTCTTTTTGAGCTTTTGGAGTTTTTTGTGTAATCTGCCAAGTTTCTTGTTCCAGAAATGGTTTGATGCTTTGGACACTCTCAAATGATCCCTTAGAAGCTTTTAGGATGATTGGAATCAGCTGGAACCTGCAAAAACACAAACTGGCCCTTTCTTGCAAAAGGGGTTTAAATGGCCAAAATAACAACTCTCTCAAATGGTGTTCCAGATGTTGGGAGCCATTTGGGACAGTTAAAGTATGATATTTGGAGTGTGTTTGAGGTTTTATCTGGTTTGGAAAGTGACTGATTCAAGACATGGCTTGAAAAATGCACAAAAAGGCCTATTTTGAGGTTTTGAGAAGTGACTTTGTGATTTTGGTGTTACAAGTCACTTGTGTGAGTTTGGACAACTTAGATATGACATATTGGATGTGTTTGGATAATAAGTTATGGTGGAATTGCTCTCTAACTCAAAAACTCAGAGTTACCTTGCTAAAGAAGGCATTTTTGCCAAGAGAAAGAGATTTTGAGGAAAGCATCTGTTTTATGGCTTTGGTGTACTCAAACTGAGCGCAAATAAGCTCTATTTATAGTATAGCAAGTTTTTTTTGGGATCAATAGTGATTGGCAACTACTGCAGAAGTTTAGCAAATGTTGAGCAATAGAAATCCAAGTCTCCTCTAGCAATTGACTAGAGGTTAGGGCACAGAGCTGTGGTTCCCTAGTTGTTGGATTATTCTTGACTGAATTCAGTTGCAAATGTGTCAGTCCATGCCACCTTGGTGCATCCATTAAATGCTCCAATCCAAAATTGGAGTCTTGTCCCTCTTTTAGGGATTTCTAGGTTTGGCATGCAACTTCTTGTTCCAAAGACTTTGGAGGCATGGCTCAGTGATTGTCCCCTTTAGATTTGATCCTCAGAGGTGTCAAAAGTGATGACAAGGCTTGGAATTATGTAATTTTTCCAAATCGAGCAAAAATGCAAAATTCTGCCTAGCCTTGGCAGTTTTCAGCAAGGCATATTGCCATTGTTATATCTCATGGCTCAAGTGGAATTTGGTGATGCTCTTGGCCATTTTGGAAAGCCGTCATATGATACAACAACTGTTTGATCATAGTTGATTTTGATGACTTTTGGATCCAAGTGAAAAATGCCCCTACATTTGGAAAAAAGTGAAGGCAGATTCTGACTTAGTGAAAATTTCACTAAGTGTTGGAAAAAAGTAACATTTTCACTTTTCTTGATTTTGATCATTCCATAACTCAAAATCCATAATGAATTGGAATGAGGTGTAGTTAAAGCTTTTGTAGAGGGCTATGAGGGCTACAAATCCAGCTTTGGATGGGGGAAAATGGCCTTGTGGTTTAGGAGTTATGATCCTCCAAAGTTGGTACCCATGCCACTTTATTCCATAACTTAGAAAATTTTCTAACTTTTTATGGTTACCCCTTTTACAAGTTATCCCACTTTTCTTGATTTTTCTTGATGAATGATGATCCAAATCATACATTAACATCATTTTAGGGTTAAAAAACCATTTTTGTGAAAAATATCAAAAAGTCAAAGTTGACTTTGGTGCACAGTTGACTTTTTGTCAGATGAATTCCAAACTGTGTGATTCTCTATGAAATCAAGTCCTTGACCTAAATCAAACTTGTTGGATTGATTTCATAGGTGTTATAGGGTGTATTGAAACATTTCATAGGGTTTGGGAGCATGTCCTGGTCAAAAGTCAAAGGTACAATTGACTTTTCTCGCGAAACCCTAATTGTGGCTCTGATGAAATTGAGACTTGTTGCTCAAGTTTCTTGGATCAATCCATTGTTGGAAATGGAATAATGGGGTATGCTAGAGACCTTCAAATCATGCTTGAGGCCTTGGCTCATGATTTGTCCCAAAAGTCAACTTAGGGGTGAATTAGGTCAAGAAACCCCAATTCCTGATTTTTTTATGAATGCATCCCCTGAGGTAAAATTGAATTGATGATTGGGTCCATGATGTTCCATGGAGTATATTAGGCTATGCTTTGAAGCATTGGCTCATGCCCAGAGGAAAATTTCCATCTGGAGGCCCTGGTCGACCAAAACCCTAACTTGGTGACACCGGTGATCTTGAGGCTTGATCCACCTAGAATGGAGCAGCCTTGTGCTTAACCCTTGAAGTGGGAGTCTCTTGATCCCTTGTGGATGTTTGAGAGGTTAGACAAGTTAAAGATCATGTCATTCCTTGATTAATCCTTTGTCTAAGGTTCAGAGAGGGCCTAAAACCCTAAATTTGATTGTAGTGAATGCTCACCCATCTTTGGGGAGACTGAGGAGGTATGATGGTTCCCCCATATTGTGATGATGATATGCACAATAATGGGAAATCTTAGTGGTCAAAATTTGGGGTATGACACCCACAAATGTTGACGTAGTCAACAAATACTTCGCCTAAATAAATAAAAAAGAAAAAAACGTCTCGGTGGATTGAAAACCCGAAAGGGCAATCCAGGCAAAAATTAGAGACATAATCAAAAATCATCCCGATGGATTGGAAATCTCAAAGTACAATCTAGGCAAAAGTTAGGGATAATGGCAAGTAACTATGTCCAACAAAGGGGCAAATCCCCCCAGCAGCAGTCATGCCATCCATCAGGAAAACTCCAGTCAAGGTCATCTTCGACGAAAGCTCAGGGTGTCCAAAATTCAAATTTGGTAGAAGGATAGCGGTCGTTATGTTTCGATGTAGCCCTTTTCCCTTAAATTACCATTTTCTAAACTTTGTAAATACTCTATGGAATCACGTGCTTGGCTGATTTCCATCCTATCAATAAAATTTGAGCCCTAGTGCTTTTGTTTGCAATTCTGATTTGTTTTAGCTTTACAAAATGACATTTTAACATGATTAACGATTCATGAAATAAAACAAAAATGAATTTAATTGTCAAAAAAATTTTTGCATTTAAAATAAAAATGGTAATTTCTTTTGACTGTTGAACATCGAAAGAACATCGATCGCTACTCCAAAGGCGATTAAACTTCAAAGTGCAGAATTAAGGCACTCCTTTTAAACCAGTGCGCCTGAATGAAGGATCAGCTGTGTCAGATGCGAATATTCTGTCCGACATCCCCGACAGAGTTTTTATCTCCTAAGCCCGACCAATATTTTTCCCCACGTGGACTATCTATCCTAAGCAAGGCAGAATTGTTATTTTGGACCAAATGGTACTTCTTCGTCCCCAGCAGTGGCCTAGTATCCAGTCGTGTTCATCCACTAGTCTGTATTTCGTGTCAGTTTTGTCAGTATAAACATACATACATCATGCATTATTGATTTGCATTCATAATCATATTGCATCACTATCACTTTAGTCGGTCTTATCCCCTAGTGATAAAAGTCCTCTTTTCAATCGAGTTGTCAATTCTTTCTTCGTCAGGAAATGTTTTGTCTAAACCATCTCTCTCTTCCAGTGTATTTCTGGATTGGAGCAGGTTCTTGACCACTTTGATAACTTGAACCTCTGAAATGACAAGAGACATTCGACAAACATCACTCTTCACCATTGAAGATGATATTTTCGCTTTCCCGGATTAAGGAAAATCCCAAGAGAAAGCCTCGCAACCGAAGACTCTCAGCAACACATTGATTTTTCTCCCCAAGATAGTCAATGATAATGAAGTCATCAGCACCTCAAAATTGGATCACATCACATGGCATTTCTCTGAGAAGATCTCAAGGAAAAGTATGATGTAATTTCCCCAAGCAGGAAGCAGTCTCTCAAAAGACTCGTTTTCCCCAGTAGAGCCAACAAATGGCGTCTCCAACGGAGAAGTTTGAACACCTCTACAACTCAGACGAATGGGTTCCCCAGGAAGTCTGACATCGAAACTTTTTTTGTCAAACGACATCTCCCCAGTAAATTTGACAAGAAGTTTGAGGAAAACCGCTACAAATAGCATCCCTTGTTGTAGCACGATTTTTGTGGTTTCGAATCACTATCGCTTTGGTACTACAGTTCGATTCATTTTTTATCCTGTTGAGCTGATTAAGGAAGGGAAATAGATGTTTCCAATTAACCCTGCTTGCAAACTGAGGTTAAACAGTCAAAACTGTTGGTTTACAGATGCTATTAAAATGGGGGTTCTTCTTTAGAGTTATTTGCTTAAAAATAGTGTATAGGCTATTGGTAAGGTGTTAGGTCTGATGTTTTTCGATTGATGTATGAAGGTACGGGATTTTGGATTTTTTATTAGTATGCTCGCTAAGATTTTGCAATCTTATGCCTACGTATTCCCGAAACAAGGAAATCAGAACGACCGTAGTTCCTCCTATTCTATGGGAGGAAAAAGGTTGTTTTGGTGTCTTGTTCAAAGCCCAAGATTGAAGCTAAAGGTGGTTTGTATCTTGTTCAAAGCCCAAGATGTGAAGCTAAAGGGTTTGGCTGAGAGAAATTTTGTCATCTTTAAAGAGGAGTTGTTGATGTTTGTATGTTGTGAGCAAGGCACAAATTTGATGCTAAAAGATTGATTGACTCAATCGGGGTTTCCTTATACAAAGCCTAAGAGGAGGCTAGAAGTTTGACTTTTCTGGGGGAAATGTTCTTTCTGTCTTGTACAAAGCCCAAGATTGAGGCTAAAAGGGATTTTGACTTCGTTGTGGAGCATGTATCTTATATAAAGCCCAAGATGGAGGTTGAAAGGGTTCGACTCAACAAGAGAGTGTTTTTATCTGTCTTGTATAAAGCCCAAGACGGAGGCTGAGAAAGGTTGACTCAACAAGAGAGTATTGAACGGGTGATCGACTCAGCAAGAGAGTCTGAAGGTTGTTTGACTCAACAAGAGAGTCTTTTATACACAATAAGAGAGTGATTTGCTATCTCGTACGAAGCCCGAGATGAAGGCTAAAAGGAAATTGACTCAACAAGAGAGTCTTTTATACTCAACAAGAGAGTGATTTGCTATCTCGTACGAAGCCCAAGATGGAGGCTAAAAGGAAATTGACTCAACAAGAGAGTCTTTTATACTCAACAAGAGAGTGTTTTATATGTCTCGTACGAAGCCCGAGATTGAGGCTGAAGAGGGATTGACTCAACAAGAGAGTCCTTTATACTCAACAAGAGAGTGATTATTATATGTCTTGTATAAAGCCCAAGACGGAGGCTAAGAAAGGTTGATTCAACAAGAGAGTCTGAAAAGGTTAGATCCGCTAGGGGGATCATTTGTACAAAGCCCAAGAGGAGGTTATCTTACTGCTGAGGATTTTTGAGATCCTGAAACGTGTCCAAGTGTGGGGAACTCTCATGAGAGAGACCGGGTTTCTGCTGGAGATTGATCCAAAGTGATCGGTGCTTTTCCTATGTTTGAAAGGAACTTGAGAATGTCTTTGAGACTCAAGAGTTTCAGACTGTCCAAGTCTAGAGTTTTATCTTTTGTACAATGCCCAAGAGGAGATGTGGGCATTAAGGGATGAGTGTCAACCCTACAATGGCCGGAGTTTTGACGCTAGAAAGATTGCTCTAGCAAAGGATGACTAAGTTTTTTCTTATACCTTTAAGAGGTCGTCAGGGTCCTTGTATTAAGCCCAAGAGAAGGCATGAGAACTTCTAAGAAGCCGAAGGGTCCTTGTACAACACCCAAGAGGAGGCGGGGATGCTTTTAGGAAACCAGTGGGTCCCCAAACCAAGAGATATTCAAGAAATGCAATTCACCGAGAAGAGATCATTCCAGGAAAGTTCGAGGATTTGGAAGAAACTCAAGAGATGCCATTCACGGAGAAAAGATCATCTCTGGGGAGGTAGAGTTTCTTTGACAATTTCTAAGGGTGACAGTCTGAGAAAAGGTTCACCGAGAATACTGCCTTTCTCTTTGTTCCATATTGTTTAACCCCAAGAGGAGGGAAGACTGTATCTGGAATCCTACGGGGGATCTAGTTTTGCTTGTATTTAAGAGTGACCAACATTGATTTACCTAGTTCTAGACATAGTTGCTGGGGAAAACTCCAAATAACTATACTAGTATTACACAGTGGATATATGACAAGTATATAAAAGGATGTGAAAGAAGACTTACAGTGAAGCAACCCCACAATACAGTTATATATATGAAAGCGGTAAATGAAAGCGGATAAACACTTACCCGTTGTAGAGCTTCCATACTGTTTAGTTAGTTATTCAACAAAGATTTTAAATAAAGTTGTAATAACAACATATATTTGCATTCAATATCAAAGGAGAAAGTGCTTTGAAAAGATTGTTGGGGCTTACAGCTCAAGGAGAGGCCCAAATTTTAACGATGATCGCGCCGTTGTTTTTAAAAACTGTACAGAGGGACTTATACAATAGGTGAGGCCCAACAAGTTTTTATGTACAAGGGGATGGGTCTTACACTCTATTAGAGGCCCAAAGATTTTGAAAAGATAAGAAATGGGGCTTACAACACGAGGAGAGGCCCAGATGATTTGTTTTTGAACTTTTAACGCGGAGGGACTTATACAATGTCTGAGGCCCAAAATGGTTTTGGTTAAAAGGGAATTGGGTCTTACACTCTATTAGAGGCCTAAAGAGTTATTTAAAGAAAAGAAATGGGACTTACAACACGAGGGTAGGCCCAGATGGTTCTCGTTTTGAAATGGCGATCGCGCCGAGATTTTTGAAATCGTAGTGGGTCTTATACAATAAGTGAGGCCCAAATTATTTTGGTTTCAAAAAGGATTGGGTCTTACACTCTATTAGAGGCCCAAAGAGTTTGAAAAAGTTTGATGAGGGTTGAATTAATCAAAACCCTAATTTGTTTTCAAAATGTATTTTAATTTAATAAAAATTCAATTAAAATGATCAAAATTGTTAAACATGTGTGAAAACAAATTGTGATCTTGGATCAATGTTTCAAAAATCATGTTTCTATCCACAAAATGATTGGAAATCAATTAAGTTTGGAAAATCAAGGGAGAAAAAACATTTTAAATGTTGAAAAACAAATTAAAATATTAATTCTTTGTAAAAATTCAAGTATATGAAATAATTAGTATTTTTTGGGATTTTTTGTTAAAATAAAATATTTTAGCATTTTTGTGAATTATTAAAAAAAGAATCAACTCAAAATCATTAAAAACGAGAGAGAAATTAATTTTTGAATCAATTAAATAAAATCACAAAATTCAAATATTTGAATTTTCAAAAAAGGCGCCAAGAACATGGCAAGAACACGCGCCACCCTCTATTTCTGCAGATTTGCATTTTCTATCCAATTTCATTCAATACTTGATGATATCATGCAATCTACATATCAATCTGCTCGTTTTCACCTCATGATCATGTCTATGGTCTTTAATTTCATTTATTTTAAGCATGGAATAAGAAATCAAAGAGAAACCTCAAGAACCCTAAAATTTGCATGAAGGCTCAGAGATTCCATACACGATTCAAACAAAGCAATTGATTGAGGGTAAACACTCTATGCATGATTATGAACATATGGCCAAATTATTGTGTAGCAAAATATGCATGGATTATAGAGTTAGAAGAGCTCAGGCTTACCTCTTGCAGCTGGTGATCGTGTTTTGTGTTAGAGGTGTTGCAAGCCGGTTCCAATGATTTGCACAGCTTCCTTAGGTGCCAAGTGATGTGTCTGAATGCTTGGAATGAATGGAAATGATCTCGAACTTGAGATGGTACCCCAACTGCAAATTTGTCAAGAACTTGAGCAATTGGCTGGTGATTTTGAGAATCTGATGTTCCAGATGTGATTTTGTGTTATGGATCACTTCTATATGATGTTTATGAGGTGTGTGTGTGATTGGTTTGGTTGGAATTGCTCTCAAACTCAAAACCCGATATTGACTTGCTTTGGAAGGTAAATTTGGAAGTGAGAAGGTGATTTTGAGGAAAGCATATGTTTGATGGCTTTGGTGTACTCAAACTGAGCACAAATGAGCTCTATTTATAGTAGATCAAGTTTGTTTTGCAAGCAATAGTGAATGGCAACTGCTGCAGAAGTTTGGCAAATGTTGATCAATAGGAATCCAAGTCTCCTTTAGCCATTGACTAGAGGTTAGAGCAAAGGCTGCTGGTTCCCTAGTTCTTGGATAAGTCTTGACTGAATTCAGTTGGAAAGGGCTCAGTCCATGCCACCTTGGTGCATCCATTAAATGCTCCAAACCAAAATTGGAGTCTTGTCCCTCTTTTAGGCATTTCTAGGTTTGGCATGCTACTTTTGGTTCCAAGGACTTGGGAGGCTGATGGATCAGTGTTTATCCCTCCTTGGTCTCCCCCTGAGGTGTTCAGATGGATAAACTTGTTTGTCATTTGCAAAATTTGCTCAAATCGAGCAAAATTCACAAATCTTCCTTGCCATGACAATTTACAGCAAGGCACATTGTCATTGTCATATCTCATGGCTTAAGTGGAGTTTCATGGAGTTCTTGGCCATTTTGGAAAGCTCTTATATGATACAACGCATATGTGATCATAGTTTGTCTTGATACTTTTTGGATCCAACTGAAAAATCCCTCTACTTTTGAAAAAAAAAAACAAGACAGATTCTGACTTAGTGAAAAATTCACTAAGTGTTGGAAAAAGTGGCATTTCATGTTTTCAGCCATTTTGATCCAACCATAACTCAAAATCCATGATGAATTGGAATGAGGTGTAGTTGACACTTTTAAAGTATGCCATGAGAGCTACAAATCCATCTTTGGATCAGCCCAAATGGTTGCTTGGATCTCAAGTTATGATCCTTGGAAGTTGGCACCGTAGCCACTTTGTTCCATAACTTAGAAAATTTCTAAGTTTTTTATGGTTACCCCTTTTACAAGTTATCCCACTTTTCTTGATTTTTCTTGATGAATGATGATTCCAATCACACATTAACATCATTTTAGGGTCAAAGAATCATAATTATGAAAAATCTCAAAAAGTCAAACTTCGACTTTTGTGCACAGTTGACTTTTTATCAGATGAATTCCAAACTGTGCGATCCTCTATGAAATCAAGTCCTTGACCTAAATCAAACTTAATGGATTGATTTCATAGGTGTTATAGGGTGTATTGAATCATGTCCCAAGGTTTGGGAGCATGTCCTGGTCAAAAGTCAAAGGTACAGTTGACTTTTCTCGCGAAACCCTAACTGTGGTTCTAATGAACTTGAAACTTGTGAATCAAGCTTCTTGGATCAATCCATTGTTGCAAATGGATCAATGTAGTGTGTTAGAGACCCTCAAATCCTCTCTTGAGGTCTTGGCTCATGTTTTGTCCCAAAAGTCAACTTAGGGGTGAATTAGGTCAAGAAACCCTAATTCCTGACTTTTTATGAATGCATCCCCTAAGGCTAAATTGAATTCATGATGGGGTTTATGATGTACCTTGGAGCATATTAGGTTGTGCTTTGAAGCCTTTGGCTCATGCCCAGAGGAAAATTTCCATCTGGAGGCCCCAGTCGACCAAAACTCTAATTTGGTGACACTGGCGATCTTGAGGCTTAATCCACTTGGAATCTTGCAACATTGTGCTTGATTCTTGATGTGGGAGTCCTCTTGGTCCATTGTGGATGTTTGAGAGGTTTAGACAAGTTTAAGATCATGTCATTCCTTGATTGATCCTTTGTCTAAGAGCTTTGAGAGGGCTTGAAACCCTAAGTTTGATTGTAGTGGATGCTCACCCATCTTTGGGGAGACTAATGTGGTATGATGGTTAATCCATATTGTGATGATGATTTTCACAATGATGGGAAATCTTAGTGGTCAAAATTTGGGGTATGACAGATGCCCCTATTTAATCTTCTTGGACCCGAAGGTGTGAATGGCAAAGGTATTCGGGCATTCGGGGGCAAGAGGATTAAATATCGGAATACCCGAAATTTTGATGGTGGTTATGAATAATAGCTTACGCATTCATCTTCTTTTGCTATGCGATGATGCTTAGAAAAGGTAAAACATCCCCTCGATCCTGGTTTGCTACCAAGGAACTGGTCTCAGTTTCTAAAATAAACTTCCCCTCGATCCTGGTTTCCTACCAAAGAACTGGTCTCAGTTGCTGAAATAAACTTCCCCTCGATCCTGGTTTCCTACCAAGGAACTGGTCTCAGTTTCTTTTGTGAACTTCCCCTCGATCCTGGTTTCCTACCAAGGAACTGGTCTCAGTTGCTGAAATAAACTTCCCCTCGATCCTGGTTTCCTTCCAAGGAACTGGGCTCAGTTTCTTTTGTGAACTTCCCCTCGATCCTGGTTTCCTACCAAGGAACTGGTCTCAGTTTCTTTTGTCAATAAACCTTCTTGACAAGGGACGCTATTCGTTAGCTATTTTTCCTCAAACTTCTCGCTGAAATTTCCTGGAGAGATGCCATTTGATGGAAAAAGTTTTGATGTTAGACTTGCTGGGGGATCCATCGTCTGAGTTGTAGAGGTGTACAAACTTCTCCGTTGGAGATGCCATTCGTTGACTCTACCAGGGGAAAATGAGTCTCTTGAGAGACTACTTTCGCTTGGGGCTTTACATCATACTTTTCTCGGGATCTTCTCGGAGAAATGCCATATGATTGATCCAATTTTGAGGTGCCGATGACCTTTTCGTCAGCAAATTTTTTCAGAGAAAAATTGTTGTACTGTCGAATCTCTGATTAAAAAGCTTTCTCTGGGGATTTTCCTTAATCCGGGAAAGGGAAGACATCATCTTCGATGGCGAAGAGTGACATTGGCTTAAGGTACTCTGGCTTTTCAGAGGTTCAAGTTATCAAAGTGGTCAAGGGACCCACTTCAATTCAACAGCAAAGTGGAGGAGCGATTATTCAGACGCCACCTTTCCCGACGAGGAAAGAACTGACAACTCGATTAAGAAGACATTTATCACTAGGGAACAAGACCGACTAGAGTGATAGTGATGCAATATGAATATGAAGGTAAATTAATAATGCATGATGTATGTATGTATATGCTGACAAAACTGACGCGACATACAGACTAATGGATGAACACGACTGGATACTCTGCCACAGCGGGAGATGAAAAGTATCGTTGGTTCAAAAAATAGCAATTCTGCCTTGCTTAGGAGGAATAGTCCCTGTTGGGAGCTACGTTGGTCGGGCTTAGGAGGTAAGAACTCTGTCGGGGGTGTCAGACCAAAAATGGTTTCTGACTCAGTTGATCCTTCATTTAGGTGTACTGGCTAAGAAGGAGTACTTTGATTCTGCACTTTGAAGCTCGATTACTTCAGGAGAAGCGATAGATGTTCTTTTGATGTTCAACGGTCAAAAGAATTGCCATCTTTATTTTAAAAGCAGAAAAAGTTTTAACCAGTAAATTCATTTTTGTTTTATTTCAAGAATCGTTAATCATGTTAAAATGTCGTTCTGTAAAGCTAAAACAAAATAAGAATTGCAAACAAAAGCACTAGGGCTCAAATTTTATTGATAGGATGGAAATCAGCCAAATGTGTGATCCCATGGAGTTTTTACAAAGATTAGAAAATGGTAATTTAAGGGAAAAGGGCTACATTGAAACATAACGACCACTATCCTTCTACCAACTTTGAATTCTGGACATCCTGAGCTTCCGTCGAAGATGACCTTGACTGGAGTTTTCGTGATGGATGGCATGACTGCCGCTGGGGGACTTGCCCTTTTGTTGAACGTAGTTACTTGCCATTATCCCTAACTTTGCCTGGATTGTACTTTGAGATTTCCAATCCATCGGGATGATTTTTTATTATGTCTCTAATTTTTTCTTGGACCGCCCTTTCTGGTTTTCAATCCACTGAGACGTTTTTTTTTTATTTAGGCGAAGTATTTCTTGACTACATCAACATTCGTGGGGTAGGCAAATTCCTCTCCATCCATGGTTGCGAGTCTCAAGGTGCCGCCTGAGAAAGCTTTCTTGACCACATAGGGGCCGTCGTAATTCGGAGTACATTTGCCCCGCGAATCAGTGATGAATGATTGTATCTTTTTGAGCACGAGGTCTCCTTTCCTGAAGACGCGAGGTCGAACCTTTTTGTTAAACGCCTTCTTCATTCTCTGTTGGTACAAATGACCATGGCATAATGTCGTTATTCATTTTTCTTCGATCAGATTTAGTTCATTGTGTCGACTTTGTCACCATTCAGCTTCTGTTAGTTTAGCTTCCATCAATACCCAGATTGATGGGATCTCTACTTCTATGGGGAGCACTGCCTCCATGCTATATACTAGAGAGAAAGGGGTCGCCCCTGTTGAAGTGCGGACAGATGTGCGATAACCGTGAAGGGCAAAGGGTAACATCTCGTGCCAGTCTTTGTAGGTTACAACCATCTTTTGAACGATCTTCTTGATGTTCTTGTTAGCTGCTTCTACCATTCCGTTCATCCTGGGTCGGTAGGAAGATGAGTTATGGTGTTCGATCTTGAACTCAGCGCACAACTCTTTCATCTTTTTATTGTTCAAGTTGGATCCATTATCAGTAATGATCTAGCTAGGAACACGATAACGGCAAATGATATTGTTTTTGATAAATCTGACCACCACTTGTCGGGTAACATTGGCGAATGATGCTGCTTCGACCCATTTAGTGAAGTAATCAATGGCTACCAGGATGAACCGATGTCCGTTTGAAGCTTTGGGTTCAATCATGTCAATTCCCCATATGGAAAAAGGCCAAGGGGAAGAAAGAACTTTGAGATACGTTGGCGGTACATGGATTCTGTCTGAGTATATCTGACACTTGTGACACTTCCTCATGTACTTATAGCAATCGGATTCCATTGTCAGCCAATAGTACCATGCTCTTAGAATTTTTCTCGCCATTGTGTGTCCGTTGGCATGAGTGCCAAAGGATCCTTCATGAATTTCTTTTATCAGCATGTTTGCTTCTGGTCTGTCTACACATCAGAGCAAGACCATGTCAAAGTTCCTCTTATAGAGTGTATCACCGCTTAGGAAGAAGCTACTTGCCAGTCTTTTGAGGGTCTTTCGGTCCTTTCTGGATGCCCCAGGTAGATACTCTTATTTCTGAAGGAAGCATTTGATATCGTGATACCAAGGTTTGTCGTCTATGACTGCTTCCATCGTGAAGATGTAAGCGGACCGTTCAAGGCGCATTATGTCAATCTTAGGTAAGTCGTTCCATTGACCTACACTAATCATGGAAGAGAGAGTGGCTAATGCATCAGCCATGTGATTCTCTTCACGAGGGATATGATGAAACTCGATTCTGTTGAAGAATGGTAACAACCTTCTTGCGTAATCTTTGTAAGGAATCAATCCTGATTGGTATGTGTTCCAATCTCCTTTGATCTGACTGATAACCAGGGCTGAGTCACCATATACATCCAAGTTTTTGATCCTTAAGTCGATCGCTTCTTCGAGACCCATGATACAAGCTTCGTATTCGGCCTCGTTGTTTGTACACTTGAATATTAGTCTGGAAGTGAAAGGAATATGGGTACCCTGAGGGGTTATGATGATTGTCCCAATTCCGTTTCCATA
Organism: Lathyrus tuberosus; assembly: GCA_022829125.1. Taxonomy (NCBI): domain Eukaryota; kingdom Viridiplantae; phylum Streptophyta; class Magnoliopsida; order Fabales; family Fabaceae; genus Lathyrus; species Lathyrus tuberosus. Next base: position 1,629,394 of record JALAZF010000651.1, on the reverse strand, counting down.
ATGATTGACAGCTCCGTCAAAGATAAGTCCCCATTGGGAACCTGGTTCTGGCCCTTCACTGGGTAGTGGTTCATCGCAATCTTTCATTTTTAAATACATGACATCTTCATCTGGGAAGTCAAACCCGACTGATTCCTGATCGTCAATCAGTTAATGAGCCAAATGATCGGCTAAAACACTTCCTTTGACGGCTTTCTGAGCATGGTACTCAATGTCGTATTCTGATAACAACATCTGCCAACGGGCTATCCTTCTCGTGAGAGCAGGTTTTTCAAAGACGTACTTGATCGGATCCATTTCGGAGATTAACCAAGTAGTGTGATGAATCATATATTGGCGAAGACGTTTGGCTGCCCAAGCCATAGCGCAACAAGTTTTCTCAAGCATAGTGTACCGAGTCTCGCAGTCGGTGAATTTCTTGCTCAAATAGTAAATGGCAGAATCTTTCCTTTTTGTTTCGTCCTGTTGGCCAAGTACACAACCCATAGAGTCTTCCAAGACTGTTAAGTAAATGATCAATGGTCTTCCCTCCACTGGAGGCGATAGAATCGGTGGGTTCAACAGGTATTCCTTGATACTGTCGAAGGCGGTTTGGCAATCTTCTATCCAAACGCATTCCTGATTCTTTTTGAGTAATTTGAAGATCGGCGCGCATGTCCCAGTCATGAGGAATATGAATCTGGAGATGTAGTTCAAACGTCCCAGGAATCCCCTGACTTGTTTTTCAGTCTTTGGAGAAGGCATTTCTTGAATGGCCTTGACCTTGTCAGGATCAACCTCAATTCCCTTTTGGCTGACGATGAACCCTAGCAGTTTTCCTGAGTGGACACCGAACGTGAATTTATTGGGATTCAAGCAGGGTTTATACTTCCTCAACCACTCAAATAGTTTTGATAGGTGGGTCACATGCTCCTCTTCTGTTTTAGACTTGGAAATCATATCATCGACATACACTTCTATTTCTTTGTGTATCATGTCATGAAACAGAGTAGTCATGGCCCTTTGATAGGTTGCCCCGGTGTTCTTCAAACCGAACGGCATTACCTTGTAACAAAAAGTGCCCCATTGGGTAATGAATGAAGTTTTCTCCATGTCTTTCGGCGCCATTTATATCTGATTATAGCCCGAGAATGCATCCATGAAGGAGAAGACTTTGAAATTTGTTGTACTATCTACCAGCATGTCAATGTGTGGTAAGGGGAAAGTCATCCTTTAGACCTTCTTTGTTTAGATCCCTGTAGTCTACACACATTCTGACCTTTCTGTATTTTTTCGGAACTAGTATTATGTTGGCTAGCCATTGCGGATATTCTGATGTGGCGAGGAAACCCGCGTCAATCTGTTTCCGTACTTCCTCTTTGATTTTGATGGCCATGTCTGGGTGAGTCCGTCTCAACCTCTGTTTTACTGGAGGACATTCCGATCTCAATGGTAAATGATGTTCCACGATGCTGGTATCCAACCCTGGCATGTCCTGATAGGACCAAGCGAATACATCAGGAAACTCTTTGAGAAGCTTTATCAAACTTTCTTTGACAGTCGGACTGAGCAGTGCCCCAATCTTGACTTCCTTTCTCTCTTCCTCTGAGCCCAAGTTGACCGTTTCCAACGGCTTTTTGTGAGGTTTAATGGACCTTTCCTCTTGTCTGAGTAATTGGGAGATGTCCTCTAAAATTCCTTCATCATCTTCTTCTTCATCCTCAAATACAGGGAATTCAAAGTTGGGAAAAGGCATCGGATCGTACGTTTCAATGGGGTTTAAAACAAGCAATCTGCATGACGTGATGATTGTTTTTTAGAAGAGGTAGAGAGAAATGCAAGAGTGTGTGCAGTGTATTTTTTTTACTGCTTGTTTTTATTATTTGAGTTGTTTTTTAGGATTACCATTTTCTGAAACAGCGAAAAGAGAAAACAACAATTAATGCGGAAATTACAGAACGACATTATTTTATTTATGATTCGGTCGATTCTTGAAACTACAACCCTATAAAACAAGACTCTGTCACTTTGGGCGAAGCGAAGAGGGACATTTACAGAAAGTGAGCCCTATCAAAACATCTGTTTCACCTGGGGAGGGTGAAAGGTTAAAACAAAGATGGCCATTACTTTGACTTATGAACAATCTTCGGAACATCGACTGCAACCCATTGTCGGCGAACTCCTCGGTGAATCACAAAGTCTGGTACCTTCCTTGATTTGTCTTCAGAAATAATGCTGATTTCTAGCGGAGCAGGATCATTGGAATCTGTCTCCCAGGCAGAGTTGTCATTGGAGGATTCCTCAGTTATATTTTGCATAGTATTTGTTCTCTCAGGCAAACCCCCCCATCCAGTTGGCTGGATGTCCTTGAGCCTGATACAAGAGCTTTCAGGAGCGGTGTATTTGACCATGAAGTCGTATTTGCCACTCGGTTGTCCCATGGTGTCCCATACTTCTTTGGAACTGGAGGAGTCATCTCTCTCGATGACGTTGACCTCAGGAAAGGCATAATTAATGAATTCTAGTCCTGCAAACTTTGCAAATTCATCATCGCACTGGATATTTTCTGAATGACCTGAGTGTTGATCCCATGACATGGTGGGGATGCAGGTATTTTTTCCAATGACGCTCAGCTGATTTTCATTGTTCGGCTGATTTTCTTGCCCCAAGTCTCCTGGGTACGGCAGCCAGATAGGCAGACCATCCATCGGGCCATAGTAGTCATGGTCAAAGTTGTCTTTCATCAGAGTGTCCTCCTCTAATGAGTTTGGTGGAGCACGGCATCCTTCTGGATCACAATCTCCGTATATCATTTCGACGTCTGACCTTGGTATAAATCTCGGACTTTGTACGGGATAGCAAAATGGCGTAGGCACCTCTTCCTGAGACATATAATAGTCCTTGTTAAGATAGGATTTCCATTCTTCATCTATATCTGAGGAATCTCCCTCGTTGATGGTATGTAATTCTTGAGACACTGGGTGAAGGAAACCTCCACTGTGGAAGAAGTTCTGAATGGGATGAAGACTTTCATCGTTAGCAGTAGTCCGTGTACAGGTTGAAGAAAAACCAAGACCTTTCTTTGTCTTGTTATCAGTAGGAATGACAAACTGTCCCCATCCTTTTGTATTGTTACTTTTGATCACTTCGAGAGCATCCTTATACGAGGAAATCGACGTTCCTTTTTCTGATTGATTCTCATTGCTCACCGAAAGCACTTGGAACTGAGTTCTAACAACCTCCTCGGGTTCTACACAAATGGACAATGAAAGGTTACTCACGATCAAGGCTTGTTCTCCACAGACCGTGATGAGTTGGTTATTCTTGACAAACTTCAGCTTCTAGTGAAGTGTCGAAGTGACTGCCCCAGCCTGGTGTATCCAAGGTCTTCCTAATAAGCAACTATATGTTGCCCGGATGTCCATGACCTGGAAAGTGACTTGAAAAGTGTGAGGACCGATAGTTATGGGAAGGTCGACTTCGTCGATAACTGTTTTTCTGGACCCGTCAAATGCTTTGACGAAGACCTCACTGCCTCTCATCGGAGGTCCTTTAAATGATAGCTGCATCAGAGTGGACTTCGGCATGACATTGAGAGGCGATCCGGTGTCTACCAGTATGCTGGATAAAGCATCGTCCTAGCAGTTGACTGTGATATTGAGCGCCGTGTTGTGGCTTTTGCCTTCTTTTGGAAATTCCTCATCACTAAACCCCAAGTTATTGCAGGAAGTGAAGTTAGAGACGATACTGTCGAATTGCCTTATCGACACATCCTGTTCCATAAAGGCCTGCTCTAAGACCTTCTATAGAGCCTCTTTGTGGGCTTCGGAACTGAGTAAAAGAGATAACACATAGATCTTTGAAGGAGTTTGTAACAGATGATCGACAATGTTGTATTCACTCCTTTGGATGAGCTTCAGCATCTCATCATCGTTCTTTGAAAGGTCGAGATCACTGGATTGACCGACCGGTTGATCAGGAATTTCCGTTTGAGGTTCCTTTTCTCTGTTAGGTTCCCCAACTCCTCGGTTGAAGATTCGACCGCTCCGTGTTACTCGACTAATGTCTACAATATTCACGACGGAGGGTAATGGAATTTCCTTTCCATTATCAACTGTTGTTGCACCGTATTTGTAAGGGATAGCCTTAGTTGATTCATACGGTAATGGTCCCGGTAGATAGATAACTACAGGAGCCTTCTGATTTTTCTGACTGTCGTAGGTAACTTCAATTCCTGGTTAAGAACCTTCGATTCGTCAAGTAGAGGGATGATGGTACAAACATCTTTGGTCCTTTCGTGATCAGAGATTACGACAATGTCCTTAATCTGATCAGCGAAATAGTCTAGCGTCCAGTTGATTGATCCAGAACTTGGACACGGTCGAATCTCTTTGGGAGCCAACTGACTTTGAAGGGCTGCTCGCACGAGGTAACATCCTTGATTATTTTCCGACCAGACTCTACAGCGCTCGTAGTTATATGGTGGCACCTGGCCACGTCCGCTTTGAATGCAGTGTAACCTCACTAGATCTGTTTCCAGAGATCGGACATTCTGCCTTTGATGCCGAGTAGGGTTCCCGTTAACCACACTAATTTGTTGCGTGTCTTCATCCATATAGATCGAAAGCCACCAATGGTTTAACAAGTGTTGTAAAGTTCTCTGAACGAGAGCGCACCCTTGGTCGCTCTCCCGACATACTGTACAGTTCAGATAATCATGTGAAGTGGGAAAACTGAGTTGGACTTGCTTGGCGTGCAACTCCACCAAGCTGGTATTCATTAAACGAATATCGAAGATTTGAATCATGTTGATCTGATAGGGATCTATCATAGTAGTCTTGGATTCATCCAAGATCCATCTGACGCTGGAGGGCCTCTTGTACAAAAGAGCATCCCTGTTTGTTTACCGAGCAAGTCAGACACGAATTGTAATCGTGTCGTGGCAGATTATGATACTGTCTTTTCCTTGAGTGAATTGCCACCAAGTTGATATTCATTGCACGGATGTCGTGGTTCTGAATGACGTTGGAATTTGTATAAGTCATGTTAACTCCATGAACGCGATGCTCTTGGATCCACCCGAGATCCAACTGTTCTTGTATAGCTGATTGCACCACAGAACATCCCTGATTGTTTTTAGAGCAGATATCACACTGGTGATAAATAAGAGGTGGCACATGGCCGTATCCACTCTGTCTACAATGCATCTTGACTAAGTTGGCCCTTAATAAGAGTACATCATGAATTTGATAGCTGTTGTTAGATTCTCCCTCTATCAAATTCACTGCAGCTTTCTCGTGTTGAGGCAACGGGTTCATGAGAACATTCAGATTCGTATCTTTAAACGATAAGACCCCGCTCCTAACAAGCTTTTGCACATCGGATTTGAAACTGAGACAGTTTTCTATGTTATGCCCTGGTCCTCCTTGATGGTAAGGGAAAATCTGATCTGCTCTGAACCAAAAAGGCGGATTTTCCGGTATTGTAAGAGGAGACCTGGTTTGGACGTGCCCCTTGACCAGTAAGAGTGGAAACAGTTCTGCGTACAACACAGGTATAGGGTCAAACCTTGGTGGTCACGTTGTACGGTTGTTGTTGTATTGAGGACGAGCCTGCTGAAGAGGCTGTTGTGTCCTTTCCTGATATTGTTGTTGATTAGGTTGGCTCTGAGCAACCTGAGGTTGATACGTAGGAACGGGCGCAGAGTTGATAGCAGGAGTTACAGCTGCTACTGGTTGGTACCGTCGCCTTTACTTTCCGAGAGAGATATTGCCAATATCTTGCTCTTTTTTCTTAGGGAGAGCACTACCGTATCGTTTTGTAATACTTGATGATCCAGCATCTTTAACTAAACGTCCTTCTCGGACTGCTTCCTCAAGACAAACTCCCATGCCCATCATCTCGGTGAAGTCATTGGGTGCACTAGCAACCATTCTGTCGTAGTAAAATAAGCTTAAGGTTTTCAAGAAGATCTTTGTCATCTCTTTTTCCTCAAGAGGTGGACAAATTTGGGCGGCAGCTTCACGCCATCTCTGAGCGTACTCCTTAAAGGTTTCCTTGTCATTCTGCGACATGGCTCTGAGTTGGTCTCTGTCTGGTGCCATGTCCAGGTTATACTTGTACTGTTGAACGAAGGCAGCGCCAAGATCTCTGAAAGTGGCGATCTTAGTGCGGTTTAAACCCATGTACCACTAGAGTGCGACACCGATTAAACTATCCTAGAAATAGTGGATCAATAGCTGGTGGTTTTCTGTCTGTGTTTGTGAAGACATGGCTTCTCAAGAATTTTGATGAAGACAACATTGCTTATGTCATATGCTATGCTTGCTTAAATGGAATTGGATCAAGGGCTTTGAAACTACATTGAAGATTGAACAAAATTGCACATTGGTTGAAGTCTTGAAGAACTCTCGAGGATTGATCAAAGGTATAATCAATTACTCCTTAGAAATGTGCACACAAGTGTTCAAACTGGTCTTTATTCATATCATGGTCATTAGAATGTATTTTAGCATCAAAGAAAATGTTTCAGCTCTGTTTCTAACCAATTTTCTCAAAACTGTCTGCAAGTAACCGGTTACTGACAGAGTGTTAACCGGTTACTCTGAGCTTTTTTTCAAAAATAAAATGAACGTTGCATGAAGTAACCGGTTACCCACCTGGTGTTAACCGGTTACCACTGTTCCGGTTTGAAAAATATTTGCATCTCTTCAGAAAATTAATTTTAAATTATTCTTCTTGAAGCATGGCATCCTTTGACATATTGCAACCATTTGAGGAGGTGTTTGTGTGTTATATAAACTCTCATTGTTCATATTTCATTTCACCTCCTTGCTCAAAAATTTCAAACAATCATTCTTTTACTAAAACCTTCATTTTATCAAAGTGTTCTTAACAAACCTTCTAAAAGTGAAACCTTTGCATAAAATCTTCACACATACTGCATTGGTTTCATTTCAATTGTGTTGAACACTTGTATAACATTCTTAGAGTGATTGCTACAAAGGAGAAGATAAATTGTTAAATTGATATACATTCAAGAATCCAACTTTCTGCACTTATTCAAATAAAATTCAGATTTGTGAGATTTTGTTTACAACTTATTTTTAGTATTGTTAAAGATAAGTTTGTAAGGGTATCCTTGTTATCCGGATTGTGGAAACAAGAGGTCCATTGTAAGATTTATTCTTGGTTGGACTTTAAAATTGTAAAATCCAAGAGGGTGTTCTTAGTGGTTGATTGTGAGTGACTTGTATAGAAAGACTAGGAAGAGTCTTGTAAAGTCAAAACAATAGTAAACTCTCTTTCATATTGAAAGGGGGGTGGAGTACTCTCGACCTGTGAGGGGAACCACTATACGTCTCGGTGTTCTTTACTTTCCGCATTTACCGCTTTCCTCAATTAGAATTTTAGGAAAAGTAAAATTCAAATACCGTCAAAAATCCGGATAATTGTCTAAGAGCCTAATTCACCCCCCCCCCCCCCCCCCCCCCCCCCCCCCTCTTAGGCTCATTTATAACTTACATTTGGCATCAGAGCAGGTCTTAGGTAACCTGTTCCTAAAGATCCAGTATGGCTTCCGCAAGTTCAAACCCGGTTTTCAAAGACGGTGGAAGTAGTAACAAGCCCCCACTTTTCTCTGGAGAGTATTTTGATTTTTGGAAGATTCATATGAGAGCACATCTTGAAGCACAAGGAGAAGGTATATGGGAAGCTATTGAGAATGGTCCACATAATCCTGTGAATGTAGTCAATGGTGTTGGTACTCGCAAAATTAAAAAGTACATATGATGAAGAAGATAAGAGAAAAATTCTAAATGAAAAGAAAGCTATCAATCTTCTTCAAAATGCTTTAAGTATTGATGAGTTCTTTCGTGTTTGTCAATGTAAATCGGCAAAAGAAATATGGGATACTTTGGTAGAAACACATGAAGGAACGCTGAAGTTATAAGATCTAGACTAAATACTCTAAGTCAAGAATATGAAATGTTCCGAATGCAGCCCGGAGAAACCATTGTTGCATTACAGAAAAGATTTGTTCATTTGACTAACCACTTAAGAGCACTTGGTAAGACATTCTCAAATGATGAACTAAATCTCAAAATTCTAAGATCTTTGACAAGAGAATGGCAACCAAATGTAACGGCAATATCGAAAAAGAAAAGCCTCTCTACGATGACTTCCGCATCTCTATTTGGTAAACTTCAAGAACATGAGTTAGAACTTGGACAACTTGAAAAACATGAACTTCAAGACAAGAAGTCCAAAGGTATTGCTTTAAAGGTAGATGCAAAAGGAAAACAAAATGACGACTCATCGGAGGAAGACGAAAATTTCATGCTTCTAGCAAAAAGACTTGGAAAATTCTTTAGAAATAAAGATAAGTCTTTTTATGCTAAAAGGAAGAAACACTTTAAGAAAAAGGACACTTCAACTTCATCTCAAGACATTGCATGTTATGAATGTGGGAAGCAAGGTCACATAAAACCCGAATGTCCACAACTTGCAAAGAAAGGAAGTTTTAAAGGCAAGAAGGAATCAAAAAATAAGAAGGCATGCATTGCATGGGAAGACAACGAAATTAGTTCATCATCTGACTCGGAGAGCGATGAAAGCGCAAAACTAGCACTTATGGCTACACATAACTCCGAAGATGAAAATGACGAGGTTAGTACTAAATTTTCTCTTTATGATAATGATGCACAAGAAGCCATAAATGAACTCTTAAATGAATGTAAGGTCTTATGTAAAACAATTTCTTCACAAAAAAGACAAATAACATCTTTAGAAGAAAAAGTCGATGTTATAGAAAAAGAGTCAAAAGATGAAAAACAAAAGAAAGCAAGTGAAGAAAAACAAGAGTTGGTGTGTAAAAATTGTGAATCACTTTCATTCTAAATTGTTCAATTAAAGAGAGTCCTAGAAAGATATGAGAAAGGACAAATTGGTTTAGAAGTGGTCCTTAGTCAACAAAGATATTCAAATGATAAAAGTGGACTTGGTTATTCAAAATTTTCTAAACCAAGTTCTAGTAAAACAATTTTTGTTAAGGCTAGTGACCAAACTTCTAAGGAGAAAGTGAACAAACCTAAGAATGTGCATCCTTATCCTAAAAAGAAAAGAACTTCCATTAAGAAGAGATTTCCTAAAAAGAAATCATATGTTCCTAGATATAAAAGCAATTTTGTTCCTACTTGTTTTTATTGTGGTATTATTGGCCATACACCTAATGCTTGCTATATAAGAAACTTTAGTATTGCAAGTGGGCATTATGTGTGGGTAAAGAAAGGTATTAATTACGAAGGACCCAAGGCTATTTGGGTACCTAACAAAACTTAATTTTTTTTGTAGGTTTGCTTGAAGACCACTTCAAATCTATGGTATCTTGATAGTGGTTGTTCGAAGCATATGACGGGAGATGTAAACAAATTTTCAAGTCTAGTGCTTAAGGCCAAGGGTTATGTTACTTATGGAGATAACAATAAAGGAAAGATTCTTGGCGTAGGCAATGTTGGTTCACCACCTTTCACAACAATTGAAGATGTGCTTTATGTTGAAGGCTTAAAGCATAATCTTATTAGCATAAGCCAACTTTGTGACAAAGGATTCAAAATCAAGTTCACTAAAGATGAATGTTTGATAGAAGACGAAGTCACTAATGAGGTAATGCTTAAAGGTAATAGAATTAACAATATTTTTATGATTTCCCTTGATAACACTTCTTTGAAGGTTAAATGTCTTATGGCAAGCAATAATGATTCATGGCTTTGGCACAAAAGGATTGCTCACATTCATATGGAGCATTTGAATAAATTAATTAAGCATGATTTAGTTATTGGATTACCAAAGATAAAATATGTCAAAGATAAGTTGTGTGATGCATGTCAAAAAGGGAAACAAACCAAGTCAACTTTCAAATCTAAAGATGTGGTGTCCACTTCAAGGCCACTACAATTGTTGCATAAGGACTTATTTGGTCCATCAAGAACAAGAAGCTTCGGAGGTAATGTATATGCTTTAGTTATTGTTGATGATTTCTCTAGATATACTTGGACATTCTTTTTAGTGCAGAAAAGTGATGCATTTAAGGCATTCAAGAAATATGCAAAGCAAATTCAAAATGAGAAGTCACTTTCAATTGCCTCCATAAGAAGCGACCATGGTGGAGAATTCCAAAATGCTTCCTTTGAAGAATTTTGTGAAGAACATGGAATATCTCACAACTTCTCGGCACCAAGGACTCCTCAACAAAATAGAGTGGTGGAGAGAAAGAATAGGTCATTGGTGGAACTTGCAAGAACAATGCTTAGCGATTCAAACCTTCCAAAATACTTTTGGGCGGATGCGGTGAGCACGACATGTTTTGTAAGTAATCGTGTTAACATTAGATCTATTATAAAGAAGACCCCCTATGAACTTTTCAAAGGGAGGAAACCAAACATTGCTTACTTTCACATTTTTGGATGCAACTGCTTTGTCTTAAACAATGACAAAGACAATCTTGGTAAGTTCGATGAACAATCGGATGAAGGTATATTTCTTGGTTATTCACTTTCTAGTAAGGCTTATAGAATTTATAATAAAAGAACTTTAACAATTGAAGAATCTATGCATGTTAAGTTTGATGAATCTAACCCATCCAAGGAGGATATTATTTTATGTGATGATGATGAAATTGTAGAAGCTCCCCAAGAAGATACTTCAAAAGAGAATCAAGTGGAACTCCAAGAAGAATCGATTCAACAAGAGTCAAATTTAGATGATCTACCTATAGAATGGAGAACTCATAGAGATCATCCAATTGAAAAAGTTATTGGTGATATTAGTCAAGGTGTAGCAACAAGGTTAAATCTTAAAGATGCTTGCTTAAACATGGCGTTTGTCTCACAAATTAAACCTTCCAAAGTTGGTGAAGCCTTAAGTGACGACCATTGGATTATTGCTATGCAAGAAGAGTTAAACCAATTCGAAAGGAATCAAGTTTGGGAACTTGTTCCTAGACCAAGTGATAAATACATCATCGGTACCAAATGGGTGTTTAAGAACAAACTTGATGAGAATGGAATAATTATTCGAAACAAAGCAAGGTTGGTGGCACAAGGTTACAATCAAGAGGAAGGCATAGATTTCGAGGAAACATTCGCTCCGGTTGCAAGGTTAGAAGCTATCCGTTTATTACTTTCTTACGCATGTTCATTAAATTTTCAACTATATCAAATGGATGTCAAAAGCGCATTCTTAAATGGCTACATCAATCAAGAAGTCTATGTCAAACAACCCCCGGGCTTTGAAGACTTCAAGAATCCTTCACATGTCTTCAAATTAAAGAAAGTTCTTATGGCTTAAAGCAAGCACCAAGAGCATGGTATGTGTCATACCCCAAATTTTGACCACTAAGTTTCCCATCATTGTGCAAATCATCATCACAATATGGATGAATCATCATGCCTCATCAAATGCCTCAAGGGTTGTTGAGCATCCACTACAATCAAAATTAGGGTTTCAAGCCCTCTCTGAGTGCTTAGACAAAGGATCAATCAAGGAATGACATGATCTATAACTTGTCTAACCTCTCAAACATTCACAATGGATCAAGAGGACTCCCACTTCAAGGATTAAGCACAAGAATGCTCCCTTCTAGGTGGATCAAGCTTCAAGATCGCCAGTGTCACCAAATTAGGGTTTTGGTCAACCAGGGCCTCCAGATGGAAATTTTTCATTTGGGAACAAGCCAATGATCCCAAACACAACCTAATATACTCCATGGAACCTCATGGACCCAATCATCAAGTCAATTTTGCCTTAGGGGATGTATTCACTAAAAATCAGGAATTAGGGTTTCTTGACCTAATTCACCCCTAAGTTGACTTTTAGGGAAAATCATGAGCCAAGACCTCAAGAGAGGGTTTGAGGGTCTCTAATGAACTATATTGATCCATTTGGAACAATGGATTAATCCAAGAAGCTTGAGCAACAAGTCTCAATTTCATCTGCACTACAATTAGGGTTTCACGAGAAAAGTCAACTGTAACTTTGACTTTTGACCAGGACATGCTCCCAAACCCTAGGACATGCCTCAATATCCCCTATGACACCCATGGAACATATCCATCAAGTTTGATTTAGGTCAAGGACATGATTTCCTGAAGAATTGCACAATTTGGAATTCATCTGATAAAAAGTCAACTGTGCACAAAAGTCAACTTTGACTTTTTGAGATTTTTCACCAAAATGGTTTTTTAACCCTAAAATTATGTTAATGTATGATTTAAATCATCATTCATCAAGAAAAATCAAGAAAAGTTGGATAACTTGTAAAAGGGGTAACCATAAAAACTTAGAAAATTTTCTAAGTTAAAAATAAAGTGGCTAGGGTACCAACTTTGAAGGATCATAACTCCTAAACCACAAAGCCATTTTTCCTCATCCAAAGATGGATTTGTAGCCCTCATTACCCTCTACAAAAACTTCAACTAGACCTAAGTCTAATTCATTAAGGATTTTGAGTTATGGAGTGATCAAAATGGCTGAAAAATGAAAATGTCACTTTTTCCAACACTTAGTGAAAATTTCACTAAGTCCAAATCTGTCTTCATTTTTTTCCAAATGTAGGGGGATTTTTCACTTGGATTCAAAAGAGATCAAAACCAAACATGTTCAAACAGTTGTTGTATCATGTAAGGGCTTTCCAAAATGGCCAAGAACATTGCCAAATTCCATTTGGGCTATGAGTTATGACATTGGCAAGTTGCCTTGCTGAAATCTGCCAAGGCAAGGCAGAATTTGCATTTTGGGTCGATTTTCCAAAATCAGGGAAATCCAAATGCTCCTATCCACTTGGACACCTCAGGGGATTGAATCTAAAGGGGACAATCACTGAGCTAAGCCTCCAAAGTCCTTGCAACAAGAAAAAGCATGTTGAACCTAGAATGGCCAAAATAGGGACAAGACTTCAATTTTGGAATGGGGCATTCAATGGAAGCATCAAGGTGGCATGGACTGATCCATTCTCAACTGAATTCAGTCAAGACTTATCCAAGACCAAGGGAACCACAGCCCTGTGCCCTAACCTCTAGTCAATGGCTAGAGGAGACTTGGATTTCCATTGGACAACATTGGCCAAACCTCTACTGCAGTTGCCATTCACTGTGGATCCCAAAACAAACTTGCTCTACTATAAATAGAGCTCAATTGTGATTAGTTTGAGTACACCAAAGCCATCAAACAGATGCTTTCCTCAAAATCTCTTCTTTCACCTCAAATTTGCCTTCCAAAGCAAGTAATTATGACTTTCTGAGTTAGAAAGCAATTCCATCACAATCAATCACACACACACCTCATATATATCATATGTAAGCTGTGCAAACTATCACAAGTGACCTATAATCACAAAATCACAAAGTCACCTCTCAAAACCTCAAAATAGGCCTTTTGGTGCATTTTTCAAGCCATGTCTTGATTCAGTCACTTTCCAAACCAGATAAAACCTTAAACACACTCCAAATATCATCCTTGAACTGTCCCAAATGGTTCCCCCCATCTGGAACACCATTTGAGAGAGTTGCTATTTTGGTCACTTTTAACCCCTTTTGCAAGAAAAGGACAGTTTGTGTTTTTGCAGGTACCAGTCAATTCCAATCATCCTAAAAGCATCCTAGGGATCATTTGAGGTGGTTCAAAGCATAAAACCATATCTGGAGCAAGAGGTTTGGCAGATTGCAGAGAAAACTCCAAAATCCCAAAGAAGGGTAAGCCTCTTAACTTGCCCTCACCAAAGCATGTGTGCATTTGAAGTCCACTGAGTATGCATCTCTTATACATGTCATATGTGTTGTGTTTGTGCCAATTGATCATGTAATTCATGCCTGTATCAAAGTGTAGCATAGAAAATACAATTATAGGCCATTTTCAAAACCACTATCGGGTTTTGAGGAGGGAGTGTGATCTGAAAAAACCACCACCACCATTGGATTCCTTGTGAAATTCTGGACCAGATACATATAAATTTTGTCTCCAACCATTAAGAATTGAGAAAGTTATGACCTTCACGTTTTTGAGCCAAAACCAAGGCATGACTTGTATATTTGTTGTTTTGTTTCAAGCAATGGATGTATCACCACCCCAGTGGTAAGGCGCGCGCCTTGTATGCTTAAGGTCGTGGGTTCAAACCCCACCCATGCCATTTTGTGATTTTTCACATTTTTTCTATTTTTTCAACTATTTTCATGTTTTGTTAATTATTTGGGAAATTAATAACTCTTTCAATTTTAATTATTTTTTATTGGTTCTTTTTGCAAAAAATCACAAAAATGTTGAAATATTTTATTCCACAAAAAAATTAAGTTTATATTATTTATTTAATATAATTAGTATTTTTTTGAATAAATTCATTTTTATTTGTTTTTAAACATTTTGAAATGAATATTCATCTTGAAAAGTCAAGACCAAATGAGTTTTAATATCTCTTGTGATTTATACCTCATTTTTCAAACCTTAGACAAAAATCACAAGTGGTTTATTCAAACCTATTTGGTATTTTTCATTTGATTTTCTTTAAATATTTACTTTTAAAGAATAAAGTTAGGGTTTCTTTGATTTTCACTCAAACAAATCATTTTCAAACACTCATGGGCTTCTATTAGAGTGTAAGACCCAACCCCCTTGTACAGAAAACATTTTGGACCTCACTTGTTGTATAAGTCCCTCTGTACATTTTCAAATAAACGGCGCGATCGTCGCCTTTTTAAAATAACCCTGGGCCTACCCTTGATTAGTAAGACCCATTTCTTTTCTTAAAATACTTTTTGGGCCTCTAATAGAGTGTAAGACCCAATCCTTTTTTTGACCAAATCATTTTTGGGCCTCAGTGTATTGTATAAGTCCCGATACCGTAAAAAACAAACGGCACGATCGTCGCCATTTGAAAAATAACCTTATGGGCCTCTCCTTGAGCTATAAGACCCATTCAAAACTCTTGGGCCTCTAATAGAGTGTAAGACCCAATCCCTTTTAACCAAAACCATTTTGGGCCTCACTTATTGTATAAGTCCCTCTGCGTTAAAAGAAAACCTCGGCGCGATCGCCATTTTAAACGAAAAATCAACTGGGCCTACCCTCGTGTTATAAGCCCCACTCTTTTTCTTTAAACCTTTTGGGCCTCTAATAGAGTGTAAGACCCATCCCTTTGTACAGAAAACCTTTTTTTGGCCTCAGTCACTTGTATAAGTCCCCCTGTACAAATTCAACAGTGCAATCACTGGTAAAACCCTGGGCCTCTCCTTGAGCTGTAAGCCCCAAATCTTTTTCAAAGCACTTTCTCCTTTGATTTTGAATATACTGTTGTTTTTAATCTTTCTTTGTTAAACAACTAACCAAACAGCATGGAAGCTCTATAACCGAGTAAGTGGTTATTGCTTTCATTTACCGCTTTCATATACATATAACTGTATTGTGGGGCTGTTTCGCTGTAAGTCTTCTTTCATAAACTCATATCAACTGTGTAATAATAGTATAGATATTTAGAGTTTCCCCGACAACTACGTCTAGACCTAGGTGACGCCATTTCGTTTATTCGTAGAAATAGACAACTAGATCCCCAATAGGATCACCAGATACAGTCTTCTCTTCGGCTGTCCTCATTAGGAATTGTCAAGAAACTCTACTCCCAGAGATGAATGTATTCTCCATGAATGGCATCTTTGAGTTTCTTCCAAATTCTCGAACTTTCCTGACTTGATCTATTCCTTGTGAATAGCTTGCCTTGAATTTCTCGGGGTTTGGGGACCCACGGGCTTCTTAAAAGCATCGACCTCCTCTTGGGCATCGTACAAGGACCCACAGGCTTCCTAAAAGCAACCCAGCCTCCTCTTGGGCTTAGTACAAGGACCCTACGACTTCTTAAAAGTTTCCAGCCTCCTCTTAGGCTTCGTATAATGATCTCTTCCTCCGGGAATGATAGCCTCCTCTTGGGCTTAGTACAAGGACCCGTCGGCTTCTTAAAAGTTTCTAGCCTCCTCTTGGGCTTCGTACAAATTGTCCCGACGACCTCCTAGAGGTATAGGAACAGAACTTAATCATCTGCATAGAACAGTCCTTTCAAAGAGTCTACTACTGTTTCTCAAAGCATAATACAAAAGATGAAACTCTAGACGCGGACAGTCTAATCTCCTTGAGTCTCAAAGACATTCTCAAGCACCCTTTAAGAATAGGAAGTAAACCCGTAGACTCGGACAGTCTCAATACCCTTCGGATTTCCCATTTCCTTAAAGAACGGGAACAGCCCGGATCCTTGAATCAAATCCTTGAGTACAGTGTTGCTCGTATAAGAACTGATTTTCTCTTTCAAAATCAGTATACTGGACCTGTCACTCAACTGAAACAGTCACCATAGCCTCCTCTTGGGCTTTGTACAATGATTCTCCCCAGCGGAGTCAAACAACATTTAGCCTCTCTCTCGGGCTTTATACGAGACACATAAGAGACTCCCTCGTTTAGTCAAAAACCCCTTTAGCCTCCATCTCGGGCTTCGTACGAGATACAAAAACTCTCTTGTTGAGTCAAATAGCCTCCATCTCGGGCTTTATACGAGATACCAAAAGATTCCCTCGTTGAGTCAAAACCTTTTAGCTTCTCTCATGGGCTTTGTACGAGACACAGATTAGCCTCCTCTTAGGCTTTGTATAAGAAAACCACTGGTTGATCCAATCAACCTTTTAGCATCAAAATTGTGCCTCGTTCACAGTACACAAACATCAACAACTCCTTTCCCTTTCATCTAATCGCTGTAAGCGGCAAGCCTATGGATCATCTATATCCACGCCACTGTCCCTCTTTTAGCATGAGAAATTCCTAAGGAAAGATGGCATTACTCTACACTGAGTTAAAATCTTCTCCTTCAGGTTGGAAATCCCCTTTAAAGGAAATTATGGCATTGCTAGGATCCGCGTATCCTGGTTAAAGTAATTCTCCTTTATAAACAGTTGTGACATACAACCCCTCTTTAGAGATGACAAATTGTCTCTAAAGTCAACACCCTTTTAGCTTCATATCTTGGGCTTTGAACAAGATACAAATAAACTTTTCTAGCTTAACATCTTGGGCTTTGAACAACATACAAATAGACCCTTTTAGCTTCATATCTTGGGCTTTGAACAAGATACAAACCACCTTTTGCTTCACGTCTTGGGCTTTGAACAAGACACCAAAAACAACCATTTCCTCCCATAGAATAGGAGGAACTACGAACGCTCTGATTTCCCTGTTTCGGTAAACGGGAATATGTAGGCATAAGATTGAAAGAAAAATCTTAGCGAGCACACTAAACAAAAACCCAAATCCCAAACTCTCACATCAAAAAGCATCAGTCCTAACATCCTAATCCTTGTTCCCCTCCAGAAACCTTCTGTCAAAATGAAAAGAGAGAAACAGTATTGGTGAAAATACAAATAACCAGTACAAAGGCCCCCCACATTGATAGCATCCGTAACCTAACAGACCGCTGTTTAAACTCAGTATGCAAAGCAGGGTTAATTGGAGACATCTATTTCTCTTCCTTCATCAGCTCACAATAGGATAAAAAATGAATCGACCTGTAGTTTAAGCTCAAACCGCACAGAGTGACCAGCGCTTAAGAACCGCGTCCAAAATCGCTCGCTACAGTATGATCGTCTTAACAATTTTCTTTGTGAAAAGGGATTTGTAAAAGGCAAAGTTGACAAGACATTGTTCATTAAGAAAGCAAAAGGTAATACTTTGTTTATCCAAGTCTATGTTGACGACATCATATTCGGTTCAACGAACGAAGATCTTTGTAAAGAATTCTCATTAATGATGCAAGGAGAGTTTGAGATGTCTATGATGAGAAAGATGAATTACTTTCTTGGACTTCATATCAAGCAACTAAAGGACGGTATATTCATCAACCAATCCAAGTATTGTAAAGAATTGTTGAAAAGATTCAACATGGATAGTTGCAAGGCTATGGCTACACCAATGGGATCCGGAACGTATGTTGATCAAGATGAATTGGGTGCTTCCATTGATATTACGAAGTATCGAGGTATGATTGGTTCTTTATTATATTTGACGGCAAGCCGTCCTGACATAATGTTTAGTGTGTGTTTATGTGCTCGTTTTCAAGCAAATCCAAATGAGTCACATCTCACCGCTATGAAAAGAATCATGAAGTATCTCAAGGGAACGACGAACGTTGGCCTATGGTATCCAAAAGGTAGTATGTGTAATTTGGTTAGTTATTCTGACGCGGATTATGCAGGTTGCAAAACTGATAGAAAAAGCACGAGTGGAACATGTCACATTTTAGGAAATGCTTTAGTTTCATGGTCCTGTAAGAAACAAGCGTGTGTTGCTCTTAGTACGGCTGAAGCGGAATACATAGCAGCGGGTAGTTGTTGTGCTCAAAATCTTTGGCTAAAGCAACAATTAAGTGACTATGGAATCGATCTTGGATGCATACCACTTCGATGCGACAACACAAGTGCAATTAATATTACAAAGAATCCCATCATGCACTCAAGAACCAAACACATAGACATTCGACATCATTTTCTACATGATCATATGCTTAAAGGAGATGTTGAAGTCACATTTGTGGATACACATAATCAACTAGCGGACATTTTCACAAAACCACTCGCAAAAGAACAGTTTTTCAAGATTCGTCGAGAACTTGGCATTTTAGATGAAGGTGATCTATAACTCTTCAATATTTCTTCATTACATACTTAAATGAAGCCAAGGTACACAAAAGTTTAATTTTTTAAATATCTCGAGTGTTACTTAAAAATTGCTTTATGTTGAAAAGGTGTTATTTCGTGTTTTTACACTTACTCCAAAAACAACCATTTCCTCCCATAGAATAGGAGGAACTACGAACGCTCTGATTTCCCTGTTTCGGTAAACGGGAATACGTAGGCATAAGATTGAAAGAAAAATCTTAGCGAGCACACTAAACAAAAACCCAAATCCCAAACTCTCACATCAAAAAGCATCAGTCCTAACATCCTAATCCTTGTTCCCCGCCAGAAACCTTCTGTCAAAATGAAAAGAGAGAAACAATATTGGCGAAAATACAAATAACCAGTATAAAGGCCCCCCACATTGATAGCATTCGTAACCTAACAGACCGCTGTTTAAACTCAGTATGCAAAGCAGGGTTAATTGGAGACATCTATTTCCCTTCCTTCATCAGCTCACAATAGGATAAAAAATGAATCGACCTGTAGTTTAAGCTCAAACCACAGAGAGCGACCAGTGCTTAAGAACCGCGTCCAAAATCGCTCGCTACAGAAAAATGGCGCCCACCGTGGGGCTCGTTCAAAGTTAGATCTAGGCACGGTCTTTCTTTTCACCTCTTGTGTGAATACCACAGATTGGGGCTTCCGCCGGGGAACCCATTTTCTGTCAGGAACTTAGGATTCATAGTTTTAAAGGTCTAGGATGTTTAGGACAAATATATATACTGCTTTTCCTAATTTCTATACGTGTTTATTTTTTTGCTAATGGGAATGCGGGTGATGCCGTATGTGGAAAGATTGAGTATACACTTAAGATAAGTGATGGCGACGAGGTCGACCATCAACCTCAGTGGAGGCTGACTAATGTAACCATTCTCTCACCTAGACAATGGGTTGGTTGTGATGCCTGAGAAGTTGAGGAGCCAAACCCTTTCGTAGTGCGGAAACTATCGGGAATAGTTATTACGCGATACTACCCTCATTTGAGGCTGGTGATCTATTCTCGGTGAATGGCACTTACTCTAAGATTGCTCTACAACTTGCTGGCGATCCGCTTGTTGTTTTGCTTTCCTGGGAGGAGCTGATGATAATGAGTACAGGTACAAAAATCACCCTAGTATAAACCTTTGGGGATGGGTAGAGCCTTGACTTCATGACAACGACCCTTTGACCCCATGTTTTTTCTATGTTTTTGTGTGCTACATTCATGCATTCATTTAATAAAACATTAAAAAAAATCCTTCTCTTCTAGTCTCTCTATTTTTCAAATTAAACTAAGACTGTGATTGCAAATATCAGAGAAAAGGATTGCGCTAATGGATTTCGGTAGAAGGAGAACTCATACGTACACCTTCAAGGTTCCAAAACTAGAGCATTTGAGAAGGTTAGCAAGGATGATTACTAACCCCGAGGCTTTCAGAGCCAAGCACGGAGGTTTACTGCCACTGTTAAGAGTCCATGTGATTGAGGGAATCATGGATGCGCTCATTCAGTTTTACGATCCGGTTTATCACTGTTTCACATTCCCGGATTACCAGCTAGCACCAACGCTTGAGGAGTATTCTCATCTGACTGATTTACATATCACTGATCGAGCTCCATTTTCCGGACTGGAAGAAATTCCAAAGAATCAGACCATTGCAAGAGCAATTCATTTGGATGAGTCTGAGGTCAGGACTCACATAACTACTAAGGGTGGCATCCAAGGTTTACCAGCCCAGTTCTTGACGAAGAAAGCCCTGTATTTTGCTAGTATCGGGAACGTGACTGCTTTTGAAAGCATCTTTGTCTTGCTCACCTACGGGTTATTTTTGTTTCCCAACATCAATAACTTCATCGATATTAACTCCATTAAGGTTTTTCTCATTGGAAATCCTGTGCCGACTTTGCTCGCAGATGCGTATCATTCTGTACACTTGGGAAATTTGTACAGCGGAGGGGAGATCACATGCTGTGTACCTTTGCTTTATAAATGGTTCATCTCTCACTTGCCCAAGTCCGCTGCTTTTTGGGACTGCAAGAGTGCCTTACGTTGGTCGCAGAAGATCATGTCTCTTACCAACTCTGATATAGATTGGTGTAATAGGATCTTTGAGGGAATCAGGATCATTGACCGTTGTGGAAACTTCCCCAACGTACCCCTTATAGGAACTAAGGGAGGAATCAACTACCATCCAGTTCTCGTTCGTCGTCAATTTGGATACCCGATGAGGCATGTCCCACTTAATGCTCATCTGGAAGGTCTTTTCTTCAAGGAAGGAGAAAACGACAGAGCACTAAAGATAGAAATAGTGCAAGCTTGGAAACACGTTCATAAGAAAGGACGAGAGTATCTAGAAAAATCGGACTGTGTCTCGGTGGAGCCTTATCTCCATTGGGTACAAACTAGGGCTCTCAAGCTAAAAATGCCTTATCCTCGTTACGGAATTCTTCCGCCAAAGGAATCTGTCATGTACTTCATGATGGAAACTAAAAAGCTTCAGGTTACTCTCAACAAAGTTCAGAAGGAGAGAAGGTCTTGGAAGAACAAGTACCGCACCCTCGACGTAGAGTGCATCAAAATACAGCAATTACTGAAAGAAAAAGATGCTCTGATTGAAATTTTGGAGCAATATGCTGTAGAGAATCAAGATGATCAAAGGAATTTGCTCACTCCTTTCACCTGGCAAAGGAATGACAACCCGACAACGGCCCAAGAGCCCCGGTCAAAGAAAAGGAAGATACCAGAATTAGCACCCAATTTCTCCTCAGAGAGGACTCGGGACCCATTAGTTTAGGTTTCTGTTTCTACACTTTGTAATCTACTGTATTCCATTTCTGTAATCCTTTGAATTTCAATAAAAAGGGGTTTCCCCACCGTTTGATATTTGCAATCTAATTGTCGAAGTTTATTTTGATTAAACCAAAAAACAATTAATATAATCATTGCATTCATCATTCTCACATCGCGCATTCTTCTTCCCTACGAATCTCACGTTTGTGTCTCGATTCTAGAGTCAAACTGTCTCATTCGTATAATACCCGGGCCAATCGTCAGAAAAAGATGGATGATCTTGAGGAAGAAAACAGAGAGTTAAAGGAAGAGATCGACGCTCTAAGAGAGGATATGAGAAAGCTTTGTAACGACATGCAGGCCATGGCAGAAGCTCAGCTACAAAGAACTGTGATCTCAGAGATCACCTCAACGCCCATAGTGGAGAAGTATGATCCTAGGTATCAGATACCGAAAGATCGTCCTTGGGGCATGCCTGTTAACTATATCCCGGAAGGATATGTTCCGCCGATCACTGAAGATCAGGGAATCTCAACAGAAGCCGCTAGGCCTGAAGGTTACAAACTTCGGGAAAGCGAAGATGCCAGGGGCATACTGAAGACTCCTGAAGGTTACAAACTTCACGAAACGCCAAGATTCACTACCGTAGTCACGGTCCCACCCCCTGTGGTGCACACTGTCCCGGAAGGACAGATTCTGCAGATACCTTCTGGTAAAAAGGAAACTATGTTCAATAGAATGGATGAATTCCAGGAACAGTTCTTGGAAATGCAGAAGGAACTGCAAGCCATTCGCGGTCAGGATCTATTTGGAAAAGACGCCGCAGACCTCTGCTTGGTCCCCAATGTGAAAGTCCCGCACAAGTTCCAAGTGCCCGACTTTGAAAAGTACAAGGGTAACTCTTGCCCTCAAAGCCATCTGGTGATGTACGCTCGGCGAATGTCAGCTCAGACGGAAAATCAGGACCTACTGATTCACTACTTCCAGGATAGTTTAACCGGTGCCGCACTCAAATGGTACGTGGGTTTAAACCGTACTACGATCAGTACATTCAGAGATCTTGGTACTGCCTTTGTCCAACAATACAAATAAAATTTGGACATGGCACCCGACAGAGATCAGCTCAGATCGATGTCGCAAAAGGACAAGGAAACCTTTAAGGAGTATGCTCAAAGGTGGCGTGAAATTACCGCTCAAATTTGTCCACCTCTTGAGGAAAAAGAGATGACAAAGATCTTCTTAAAGACCTTAAGCTCATTTTACTATGACCGAATGGTTGCCAGTGCGCCCAGTGATTTCACCGAGATGGTCGGCATGGGTGTACGTATTGAGGAAGCCGTCCGAGAAGGATGTTTGGTAAAAGACACTGGATCGACGAGCGGTACTAAAAAATACGGTAGTGCTCTCCCTAAGAAAAAAGAGCAGGATATTGGGAATATATCTCTCGAAAAGCAAAGGCGACGTTATCAACCAGTAGCAGCTGTAACTCCTGCTATCAACACTGCGCCTATTCCTACGTATCAACCTCAGGTTGCGAAGAACCAACCTGATCAGCAAAGGACACAACAGCCTCTTCAGCAGGCTTGTCCTCCATATAACAACAACCGTACAACACGGCCACCAGGATTTGATCCTATACCCGTATCGTACGCAGAGCTGTTTCCGTTACTACTGGCTAAGGGGCACATCCAGACTAAGACTCCTCTTACAGTACCAAAAAATCCGCCTTTCTGGTTTAATGTGGATCAAACATGCCCTTATCATCAAGGAGGTTCAAGGCATAACATAGAGACTTGTCTCAATTTCAAGTCTGACGTGCAAAAACTTGTTAGGAGCGGGCTCTTATCTTTCAAAGATACAAATCCTAATGTTCTCATGAACCCGCTGCCTCAACATGAGAAAGCTGCAGTCAACCTGATTGAGAAAGAGACTAACAATGTCTATCAAATTCATGATGTACTCTTGTTGAAAACCAATCTGGTTAAGATGCATTGTAGAAAGAGTGGATATGGCCATGTGCCACCTCATAATTATCACCAGTGTGATGTCTGCTCTAAAAACAACCAGGGATGTTCTGTGGTGCAAGTAGCTCTCCAGGAACAGATGGATCTCGAATGGATCCAAGAGCACCGAGTTCGTGGAGTTAACATGGTTTACACGAATTCTAACATCATTCAGATTCACGACATCTGTGCAATGAATGTCAACTTGGTGGCAATACACTCAAGGCAAAGCCAGTATCATAATCTGCTACAGCGCGATTACAGTTCCTGTCTGACTTGCTCGGTAAACAAACAGGGATGCTCTTTCATACAAGAGGCCCTCCAGCGTCAGATGGATCTTGGATGGATCCAAGACTACCATGATAGGAACCCCTATCAGATCAACATGGTTCAGATCTTCGATATTCGCGTGATGAATACCAACCTGGTAGAGTTACATGCTGAGCAGGTCCGACTCGGATTCTTAGTATCACATGACTATCAAAGCTGTAAAGCGGGTTGCAAAAATGATCGAGGTTGTACCCTTGTCCAGGAGGCACTTCAGCACTTGTTAAATCACTGGTGGATGCCAATCTACATGGATGAAGATACTCAGCAGATTAGTATCAGTAACAGGAATCCTACTCGTCGTCAAAGTCAGGATGTCCGATCTGTGGAAGCTAACCTAGTGAGGTTACATTGTATTCAAAGTGGACGTGGCCAGGTGCCACTACACAATTATGACCGTTGTAGCGTCTGTTCGAAAAGTAACCAAGGGTGTTACCTTGTGAGAGCAGCTCTTCAGGGTCAGGAGGATCGTGGAGAAATTCCTCCATATCCGGGTTCTGGACCCATCAACTGGACGCCGAACTACCTTGCTGATCAAGTTGAGGATGTTGTCACAATCTCTGGTCATCACAGGACCAGGGATGTTTTTGCCATTATCCCTCTACTTGACGAATCTAAAGTTCCCAACCAGGAACGGATCGAGATTACTTATGATGGTCAGAAAAATCAGAAGGTTCCCATAGTCATCTATCTACCGGGACCACTACCGTATAAATCAGCTAAGGTTATCCCTTACAAATACGGTGCAACAACAATTGAAAATGGAAAGGAAATTCCATTACCCTCCGTCGTGAACATTGCAGACATCAGTCGTGTAACACGGAGTGGTAGAATCTTCAACCGAGGGGTTGGGGAACCTAACAAAGAAAAGGAACTTCAGACAGAAGCTCCTGATACATCAGTCGGTCAATCCAGTAATCCCGCCCTTTCGAAAAATGATGATGAGATGCTGAAACTCATCCGAAGGAGTGAATACAACATTGTTGATCAACTGTTACAAACTCCTTCAAAGATCTCGGTATTATCACTGTTACTCAGTTCAGAAGCGCACAGGGAGGCTCTACAGAAAGTCTTGGAGCAAGCCTTTGTGGAACAGGATGTAACAATCAGACAGTTCAATAGTATTGTCTCTAACATCACTTCTTGCAATAATTTGGGATTTAGTGATGAGGAATTACCCGAAGAGGGTCGCCGTCATAGCATGGCGCTCAATATCACAGTTAACTGCCAGGACGATGCTTTAGCCAGCGTACTGGTAGACACAGGGTCAACCCTGAATGTTATGCTGAAGTCTACTTTGATGCAATTATCATTCAAAGGCCCTCTGATGAGAATCAGCGAGGTCGTCGTCAAAGCGTTCGACGGATCTGGAAAAATAGTTATCGGCGAAGTTGATCTTCCCATAACTATTGGTCCTCACACTTTCCAAGTCACTTTCCAGGTCATGGACATCCGGGCAACGTACAGTTGTTTATTAGGAAGACCTTGGATACACCAGGCTGGAGCGGTCACTTCGACCCTCCACCAAAAGCTAAAGTTCGTCAAGAACGATCAACTTGTCACGGTTTGTGGGGAACAAGCCTTGCTTGTAAGCAACTTGTCATCGTCAACTTGTGTAGAACCCGAGGAGGTTATTGGAACTCAGTTCCAAGCACTGTCGGTGAGCAAGGACAATCAATCCCAAGGAGGAACCTCGATTTCCTCATACAAAGATGCTATCAAAGCGGTCGAGAGTACCGATACAACCGGATGGGGACAGCTTGTCATTCCTATTGACAATAAAACAAAGAAGGGTCTTGGTTTTTCTACAACCTATACCCGGACAGCTGCCAACGATGAAAGTCTTCATCCCATTCAAAACTTCTTCCACAATGGAGGTTTTCTCCACCCAGTGTCTCAGACAGTTCATACTATCAATGAGGAAGATCCCTCTGACACGGATGAAGAATGGAAGTCCTACCTTAATGAGGACGGTTATATGTCTCAAGAAGAGGTGCCTATGCCTTTTTGCTTTCCTACAGAAAGTCCGAGATTTATACCAAGATCAGATGTCGAAATGATATATGGAGATTGTGATCCGGAAGGATGCCGTGCTCCGCCAAATTCATTAGAGGAAGACACTCCGATGAAAGACAATTTTGACTACACCTATTATGGCCCAATGGATGGTCTGCCAATGTGGCAACCTTATCCAGGAAACTTGGGGCAAAAAAGTCAGCCGAGTAATGAAACTCAGCTGGCCCTCATTGAACAGAATACCTGTGTCCCCACCATGTCATGGGATCAACACTCAAGTCATTCGGAAACTACTCAACATGAAGATGAATTCGCAACGTTTACAGGAATCGAATTCATCAACTATGCTTTTCCCGAGGTCAACGTCATCGAGAGAGATGACTCCTCCAGTTCCAAAGAAGTTTGGGACACTCTGGGAGAACCAAGTGGAAAATACGACTATATGGTCAAGTACACTGCTCCCGAAAGCTCTCGTATCAGGCTCAAAGACATCCAGCCAACTGGATGGGGAGATACAGCTGAGAGCACAACTGCTATGCAAAATGCAACAGAGGAATTCTCCTATGACAATTCTGCCTGGGAGACAGATTCCAATGATCCTGCTCCACCAGAAATCAGCGTTATTTCTGAAGACAAATCAAGGAAGGTGCCAGACTTTGTGATTCACCAAGGAGTTCGCCGCCAATGGATTGCTGTCGAGGTTCCGAAGGTCATTCATCAGTCAAAGTAATTGCCATCTTTAACCTTTCACCCTGCCCAGGTGAAACGGATGTTTTGATAGGGCTCGCTTTCTGTAAATTTTCCCTCTTCGCTTTGCCCGAAGAGTTTTGTTTTATAGGGTTGTAGTTTCAAGAATCGACTTGTTCATTAGTAAAATAACGTCGTTCTGTAATTTCTGCATTAATTGTTGTTTTCTCTTTTTGCTTTTTCAGAAAATGGTAATCCTAAAAAACAATTTAAAAATAAAAACAAGCAGTAAAATAAAACACTGCACACACTCTTGCATTCTTCTTTATCTCTTCTAAACACGAATCATCACATCATGCAGATTGCTTGTTTTAAACCCAGTTGAAACATACGATCCGATGCCTTCTCCCAAATTTGAGTTCCCGGTATTCGAGGCTGAAGAAGAAAATGACGACAAAATTCCAGAAGAGATCTCCCGACTACTCAGACAAGAGGAAAGGTCCATTGAACCTCACAAAGAACCGTTGGAAACGGTAAACTTGGGTTCAGAGCATGAGAGAAAAGAAATCAGGATTGGGGCACTACTCAGTCCAACTGCCAAAGAGGATTTGATAAAGCTTCTAAAAGAATTCCCCGATGTATTCGCTTGGTCCTATCAGGATATGCCAGGGTTGGATACTAGCATCGTGGAACATCACTTACCGTTAAGATCGGAATGTCTGCCAGTAAATCAAAGGTTGAGACGCACTCACCCGGACATGGCCATCAAAATCAAAGAGGAGGTACAGAAACAGATTGACGCGGGTTTCCTCGCCACGTCAGAATATCTGCAATGGTTAGCCAACATCGTACCCGTCCCCAAAAAGGACGGAAAGGTCAGAATGTGTGTTGATTACAGAGATCTAAACAAGGCAAGTCCAAAGGATGACTTTCCTTTACCACACATTGACATGCTGGTAGACATCACAGCAAAGTTCAAAGTCTTCTCCTTCATGGATGGATTCTCGGGCTATAATCAGATCAAAATGGCGCCGAAAGACATGGAGAAAACTTCGTTCATCACCCCATGGGGCACCTTTTGTTACAAGGTAATGTCGTTCGGTTTAAAGAACGTCGGGGTAACCTATCAAAGGGCCATGACTACTCTGTTTCATGACATGATGCACAAAGAGATAGAGGTATATGTCGATGATATGATTGCAAAATCAAAAACAGAGAGTGAGCACGTTGAACATCTGTCAAAATTGTTCGAACGTTTAAGAAAATTCAAGCTCCGCTTGAATCCCAACAAGTGCACCTTCGGTGTCCGTTCAGGGAAACTATTAGGGTTCGTCGTCAACCAAAAAGGAATTGAGGTTGATCTTGACAAGGTCAAGGCCATTCAAGAAATGCCTTCTCCAAAAACTGAAAAACAAGTCAGGGGATTCTTGGGACGTTTGAACTACATCTCCAGATTCATATTCCTTATGACCGCCACGTGTGCGCCGATTTTTAAATTACTCAAAAAGAACCAGGATTGCATTTGGTCAGAAGATTGCCAAACCTCCTTCGACAGTATTAAGGAATATCTGTTGAATCTGCCGATTCTATCACCTCCAGTGGAAGGAAGACCACTAATCATTTACCTCACAGTCCTAGAGGACTCAATGGGATGTGTACTTGGCCAACAAGATTAAACCAAAAGGAAAGAGTCTGCCATCTACTATCTGAGCAAGAAATTCATCGACTATGAAACTCGGTACACGATGCTTGAGAAAACTTGTTGCGTTTTGGCTTGGGCAGCCAAACGTCTACGTCAATACATGATTCGTCATACTACTTGGTTGGTCTCCGAAATGGATCCAATCAAGTACGTTTTCGAAAAACCTGCTCTTACGGGAAGAATTGCCCGTTGGCAGATGCTGTTATCAGAATATGACATAGAGTACCACGCTCAGAAAGCCGTTAAGGGAAGTATTTTAGCCAATCATTTGGCTCATCAACCGATTGACGATCAAGAATCAACCGGGTTTGACTTCCCAGACGAAGATTTCATGTATCTAAAGATGAAAGATTGCGATGAACCACTACCCAGTGAAGGGCCAGAACCAGGTTCCCAATGGGGACTTATCTTTGACGGAGCAGTTAATCATTATGGAAACGGAATTGGGGCAATAATTGTTACCCCTCAGGGTACCCACATTCCTTTCACTGCCAGACTTACGTTCAAATGTACAAACAACGAGGCCGAATACGAAGCATGTATTATGGGTCTCGAAGAAGCGATTGATTTAAGGATCAAAAACTTGGACGTATATGGCGACTCAGCCTGGGTTATCAATCAGATAAAAGGAGATTGGAACACATTACAGGGACTACGCAAGAAGGTTGCTACCTTTCTTCAACAGAGTCGAGTTTCATCATATCCCTCGTGAGGAGAATCACATGGCTGATGCATTAGCCACTATCTCTGCCATGATTAGTGTAGGTCAATGGAATGACCTACCTAAGATCGACATAATGCACCTTGAACGGCCCGCTTACGTCTTCACGATTGAAGCAGTCATAGACGACAAACCTTGGTATCACGATATCAAATGCTTCCTTCAGAAACAAGAGTACCCACCTGGGGCACTCAGAAAAGACAGGAAAACCCTCAGAAGATTGGCTGGAAACTTCTTCCTGAGCGGTGACACTCTCTATAAGATAAATTTTGACATGGTCTTGCTCCGATGCGTCGACAGACCAGAAGCAGACATGCTTATGAAAGAAATTCACGAAGGGTCCTTTGACACTCATGCCAATGGACACACAATGGCGAGAAAATTTCTGAGAGCAGGGTACTACTGGTTGACCATGGAATTCGACTGCTACAAGTACATGAGGAGGTGTCACAAGTGTCAGATATACTCCGACAAAATTCATGTACCGCCATCACATCTCAAAGTTCTCTCTTCCCCATGGCCATTTTCCATATGGGGAATCGACATGATTGGCATGATCGAACCTAAGGCTTTAAACGGACATCGGTTCATCCTGGTAGCCATTGACTATTTCACCAAGTGGGTCGAAGTAGCGTCATTCGCCAATGTAACCCGACAAGTGGTGGTCCGATTTATCAAAAATAATATCATCTACCGTTATGGTGTTCCAAGCGAGATCATTACTGATAATGGATCTAACTTGAACAATAAGATAATGAAAGAGTTGTGTGCAGAGTTCAAGATCGAACACCATAACTCATCTCCCTACCGACCTAAGATGAACGGAGCGGTAGAAGCGGCTAACAAGAACGTCAAGAAGATCATTCAAAAGATGGTTGTAACCTACAAAGATTGGCACGAGATGCTACCATTTGCTCTTCACAGTTATCGTACATCTGTTCGTACTTCAACAGGGGCTACCCCTTTCTCTCTAGTGTATGGCATGGAGGAAGTGCTCCCCATAGAAGTAGAGATCCCGTCAATCCGAGTATTGATGGAAGCTAAGCTTACAGAAGCTGAATGGTGTCAAAGCCGACACGACGAATTAAATCTGATCGAGGAGAAGCGAATCACGACACTATGCCACAGTCAATTGTATCAACAGAGAATGAAGAAGGCGTTCGACAAAAAGGTCCGACCTCATGTCTTCAGAAAAGGAGACCTCGTGCTCAAGAAGATACAATCATTTCTCAATGACTCTCGGGACAAATGGACCCCGAATTATGATGGCCCCTATGTGGTCACGAAAGCTTTCTCAGGCGGTGCCTTGAGACTTGCAACAATGGACGGAGAGGAATTTTCCTACCCCACGAATGTTGATGTAGTCAAGAAATACTTCGCCTAAACTAAAAAAAAAACGTCTCGGTGGATTGAAAACCCGAAAGGGCGGTCCAGGCAAAAGTTAGAGACATGAAAAAAATCATCCCGGTGGATTGGAAACGTCAAAGTACAATCCAGGCAAAAATTAGGGATAATGGCAAGTAACTATGTTCAACAGAGGCAAGTCCCTTAGCAGCAGTTACACCATCCATCGGAGGAAAACTCCAGTCAAGGTCATCTTCGACAGAAGCTCAGGATGTCCCGAATTCAAAGTTGGTAGAAGGATAGTGGTCGTTATGTTTCAACGTAGCCCTTTTCCCTGTAAATTACCATTTTCTAACTTTGTAAATACTCTTTGGAATCACGCGTTTGGCTGATCTCCATCTTATCAATAAAATTTGAGCCCTTGTGCTTTTGTTTGTAATTCTTATTTGTTTTAACTTTACAGAACGACGTTGTTAACATGATTAACGATTCTTGAAATAAAATAAAAATGAATTTACTTATTAAAACTTTTTTTGCTTTTAAAATAAAGTCGGCAATTTCTTTTGACTGTTGAAGATCAAAGGAACATCAACCGCTTCTCCAGAAGTAAGTGAACTTCAAAGTGCAGAATCAAAGTACTCCTTCTACGCCAGTGCGCCTGAATGAAGGATCAACAGTGTCATATGCAACTATTCCATCTGACATCTTCGGCCGAGTTCTTATCTCCTAAGTCCGATCAACGGTATTCCCCGCGAGGACTACTTCTCCTAAGCAAGGTAGAATGGCTACATTGTGAACCAACGGTACTTCTTCGCCCCGCGATGGCCGAGTATCCAGTCGTGTTCATCTCGTAGTTTGTATGTCGCGTCAGTTTTGTCGGCATAAACATACATACATCATGCATTTTATTAGCATTCACATTCATATTGCATCACTATCACTCTAGTCGGTCTCGCCCCCTAGTGATAGAAGTCCTCTCAATCAAGTCGTCAGTTCTTACCTCGTCAGGAAATACTGTGTCTAAACAATCTCTCTCCTCCAGTTTATTTCTGGAATAAAGTTGGCTCCTCGACCACTTTGATAACTTGAACCTCTGAAAGACTAGAGAACCTTCAACAAACACCACTCTTCACGTGTTAAGATGATATCCTTGCTTTCCCGGATTAAGGAAAATCCACAGAGAAAGCCTCGTGATCAGAAATTCGGCAGCATGCCAGTTTTGCTCCGAAAAGATCGCTGATGAAAAGGTCATCGGCACCTCAAAATTGGACCCCATCATATGGCATTTCTTCGGGAAGATCCCGAGAAAAGTATGATGTAAGATCCCAAGCGGAAGCAGTCTTCCAAGAGACCTGCTTTCCCCCAGTAGAAACAAATGGCATCTCCAACAGAGAAGTTTGTACACCTCTACAACTTAGACGACTGGGTTCCCCAGCAAGTCTGACATCAAAAGTTTTTCCGTCAAATGGCATCTCCCCAGGAAAATTCGGCGAAAAGTTTGAGGAAAACCGCTACGAATAGCGTCCCTTGTCAATAAAGTTTATTGACAAAAGAAACTGAGACCAGTTCCTTGGTAGGAAACCAAGAACGAGGGGAAGTTTAAATCAGAAACTAAGACCAGTTCCTGGGTAGGAAACCAGGATCGAGGGGAAGTTTAAATCAAAAACTAAGACCAGTTCCTTGGTAGGAAACCAGGATCGAGGGGAAGTTTATATCAGAAACTAAGACCAGTTCCTTGGTAGAAAACCAGGATCGAGGGGAAGTTGACTAAAAGAAAACTAAGACCAGTTCCTTGGCTGAAGACCAGGATCGAGGGTAAGTTTTACCTTTTCAAAATTTCGGGTATTCCGATATTTAATCCTCTTGCACCCCGAATGCCCGAATACATTCGTCATTCACACCTTCGGGTCCAAGAAGATTAAATAGGGGCATCTGTCATACCCAAAATTTTGACCACTAAGTTTCCCATCATTGAGCAAATCATCATCACAATATGGATGAACCATCATGCCTCATCAAATGCCTCAAGGGTTGTTGAGCATCCACTACAATCAAAATTAGGGTTTCAAGCCCTCTCTGAGTGCTTAGACAAAGGATCAATCAAGAAATGACATGATCTTCAACTTGTCTAACCTCTCAAACATTCACAATGGATCAACAGGACTCCCACTTCAAGGATTAAGCACAAGAATGCTCCCTTCTAGGTGGATCAAGCTTCAAGATCGCCAGTGTCACCAAATTAGGGTTTTGGTCAACCAGGGCCTCCAGATGGAAATTTTTCATTTGGGCACAAGCCAATGATCCCAAACACAACCTAATATACTCCGTGGAACCTCATGGACCCAATCATCAAGTCAATTTTGCCTTAGGGGATGCATTCACTAAAATTCAGGAATTAGGGTTTCTTGACCTAATTCACCCCTAAGTTGACTTTTAGGGCAAATCATGAGCCAAGACCTCAAGAGAGGGTTTAAAGGTCTCTAATGAAATATATTGATCCATTTGGAACAATGGATTAATCCAAGAAGCTTGAGCAACAAGTCTCAATTTCATCTGCACTACAATTAGGGTTTCGCGAGAAAAGTCAACTGTAACTTTGACTTTTGACCAGGACATGCTCGCAAACCCTAGGACATGCCTCAATATCCCCTATGACACCCATGGAACATGTCCATCAAGTTTGATTTAGGTCAAGGACATGATTTCCTGAAGAATTGCACAGTTTGGAATTCATCTGATAAAAAGTCAACTGTGCACAAAAGTCAACTTTGACTTTTTGAGATTTTTCACCAAAATGGTTTTTTAACCCTAAAATTATGTTAATGTATGATTTGAATCATCATTCATCAAGAAAAATCAAGAAAAGTTGGATAACTTGTAAAAGGGGTAACCATAAAAACTTAGAAAATTTTCTAAGTTAAAAATAAAGTGGCTAGGGTACCAACTTTGAAGGATCATAACTCCTAAACCACAAAGCCATTTTTCCTCATCCAAAGATGGATTTGTAGCCCTCATTACCCTCTACAAAAACTTCAACTAGACCTAAGTCTAATTCATTAAGGATTTTGAGTTATGGAGTGATCAAAATGGCTGAAAAATGAAAATGTCACTTTTTCCAACACTTAGTGAAAATTTCACTAAGTCCAAATCTGTCTTCATTTTTTTCCAAATGTAGGGGGATTTTTCACTTGGATTCAAAAGAGATCAAAACCAAACATGTTCAAACAGTTGTTGTATCATGTAAGGGTTTTCCAAAATGGCCAAGAACATTGCCAAATTCCATTTGGGCTATGAGTTATGACATTGGCAAGTTGCCTTGCTGAAATCTGCCAAGGCAAGGAAGAATTTACATTTTGGGTCGATTTGCCAAAATCAGCCAAATCCAAATGCTCCTATCCACTTGGACACCTCAAGGGATTGAATCTAAAGGGGACAATCACTGAGCCAAGCCTCCAAAGTCCTTGCAACAAGAAAAAGCATGTTGAACCTAAAATGGCCAAAATAGGGACAAGACTTCAATTTTGGAATGGGGCATTCAATGGAAGCATCAAGGTGGCATGGACTAAGCCATTCTCAACTGAATTCAGTCAAGACTTATCCAAGACCAAGGGAACCACAGCCCTGTGCCCTAACCTCTAGTCAATGGCTAGAGGAGACTTGGATTTCCATTGGACAACATTGGCCAAACCTCTGCTGCAGTTGCCATTCACTGTGGATCCCAAAACAAACTTGCTCTACTATAAATAGAGCTCAATTGTGATCAGTTTGAGTACACCAAAGCCATCAAACAGATGCTTTCCTCAAAATCTCTTCTTTCACCTCAAATTTGCCTTCCAAAGCAAGTAATTATGACTTTCTGAGTTAGAAAGCAATTCCATCACAATCAATCACACACACACCTCATATATATCATATGTAAGCTGTGCAAACTATCACAAGTGACCTGTAATCACAAAATCACAAAGTCACCTCTCAAAACCTCAAAATAGGCCTTTTGGTGCATTTTTCAAGCCATGTCTTGATTCAGTCACTTTCCAAACCAGATAAAACCTCAAACACACTCCAAATATCATCCTTGAACTGTCCCAAATGGTTCCCCCCATCTGGAACACCATTTGAGAGAGTTGCTATTTTGGTCACTTTTAACCCCTTTTGCAAGAAAGGGACAGTTTGTGTTTTTGCAGGTACCAGTCAATTCCAATCATCCTAAAAGCATCCTAGGGATCATTTGAGGTGGTTCAAAGCATAAAACCATATCTGGAGCAAGAGGTTTGGCAGATTGCAGAGAAAACTCCAAAATCCCAAAGAAGGGTAAGCCTCTCAACTTGCCCTCACCAAAACATGTGTGCATTTGAAGTCCACTGAGTATGCATCTCTTATACATGTCATATGTGTTGTGTTTGTGCCAATTGATCATGTAATTCATGTCTGTATCAAAGTGTAGCATAGAAAATGCAATTATAGGCCATTTTCAAAACCACTATCGGGTTTTGAGGAGGGAGTGTGATATGAAAAAACCACCACCACCATTGGATTCCTTGTGAAATTCTGGCCCAGATACATATAAATTTTGTCTCAAACCATTAAGAATTGAGAAAGTTATGACTTTCACGTTTTTGAGCCAAAATTTGCCTTGGGCAAGCCAAAACCAAGGCATGACTTGTATATTTGTTGTTTTGTTTCAACCAATGGATGTATCACCACCCCAGTGGTAAGGCGCGCGCCTTGTATACTTAAGGTCGTGGGTTCAAACCCCACCCATGCCATTTTGTGATTTTTCACATTTTTGCTATTTTTCCAACTATTTTCATGTTTTGTTAATTATTTGGGAAATTAATAACTCTTTCAATTTTAATTATTTTTTATTGGTTCTTTTTGCAAAAAATCACAAAAATGTTGAAATATTTTATTCCACAAAAAAATTAAGTTTATATTATTTATTTAATATAATTAGTATTTTTGTGAATAAATTCATTTTTATTTGTTTTTAAACATTTTGAAATGAATATTCATCTTGAAAAGTCAAGACCAAATGAGTTTTAATATCTCTTGTGATTTATACCTCATTTTTCAAACCTTAAACAAAAATCACAAGTGGTTTATTCAAACCTATTTGGTATTTTTCATTTGATTTTCTTTAAATATTTACTTTTAAAGAATAAAGTTAGGGTTTCTTTGATTTTCACTCAAACAAATCATTTTCAAACACTCATGGGCCTCTATTAGAGTGTAAGACCCAACCCCCGTGTACAGAAAACATTTTGGGCCTCATTCGTTGTATAAGTCCCTCTATACATTTTCAAATAAACGGCGCGATCGTCGCCTTTTTAAAATAACCCTGGGCCTACCCTCGAGTAGTAAGACCCATTTCTTTTCTTAAAATACTTTTTGGGCCTCTAATAGAGTGTAAGACCCAATCCTTTTTTTGACCAAATCATTTTTGGGCCTCAGTGTATTGTATAAGTCCCGATACCGTCAAAAACAAACGGCACGATCGTCGCCTTTTGAAAAATAACCTTATGGGCCTCTCCTTGAGCTATAAGACCCATTCAAAACTCTTGGGCCTCTAATAGAGTGTAAGACCCAATCCCTTTTAACCAAAACCATTTTGGGCCTCACTTATTGTATAAGTCCCTCTGCGTTAAAAGAAAACCTCGGTGCGATCGCCATTTTAAACG
Organism: Lathyrus tuberosus; assembly: GCA_022829125.1. NCBI lineage: Eukaryota > Viridiplantae > Streptophyta > Magnoliopsida > Fabales > Fabaceae > Lathyrus > Lathyrus tuberosus. Next base: position 1,593,409 of record JALAZF010000651.1, on the reverse strand, counting down.
AAAAATCAACTGGGCCTACCCTCGTGTTATAAGCCTCACTCTTTTTCTTTAAACCATTTGGGCCTCTAATAGAGTGTAAGACCCATCCATTTGTACAGAAAACCTTTTTTTGGCCTCAGTCACTTGTATAAGTCCCCCTGTACAAATTCAACAGTGCAATCACTGGTAAAACCCTGGGCCTCTCCTTGAGCTGTAAGCCCCAAATCTTTTTCAAAGCACTTTCTCCTTTGATTTTGAATATACTGTTGTTTTTAATCTTTCTTTGTTGAACAACTAACCAAACAGCATGGAAGCTCTACAACCGAGTAAGTGGTTATTGCTTTCATTTACCGCTTTCATATACATATAACTGTATTGTGGGGCTGTTTCGCTGTAAGTCTTCTTTCATAAACTCATATCAACTGTGTAATAATAGTATAGATATTTAGAGTTTCCCCGACAACTACGTCTAGAACTAGGTGACGCTGTTTCGTTTATTCGTAGAAATAGACAACTAGATCCCCAATAGGATCACCAGATACAGTCTTCTCTTCGGCTGTCCTCATTAGGAATTGTCAAGAAACTCTACTCCCAGAGATGAATGTATTCTCCGTGAATGGCATCTTTGAGTTTATTCCAAATTCTCGAACTTTCCTGACTTGATCTATTCCTTGTGAGTAGCTTGCCTTGAATTTCTCAGGGTTTGGGGACCCACGGGCTTCTTAAAAGCTTCGACCTCCTCTTGGGCATCGTACAAGGACCCACAGGCTTCCTAAAAGCAACCCAGCCTCCTCTTGGGCTTAGTACAAGGACCCTACGACTTCTCAAAAGTTTCCAGCCTCCTCTTAGGCTTCGTATAATGATCTCTTCCTCCGGGAATGATAGCCTCCTCTTGGGCTTAGTACAAGGACCCGTCGACTTAAAGTTTCTAGCCTCCTCTTGGGCTTCGTACAAATTGTCCCGACGACCTCCTAGAGGTATAGGAACAGAACTTAATCATCTGCATAGAATAGTCCTTTCAAAGAGTCTACTACTGTTTCTCAAAGCATAATACAAAAGATGAAACTCTAGACGCGGACAGTCTAATCTCCTTGAGTCTCAAAGACATTCTCAAACACCCTTCAAGAATAGGAAGTAAACCCGTAGACTCGGACAGTCTCAATACCCTTCGGATTTCCCATTTCCTTAAAGAACGGGAACAACCCGGATCCTTGAATCAAATCCTTGAGTACAATGTTGCTCGTATAAGAACTAATTTTCTCTTTCAAAATCAGTATACTGGACCTGTCACTCAACTGAAACAGTCACCATAGCCTCCTCTTGGGCTTTGTACAATGATTCTCCCCAGCGGAGTCAAACAACATTTAGCCTCTCTCTCGGGCTTTATACGAGACACATAAGAGACTCCCTCGTTGAGTCAATAACCCCTTTAGCCTCCATCTCGGGCTTCGTACGAGATACAAAAACTCTCTTGTTGAGTCAAATAGCCTCCATCTCGGGCTTTATACGAGATACCAAAAGATTCCCTCGTTGAGTCAAAACCTTTTAGCTTCTCTCATGGGCTTTGTACGAGACACAGATTAGCCTCCTCTTAGGCTTTGTATAAGAAAACCACAGGTTGATCCAATCAACCTTTTAGCATCAAAGTTGTGCCTCGTTCACAGTACACAAACATCAACAACTCCTTTCCCTTTCATCTAATCGCTGTAAGCGGCAAGCCTATGGATCATCTATATCCACGCCACTGTCCCTCTTTTAGCATGAGAAATTCCTAAGGAAATATGGCATTACTCTACACTGAGTTAAAGTCTTCTCCTTCAGGTTGGAAATCCCCTTTAAAGGAAATTATGGAATTGCTAGGATCCGCGTATCCCGATTAAAGTAATTCTCCTTTATAAACAGTTGTGACATACAACCCCTCTTTAGAGATGACAAATTGTCTCTAAAGTCAACACCCTTTTAGCTTCATATCTTGGGCTTTGAACAAGATACAAATAAACTTTTCTAGCTTCACATCTTGGGCTTTGAACAAGATACAAATAGACCCTTTTAGCTTCATATCTTGGGCTTTGAACAAGATACAAACCACCTTTCGCTTCACGTCTTGGGCTTTGAACAAGACACCAAAAACAACCATTTCCTCCCATAGAATAGGAGGAACTACGAACGCTCTGATTTCCCTGTTTCGGTAAACGGGAATACGTAGGCATAAGATTGAAAGAAAAATCTTAGCGAGCACACTAAACAAAAACCCAAATCCCAAATTCTCACATCAAAAAGCATCAGTCCTAACATCCTAATCCTTGTTCCCCGCCAGAAACCTTCTGTCAAAATGAAAAGAGAGAAACAGTATTGGCGAAAATACAAATAACCAGTACAAAGGCCCCCCACATTGATAGCATCCGTAACCTAACAGACCGCTGTTTAAACTCAGTATGCAAAGCAGGGTTAATTGGAGACATCTATTTCCTTTCCTTCATCAGCTCACAATAGGATAAAAAATGAATCGACCTGTAGTTTAAGCTCAAACCGCAGAGAGCGACCAGCGCTTAAGAACCGCGTCCAAAATCGCGCGCTACAGTATGATCGTCTTAGCAATTTTCTTTGTGAAAAGGGATTTGTAAAAGGCAAAGTTGACAAGACATTGTTCATTAAGAAAGCAAAAGGTAATACTTTGTTTATCCAAGTCTATGTTGACGACATCATATTCGGTTCAACGAACGAAGATCTTTGTAAAGAATTCTCATTAATGATGCAAGGAGAGTTTGAGATGTCTATGATGGGAAAGATGAATTACTTTCTTGGACTTCATATCAAGCAACTAAAGGACGGTATATTCATCAACCAATCCAAGTATTGTAAAGAATTGTTGAAAAGATTCGACATGGATAGTTGCAAGGCTATGGCTACACCAATGGGATCCGGAACCTATGTTGATCAAGATGAATTGGGTGCTTCCATTGATATTACGAAGTATCGAGGTATGATTGGTTCTTTATTATATTTGACGGCAAGTCGCCCTGACATAATGTTTAGTGTGTGTTTATATGCTCGTTTTCAAGCAAATCCAAAGGAGTCACATCTCACCGCTATGAAAAGAATCATGAAGTATCTTAAGGGAACGACGAACGTTGGCCTATGGTATCCAAAAGGTAGTATGTGTAATTTGGTTGGTTATTCTGACGCGGATTATGCAGGTTGCAAAACTGATAGAAAAAGCACGAGTGGAACATGTCACATTTTAGGAAATGCTTTAGTTTCATGGTCCTGTAAGAAACAAGCGTGTGTTGCTCTTAGTACGGATGAAGCGGAATACATAGCAGTGGGTAGTTGTTGTGCTCAAAATCTTTGGCTAAAGCAACAATTAAGTGACTATGGAATCGATCTTGGATACATACCACTTCGATGCGATAACACAAGTGCAATTAATATTACAAAGAATCTCGTCATGCACTCAAGAACCAAACACATAGACATTCGACATCATTTTCTACATGATCATATGCTTAAAGGAGATGTTGAAGTCACATTTGTGGATACACATAATCAACTAGCGGACATTTTCACAAAACCACTCGCAAAAGAACAGTTTTTCAAGATTCGTCGAGAACTTGGCATTTTAGATGAAGGTGATCTATAACTCTTCAATATTTCTTCATTACATACTTAAATGAAGCCAAGGTACACAAAAGTTTAATTTTTTAAATATCTCGAGTGTTACTTAAAAATTGCTTTATGTTGAAAATGTGATATTTCGTGTTTTTACACTTACTTAATCTAATTTTTATAAACTTTATTTTTTCCTCAAAGTTGCCTTACTATGTCTATTAACATGTCAAACTTAAAATTTTTGGAAAAATCTCTTGAGTTATGCGCTGCAAAGCTGCTGGTTTTGGAAGTTTTGCCAGTGTAACCGGTTAACAAAGGGTAAGTAACCGGTTAACCTTTGTAATTTTGCCCCAGAACGTCATTTTCTCACGCTGTAACCGGTTAACAGATGATAAGTAACAGGTTACCACTGCTACCTTTTGAAAAAAAATTATTATATGTTACGTTATTTTTGTTGTTGTTCTGAATGTTTAATTGTTTTGGTTTATTTGTTGGTCAAAAGTGTTTAATAAAAAAAAAAGGTTGACTGCATCTAATTGTCATAAATTGCATTGAACCTATTTCCTCCACTCATTCTTCCACTCTTTCCAACTTCATCTCCTTTACTAAATTCAAAGGAAATTAAAACCCACTCTACTATATTTCATTCTCTACACCTCTCTCTAATCCGTTTTCAATTTTCGGATTCTCTCTCTCCAAACCCTAAAAAACCTCATCTTCCAAAAAGTTTCCAAAGCTTCCATGGCTCCTTCAAGGAAAGATAAAGGTAAGAAGAAAATGGGAGAAAGTTCTGACTCGGTTGAAGATCACCACATGCAACCTGTGAAACTTCGGAGAATGGATTTCAATGTCAGAATCAGAACTCTAATGCAGGCAAAATATGTAAATTTCTCAGCCTTTCCGAATCATAGTTTTACCTTTGAGACATTGTTGAAAGAATCTGGTGTTAAGGATTTAGTTTGTGAAGTTGGACCTTATTAGGGAATTTTACCATACTGTCACTTTTGGAAAAGATGAGTTAGATGAACCCTTACTTACTGCTACTGTTAAGAATAAGGAGATTTCAATGGATTTAGAAGAACTAGGTAAATGTTTGGGTGTTCCACATGATGGTGAGGAACTTCGTCAAGGTATTTTACCTAACACTAGGACTTGGAAAGATTTTGATAGTTTGGCATACTTTGTGGAAATTTCTAAAGGAACTTATGATGAATTTATTGCCAAACAACCGGCAAATGCTGGAAGGGTTCTTAAATATGTTGCTTTCTTGACTGTTAGTGACCGTATGCTACACTATATTTTGGCATACATTTTGGTTCCAAAGCACTCAAATCACTCCCAAGTAAGTGAGTTGGAAGTACAACTCATTAGGGCAATGAAAATGGGTCTAAAAATCAACTGGGCATATGTGATTTTTCATCACATGGAACATCAACTATCTCTTTCTGGCGGGTTACTGTATGCGAGAATTGTGTCAAAAATTCTGGAGTATAATAAGCTATTGCTCAAAAGGGAGCCGCAAAATCAAATGACTGCTAGGGCATGTGAAATCAATGCAACAACGGTTACTAAAAACACCGGAATTATTGTGGCACCTAATGGAACATACCGTTACAAAGATGAAGTGGCTGCCCCGGCTGTTGCTCCGGAAGGTGGGTTTACAAACGAATTTCTCTACAATGAAATTCAGAGCTTAAGGACAACAATGACCCAAAACCATCAACAAACCACCCGTGGCATAAAGTCTCTCAAGAAGCTATTCTGGTCCATGTTCCGCAACTAAGCCACTCATGAAGAAGAAAGAGGAAATGATGATGGTGAAGAGGAAGGAGAAGGAGATGATGATGAGGAAATGGAGGAATTTTCTGAAAGTGATTAATTGTTCTTGTTTTTTATGCTTTTAGTTTCTCTAAGTTTTAAGTTTAGTTCATTATGTTTCTAAGTTCTACATGTTTAAAACTTGCTAAGTTATATTGTGTTGGTTTGTACTTGATTGATAAGTTGGTACTTTCTTTGAACAAGTTTAATCTATTTAAGTATTTTGTTATAATTTATGTATTAATCTATTTATGTGTGTTAGTAGTCTTTGTCATCTCTAAGTTTTGTTCATACAACGTGTGATAAATTGTTCCAAAGCCTTTTTCCCTTTCCTTTTTGGTAATGACAAAGGGGGAGAAGATTATATTATGTTGTATGGTTTCTCTAACAAATTGTGCAGAATTTTAAAAGCTTTTTGAACATCCCTAAGAACATTGGATTTAGGGGGAGCATCATCTAAGGCGGAGCTTTCATTTGGTTAGAGAAACAATGGTGGAATTAACTTTCAAATATTGGGTTGTCATCATCAAAAAGGGGAGAATGTGAAGACATGGCTTCTCAAGAATTTTGATGAAGACAACATTGCTTATGTCATATACTATGCTTGCTTAAATGGAATTGGATCAAGGACTTTGAAACTACATTGAAGATTGAACAAAATTGCACATTGGTTCAAGTCTTGAAGAACTCTCAAGGATTAATCAAAGGTATAATCAATTACTCCTTAGCAATGTGCATACAAGTGTTCAAACTGGTCTTTATTCATGTCATGGTCATTAGGAAGTATTTTAGCATCAAAGAAAATGTTTCAGCTCTGTTTCTAACCAATTTTCTCAAAACTGTCTGCAAGTAACCGGTTACTGACAGAGTGTTAACCGGTTACTCTGAGTTTTTTTTCAAAAATAAAATGAACGTTGCATGAAGTAACCGGTTACCCACCTGGTGTTAACTGGTTACCACTGTTCCGGTTTGAAAAATATTTGCATCTCTTCAGAAAATTAATTTTAAATTATTCTTCTTGAAGCATGGCATCCTTTGACATATTGCAACCATTTGAGGAGGTGTTTGTGTGTTATATAAACTCTCATTGTTCATATTTCATTTCACCTCCTTGCTCAAAAATTTCAAACAATCATTCTTTTACTAAAACCTTCATTTTATCAAAGTGTTCTTAACAAACCTTCTAAAAGTGAGACCTTTGCATAAAATCTTCACACATACTGCATTTGTTTCATTTCAATTGTGTTGAACACTTGTATAACATTCTTAGAGTGATTGCTACAAAGGAGAAGATCAATTGTTAAATTGATATACATTCAAGAATCCAACTTTCTGCACTTATTCAAATAAAATTCAGATTTGTGAGATTTTGTTTACAACTTATTTTTAGTATTGTTAAAGATAAGTTTGTAAAGGTATCCTTGTTATCTGGATTGTGGATACAAGAGGTCCATTGTAAGATTTATTCTTGGTTGGACTTTAAAATTGTAAAATCCAAGAGGGTGTTCTTGGTGGTTGATTGTGAGTGACTTGTATAGAAAGACTAGGAAGAGTCTTGTAAAGTCAAAACAATAGTAAACTCTCTTTCATATTGAAAGGGGAGTGGAGTACTCTCGACCTGTGAGGGGAACCACTAGATGTCTTGGTGTTCTTTACTTTCCGCATTTACCGCTTTCCTCAATTAGAATTTTAGGAAAAGTAAAATTCAAATACCGTCAAAAATCCGGATAATTGTCTAAGAGCCTAATTCACCCCCCCCCCCCCCCCCCCTCTTAGGCACATTTATAACTTACAGTGTTGACATCCTCCGAGTGTACATCACCAAATGACTTTGAGGGCAAGAGTTACCCTTGTATTTTTCAAATTCGGGCACTTTGAACTTGTGCGGAACTTTCACATTAGGGACCAAACAAAGGTCTGCGGCGTCCTTTCCAAATAAATCCTGACCGCGAAGGGCTTGCAGTTCTTTCTGCATCTCCAGGAATTGTTCCTGGAACTCATTCATTCTGTCGAACATATTTTCGTTTCCACTAGAAGGTATCTGTGGAATCTGTCCTTCCGGGACAGTGTGTACCACGGGTGGTGGTATAGTCATTATGGCCAAGACTCTCGGTGCCTCCCAAAGTTTGTAACCTTCAGGAGTTGCTGTCATGCCCCTGACATCTTTGCTTTCCCGAAGTTTGTAACCTTCAGGCCTAGCGGCTCCTGCTGAAGTTTCTGGATCTTCAGTGATCGGCGGAATATATCCTTCTGGGATATAGTTAATAGGCATGCCCCAGGGACGATCTTTCGGCATTTTGTACCTAGGATCATACTTTTCCACTATGGGCGCCGAGGTGATCTCTGAGATCACGGTCCTTTGTTGTTGCATCTGAGCTTCTGCTAGAGCTTGCATGTCGTTATGAAGCTTTCTCAAATCCTCTTTCAGAGTGTCGATCTCTTCCCTCAACTCTCTGTTCTCTTCCTCGAGATCATCCATATTTTTCTCACGATTGGCCCGAGTATTGTACGAATGAGACAGTTTGACTCTAGAATCGAGATGCAAACGTGAAATTCATAGGTAAGAAGAATGTATTACGTGAGAATGATGAATGATATGCAATGATTATATTAATTAAATTTTTTGTTTAATCAAAATAAACTTCGACAATTAGATTGCAAATATCAAACAGTGGGGAAACCCCATTTTATTGAATTCAAAGATTGCGGAAATGGAAATACAGTCATTTACAAAGTGCTGTAAAAGGAAATCTAACTTATGGATCCTGAGTCTTCTCTGAGGAGGGCTCAGGTGTTGGTTCTGATACTTTCCTTTTCTTTGACCGGGGCTCTTGGGTCATTGTCGGGTTGTCATTCCTTTGCCAAGTGAAAGGAGTGAGTAAACTCCTTTGGTCATCCTGATTTTCTACAGCAAGTTGCTCTAAAATCTCAATCAGAGCATCCTTTTCTTTTAATAGTTGTTGTACTTTCTTGCACTCCACATTAAGAATACGGTACTTGTTCCTCCAAGACCTCTTCTCCTGCTAAACTTTGTTGAAAGTAACCTGAAGTTTTTCCATATCAGACATAAAGTAAAGGACAGGGTCCCTTAATGGAAGAACTTCCTGACGAGGGTAAGGCATCCTCAGCTTGAGAGCTCTAGTTTGTACACAGTGGAGATAAGGCTCCACCGAGACATAGTCTGGTTTTCCTAGAGACTTTCTTCCTTTCCTGTGAATGTGTTTCTAGGCATGCACTATTTCTGTCTTTAGTGCTCTGTCATTTTCTCCTTCCTTGAAGAAAAGACCTTCCAGATGAGCATTGCGCGGGACATGCCTCATCGGGTATCCAAATTGACGACGAACTAAAACTGGATGATAGTTGATTCCTCCCTTAGTTCTTATAAGGGGTACATTTGGGAAATTTCCACAACGGTCGATGATTCTGATCCCGTCATAGATTCGATTGTACCAATCGATGTCAGAGTTGGTAAGAGACATGATTCTCTGCGACCAACGTAAAGTATTCTTTTGATCCCAAAATGCATCAGACTTGGGTAAGTGAGAAATGAACCATTTGTATAGCAGGGGTACACAGCATGTGATCATTTCTCCGCTATACAAATTCCTTAAGTGTACAGAATGATAAGCATCTGCGAGCAAGGTTGGTACAGGGTTTCCAATCAGAAAAATCTTAATGGCATTGATATCGACGAAGTTATCGATGTTGGGAAACAAAAATAACCCGTAGGTGAGCAAAACAAAGATGCTTTCGAAAGCGGCCACGTTCCCTATACTAGCAAAGTATAGAGCTTTCTTTGTCAAGAACTGGGCTGGCAAACCCTGGATTCCACCCTTAGTGGTCATGTGAGTCCTGCCCTCTGACTCGTCCAAATAAATTGCTCTTGCAATGGTTTGATCCTTTGGAATCTCTTCTAGTCTAGAAAAGGGAGCTTGGTCAGTAATATACAAATCAGTCAGGTGAGAGTACTCCTCCAGTGTTGGTGCTAGTTGATAATCTGGGAATGTGAAACAGTGATAGACCGGATCGTAGAACTGGATTAGTGTAGACAGGATTCCTTCGATTGCACGGACCCTTAACAGAGACAGGAGTCCTCCGTACTTGGCTCTGAAAGCCTCAGGGTTGGTTATCATCCTCGCCAGACCTCTTAAATCCTCTAATTTGGGAACCTTAAAGGTGTACTTGTGAGTTTTTCTTCTACCGAAATCCATTAGCGCAATCTCTTTATCTGACATTTGCAATCATTGTCATAGTTTAATTTGAAAAAGAGAGACTAGAAGAGAAGATTTTTCTTTGTTTTAATGTTTTTTAAATGAATGCATGAATGCAACACACAAAAACATAGAAAAAACATGGGGTCAAAGGGTCGGTGTCATGAAGTCAGGGCTCTACCCATCCCCAAAGGTTTATACTGGTGATTTTTGTACCTGTCAGCAAAATCATTGACCCCTCTGGGGATAACAACAGCAAGCGGATCGCCAACGAGCTGATGTATCTTAGAGTGATCTCATATGAAGGTAGTATCGCGTGACAACTATTTCTGATAGCTTCCGCACTACAAAATGGTTTCAGTCTACTAAAAACCTCAGGTTCTCAGATAACCCAATCGACCACACTACTTTCAACAACCGAAGTCGTATAGGCAATGCATCTGCAAAGGGAGTCTCCACTGAGTTTGATGGTCGACCGGGGACTCTTAACTGGGATTCACTCCGCGTAAGATTACCTGTATAATGACATCACTTATCTTAGGTGTATACTCAATCTTTCCACATGCGGCATCACACGCATTCCCATTAGCAGAAAAATAAACACATATATCAATTAGGAAAAGCAGTATATATATTTGTCTTAATCATCCTAGACCTCTAGTCTTATGATCCTATACAGACAATGACTCCCCAGCAGAGTCGCCATTTCTGCGGTACTGCATGAACTTAAGGTTTCTCTCAAAAAGGTGCAAGAAAGAACAAGCTCCCACTGTGGTCGCCACTCTTCGGTGGCGGCCACAGTGAAAATGACTTGTTCAAGGTTTCTACCTAAAAAAAGTAAGAAAGAATGGCTCCCACTGTGGTCGACACTCTTCTGTGGTGGCCACAGTGAAAATGACTTGTTCAAGGTTTCTACCTAAAAAAAGTAAGAAAGAACGGCTCCCATTGTGGTCGCCACTCTTCTGTAGTGCGACTATCGCTTTGGTACTACAGTTCAATTCATTTTTTATCCTGTTGAGCTGATTAAGGAAGGGAAATAGATGTCTCCAATTAACCCTGCTTGCAAACTGAGGTTAAACAGTCAAAACTGTTGGTTTACAGATGCTATCAAAAGGGGGGTTCTTCTTTAGAGTTATTTGCTTAAAAACAATGTATAGGCTATTGGTAAGGTGTTAGGTCTGATGCTTTTCGATTGATGTATGAAGGTACGGGATTTTGGGTTTTTGATCAATATGCTCGCTAAGATTTTGCAATCTTATGCCTACGTATTCCCGAAATAGGGAAATCAGAGCGATCGTAGTTCCTCCTATTCTATGGGAGGAAAAAGGTTGTTTTGGTGTCTTGTTCAAAGCCCAAGATTGAAGCTAAAGGTGGTTTGTATCTTGTTCAAAGCCCAAGATGTGAAGCTAAAGGGTTTGACTGATAGAGAATTTGTCATCTCAAAAGAGGAGTTGTTGATGTTTGTATGTTGTGAGCAAGGCACAAATTTGATGCTAAAAGATTGATTGACTCAACCGGGGTTTCCTTATACAAAGCCTAATAGGAGGCTAGAAGTTTGACTTTTCCAGGGGAAATGCTCTTTCTGTCTTGTACAAAGCCCAAGATTGAGGCTAAAAGGGATTTTGACTCCGTTGGGGAGCAAGTATCTTATATAAACCCCAAGATGGAGGCTGAAAAGGTTCGACTCAACAAGAGAGTATTTTTATCTATCTTGTATAAAGCCCAAGACGGAGGCTAAGAAAGGTTGACTCAACAAGAGAGTCTTGAACAGGTGATCGACTCAGCAAGAGAGTCTGAAGGTTGTTTGACTCAATAAGATAGTCTTTTATACTCAACAAGAGAGTGATTTGCTATCTCGTACGAAGCCCGAGATGGAGGCTAAAAGGAAATTGACTCAACAAGAGAGTCTTTTATACTCAACAATAGAGTGATTTGCTATCTCGTACAAAGCTCGAGATGGAGGCTAAAAGGAAATTGACTCAACAAGAGAGTCTTTTATACTCAACAAGAGAGTGTTTTATATATCTCGTACGAAGCCCGAGATTGAGGCTGAAGAGGGATTGACTCAATAAGAGAGTCCTTTATACTCAACAAGAGAGTGATTATTATATGTCTTGTATAAAGCCCAAGACGGAGGCTAAGAAAGGTTGACTCAACAAAAGAGTCTGAAAAGGTTTGATCCGCTAGGGGGAATCATTTGTACAAAGCCCAAGAGGAGGTTGTCTTACTGCTGAGGATTTTTGAGATCCTGAAGCATGTCCAAGTGTGGGGAACTCTCATGAGAGAGACTGGGTTTCTGCTGGAGATTGATCCAGAGTGGTCGGTGTTTTTCCTATGTTTGAAAGGAACTTGAGAATGTCTTTGAGACTCAAGAGTTTCAGACTGTCCAAGTCTAGAGTTTTATCTTTTGTACAATGCCCAAGAGGAGGCGCGGGCATTAAGGGATGAGTGTCAACCCTACAATGGCCGGAGTTTTGACGCTGAAAAGACTGCTCTAGGAAAGGATGACTAAGTCATGTCTTATACCTTTAAGAGGTCGTCAGGGTCCTTGTATTAAGCCCAAGAGAAGGCATGAGAACTTCTAAGAAGCCGAAGGGTCCTTGTACAACGCCCAAGAGGAGGCGGGGATGCTTTTAAGAAGCCTGTGGGTCCCCAAACCAAGAGAAGTTCAAGAAATGCAATTCACCGAGAAGAGATCATTCTAGGAAAGTTCGAGGATTTGGAAGAAACTCAAGAGATGCCATTCACGGAGAAAAGATCATCTATGGGGAGTTAGAGTTTCTTTGACAATTTCTAAGGGTGACAGTCTGAGAAAAGGTTCACCGAGAATACTACCTTTCTCTTTGTTCCATATTGTTTAACCCCAAGAGGAGGGAAGACTGTATCTGGAATCCTACGGGGGATCTAGTTTTGTTTGTATTTAAGAGTGACCAACAGGGCTTTACCTAGTTCTAGACGTAGTTGTCGGGGAAAACTCCAAATAACTATACTAGTATTACACAGTGGATATATGACAAGTATATAAAAGGATGTGAAAGAAGACTTACAGTGAAGCAGTCCCACAATACAGTTATATATATGAAAGCGGTAAATGAAAGCGGATAGACACTTACCCGTTGTAGAGCTTCCATACTGTTTGGTTAGTTGTTCAACAAAGAAATTAAAGAAAGTTGTGATAACAAGATATATTTGCATTCAATATCAAAGGAGAAAATGCTTTGAAAATATTATTGGGGCTTACAGCTCGAGGAGAGGCCCAAGTTTTAACGATGATTGCACCGTTGTTTTTAAAAACTGTACAAAGGGACTTATACAATAGGTGAGGCCCAACAAGTTTTTATGTACAAGGGGATGGGTCTTACACTCTATTAGAGGCTCAAAGATTTTGAAAAGAAAAGAAATGGGGCTTACAACACGAGGGGAGACCCAGATGATTTGTTTTTGAACTTTTAACGCAGAGGGACTTATACAATGTCTGAGGCCCAAAATGGTTTTGGTTAAAAGGGGATTGGGTCTTACACTCTATTAGAGGCCCAAAGAGTTATTTAAAGAAAAGACATAGGACTTACAACACGAGGGTAGGCCCAGATAGTTCTCGTTTTGAAATGGCGATCGCGCCGAGATTTTTGAAATCGCAGTGGGTCTTATACAATAACTGAGGCCCAAATTATTTTGGTTTCAAAAAGGATTGGGTCTTACACTCTATTAGAGGCCCAAAGAGTTTGAAAAAGTTTGATGAGGGTCGAATTAATCAAAACCCTAATTTGTTTTCAAAATGTATTTTAATTGAATAAAAATTCAATTAAAATTATCAAAATTGTTAAACATGTGTGAAAACAAATTGTGATCTTGGATCAATGTTTCAAAAATCATGTTTCTATCCACAAAATGATTGGAAATCAATTAAGTTTGGAAAATCAAGGGAGAAAAAACATTTTAAATGTTGAAAAACAAATAAAATATTAATTCTTTGTAAAAATATCAAGTATATGAAATAATTAATATTTTTGGGATTTTTTGGTAAAATAAAATATTTTAGCATTTTTTTGAATTATTAAAAAAAGAATCAACTCAAAATCATTAAAAACCAGAGAGAAATTAATTTTTGAATCAATTAAATAAAATCACAAAATTCAAATATTTGAATTTTCAAAAAAAGCGCCAAGAACATGGCAAGAACACGCGCCACGCTCTGTTTCTGCAGATTTGCATTTTCTATCCAATCTCACTGAATACTTGATGATATCATGCAATCTACATATCAATCTGCTCGTTTTCACCTCGCGATCATGTCTATGGTCTTTAATTTCATTTATTTTAAGCATGGAATAAGAAATCAAAGAGAAACCTCAAGAACCCTAAAATTTTCATGAAGGCTCAGAGATTCCATACACGATTCAAACAAAGCAATTGATTGAGGGTAAACACTCTATGCATGATTATGAATATATGGCCAAATTATTGTGCAGCAAAATATGTATGGATCATAGAGTTAGAAGAGCTCAGGCTTACCTCTTGCAGCTGGTGATCGTGTTTTGTGTTAGAGGTGTTGCAAACTGGTTCCAATGATTTGCACAGCTTCCTTAGGTGCCAAGTGATGTGTCTGAATGCTTTGAATGAATGGAAATGATCTGGAACTTGAGATGGCACCCCAACTGCAAATCTGTCAAGAACTTGAGCAATTGGCTGGTGATTTTGAGAATCTGATGTTCCAGATGTGATTTTGTGTTATGGATCACTTCTATATGATGTTTATGAGGGGTGTGTGTGATTGGTTTGGTTGGAATTGCTCTCAAACTCAAAACCTGATAGTGACTTGCTTTGGAAGGCAAATTTGGAAGTGAGAAGGTGATTTTGAGGAAAGTATCTATTTGATGGCTTTGGTGTACTCAAACTGAGCACAAATGAGCTCTATTTATAGTAGAGCAAGTTTGTTTTGCAAGCAATAGTGAATGTCAACTGCTGCAGAAGTTTGGCAAATGTTGATCAATAGGAATCCAAGTCTCCTCTAGCCATTGACTAGTGGTTAGAGCACAGGCTGCTGGTTCCCTAGTTCTTGGATAAGTCTTGACTGAATTCAGTTGGAAAGGGCTCAGTCCATGCCACCTTGGTGCATCCATTAAATGCTCCAAACCAAAATTGGAGTCTTGTCCCTCTTTTAGGCATTTCTAGGTTTGGCATGCTACTTTTGGTTCCAAGGACTTGGGAGGCTGATGGATCAGTGTTTGTCCCTCCTTGGTATCCCCCTGAGGTGTTCAGGTGGATAAACTTGTTTGTCATTTGAAAAATTTGCTCAAATCGAGTAAAATGCACAAATCTGCCTTGCTATGACAGTTTGCAGCAAGGCACATTGTCATTGTCATATCGCATTGCTTAAGTGGAGTTTCATGGAGTTCTTGGCCATTTTGGAAAGCTCTTATATGATACAACACATGTGTGATCATAGTTTGTCTTGATACTTTTTAGATCCAAGTGAAAAATCCCCCTACTTTTGAAAAAAAAAAAAGACAGATTCGGACTTAGTGAAAATTTCCCTAAGTGTTGGAAAAAGTGGCATTTCATGTTTTCAGCCATTTTGATCCAACCATAACTCAAAATCCAAGATGAATTGGAATGAGGTGTAGTTGACACTTTTAAAGTATGCCATGAGAGCTACAAATCCATCTTTGGATCAGCCCAAATGGTTGCTTGGATCTCAAGTTATGATCTTTGGAAGTTGGCACCCTAGCCACTTTGTTCCATAACTTAGAAAATTTCTAATTTTTTATGGTTACCCCTTTTACAAGTTATCCCACTTTTCTTGATTTTTCTTGATGAATGATGATTCCAATCACACATTAACATCATTTTAGGGTCAAAGAACCATAATTATGAAAAATATCAAAAAGTCAAACTTTGACTTTTGTGCATAGTTGACTTTTTATCAGATGAGTTCCAAACTGTGCGATCCTCTATGAAATCAAGTCCTTGACCTAAATCAAACTTGATGGATTGATTTCAATAGGTGTTATAGGATGTATTGAATCATGTCCCAAGGTACATTTGACTTTTCTCGTGAAACCCTAACTGTGGTTCTGATGAACTTGAAACTTGTGAATCAAGCTTCTTGGATCAATCCATTGGTGCAAATGGATCAATGTAGCGTGTTAGAGACCCTTAAATCCTCTCTTGAGGTCTTGGCTCATGTTTTGTCCTAAAAGTCAACTTAGGGGTGAATTAGGTCAAGAAACCCTAATTCCCGATTTTTTATGAATGCATCCCCTAAGGCTAAATCTTGATGATGGGGTTTATGATGTCCCTTGGAGCATATTAGGTTGTGCTTTGAAGCATTTGGCTCATGCCTAGAGGAAAATTTCCATCTGGAGGCCCCGGTCGACCAAGACCCTAATTTGGTGACACTGGCGATCTTGAGGCTTAATCCACTTGGAATCTTGCAACATTGTGCTTGATTCTTGGTGTGGGAGTCCTCTTGATCCATTGTGGATGTTTGAGAGGTTTAGACAAGTTGAAGATCATGTTATTCCTTGATTGATCCTTTGTCTAAGAGCTCTGAGAGGGCTTGAAACCCTACGTTTGATTGTAGTGGATGCTCACCCATCTTTGGGGAGACTAATGAGGTATGATGGTTCATCCATATTATGATGATGATTTGCACAATGATGGGAAATCTTAGTGGTCAAAATTTGGGGTATGACACTTGTCAAGGAAGTTTATTGACAAAAGAAACTGAGACCAGTTCCGTGGCTGAAGACCCGAATCGAGGGGAAGTTTATATCAAAAACTAAGACCAATTCCTTGGCTGATGACCAGGATCGAGGGGAAGTTTATTTAAGAAACTAAGACCAGTTCCGTGGCTAAAAACCAGGATCGAGGGGAAGTTTATTTCAGAAACTGAGACCAGTTCCATGGCTGAAGACCACGATCGAGGGGAAGTTTTTACCTTTTCTAAGTATCATTGCTTAGCAAAAGAAGATGGATGAGCAGGCTGCCATTCATAACCACCATCAAAATTTTCGGTATTCTGATACTTAATCCTCTTGCACCCCGAATGCCCGAATACCTTCGTCATTCACACCTTCGGGTCCAAGAAGATTAAATAGGGGCATCTGTCATACCCCAAATTTTGACCACCAAGATTTACTATCATTGTGAAAATCATCATCACAATATGGATGAACCATCATGCCTCATCAATCTCCTCAAAGATGGTTGAGCATTCACTACAATCAAAGATTAGGGTTTTGAGCCCTCTCAGAGCACTTAGACAAAGGATCAATCAAGAAATGACATGATATTCAACTTTTCTAACCTCTCAAACACCTACAAAGGATCAAGAGGACTCCCACATCAAGAATCAAGCACAAAGTTGCAACATTCCAAGAGGATCGAGCCTCAAGATCGCATGTGTCACCAAATTCGGGTTTTGGTCGACTGAGGCCTCCAGCTGAAAATTTACTCTGAGCATGAGCCAATGCCTCAATGAATGGCCCAACAAGCTCAAAAGGATCTCAAGAACCCATCCACAATGGCAAAATCACCCTGAGGGTCTATCTATCAAAAAATCAGGAATTAGGGTTTTGACCTAATTCAACCCTTGAGTTAACTTGTGAAGTGAGGCATGGCTTGAAGCTTCAAAATGAACTTCAAAGACCTCAAATAAATCATATTGACATATTTACAAGATGTGATTAACTCAAAGAACTCAAATAATAAACCACAAGAACTCAAAACTATCTGATCACAAATTATGGTTTCTGATGGAAAATGTCAACCCTACCCTTGACTGTTGGCCTACCCTTGATCTCAAACCTTGGGGAGGGGTCCAAGACATTCCTAAATACCCTTGAAGGTCATCCATGAAGTTTAATTGAGCCCAAGTATTGATTTCACAAAAGGATCACAAAGTCAAAATTTCATCTGCTGAAAAAGTCAACCGTACAAAAATCCAAGTTTGACTTTTTGGATTTTTGGTCAACCAAGGTGTAGTACCCTAAATTTTGACCAGTGTTTCTATTTTCTGTGGCCAGGGGGTGTCTTTTCATGTCATTTGGGCTTTTGGGGGTTTTGTTTAGGCTTATTTTGGGTATTTATATAAATTAGAAATTTAAAGGTTTTTAGTCTAATTTAAAATTTAAATATTTATGGTTAACTGTTTTTGTTTGAAAAGTTTGGTCTCCTTTTTTAGATAGATTAGATAGTAATCAGGATTTTATTTTTGAGTTAATTATTTTTTATTGTTATTGATTTATTAATTAGATCTATTGTTTTTTTGTTTTGTTTTTCTTAAAAAAGGGCATTAGATTTAAGTTTGAGTATACTATTTTTAATTGTTAATTAAGAATTTTTTTTTTAAGTTTTAAAATTTAATTATATGTTATTAATCATTAATTAGGGTTTAGGTTAGGAAGGACCAGGTGATTATTATTTTATTATTATTTCATTTTTATTAATATAGTTATTGATTATTATTTTATTCACTTATTAAGACTGTTTGGGTGATTGTATTTATTTTTATATCAATCTTTATAATGGGCATCTATTTTATGTTTTATTTTTGTTTTTTGTACGTTTGTGGACATGTCAACTTTTATTATTTTTTTTTTAATTATTTTTTTTATTTTTTATTTTTTTTTATTTTTATTGTGGGTCAAAATGTTGACCCAAGTCTTCTTCTTCCTCTAACCCTAATCTGCGCAGAGAAAAGGAAATGAGCCAAACAAATCAAATCGTATCAATCAACAGATTTCTCATTAACTAATTCTACAATCAGATTACTGATCAAATCAAATCATTTCATTAATTTTTGAATCAAAATTACAAACCAAATCAAAAATTACAATCAAATTACATCAGATTCTTCCTAAATCAAAACCTAATCTAATCAATCTAATTTCTAAAACCTAATTCAAATGCCTATATAAACTAAAGCTAAATTCAGGAAAAAAAACCCTAGACCCTAAGCACACGAATTGCTGTGAATCTCCTGAAACCTTTACTCAAAGCTCTTGCGAATAAAGGACTAGGGTTCACCATCAGAACCCTACAATCCTTGAGCTTAGCCACCTGCAAAACAAAGAAGACAAAGGGGTTAGAGATCGGAGAGGGATAAGTGGAAATCGGAGCAGCTTAATACGGGCACGGCAGAGGAGGTAAAAGCACTTAGCTTTTTATCACCGTTTGTTTTCCTTTTTTGGTTGTGGTTTGTTGCGATTCTGGTTGTCGTAGGGGTTCTGGGTTTTGTTAGGGTTAGGGATCTTAAGAGGGTTAGGGTTCTTGGGGTTAGGGCTAGGGTTTGTAACTAAGAACCCTAGGGTTCATCGTTAGGGTAGGGTTCATCCAAACCCAGGTTAGGGTTCTTCACGCTTTTGGATTTTTGGGTTGGGAGAGTGGGAGATAGGGTTAGGGTTCATCGTATGAACCCTAGGGTTCATCTGAAGAACCCAGAAAAGGAGGGGTTGGGTTGAGGGTTTGAAGTTTCTGATGAATGCTCATCGGGAAACTGGGTTTTGAGGGCGGTTGGTGGTGGCCGGAGGCCGTTTGGGGGGTGGTCGGAGAGAGAGGCGAGAGTTTGAGGAGTAGAGAGAGGGAGAGAATTAGAGAGAGAAAGCGAAGTGAGAAGTGAAGGGGGTCTGAGAGAGAATGGGGTTATGTACCTCCCCGTGCGACCTTGGATATACGCCAAGTGTCCCTTCCCTACACCGCCCAGATCGTTTGACTACCTTAGTCAATGGGAACTTCCCTTACGTATGTGCACCGTGAGTCTCTTTTGACTCTCCATCTAGACCATTCGTTTTTCTTACCTAGGATAGTAATCATGATCTAAGGCCAAGATTCCAAGCCCTGAAAGCCCTCCGATCGTGATCGTGCGTCCCAGGGAGAGTCAACCTCTGACTCTCTTCAGCGTAGGCCTCTCCATCATCAGCAGGCCCCAGGCGCGTTGGGCCTCTCCCTTTGCTAATTACACACCCAGATGGCAGGCCCATCACTAGGTTCAGTAAAAACGCACCCCTCTGGTTTTTTTATTCAATTAAATTATTAACATAATTTAATTAGTATTTGGGTTTTATAATTTTAATTTAGGATTTAGAAGTAGGGTTTTAGGGTTAATTTAATCAATTAAATTAATAACTTAATTTAATTGTTTAATTAGGTTAATTTTTTTATTTATTAGGGTTTTTTATCAATTAAATTAATAACTTAATTTAATTTTTTAATTAGGTTTTATTAGGGTTTTTTATCAATTAAATTATAACTTAATTTAATTGTTTAATTAGGTTAAGTTTTTAATTTAGGGTTTTTTATGCAATTAAATTAATAACTTAATTTAATTGTTTAATTAGGTTTTTATTAGGGTTTTTTATCAATTAAATTAATAAATTAATTTAATTGTTTAGTTGGGTTAAGTTTTTTAATTTAGGGTTTTTTATGCAATTAAATTAATAACTTAATTTAATTGTTTAATTAGGTTAATTTTTTTATTTATTAGGGTTTTTTATCAATTAAATTAATAACTTAATTTAATTGTTTAATTAGGTTTTTATTAGGGCTTTTATCAATTAAATTAATAACTTAATTTAATTGTTTAATTAGGTTAAGTTTTTTAATTTAGGGTTTTTTATGCAATTAAATTAATAACTTAATTTAATTGTTTAATTAGGTTTTTATTAGGGTTTTTTATCAATTAAATTAATAACTTAATTTAATTGTTTAGTTGGGTTAAGTTTTTTAATTTAGGGTTTTTTATGCAATTAAATTAATAACTTAATTTAATTGTTTAATTAGGTTAATTTTTTTATTAGGGTTTTTTATTAATTAAATTAATAACTTAATTTAATTGTTTAATTAGGTTAATTTTTTTATTAGGGTTTTTTATCAATTAAATTAATAACTTAATTTAATTGTTTAATTAGGTTTTTATTAGGGTCTTAATAAATAGTTTAATATATTTAAAACAATTTATTTTTTAAATGGGGATTTAATTTTGTTTAGAATTTTTATTGAGGAATTTTTGGGTTAATTGTGGGGTTGGATTTAAATTCATATTTCATACATTCAACATATTTGGTTTTTTTCTTTAAAGAAAATAGGAATTGATTTTATTCTTAATTTTAGTATTGGTTTTTATTTGGAAAATTTGGGTTTTGGGGGCAAAAATAAATTTAATTTAATTTTTGGGGATTAAAATTATGTTATTTTAGGATTTATATTGGATTTAAGAATCATTTTTTTGGGATAATTTGGGGGAATTGTTTTTGCTATATTTTTAGCATAAATGGTATTTTGGGTCTTATTAAATTGTATGGAAGTTAAGGATTTTATTCTTCTTAAAAATAAGGGATATAAAGGGATTTTTTAAGGATTTAAAATTTGGGATAAAACTCTTTTTTTCGAGAGTATAAATAAAGGATAGGATTTTGGGATAAAACTCTCCATCCGAGAGTATAAACAATAGATAAGTGATTAAGGGATAAAACTCTCCATCTGAGAGTATAAACAAAGGATAAGGGATTTAAGGGATAGAACTCCTTGTCTAGGAGTATAAATATAGATTAAGGGATATAACTCCTTATCTAGGAGTATAAATAATAGATTAAGGGATAAAACTCCTTATCTAGGAGTATAAATAGGGATAGAACTCTTTATCCAAGAGTATAAACAGTGGATTAGGTTTTGGGATTAGGATTAGGGGGTAGGAATAGGGGAGGTGAAATACGGTTACTCTGATCCTTCAAAATTGAAGGTACGTAGGCATAGGGTTGTAAACCCTAACGAGTATAATAATAAAAAACTTAGGATTCTTTTATAAAATAAATAAAAAGTTAGACGACAAACAAACATACCCTAAAATCTAAGGAGGATCCCATTGAGTACAATGGAAGTGAGGGGTGCTTAACACTTTCCCCTCACTTAACCGACTCCCGAACCGTAGGAATCTCTGCCCTTGGGATTAAGGATTTTTAGGTTTATCATTATTTTCCTTAAAAAATATGATGGCGACTCGATATTTTTGACACAAGGTTCCTTAACCCTAAAACAATGTTAATGTGTGGTTTGAATAATCATTCCTCAAGAAAAATCCAAGAAAGTGAGTTAACTTGTAAATGGGGTAACCATAAAAAAACTTAGAATTTTTCTAAGTTATGGAACAAAGTGGCTAGGGGACCAACTTTGCAAGGCCATATCTCCCAAACCCTAAAGCCTTTTTCTCCCATTCAAAGCTCAGATTGAAGTTCATGTTACATACTTCAAATATGTCAACTAGACCTCATTCCAATTCATCATGGATTTTGAGTTATTGTTTGAGCAAAATCACAAAAAAACACGAAAATGACATTTTTCCAACACTTAGTGAAATTTTCACTAAGTCAGAATCTGCCTTATTTTTTCCAAAATGTAGAGGAATTTTTCATTGTAATTCAGGTTGATTCAAAACCAAAGTTGGACATCATGTTGAAATAAGATATATCAACTTTCCAAAATAACCAAGAACTCCATCAAACTCCACCTGAGCTAGGGGTTATGACAGCTGCAACATGCCTTGCTGCAAACTATTTTGCAAGGCAGATTTGTATATTAGGGCTTGAATTGATCAAATTATTCAAGAACAAACATGGTTATCCATCTGCACACCTCAGAGGGAGACCAAGTAGGAACAAACACTGATCCACAAGCCTCCCAAGTCTTTGGAACTAGGGGTGGCATCCCTAAAAGATAAAGATGCCTCAAGACTCCAATTTTCTTTTGAGGCATTCAATGGATGCATAGAGCTGGCATGTATCAGTCCATGATCAGCCAAATGAGTCAAGATAAGCTCATACAACAGAGAACCATAGGCTTGTGCTCTAATCTTAAGTCAATGGCTAGAGGAGACTTGAGATTCCATTTGATCACAATTGGCCAAAGGCCTGCTGCAGTTGCCACACATTGTTGCTTGCAAAACAAACTTGACACGCTATAAATAGGCCTCATTTGTGATCAGTTTAAACACACCAAAGGTCCTAAACAGATGCCTTTCTCAAAATCACCACTTTCACTCCAATTTTGCCTTCTAACTCAAGTCACCATCGGGTTTTGAGTTTGAGAGAAATTTCAACCAAACCAATCACACACACACCTCACATATAACATATAGAAGTGATCCAAACTCTTACATAACATCTGGAACATCAAATTCACAAAATCACCAGCCAATTGCTCAAGTTCTTGACAGATTTGCAGTTGAGGTGCCACAACCAGTTCCAGATCATTTCCATACATTCCAAGCATTCAAACACACTCATTGGCACCTAAGGAAGCTGTCCAGATAATTGGAACCTAGCTGTAACACCTCCATCACCAAACTCGATCACCAGCTGCAAGAGGTAAGCATGAACTCTTCAAACTCCATGATGCATGCATATTTTACTGCACAATAATTTTGCCACATGTTCATAATCATGTATGGAGCGATAACCCTCAATCAATTGCCATGAATCAATCGTGTATGGAATTTCATTGTGTTCATGCTGAAATTAGGGTTCTTGAGGTTTTCTTCTGATTTCTCACTCAACATTTAATATAAATGCAATTAATCTATATGGTTGTGATCCTTGTTCAAAAGCAAACAAGATTGGTGTTTGAATCGTACAAAACCATTGAGAAATCATGGAGAAAAGTGAGAAAGTGAGAAAACAAGTTTGAATCGTGCAGAAACAGGGCACGCGGGCAAGAACTTGGTGTTCTTGGCGCCCTTTTTTAAATTTTCAAATTTTTTAATTTTATTTATTTTTGTTAACTGATTCAAAAATTAATTTCTCTCTGAATATTATGTTTTTGAATTGATTCTTTTTCTCAAAATTCATAAAAATGTTAAATTATTTTATTTTACAAAAAAATCCAATTTATATTATTTATTTAATATAGTTAGAATTTTTGTAATTAATTTCATTTTAATTGTTTTTAAACATTTTTAAATGGAATTCTCACTTTGATCTTTCAAAACCAATTGAATTTCAAACTCTCATGTAATTAAACATGATTTTTCAAAATATTTTTCAAAGTGTACAACTTGTTTTTGAATATATTTGGTATTTTATATTATTTTTTTTCATTTAATTTCCTTTGAAAAATAACATTTTTATTCAAAATTAGGGTTTCCTCTTGATTTTAAATTTTAAACACTTTGGGCCTCTAATAGAGTGTAAAACCCAATCCTTTGTAAATACAAACCTTTTTGGGCCTCAGATGTTGTATAAGTCCCACTGTATTTTCAAAATCACGGCGCGATCATCGCCTTTTAAAACAAAATCATCTGGGCCTCCCCTCGTGTTGTAAGTTTCATCTTTCTTTTTCAAAACATCTTTTGGGCCTCTTGAAAGAGTGTAAGCCCCAACCCTTTTGTAAATAAACCTCTTTGAGCCTCAGTCATTGTATAAGTCCCAGCACAGTTTACAAAACAACGGTGCGATCACTGTTAAATCTTTTGGGCCTCTCCTTCAGTGTAAGCCCCAAGAATCTTTTCAAAAACAACTTCCCTTTTGATTTAGATTCAAATATACATGTTGTTATCAAAACTTTCTTTAATTTATTTGAACAACTAACAATACAGCATGGAAGCTTACTCACCTGTAAGTTTTTATCAGCTTTCTTTTACATGCTTTAATATATATAACTGTATTGCGGGAAGCTGCTCCCCTGTAAGTCCTTCTTTCATACCCTTTTAAATACTTGTCATATATCAACTGTCTATATACCAGTATATTTATTTAGAGTTTTCCCCGACAACTAGGTCTAGAACTAGGTAAAGCCTGTTGGTCACTCTTAAATACAGTCAAAACTAGATCCCCATAGAACTTCCAGATACAGTCTTGCCTTCTCTTGGGCTTAAACAATATGGAACAAAGGGAAAGGCATTATTCTTCGTGAAACTTTTCTCAGGCTGTCACTATTAGAAATTGTCAAAGAAATTTTACTCCCTAGAGGTGATCTATTCTTGGTGAATAACATCTCTTGAGTTTCTTCAAACCTCAGAACTTTCACTAAATGATCTATTCTCGGTGAATAGCATTTCTTGAACTTTTCTTGGTTTGGGACCCACAGGCTTCCTAAAAGCATCCCCCGCCTCCTCTTGGGCTTTGTATAAGGACCCTCCGGCTTCTTAGAAGTTCCCATGCCTTCTCTTGGGCTTAATACAAGGACCCTGAAGACCTCCTAAAGGTATAAGACAAAACTTATTCATCCTTTGCTAGAGCAGTCTTTCCCGTGTCAAATCTCAGACCAATTTAGGGTTGATTCTCATCCCTTAAAACACTTGCCTCCTCTTGGACATCATACAAAGATAAACTCTTTCATATCAGTAGACTTGGACAGTCTAAATCCCCTCTTGAGTCTCAAAGACATTCTCAAGTTTCCTACAAACATAGGAGAAACCCTGGTCATTTTTTATCAATCTCCAGTAGAGATAAAACCCATGGGTTCTAAAACCCAGTCTCTCTCCTAAAAAGTTCCCCAGCCAGGATCAGTTTATCATCAGTATAACACTATCCCAAATCAGAACCTCAAGGCATCTGATATCTTCTGTAACCATCAGCAAGAGTTGATTCCCCATTTGGACCTACCTCGGGATCTCAATAATCCCCAGCAATAGATAGCCTCCTCTTAGGCTTTGTACAATGATCTTTCCTCAGCATAGTCAGCCTCCTCTTGGGCTTTGTACAATGATTCTCCCCAGCGGAGCTAACCTTTTCAGACTTTCTTGTTGAGTCAATCAACTTTCAGACTCTCTTGTTGAGTCAATCACCTTTCAACACTCTCTTGTTGAGTCAACCCCTTTTTAGCCTAAATCTTGGGCTTTGTACAAGATAGATAAAACCATTCCCTTGTTGAGACAATCTTTTCCAGCCCCCTCTTAGGCTTGGTGTAAAGATTTCCCCTAGCAGAAGTGTAGCCTCCTCTTAGGATTTGTATAATGATTTCTCCAGCTTGTTCAGCCACAATCCTAGGCTTTGTACAGGACAGATAAAATCACTCTCTTGTTTAGTCAAACCCTTTTAGCCTCAATCTTGGGCTTTGTACAAGACATAAATCTTCATAACCTTCTCTTAAGCTTGGGGTAAATATCTTCCCCAGCAGAGTCAATTCCTCCCAGCCTTCTTTTAGCTTTGAGAAATAATTTCCTAAGCAGAGTCAAGCTTATTTCAGCCTCAATCTTGGGCTTTGTACAAGACAGATAATACTTTACAATAGAGTAAAACCCCTTTCAGTCTTAATCTTGGGCTTTGTACAAGACACCTAAAATATCCTCAGTCGAGTCATTTTAGCCTCAATCTTGGGCTTTGTACAAGACAGATAATGAGTTCTTTCCCACAGAGTCAGTTTCTTTTCAACCTCGATCTTGAGCTTTGTACAAGACACATACAAACCCTCCCCAACGGAGTCGAAACCACTTTTAGCCTCAATCTTGGGCTTTGTACAAGACAGACAGAACATTTTCCCAAAAAAGTCAAACTTTTAGCCTCCTCTTAGGCTTTGTATAACGATATCCCCAAAGAGTCAGTCTCTTTTTTTAGCCTCAATCTTGGGCTTTGTATAAGACACAGATAAACACTCTCTTGTTGAGTCAGTCAATCCCAGCCTCCTCTTAGGCTTTGTATAAGGGCTTCCCTAGTGGAGTCAATCAACCTCTTAGCTTCAATCTTGGGCTTTGAACAAGACACCAAAACATATTTTTCCTCCCTTAGAATAGGAGGAACTACGATTGCTTTGATTTCCATGTTTCATTTAAACGAGAATACGTAGGCATAAGAATGCGAAATCTTAGCGAGCATACCAAACAAACACTCTAGGTCCAGTACCTTCACACATCAATCAAATCTGAGGTCCAACACCTCACCAAAATCATCAAAAACTCACTTACTCACTCATATTTACCAAGAAACTTTCCCAACCCATTAACAGATAAACACCATCAAGTACAAAGCGAGACCTAAAGCTAACATCCTGTGGATAACCACATATAGGATGGGTAATTGACAACTCCCTATTGTATAACCTGACCCCGGACCCCCCAATCTATTTAAGCGTTTGTTCAGTTAAACATTCGCATGCAAGGTTAGTTTTAGATAGCTTCCCTTTTCCTTCCAGCTTCACGGGATAAATAAGAAATCAGAAAGTAGCACCCCCCCTCCTCGTTGTGAGGAGAAAACCCAAATTCCGAGATAAGGTAGTCGCGTCACCGATAAAAATTACGCGCTACAAGATGGAGTTTTATTTGAGCTTAGAATGGGAGAAAAAGGCCTTGTGGTTTAGGAGTTATGACCTTGCAAAGTTGGTACAAAATCACTTTTGTTCCATAACTTAGAAAAATGTTGGTTTCTTATGGTTTCCCCTTTTGCAAAAAACCTCACTTTTCTTGATTTTTATTAATGAATGATGATCAATACCATACATTAACATTAATTTTTACTTAGGGGAACCATATTTGTGAAAAATTCCAAAAATTCAAACTTGATTTTGTGCACAGTTGACTTTTTATCAAATGAAATCCAAACCGTGTGATCCTTTGTGAAATCAAGTCCTTGATCTAAATCAAACCTAATGTATGGATTCCATAGGTGTTGTAGGGTGTATTGAATCATGTCCCAAGGTTAGGGAGCATGTCTTGGTCAAAAGTCAAAGGTACAGTTGATTTTTCCTTCAAAACCCTAATTATGGTCCAGATGAAATTAAAACTTGTGAATCAAGCTTCTTGGATTAATCCTTTGTTACAAATGGATCAATGTAGTTTATTTGAGGCCCTCAAATCATGTCTTGAGGTCTTGGCTCATGTATTGCATCAAAAGTCAACTTAGGGGTGAATTAGGTCAAGAAACCCTAATTCCTGATTTTTTATGAATGCATCCCCTGAGGCTAATTTGACTTGATGATTGGGTCCATGAGGTCCCTTGGAGTATCTTGGGTTGTGCTTTGAAGCATTGGCTCATGTCCAGAGGAAAATTTCCATCTGGAGGCCTTGGTCGACCAAAATCTTAATTTGATGATACTGGTGATCTCGAGGCTTGATCCACTTGGAATGCTGTAACTTTGTGCTTGATTCTTAATGTGGGAGTCCTCTTGATCCCTTATGGGTGTTTGAGGAGTTAGACAAGTTGAAGATCGTGTAATTTCTTGATTGATCTTTTATCTAAGTGCTCTGAGAGGGCTCAAAACCCTAATTCTTGGTTGTAGTGAAAGCTCAACAATCCTTGAGGAAATTGATGAGGCATGATGGTACATCCATATTGTGGTAATGATCCTCACAATGATGGGAAATATTGGTGGTCAAAATTTGGGGTATGACAGTTCAGTGTTGTGGACACTTCTAATTTGTTGCCAATTATTATTTGTTACCTTGCTCATACTCATTTTAAACAAAGATTACATAGAAGTGTTCAATCTAAACTTCTTCACTCCCTATGGGTACGATATATAACGCCCCATTTTTATTTAATTATTATTTATGAATATAATAGTGAGTTGTTGTAGTTGATTGTATGTATGTTGTGTATTTGTTATGTTATATGTACCCGTAGTGAAGGGTAGTGGCCTTAAGATTGAGTCTTGAGGGTCGTAGGGGTGTATGACCGAAAACGAAGGAGTTGGTAGTGTGGAGACTAAAATTAGTTAGATTTATTTAATTAATAATTGTTTAACCATAGTGTAAAATGGACGTTAGTAGAATGATATAATTGAGGAGAATTATTATTATTAGTATTTAGTTGGTTCCAAAAATATTAATAATAATATAAGGGAATAAGTTGGAAAATGAGAGGTGTAGTGAGTAGAAGGGCATAGTGGTAATTGTATGAAGATTAAGTGAGGGCAAATGAGGCAATTCATTATTTGGAGTATACGTGAGAATGAGAGAGTGGGAAGTCATTATTCATTCTACGTAAAAGTGAACGAAAGTTGGAGAGCAAAAGGGAGAAGAGGCTAGGGCAAGAAGAAGGTGAGGAACCCATTGAGGAAGAGGGAAGCTCATCAATACAAGGTAAGGGTGGGATTTCTTTAATCACTCAAGGGTTAGATGATGTAGGTATGTGGGTAGGAATCATTAGGTTGATGCCATAGATTGTTGTTTGTGGATTAATTGGGGTTTTTGGGAAGAATCTATAACTAAAATGTTTGGGATTGATGAAATTGTTGTATTCGAATTGTTGTGATTGTTGTGAATAATGTATATGTGGTGTAAATGGGTTTTAATGACTTAAACTGGGGTTATTTGGGTGAAAAATGCAATTTAAAGGTGTGAAATCGCAGTGGGAGAAGTGCTGTCATCGCAGGCACTTTTGGCTGAATCGCAGAGCCCGCTCTAGCCCGCTTAGCACGGTCCCTTCGGGCAGCTCATTTTAAAAACTTCGAAAATTCATAACTTTTGACTCGTAAATTCGTTTGGGTCGCCGTTCGAATCGTTGGAAAGCTGACTTTATGTACTTTATGTTAAAATTATTTTCAATGATAGATTTCCAACTATTCAATGTGCCATATGTGTTTCCGTGTGGGTTCCGATGTGTTGAAATGTGAAATGTGGGAGTTAGTCATAGGAATGTGTGTTGTGATTTTTGCTTATGATGTTGCGTGATGTTGTTGATAAGTTGTTATAGCATACCATGTGATTGTAATCGTTGTTGCTTATAATGTTGTGTGATGGTATTGTTGACTAGTAATGATATGAGGTGTTGTGACTTAAAGGATAAATGTAATAGTTGTTGTTTATGAAGTTGCATGATGTTGTTGTTGAGTTGTTGTGGTGTAACTTGTAAATGCACTAGCTGTTACTTATGCGGTAATATGATGATGACATTGAGTTGTTACGGCATGTTATGTGGTAGGCATGTTTTGATGAGCTATATGCATGTTTCGATAAATGGGTGTTGATTGTCGGGTGGTATTGGCATGATGATGAATATGTTATGTCCGTGCATGAGTCGTTGTTGCATGTTGTCATTGATGGTGCATGGTATGTGCATAGTTGTGGGATGGCGTGCCCAGGTGGGGTGTTATCGTCTATCCGAATTCCTTGATGGAATTGTTGTTATTGGCGTGATTGTGTGCCCATATGAGGTGTAAGCAATCATAGTTGTTGGTGCGATCATGAAATAAGGGTCGTACGTGACCATGAAACAGGGGTCGTTGGTGTGATCATGAGATAGGGATCATACTTGGCCATGAAACAGGGGTCGAGAGTTCCGACGGGAACTGTGATCATGAAACAGGGATCGATATTGGTACCACATGCATTGAGTCTAGTTGGTGTCTCATTGCATTCGTTGATAGTTGTGTTGCATTATGCTTTGTGTGATTATCTGTGTTTGTGTTGAAGTGTGTGATTCTCGTTGGAAGTTGTGATTAGGTGAACTACTTGATGATTTATACTCTTATATTTATATCATCTTTCTCTTTTGTTTGATTTGAGAATCTCACCCCTTCTGTTTGAATGTTGCCTCCACGTGGGTAACGTGCAGATAATCAGGAGTAGTGTGGATGTCGTGGTCGGTGAAGACGAGGTGCTTCACTTTAGTTTGGAGTCTGCTCTGATATGTAACATTGGGAGTCGGGAACGCTATATGCATGATTTTACTTTGTTAAAGAATTACAGTTGCCTTTACATTTTTGAAAACTAATATTTTGATTAATTGAAACCGTTATATTAGGTTGATCACAATGAAGAATTTCCGCTGTGTAATAAAGATGATTTTTGGATGAAGTTGCATTAATATTTATTATATGTTACATGTCTTCTTGTGAGCAAGTTCTTGTTGAAAGTAATACCCTTTTTATTCCGAGTTGTTTCATTTTACTCTGATTTTTCGATTAAATTATTCAGGGGAATTTAGGGTGTTACACGATATCCTTACAATTATCACTTGCTGCAATAAAACATACATGTATACTTGCATGTAACACCATAGTTCATTAAAATACGCAACAAGATTTTGGCGTCGTTGCCGAGGAGTGCCAAGAAGTATTTTGAACCATTACATTGTTTATTTTTGTTTAAAGGTAGTATTTGAGCTTTTTACCATTTTCTGTAATCTGGTGTCACGACAGGTGTGGAGCTTCTGCATGCGCAGGTTGTTATCCCCAAAATATAGAGAAGATCCTGAACCTGAAAGATTATTTTGCACACGATTGAGCCTGAAAGATTACTTTAAGAGTGGGTACAAGAAGACGTAATCATGATTGGGCCTGACATCATTTGCATAACTTATGACAAGGCTCGTAGCATCAGAGACTATGCAATTTTTGATCCTAATGCTATGAATACTGGAATCATCATGCCTGAGATAACTACTCCTCAGTTTGAATTCAAGCCTATGATGTTTTAGATATTACAAGTTATTGGGCAATATTCAGGATCTACTCATGATGATCTTCATCTTCACTTAAGACAATTTATAGAGGTTGCTAGTAATTTCAAGATCCCAAGTGTGACGGATGACATATTCAAGTTGAGGCTCTTTCCATACTCTTTAAAGGATAGAGCCAAAAGTTGGTCGAATTCCTTATAGCCAAATTCCATTTATACTTGTAATACATTGGCTGAAAAATTTCTATCCAAGTATTTCCCTCCTATCAAGAATGGAAAAATGAGAAATGAGATCACTTCATTTAACCAAGGAGAAGATGAGTCACTGTTTGGTGCAGGGGAAAAATTTAAAGAGTTGCTTAGACAATGTACTCACCATGGGATACCTATTTGTATTCAGCTTGAGACATTTTACAATGGACTAATTCCATCTTCAAGAAATATGTTAGATGCTTCTAGTGGTGGAGCGTTATTGTCCAAATCATATGAGGAAGGATACAAGCTGATTAAGAGTATCAAGGCCAACACTTACCAATGGCCCGTTACTAAGGCTGGAGGAAGTACAACATCAAAGAAACCTGCTGGTGTTCATGAAGTTTCTGAATCTAATGCTCTGGCTTCTCAAATATCTTAGATTCATCAGATGATGAAGAATATGATGACAACCCATGAAGTGGCCAAATCTGAGCCAATTAAGGTGGTTACTAACGCGACTGCAATTGCTTGTGTGTACTGTGGAGGTGCACACTTATTTGAAGAATGTTCATAAAACCATGTATCTGTTAACTGCGTTGGCAAAAATAACTATAACAACCCCTACAACAACACTTACAATCCAGGTTGGTGCAACCATCCTAATTTTTCATGGAGCAATACTCAAAATCAACTCAACAAACCCCAAGCAACACAACACACTCAAGCACCACAAGTTCCACCCGGTTATTCTGCACCCAACCATCAAAAAAATCAAGCAAGAAATCAGCTGGAGAATGTTCTAAAATCCTTCATTCAAGAGGCCAAAACTCAATTTCAAACGCAAGGAGCAAGTATGAAGAACCTTGAAAATCAAGTGGGTCAAATTGCTACTGCTCTTAGCACTAGAAACATGGGAACTCTTCCCAGTTCTACTGAAGCCTCTGCCACTACCTTAGGGGTCAAGAATGTTGAGACTTGCAAGGTTATCAAACTTAGGAGTGGTAAAGAATATGAAGGATCAACAAGTCAACAGTCAAGTGGATATCTGACACCACAAGACAACACTGAAGAAAAGGAATCCACTAATTAGGAACCGACCTCAGGGGAACAACAAGGAAACAGTGACAAGGGGAGAAACAAAGGTGAGGCTGCTAAAGCGGAAAAGAAGAAAAAAGTCATGCCTGAAGTTGAAAAGACATCAACCATGTCACGTGAGAGACCACCACCACCTTTTCCTTAAAGAATTAAGAAAGCTAAGGAAGAACAGCATTTTGGAAAATTTATGGAGATTTTAAAGCAACTGCATATCAATATTCCTCTAATTGAATCCATACAAAAAATGCCAAACTACTCCAAATTTATAAAGGATGTGCTCACCAAAAGAAAAAGAGTAGGTGAATTTTCTACTGTTGCTTTAACATAAGAATGTAGTCAGCTCGTGCAAGGAACACTACCACCAAAGCTGGAGTATCCTAGCAGTTTCACAATCCCATGTAATATTGGAGAGTCATTATGTGGCAGGGCTCTGTGTGACCTTGGTGCAAGTATAAATCTGATGCCCCTATCTATCTTTAAGAAGCTGGGTATTGGGGAAACTCGACCTATAACAATCATACTTCAGTTGGCTGATAGAAGCATCTGTTATCCCCAAGGAAAAATTGAAGACGTGTTAGTAAGGGTTGATAAGTTTGTGTTTCCATCTGACTTCATCATCATGGATTTCAACGCTGATGAGGATATTGTTATCCTTTTAGGAAGACATTTCCTTGCTACTGGAAGAACATTAATTGATGTGGAAAAAGAAGGGTTGACAATGCATGTTAATGGACAACAAGTTGTGTTCAACATGTTGAATGCTTTGCAATACCCCGAAGAGGACGTAACTGAATGTTCAATGATCTCCAACTGAGAGACCATTATTCACAAAAGTCTTCTTGAATTAACTGATGTTTTGGAGCAAGAATTGGGAAGACTAAAGGAAGATGAGCATTTGAAAGAAGGAATCTTAACTGGGCCATTGTGCAAACCAGTAGGAAAAGAAGAACCATAGGAATCTTAACTGGTAAGGACCTTGCGAGGAAGAACTAAACTCTAGTTTCTTCCCGGGGCAATTTATCATTTGCACAAGTATCTCTTTCAGCATCTTAGTGGGGATTAGAGTCTCTACGCCCTGAGATTATTTCTCTAACTCAACACTTGGTTGAATGCATGGTCGCCGACCTTGGGGCGATTTTGCAGCCTTTTTAAAAACCTTGCAACAATTGGAACATTTTCACCCTCCATTGTGTGTTTCGAGGGAGTAGGTTCGGCCAAATCAATTTCTCAAAAATGGGAAAATTGTCTCCCTGCAAGAGTATCCTTATATATATATATATATATATATATATATATATATAACACCCTAATTATCACTAAAATATAAAGGAACTATATTTGTTTCATCATCGTGGAGGTAGGCATCATTGAACTGCGTTAACATATATTAGTCATATTCCTTATCTTTTACTTTAGTTTCTTTGTAATCTTATATATTGTTTTTGTTCTAACACATGTATATATCTTTTATTGGTAATTGAGATTCATTAGAAATTTTGAAGACAAACAAAATACAATTAAATATGATAAGGTATCTGATCTACTAAAAACAATATAGTTTGTATGTTATCTCATACTCTGATGGTGGAGGGGTGTTAAAAGCTTTTCGATTTAATCTGTGAATACTATAAACTTCCTTGAATAAGTCACATTTCTCAACTTCGAATTTAAAGCACAAGTTTTATATCTTTTTTAGAAGTAAAACTTTATTATTAACGAGACTATAAGGGATACTCTAACTCCTACAAAATGTTGAATCTAAAATGAACATCATAATGAAAAGCAGCTACCCACCTTCTATGAAAGGTTGCAAGAATTCCACCCAATCATATGCTCGAAAGTTGAACAAATTAATCCAAAATCACAAAAGAGGTGTTGATATTGGTACAACATACCCTATAATCCAACAAGTTATATTGATTTGATCAAAATGACAATTACATATGATGGTGTGCTAGTTAAACAATAAGTAATAGCACAAACGGTTAATTGAAACTCAATATACTAATAAAATCTCCATTTGTGATCATATTGTAGTGTTCCAGCATAAGAGAATCTTCTGTCTGTGTGCCTTTCTAGCCATTGTTACAGTTCTCACAATAACAATGGAAGCAATGTTAAGATTGAGCAAATCAGCAGAACTAGATTTTTTGTGAACCGCTATCTGTAAAAACATTGTACGAAATTGGAATGCCATATTGGAAGATTCACCTATCCCACTTTGAAAGCTATATTAGAAGATCCACCCATGCCACTTTTAAAGCATAAAACTCCAAAAGAGATATCTACACGATGAAAGAGATAGACCTTGAAGATATTTTCAATAACACTATCATTATCAATTAATATCGTGCCTTCAAATATCTAAAATTAAAAAAAAAAATTATATTAAGGTTTCAAATCAATCTCAAAGCATAATCTTCAAAATATTTTGGACAAAAAAAAATCAAAGCTAAATATGTCAAATGACCACCATTTTAGTTGTTTTCCCTCTTTTCCCTCTCCACCTATATAAACAACAACATATGTATAAGTCATACAGAAGAATTAAGATCAAACTTTACATAAAATTTATCTTTAATACATGTTTATAGATATAGTGAATTGTCTATACTTAACAATATATGAAAATTTACACTAAAAACTTAAACCATACTAAAATAACCAATAATAGATTAAATAATAAGAAAACAATAATTATCAACACAACACTAAAACACAACATATCATGTAAAATATATTAGGAGACTAGAAGTCAGCTAAAAATACATAGATTGAAGTTTAAACTAAAGTATTACATTAAATTAAAGTATTGTCACTCAGAAATAAAAAAAAAATTGAAATTGAATACTCTTTATAATAAAATTTGTCATTAGATTATTTGTTTTATTTTTATACTAGTAGGTATTATATATTATTATAAATATTTTTTCAAGATCTTACTTAATAATTTATATTATGATTTATATAATAAAAGTACTATGAATCTAAAAAATCTGTTACCCGTTACCAATCACTAATTGAACCCGGTCAAAGAGATGGAATAACATGTATATTTGAAATAAAAACATTAAATTTATATTTAAATAAAGATGTAAATATAAATGGAAAATCACAACATGTTTGATGCTTACAACGTTACCCTTATTTAATCAAGGAAATCACGGTCGTTGAAAATTATGCTGAAATTTTGAAAAAAAACACATAAATCTAAGAACAAAATAAAGAGTTGAAATGTAAGATATCTTTGACGATTTCCAATCAATCATGCCTGTGATGGTGGACCATATATCAATTTTCGTTTTGACGCTCATAG
Source organism: Lathyrus tuberosus (assembly GCA_022829125.1). Taxonomy (NCBI): domain Eukaryota; kingdom Viridiplantae; phylum Streptophyta; class Magnoliopsida; order Fabales; family Fabaceae; genus Lathyrus; species Lathyrus tuberosus. The sequence goes on along the minus strand of JALAZF010000651.1, from coordinate 1,557,861 downwards.
ATCTACGAGAAAGAAAATGATACCACTTAAATAGGATAAAATTATTTAAAATATATCAAATCACTTTAATAACACAAAAAGATGATAAATTACCTGGGATTTTCGTGTAGATATTGTCGCTTTTAAGTAGAATGAAGTTGAGCACACTTGTTGAGTCTTTGAAGACATATCATCATAATTGATTCAATACTTGAAAGATATATGTTGAACAAATCTCTAATATGAAGAAGTGGCTGATAGAAATGCAGCCGATTAAACGAATACTTAAACGGCGCTAGTCCTCTCTGCTTTGATCAAAGTGGTGAGCGCAGCCACTTTTATAAAGGAAAGGGTATGTTAAAACTAGGGTTACTTTTTATTTTATTTAATTCTATAATATAATAAATAAAATATTATTTTTTTGTTAACAAAATAAATATAATTTTTTAGACAACAAAATCATATATTGAAATAACGGTTAAATAAAAAAAATACTTTCTAAATATTTTCAAAATTGTGTTTAACAACATTTTTTTGCATACTGGTCCCCTAAACTATTAGTTCACAATATTAGTTTCTCATGTTAACTTTTACTATTAAAGGATGACATGGCTGCCATGTAGTCAATTTTTATGAAACTAATGATAATAAGACATTGATTAAATGGCTAGCTATAATGAAATTCTTTAACTTTTAAAAAATTCAAATAAAATTAAAAAATTCATCTTTCTCGTCTAAATCATCATCCAATCTCAGAAAAAATTAAACAAAATCCATCATCACTCTTTTTTCTCCTTTCTAATAAAATTAAGAGATTAATTGTTATGCATTGTCAGTGAAAAAATTTTATACTGTCAATGCATCACAACCATCCGTTGCTATTACTTTTCATGTGATTAAAATAAAAGTCAAATATTTCAAATAAATGAGTGGTTGTGATTAACTGACAGTGTAAAAAATCTTTACACTGTCAGTGCATATCAATTAAATGCTAAAATTAAAAATCACAAAATCCCCCCAAATGAAAACTCTAATCAAATCACCAAATTCCTAAATGCCAAAATATATTTTTGAAATTTAATTCACTCCCTCATTTTGGATTGAATTATGTTTTAGTTTAATACTTTTACGAGTTGGTGAATTTTGTGAAGTGTCAAAACATCTAAAATCACAAAATCCATAAATTCCCAAATGAAAAATCTAATCAAATATCTAAATCCCTAAATACTAAAATTGAAATTTACTTCACTCTTTCCTTATGGATTGGATTATGTTTTAATTTGATGCTTGATTGTTTGGTGAAATTTGGTGTTTTAAAGCAGATTTATTTTTGTTAGGAATGTCGATTATGGTCAATAAAGGTTAAGGAAAAGAGAAATGATTTTGTACTTGAGTTGATGATAAGAAATGTGAGTGTGTGTGCGCGCGCGCGCGAGTGTGAGTGCATCTGTGTGTGTGTGTGCGCGCCCGTGCGTGTGTGTGTATTTGTATGCGCGCGTGCGTGTGTGTGTTTCAGATGCATGAATTTCTACGATGGTGTGTGTGCGCCAGATGCATGAATTTTCACAAGGGGATAAGAATGTTATATCTTTAGCTCAAGTTTGTTTTCAATCTTTTATTGTTTCTAATTGTTGGACGAAAATCTAGTGGTGTAGTAATCCATCCTACCTTAACTCAAGCCACAATATAACTTTTAAAAACTTAAAAGTGTGTGTATAATTTTGATTTGATAGACAGTGTAGAGATTTTTCAAGTTTATGGTAAAATTATCTATATATTTTGATTTATTGAATATAAATCATTTGAGTGAATTGGTGAGAATATGTTAAATGTGCATTTTTAAATGGTAATCTGGAAGAAAAAGTGTATGCTCAGCAACTTGTTGGATATGTAGTAAGAGGAAACACATGTAGAGTTTACATAATGAATAAAGCATTTATATAGCTTGAAGCATGTGCCAAGAGCTTGTATAAGAAGTATGATTCTTATTTTGTGCTTAATGGTTTACAGAGATGTTCATTTGAGCACACACTTTTATTAAATATGTCTGGAGATGTTCTTATTTTCTTTTGGACTATGATAAACTATTTTGAAATGACAAATTTTTGTATAATGTCCTATTCTCTTGGAATTGAGGTCGTTTAACAAAATGATGGAATTTTTATTTCTTAAAAGAAGTATGTAAGGGGCATTTAAAAGAAATTCATAATGGGGGCATTCAAAGCCAATTTCCACGCATGTTGAAAAAAGGTTATAGTTTGGGGTTGGGATGACATTTTGTCATCACATGTTTTTACTCTTAAATTTATTTAATTTTAAGTACTTTTGGTATTAATGTATTTATGTATTCCTATGTTTTAATAAAAATTCCAAAAAATTGTATGAAAGATTTATCCAAGTCAAAAAATCACGGAAAAGATTAATTTAAGTATTTTTACTATGAAAATTACGATGATATAGGAGAATTAAAAAATACAATATGAAATTCTAGCCTATGCAGACAACAGATGTCCTACCACATATCAAGACATTGTGCTGCATAATCTTTTAAACTTAGAGGCGCAACAGCATACTGATACCTTGAATATCAGAACTGCACACACACAGATGTCACGACATCTGATCCAACATGTCAGTCAAGAACATTAACAAAACTGTAAATTGCAGAATGTTAAAATAAGACAGTAATTGTTAACCCAGTTCGGTGCAATTCACCTACATCTGGGGGATAGCAATCCAGGATGAAGACTTCACTAACTGTAGACTGTTACAAAGTTAAACTCCCACGTTTACAATTTTATCCCTAACATCTACCCCATGAACATCTTTACCAAGGCTAAACTCAATGATTTACAACCCTGATATGAGATACCCCACTCACACCCTAATCACAACCTGTGATATCTCTGTCTTCTGCCAATTCATAACTGTCGCGGTTTCTTGACCTACAAGTTATCTTGGACTTGCTTCAAAGTTTCATCCAATACAACAACCATTACCTACAGGTTTCTGGTTGTGTACATGTACCTATTCCTTCCACCCTGCATCCCATAATACAGAGTGGAGACTTACAACTCCTAAGAGAGCCAACGACTCTCAAACCCTAAACCCTTATTCAACACAAGAGAACTAGGTTACAAAGTTATAAGTGATACACAAGTTACATAAGGCTCCCCTAACCCTAGGTCTAAGTCTTCATATATATAGTCTTCTGTCTTGGGCTTTCTATCTCTGTCTTTGATCCAGTCTTTAGGAGCAAAACAAATCTTGAACAGATTTGTTACTGAATTAAACATGTTGAAGTAATAATCAGGATGTCAGGACATCTTCTTCAACATCTTTGACTTCTACAGTTATTTCTTTAACGTTAGGTTTTACCAAAAATTTGTCAAACATTAGGAGCTTTCAATCTCCCCCCTTTGACAAATTTTGGCTAAAACCTTCTCCCGGAATTCTTCACTGCCTATTGATAAGTATGAGAGGGAATTTGTAACATGCTCCCCCTCAATTCTTTGTCTTCCTTGAGGCATAAAAGAACTCACAGTAAGAAGCGAAGTTTAAGTTCGTAACACAAAGTACACAGCAAATGTAACTCAGGTCACAAGACACGACCTGCTTCACAACTCAGATAACAAGACACAAAAAAACAGAAATTAGTAAGTTAAGATGATAGAACATCGTCCTCCAACATTCTTGCACTGCCACTGCTCGAATGAACCCAAACACCAGAACACAATTCTTCTCCCCCTTTTTAGCCAAAACTTGGCAAAAGTGACCAAGACAGCTCCATATCCAGACGCAACTCATCCAGATCTTGAAGAATGCCATCAAACACTCTCTTGGAAAGGAATTATGAGACCAAGGAGTGTCACAACAATCCTATTTATAGCAGATAATTGCCTTTGAAAGAAACGAACCATCGAACAAAACACTGGTCAATTCAAAGCGCCAACAACTCTACTAAATGCACACCGGCCAAGACTGTTGACTGTTTCTCATTTTAAGAACATCGACCAAAGAACCCATTACATGCAGACATGTTATATAACAATGTCCTGACATCATGTCAGACATTGTCTATTCTTCCAGGATTCTTCTTCTGATTAGACCATGCAGAGAATTCTTCACAAATCTATGATCCCATTCTGCAAGAGAAAAATAAATTATCCCAGACTCAGTCAATGATTCTTAAGCATCCAATAAGAACCATTCAAGTATGCATTTCCAAGTTTCCCACAACTTGCAACAATACTCTAATGTCAAGACATCCTCCTTGACATCTCAGTTTGCTTGCGCACAAATGCAAACTGGATTTTCCACAGTAATGTCAAGCCATCCTCCTTGACATCTCAGTTTGCTTGACGTACAAATGCAAACTGGAACTTCAATAATAATGTCAAGCCATCTTGACATCTCAGTTTGCTTGACCCACAAATACAAACTGGAACTTCATCTCAGATCAAGAGGCCTCTCCCCCTGACCAAGGTAACTGGTGCTCCTCCACTGAATTCCCAAGCTAATGACTGGAAAACATAAGACGCATCTTCATGTCTTCAAGAGCGCACCCTCTGTTCAACACACCTGCTGAACGCAACCATTAACTCATTATTGTTCCCTCTGACAAGAAACAATAATTACTCACACATGATCAAAGTCATACATCCCATGAGTACGTGTATACCAACCATAACAAACTCTTGGCTTGAGATCAAAGTCTCATTGATCCCCCTCATTCCACAACCATCTTATACACCACACGAACTCCTCTTGAATTCTCATGTATAGATATCCCGTTGCTTGAGGCACAAACCAATTGAATTAGAATGCTTCACATTCCTCAAAGAGACGCACAGGGCCCCTTAGTTTGTTACCACGATGTCAGCTATCGTATGCATGCTCCAGAACTTCACAGCTGCTAAACTGATCCACTACTAGCATGACTTGCTCCAAGGGCTCCAATGTCGTATGCAAGATTTTCCACTGACCTCACCCAGCCAGCAATAGAGATAAACCCCGTAATCCAAGACAATCATTCCTATCATTCTCCCGTATGATAACTTAGAATACTTCTGATTTATGGTAAATCTCCACTTCTGAACGCATTCAGGAAATAGACTTTCATGCAATCAACACATGATCCACTTCAATCTTCACAAATACTTACATCCTCCTTCCAAGGAACCCTTATACTTCATCATTCTCCCGGATGATTATGTAGACACTTCTTGGACACGATGCAAGTAACCAGTTCATCACAGAACCTGAAATCCTTCACCAAGGATAACTAACCCAAAGATGTTCTAACATCAGTTAGGACATCTTCCACACATCACAGACACCACACACCATGGTTCTTGATATGTTCCACTACTGGACTTACTATCAGCATAGTAATCCACACTGAAGATCTTCACACAACACTGACCCACCAGCTTGAACAAAAAAGTCTTCAGGAACCCAGAGAGAAATAAACTCTCAACCACCAAAGAAGGTATGCTTCCATCCTCAACCCATAACTTCTACCACAAGCTCCCAGAGAACCAGAACCTTCACACAAATTCAACTAACTACTCTTGTACACAAGAGCAACCAGTTTCAACCATCCTGCTTGAACGCACATTGTGAAACCAATCAAATGCCACTTTTGATTGACCTCACTCATCTTCAGAACTCCCACAAGATACCCTGATCTACTAATGAAACCAGATCTTCAAGTCACACGAACTACTTGCCCTATAGCAAGACATCTTGGATCCATCAAGCCTCTTAGTCATATAACATCTTCTCATCCACAGCTCCCGCAAATTGCACGAGATAGATCTTTTTGAAGAATCCATCACTCTCATTTTCCTGTAGATCACCTTATCTTAAGCTGATGTGCCACATCACTAGCTGAGACTTCTGATGTTAAGCTAGATGTCAAAACATTATGACATTCAACTGTTGAATTCAGCTCTTCCTTCTGCCACTTAGAAGAACCTCCTCCCTTTGCACATGCTCTCACAGACTTGATTCAACAACCAAGTTTTGAGTAGACAACCTCCATTCTGCTTTAAAACTCCAAAGACTTCAAACCTGCCACATCTGAATCTTTAGAAAATAAGTAGTCCACAACTACCCCATAGCAATACCAAAGAATGCCACTTCCCTTAGTAGAGCCATCAGTAGAAAGCCAGAGATAACTGCCACTTATCCTCGACCTTCACAACCAGAGCAAACACTATGCTCCAAAGCACCTGGATCAAAAATAAACTGGCCCAAACTGTAACCATCAAGATTATGATGTCTTCATAGTCTTCCATCTTCATCTTCAACAGCATCACCATCTGGACAAGTCATTCAAAATACTTTCCAGGAAACAGACGCTAAGCCAATAATCCCAGGTCAACACCTAGGAGACTTTTGAGGGAATGCAAAACCCCTCCCAGGATTCTACAATCCTCTGATGAAAAGATGTTAGAACATCTGACAGAACATCCTCAATCTTGACTTTCAAGGATAATCAATTAAATACTTGTGGATTCCACAAATAACAATTGATCTTAAATCCTTGTGCAATAACCCTTCTTCACTGCTGCAGCTGAGCTCCACCAGATCATGTCATGAACACTTATAAAGTATTCAATCCTTTTTGCAAGTATCCTTTTCAAAGGACAATGTTGAGATACCAAGGCTGCCACCCTTGACTCAAGTAACTAAAATTTTCTCTGAACAAGTCTTAATTACCTCAACAACTCTTCAATCAGATTGGATCCACTCTTAGGGTCAAGAGAGATGAATCCTTCCTTGCTGTTTTTGGATGGTGAAAATAAATCACCTCCACGGTCTTCACTTTGTGTCTCAAGGAAACACCTTCTAGTCAGAAGAGTAACTAGAAGACTCCAGATACACGACATAGATGTTTTTATGAGTGGACTTGAGAGAATTCTCAAGTATCTTTGACAACCTAGCCGTTCAAACATCTATCAAACTCCTAGAGCAAGAACCTGATAAACTTTAACTCAACTCCTCTCCTCTTCAATTGACTCCAAACTGCACTAAGAAACCAAGTTTCTAAGTACCAAGTCACCATACCAGATATCTAACCACAACTTCCTTCACTCCATCGCTCCCGACTTTGGAATAAAAGAATACAGATATCCTCAAATATAGAGGCCGACGATTGAGACCTTCCACCAACTGTCTTCAGTAACAACTCCAGAATCCCATAATTCTAGAGCTCTTCCATCAGAAACACATGCAGCGGAACCACCAAGGAACAGATCCTGCTTGCCCTAATAAGATGTCATAACATCTTATAAGACACACCAACAAGAGAACTAGCCACTTCTCCTTTAGTTGTTGTAGAATCTCCTTAGCAACTTGAACAACCTCTGGGTTGCTCCCTTCGATCCAGAACATCCATCTCATCCATTAATACCCTTGGGTATGTCTGAGTTGATTGATCTGATCTCCAAAACTCCTCCTTGTTTAAACGCAAGAAAGTATCTCCCAAAGATCTCATCCAGAACCAGACAGGATGCCAGCTCTGATACCAATTGAAATTATGGCCTATGCAAACAGCAGATGTCCTACCACATGTCAAGACATTGTGCTGCATAATCTTTTAAACTTGGAGGTGCAACAGCAGACTGATACCTTGAATATCAGAACTGCACACACACAGATGTCACGACATCTGATCCAACATGTCAGTCAAGAACATTAACAAAACTGTAAATTGCAGAATGTTAAAATAAGACAGTAATTGTTAACCCAGTTCGGTGCAATTCACCTACATCTGGGGGATACCAATCCAGGATGAAGACTTCATTAACTGTAGACTGTTACAAACTTAAACTCCCACGTTTACAACTTTATCCCTAACATCTACCCCATGAACATCTTTACCAAGGCTAAACTCAATGATTTACAACCCTGATATGAGATACCCCACTCACACCCTAATCACAACCTGTGATATCTCTGTCTTCTGCCAATTCAGAACTGTCGCGGTTTCTTGACCTACAAGTTATCTTGGACTTGCTTCAAAGCTTCGTCCAATACAACAACCATTACCTACAGGTTTCTGGTTGTGTACATGTACCTATGCCTTCCACCCTGCATCCCATAATACAGAGTGGAGACTTACAACTCCTAAGAGCCAACGACTCTCAAACCCTAAACCCTTATTCAACACAAGAGAACTAGGTTACAAAGTTATAAGTGATACACAAGTTACATAAGGCTCCCCTAACCCTAGATCTAAGTCTTCATATATATAGTCTTCTGTCTTGGGCTTTCTATCTCTGTCTTTGATCCAGTCTTTAGGAGTAAAACAAATCTTGAACAGATTTGTTACTGAATTAAACCTGCTGAAGTAATAATCAGGATGTCAGGACATCTTCTTCAACATCTTTGACTTCTGCAGTTATTTCTTTAACGTTAGGTTTTACCAAAAATTTGTCAAACATTAGGAGCTTTCACAATCAATAATGATGTGTGTATATCTTATAATCGCACGATCCAACTGTAAATGATCAGAGTGACACTTTCAACATCATTGAGAACGGTCATAACTACAAGAATCACAAAACAAAACGATGATCTATTGGCGATAGACCTATAAAGCAAAACGCCGCAATCCAAACATTCTGCAAAAAAAATAGTGGCACTCTCTAAAGAAGGTGTGACACGATTCTCACAATGCCAAACTAACACATCAGGTTAAATGCAAAATAGCGGCACGGTTCGAGTAAATAGTGGTGTATTGGTACAAGTTCAGTTTTACTTCTGTGTAGTATTTTAATTATGTCTAGAGTTTCGTATCTCTAGTTATAGTAAAACAAGAGTAAAAAGAAAGCTAACTTCTAGGGATACAACTTTCATAAAGAATTCAAAGTCTAATTTGTATTGTAAAATGAAAGAAATTAAAGAGTAAAAATTTGACGTTGTTGTTAAGAAATGTGGTTGAGCCTAACTCAACCCTACAAAACTGGTTGGTAGAGTGAGGATTGCTCCCACTTATAAACACATGTTCATGTCATATATTGTCCGATGTGGGACTCTTAACACACCCCCTGGACATCTGAAGTGTGAAAATAAATGGTGGGTGGCCCGATAGCGGAAACCATAGAAGGTGGTCCACCGGATCTTAAATCATGCTCTTATACCATGTTAAAAAATGTGGTTGGGCCTAACTCAACCCTACAAAATCGGTTGGTAGAGTGAGGATTGCCCCCACTTATAAACACATATTCATGCCATATATTGTCCGATGTGAGACTCTTAACAGTTGTCACGATGTTTGATGGGTAAAATTAGGTTATTCTCTAAACTCTAAAAACCCAGTACAATGCCTAGTTAATGAGAAGCAAGACAAGAGTTTCAATTGTTCGATTGTTTCTACATCTTTGAATCTAATGAGAATGAAAAATGAAGGTTACCATTAGAATATTCATCTCTAATCATTAGTAAGTTTTTTAATTCGCTTTCAATTGTAAAAATCATGAATCTCTTAAGGGTGAGTGGATAGTTCATTTAGATTAGGTTCCCTATAGATGATTCTACCTTAAACATGTGTTGTATGTAATTCTATGTGGGTGCTTTTTTAATGAAACTTTGTTTATAATTATATAGTTTTATTTGTGTTTAATGTTTTCTCGCATCTACAAAATTGAAATAATTGATTTAGATAGCAACTATGACTTAGCGGTGAATTGTTCACCTGATTCGTAAAATTATGAGAATGTAATGATAGATTGTGTTAAGGCATGAATAGTAATGGACATTAGTCTAGTTTTACTTGCTTTAAAACCTATCATTGCGATTGGATACTTATAATGGTTGGAAGTTGATTTGACGAAGCAGGTAGTCTAGGGGTTGCGAGGTTGTAATTCTATGTTTTGTAATGTTATCTTCTTATTCTATGTGTCCTAAAATTTTCTTCGTTGTGATTGAAGTATTTAAGTAGCTGGAGAATGCTTTTATGAAGATGGTTGCCTTGCGATTGAAGACTTCCGGTAGCTGGGGTTACAAAATCGTAATTCTGTGTTTTATAAAAGTTTATAATTGAGATAGATTTGATAAAACACTAATCATATATATACTCACATTTAGGAATAGATGATTTGCTAAGAAAACTTAATCGCTTTTGTAATTATCTTCGTAAATCGTTAGTTAACATTTTTTTATTTACAATCACGAACTTAAACCAAACAATCACACTATGCATTCAAAGAAATATGACCTAAAGCTTTTAGATGTCTCTACCAACAAACTATAATATATGGGACAAGATATGAGGGTGGATCTGACTAACATTTTAATTTATTTTGAGAAGCTCGACAAGAAAAAATCAAACATTTTCTTTAGCTTCCATCAAATTAGATGAATGCACTAGAGACAAAGCCTTTGTACCTTAAAACATGGAAAGGTTGCAACAACACTTTCTCTCAAATGGATAGCAATATGAATTCTTCAACCACTAGTATCAGGTTCTTTAAGTCATTTTATTCATATGATATATTTAAGCTAACTTTGACAATAATTTGAAGTTGACAAAAATTGTCTTGTAAACCAAAACTGTATATGCTAGTATATTCTACGTTTCAACATTCGGTTGAAAATGAAATTCAATTAAAAATAAATTCAAAAAATAGTTCATTGATTAAACGATTCTACATCAACATAAAGGTTTATATCTTCCTTTTTATCAATTATCATTATGTCTTCTAACATCTAAAATATAACATAGTTACTACCATGTTACAGCTTTAAATCAATGTCTACACATAACTTTAAATGATTTAGACACATTAAAAAGGGAATCAATATCTAGTACTAAATTATTTAAACATTGAGATGTTGGTCATTCCATCTTTCCCATATATAACACTTGGATTTCTTATTTTGAATTTGAGTCACATGACTTGACCACCAAAATTTTATGAAAAAAATATTTGCTACCAGGCCACCAAAAGTTCTTCTCCAAGTCTTGATATATCTTCCAAGAACCAAGGTGAATGGTAAAATTGTTCTTATAAGCTTCTTTCAGAATTACTCTTCTCGATTTTGAATCATTTGGCACAGACATTCTCTAATTGAACAGAAGAACTCCATCCCCGACTCGAGTGAAAACTAAATGGTCAACTCAAACTCGCAACTCAGCATCTGACAACTAGCAATGCATTATCCTTTCCCTCATATCAGATGCGATACTCATCTGGCTGATTTGAATTTCTACCTGAGTACATGTGATCTGTAGATCAAGGTTTCATAATCTCTCCACCAATCATTCTCTAATATCATTAGCTGGGCCATATGCGTGTCTTTTTTGTAAGCGCATATGCCACCTTGTTAGCTTTTCCCTGGATGAAACTTCAACTCAAAGTCATAATCTTTCAAATACTTCATTCATCTCCACTGACGTATGTTCAACTCCTTTTACTCAAAGAGATACTTCAAACTCTTTGATCACTAAACATCTCAAAGTGTGCTCTGCATAGGTAATGTCGCTACACCTTGAGTGCAAAGATAATAACAGCTAGTTCAAGATCATGTGTCGGGTAATTTTCCTCATGAGTCTTTAACTGACGAGATGCATACGCTACCATTTGGCTATTCTGCATTAGAACACATATTAACCCTTTCTTTTGACGCATCACAAACTACTTCATATTTCTGGTTAGGGTGAGGAATCACTAGTACGGGAGCAAACGTTAATTTTTCTTTTAACTTGCGAAAACTTCATTCACAATCCGAATTACAATTGAAGGGAACTTACTTGTGATTGAGCCTTGTCAAAGGTAACGTCAACTGAGAGAGTTCCTTTATGAATCTTTGATAATACCTATGCATTCTCAGGTATTTCTCAAGTTATCATTACTTCTACCTTTGAGGGATCTAACACCACACCTCCTTAAGATATTAATTTGTTTGAGTTTGTCAAAAACATGGTTTAGACATTGTCTATGTGTCGATATATCTTTCCCATGCCTCGCAAAGATTTTATGTTACTCCTTCAAAAAACATCGTGATGGTTATCATGGCTTCCATGAATTTGTTGTGAGAAAATAATCTGTTTAGGAACTTATCCTCCAACAAGTTCTAGTTTGTCTCGTCGATGTGGGTTGATCTAGATATCACTCCTTTGATTTGATTATAAGATAGTGTGGGAAAATGGTAGGAATACCATCTCTTACTCATTTTCGGAGCTCCTAGCATACTAGTAATCGCAAAAGAATTAGCATACAAAATTTGCAATAATCTTGCTTTCATTTCGCTTTTTCAGACATTCCTTTGCGTTATAGAGAGATGAGCTAGACGTTTGGGAGTATGTTGACACGGTGTGTAACCATTGTTGTTGGTGTTATTGTTGATAACTTCAGCCATGGTTCCTTGTGTTGAGACATAAGAATCTTTTAGATCTAGCCTTTCTACTCTTTATTTCTTTTTCCTAATTTTACTAAGGTTTTGTGTGCATTTGTTTCGATTTCGGGATCGAATAACAATTTTTCTGTAAGAACCTTACCTCGTATAAACAAGTAAATACACACTGATTCTAAAGGTTAATAGGTTAGTGTTTATAAACAAAATATAAATATATTAATAGATATACACATGTATAAGTAATACTTAAAATAATAAAAAACCATGCTATATCATTAAAACTAGTGTGGTGAATTGTGGTTTTCTAGTTCTTTTTCACTTGTTTTTTATTAATGCACATAAGAAAAATCCAAATAGTTGTTTTCTCACTTTTCATGAATAAATTGGGGGTTTTGTAAGAGTTTCTTATGAATTAAGTCAATAAGTGATGACATGTTTAACGTAAATCTGACACTTATCAGCTACATAAAACATGTTTTCATGATGTGACCTGACATTGAAAGGTATTTGTCATTACTAGATCCAATAGGGTTAGGCTCAATATCTGCATGTATTGTAGTATGGATCGGTGTGGATCAAGTCTTGCTACTTAATAACTATTGAAACTTAATGTTCTGTGTTGGTTAATAGCTGATATATCATACTATTGGGTAATGCATTGATCTTACGATGTCGATACTGAAAGGAAATACGAATGAGAGCAACATGTGGTAATATTAATAGTTGAGTAGAGCAGCATATTACTTACCTATGGATGTGCATGATAGATACGTAATGACGAAATCTACCTCTAGCAAGATTTCTTACTCTTAACACCAAAATCACCATTTTACTTTTTGTCATTTATTTTTAGGATATTTACTTTCACGCATCACAACAAATACACAACCCTTCTCTACTTAAGATCTTAGAAACTTTTGAATGGTCCTTAAAATCACCAGTCTCTGTGGATACGATAGTCGTAAAACTTACTTTTGTTTCAAAACAAACAGAGTGAGACTTTCATTCCCCGTATCCACTATAGGATCTAAACTTGTAACATTCATTCTCTACACACTGACTATGGAATAGAGGTTGTAGCCACCCCTTCTCTTCTCATTTAGAGATTGCATTGATAATATTCTTGGGTGATCTCTTGGTTCCCATGGACTACCCCAACTCCCACGTTAGGTAGCATATACTTCATGCTTAATTCTATAGTGGATATGACAGCCCCAAGTAGATTTTATTGCTTTCTCGTTTGTTGTATTTCTATTTTTTTATGTGAAACTGTGGTAAAAATGGCAACCAGAACTATATAAATGAATGGTTGTGACTGTTATTTATAGAGTTCCGTTGAGGCATTCTCGCTTAGCAAGACCTTTAGCTTTCCTAACGAGCCTACTTTTGTTCACCTCTAAGTCATGTCCAGCTCATCCCTAAGTGGGCTTTGGCCTCCATAATTCTCTTAGCGAGCCTCCCCTTCATGCCTAAAGAGCAAACCCTTCATTCACTCTAAAGTAATTTAGTCAAGAAGTCTTTGAACTGCCTTGTCTCTCTTAGCAAGGTAGTTGTCTTGTCAAGCAAATATCTTCCTTCTTTGTGAAGGAAATTGACTTTGAAGTAATCTTTGAACCGACATAGCTCGCTTAGCGAGACCTCGTTCTTCACTTGGCGAAGAGATCCCTAAAACGTTTATCTCTGTAGTTGGCTGAGCGAGATCTTGCCTTGCTTAGAGAATGTTCTTCTTTTTGGCTGGGAGAGCCTCACTTTCACCCAATAGGGCCTCTGCCATTTATCTCATAAAATTTGTGATTACCTTGATCATTTTCACTTGTACTTAAAAGTAACATGATTAAAAAGCTCACACAGGTATTTTATGTCTTTTTTATAACAAATTGGGGGGTTTTCTTATGATTACAATAAATACTTAGGTAAAATCAGTATAGTTGGCACTTATTGTAACGCCCCGATTCCGATTATTCCCATTTTGTTGAGTCTTTTATTTAAATTGAGTGATAAATTATTTTATTTGTGAAATTGGTGTGTTAATATGCTATGTTGACAAGTTATGATATTTTACCGTTTTTGAGAGTTTTCGGGGAAATTAGAATGGAGGGTATTTTGGACATTTCTCAATTAATGGTAAGTTAGAAATTTAGTGGAAATAGAATTATGTGAGAAATTTAGTAAAATTGGTAGAAAAGTGATTAAGTGTAGAATTATGTGAGAAAATGAATTAATTGAATTTGAGTAGAAAATAAGAAAAGAAAATGAAAAAAAAAAAGAAAGTAGGAAAAGAAATAGAAAAGAAAAAGAGATAAGAAGAAGAAATAGGAGAGAAAGAGAAAGAAAAGAGAAATAGAGAAAGAAGAGAAAGAAAGAGGAAGAAGAGAAAAGAGGAGAAAACTTGGGAAAACCTAGAAAACCATCAAGAACAATCATCTAGCAAGCTTGGAATCCGGGTAAGGGTGTGAAATCTTATCATCTCATCAATGTATATCATTATGTATGATTGTGTTGTTGTTGTTGATTTTTATGAGTTTTTGTATAAACCCTAAATGTAGGAAATGTTGTGAATGATGATCAAAACATGATTTTGTATGCATAAATGTGTTGTTGATGTTGTTTGAGGTTTGGGTACTGATATGGATGCTATCTATTGGTGTAAAAATGAGTTTGGAGTTGGGATACTTGTTGGTATGTTTCCGTAGGTGTTGATTGAGTTTTGGGGTGTGAATTTGTTGATAAAATTATGTTTTAAAATATGTCAAAAATTAAAAATGTGTTGGATGGCTTTTTAATAGTGAAAATATTGTAGTATGTTAAATTCTAAGATCACAGCTTTTTACAGAATCGAAATCGGAGGTTTGGAAGGCTTCCGACGATAAAAATGCAATTTTCTGGGCCCTGACACGGCCCGTGTCACACAACACGGGGGATCGTGTCAGCCCACTGACTATGGAGGGTGGAAACGTGAAAAAGGTGAAATTTGGGATTTTGGGTGACACGGGCCGTGTCACACAACACGGGTGGCCGTGTCAGCCCTACTGTAGGTTTTTCTTTCAAAATTATTTCGATCGTAACTTTTGAACCGTAGGTCCGTTTTGACCCCCGTTTGAAGCGTTGGAAAGCTAATGAAATATTCTTTCTATTAAAAATGGTTTGGAGGGTAATAGATGATTTAATTAATTCGTGCTTTTTGAAAAATAGTCGGGTTGTCGGGTTTCTATCGCGTTAATTGTGTGCGATTGGTGTGTTATCACGCTATAAGCTTTTGTTATGTAACGTATAGCTTGTGTGTTATTGTATGGCGTGAGTATATGTGATAAAATGTTGTGCATGATTGATAAGAGCAAATTGTACCTATTTTTGTATATAAGTTTTGTTGCACTTATCATTACTTTGTGTTAAAATTGGTTGAATAAACCCCGCTTTGTTCGTAAATACGTTTACCTTATGTTTTTGGTGTATAGTGCGTTACCGTGTAAATATCATTGAGAGTAATTGATTTTCATTTATTTTTACAGGTGTTCCAGCAATGGGATGTTTCCATATTCATAAAGAGCATTGAATAAGCTTTCCAACGCTTCAAACCGTGCGTCAATCGGAGTTACGGTTCAAGAGTTATGATCAAAACAAATTCTGGTTTTCTGTCATGTTCGCAATGCGAACGCCCGTGGCGAGCACTCGCTGGTGCACTCGCACTGCGAACCCGGGGGCGAATGAATAGTGCCTGAATGCTTAAAAACACAATTTTTGATGTTGGAAAGGCGGCGTATGTTCGCAGTGCGAATGGATGTTCGCAGTGCGAACCTGGGCAGCAACAAACACCTATAAACTTCATTTTTCAGCATTTTTTAGGTTATGGTTTTGGGGGTTTTTGCTCCAACTCCATCAAACTTCATTTCTTCATAGGATTAGCTTAGAAAACAACTGTGGAGCATGCATACGGATGATCCGGAGTGGATTGATCGTCGACCGGCGCCGACAAACCGCGAGATGTTTGGTTCATTTCTCTTCTTCTTTGTGTTTTTCTTTATGGTTGGGTTGTGTATATGTATTTGCTGCAAACTCATGTATATTTGTCGCCCATGGCGTTGTATAAAACTTGCTTTACAAATCTTAATTGGTAATTGTCTCTGATTTTTGCTTTATGCGCGGGGTTTGGGTTGCGTTAGACATAACCGTCCCAAACTTCGATTAGGGACGATTGTCTGTTAGTTTCTGGATTCTAGAGATAGATTTAGAGCTAACAATCCGTTTGGGTGTCGGAACTTCATGTTTCCGTGTTTCGAGGCTTCGCTCGCGAGAGTGACGAAGAGAGTGACACGGTTGCTTGCTCAACTTTGCGTTAGACATAACCTGTGTTGTGAGCGATGCTGGGTGATTTTGAGGCGTACTGTAGGTGGAGTATAACTGGTCGGTAAGTTTAAGTTTGTGAGGAGTCGATTATATGCATTGCCGGACGAGTTTTTCTTGTTGAATAATGAAGTTCTTTTTGTTTTAATGTTTACTTTTCTGTTTTCTTGCTTTAAACGATTCAAAACCAAACGCATTAACGCGAGAGACTGTCGAACGGCATTCTTTCCCTCGAACCGATCTATGTGGACACGGCATAAATCCCGGAGGGAATTCTTCCGAAAATAAATATTTTTGCTTGCTTGCCGCTATTCTGCATTCAACAAAATGGCGCCGTTGCCGGGGATTGGTTTTGATATTGAATCGCATTGCGATAGTTTCTTTGTTTTTGAGTTTTGCATATATCGTATATATTGTCTGTTTCCATTATTTTTGGGTTGTTCCCATTGGAATATATGTGTGGAGCTTGTAATTTGTGTGTTAATGTGCAGGTATAGGCATGAATGGAGCAAAATTGTGAACACATGGAACCAATGCAAGTTTCCACTGAGTTTTTTTGCTGCAACAGGGTGTTCGCAGTGCGAACAATCTGGCGAAGGCCCAACGAAGGTTCGCACTGCGAGTGACCAGCGAAGGCGCCGGCGAATGGAGGCAGAGAGTTCCAGTTTTACAATTTCCGTGTGTTCGCACTGCGAACTCCTGGCGAGGGTCCAGCGAAGGCTCGCTGATTGGTTCGCAGTGCGAATGAAGCTTGCGAATGATTCACAGTGCGAATGAAGGGTTCCATTGGTAGTGTTTTTGTGTATATTAATAGTTTTCGCGTTTGTCAATGAGCTTGTTTTGAGTAGCTTGAGGATGCTTTTGTGATTTTCCATGTTGGTTCGTTTCAACTTGCGAATGCGTGGTAATGATCTTGTTAAGTTTTGTACACGTCCGAGGTATGTATTTATCGCTTTCTATACTTTAGCATATTCATGATACTTAGGCATTTTACAAACTTCCATGCCATCCATTCTTTTGTATACTTGTTCTATTGTGAATCACTTTAGTTCCCAACCTTTTTGTGAGGAAGCCTTCTATTGTTCATATATGCACGGAGTACCAACATTCTTGTTCTAACTGGATTTTATTATGTTGAATCTGTTGTTTGTGTTGTTTATATGAATGCATGAAAAGGATCAAGGCAATTGTTTCATTTTGAGCACAACTACCTTAGCCAAATAGTCAATTCACCTTGTGAGTGTGTGAGAATTCGTAACCCCTTTGAGCTTTTTGATCAATGTTTCTATTTGAACTTAATGCTTGTCTATGAGTATTTAGTTCACTTATTTTTGAATGGATTTTGTTTTTTCTTGGACCTCAATTTTGTGTTGTTGTATGGATTTTTTTCCTTGCCTTAGAAAGTAGGGAGTATTCACATGATGGTGCGGTTGAATTCAAGTTGGGGAGAGAATGATTGTATACTCATTGGTTGGATTCTATGCGGATTGAAAAAGAAAAGAAAAACGAGAAAAATATGACAAAGAAAAGAAAAGAAAAAAGTGAAAAAGGAAGAAAAAGAAAAATCCTTGAAAAAGGAAACAAAAAGAGTTTCAACAATTGTGCAAAATAAGTATTGTGTGTTGTGTAGCACTTGGGATTTTGGAAGAAGTTGGTTGAAATTTTGTGTATGAATCTTTGTGAGTTGATCACTCCCTTAGGTTTAGGCAAGTTTTTGTTTCAATTACCTTTAGAAATTGCCCCTTGTTTGTTTACCCGACCACGCTACAACCTTGAAAGTCCTTGTGATTCTTGCTTTTATGTTTTCAATGTGAATTGTTGGATGAATGCATAATTTAGTCTTTTGTTTGCAAGATTGTTGTGTGAGTGAAAAGAACCTCATTTTGTGTTTTTCATCTACCGATGATTGTTTTTACTAGGTGTGATTCACTTTGGAACTTGTGTTGTTTTAGAATTTTTGGCATGACTTTTGTACTTTGCTTTTGTTTCGTGACTATGTTATCGTCGTAGTTTAGTGGTAAGTATTTACTTTGTGTGTACCGTTTTCATTTGAACCATTCATTTGTCCATTTTTCAAAACTTGTTGATTCGCGATTCTTTGGTTATCACTCGGTTTCGTTGAGTTGTTTGATTCTTGTTTGAGGACAAACAATTATGTAAGTTGGGGAGAGTTTGATAAGTGTAAATTGTACCTATTTTTGTATATAAGTTTTGTTGCACTTATCATTACTTTGTGTTAAAATTGGTTGAATAAACCCCGCTTTGTTCGTAAATACGTTTACCTTATGTTTTCGGTGTATAGTGCGTTACCGTGTAAATATCATTGAGAGTAATTGATTTTCATTTATTTTTACAGGTGTTCCAGCAATGGTATGTTTCCATATTCATAAAGAGCATTGAATAAGCTTTCCAACGCTTCAAACCGTGCGTCAATCGGAGTTACGGTTCAAGAGTTATGATCAAAACAAATTCTGGTTTTCTGTCATGTTCGCAATGCGAACGCCCGTGGCGAGCACTCGCTGGCGCACTCGCACTGCGAACCCGGGGGCGAATGAATAGTGCCTGAATGCTTAAAAAACACAATTTTTGATGTTGGAAAGGCGGCGTATGTTCGCAGTGCGAATGGATGTTCGCAGTGCGAACCTGGGCAGCAACAAACACCTATAAACTTCATTTTTCAGCATTTTTTAGGTTATGGTTTTGGCGGTTTTTGCTCCAACACCATCAAACTTCATTTCTTCATAGGATTAGCTTAGAAAACAACTGTGGAGCATGCATACGGATGATCCGGAGTGGATTGATCGTCGACCGACGCCGACAAACCGCGAGATGTTTGGTTCATTTCTCTCCTTCTTTGTGTTTTTCTTTATGGTTGGGTTGTGTATATGTATTTGCTGCAAACTCATGTATATTTGTCGCCCATGGCGTTGTATAAAACTTGCTTTACAAATCTTAATTGGTAATTGTCTCTGATTTTTGCTTTATGCGCGGGGTTTGGGTTGCGTTAGACATAACCGTCCCAAACTTCGATTAGGGACGATTGTCTGTTAGTTTCTGGATTCTAGAGATAGATTTAGAGCTAACAATCCGTTTGGGTGTCGGAACTTCATGTTTCCGTGTTTCGAGGCTTCGCTCGCGAGAGTGACGAAGAGAGTGACACGGTTGCTTGCTCAACTTTGCGTTAGACATAACCTGTGTTGTGAGCGATGCTGGGTGATTTTGAGGCGTACTGTAGGTGGAGTATAACTGGTCGGTAAGTTTAAGTTTGTGAGGAGTCGATTATATGCATTGCCGGACGAGTTTTTCTTGTTGAATAATGAAGTTCTTTTTGTTTTAATGTTTACTTTTCTGTTTTCTTGCTTTAAACGATTCAAAACCAAACGCATTAACGCGAGAGACTGTCGAACGGCATTCTTTCCCTCGAACCGATCTATGTGGACACGGCATAAATCCCGGAGGGAATTCTTCCGAAAATAAATATTTTTGCTTGCTTGCCGCTATTCTGCATTCAACAAAATGGCGCCGTTGCCGGGGATTGGTTTTGATATTGAATCGCATTGCGATAGTTTCTTTGTTTTTGAGTTTTGTATATATCGTATATATTGTCTGTTTCCATTATTTTTGGGTTGTTCCCATTGGAATATATGTGTGGAGCTTGTAATTTGTGTGTTAATGTGCAGGTATAGGCATGAATGGAGCAAAATTGTGAACACATGGAACCAATGCAAGTTTCCACTGAGTTTTTTTGCTGCAACAGGGTGTTCGCAGTGCGAACAATCTGGCGAAGGCCCAACGAAGGTTCGCACTGCGAGTGACCAGCGAAGGCGCCGGCGAATGGAGGCAGAGAGTTCCAGTTTTACAATTTTCGTGTGTTCGCACTGCGAACTCCTGGCGAGGGTCCAGCGAAGGCTCGCTGATTGGTTCGCAGTGCGAATGAAGCTTGCGAATGATTCACAGTGCGAATGAAGGGTTCCATTGGTAGTGTTTTTGTGTATATTAATAGTTTTCGCGTTTGTCAATGAGCTTGTTTTGAGTAGCTTGAGGATGCTTTTGTGATTTTCCATGTTGGTTCGTTTCAACTTGCGAATGCGTGGTAATGATCTTGTTAAGTTTTGTACACGTCCGAGGTATGTATTTATCGCTTTCTATACTTTAGCATATTCATGATACTTAGGCATTTTACAAACTTCCATGCCATCCATTCTTTTGTATACTTGTTCTATTGTGAATCACTTTAGTTCCCAACCTTTTTGTGAGGAAGCCTTCTATTGTTCATATATGCACGGAGTACCAACATTCTTGTTCTAACTGGATTTTATTATGTTGAATCTGTTGTTTGTGTTGTTTATATGAATGCATGAAAAGGATCAAGGCAATTGTTTCATTTTGAGCACAACTACCTTAGCCAAATAGTCAATTCACCTTGTGAGTGTGTGAGAATTCGTAACCCCTTTGAGCTTTTTGATCAATGTTTCTATTTGAACTTAATGCTTGTCTATGAGTATTTAGTTCACTTATTTTTGAATGGATTTTGTTTTTTCTTGGACCTCAATTTTGTGTTGTTGTATGGATTTTTTTCCTTGCCTTAGAAAGTAGGGAGTATTCACATGATGGTGCGGTTGAATTCAAGTTGGGGAGAGAATGATTGTATACTCATTGGGTGGATTCTATGCGGATTGAAAAAGAAAAGAAAAACGAGAAAAATATGACAAAGAAAAGAAAAGAAAAAAGTGAAAAAGGAAGAAAAAGAAAAATCCTTGAAAAAGGAAACAAAAAGAGTTTCAACAATTGTGCAAAATAAATATTGTGTGTTGTGTAGCACTTGGGATTTTGGAAGAAGTTGGTTGAAATTTTGTGTATGAATCTTTGTGAGTTGATCACTCCCTTAGGTTTAGGCAAGTTTTTGTTTCAATTACCTTTAGAAATTGCCCCTTGTTTGTTTACCCGACCACGCTACAACCTTGAAAGTCCTTGTGATTCTTGCTTTTATGTTTTCAATGTGAATTGTTGGATGAATGCATAATTTAGTCTTTTGTTTGCAAGATTGTTGTGTGAGTGAAAAGAACCTCATTTTGTGTTTTTCATCTACCGATGATTGTTTTTACTAGGTGTGATTCACTTTGGAACTTGTGTTGTTTTAGAATTTTTGGCATGACTTTTGTACTTTGCTTTTGTTTCGTGACTATGTTATCGTCGTAGTTTAGTGGTAAGTATTTACTTTGTGTGTACCGTTTTCATTTGAACCATTCATTTGTCCATTTTTCAAAACTTGTTGATTCGCGATTCTTTGGTTATCACTCGGTTTCGTTGAGTTGTTTGATTCTTGTTTGAGGACAAACAATTATGTAAGTTGGGGAGAGTTTGATAAGTGCAAATTGTACCTATTTTTGTATATAAGTTTTGTTGCACTTATCATTACTTTGTGTTAAAATTGGTTGAATAAACCCCGCTTTGTTCGTAAATACGTTTACCTTATGTTTTCGGTGTATAGTGCGTTACCGTGTAAATATCATTGAGAGTAATTGATTTTCATTTATTTTTACAGGTGTTCCAGCAATGGGATGTTTCCATATTCATAAAGATCATTGAATAAGCTTTCCAACGCTTCAAACCGTGCGTCAATCGGAGTTACGGTTCAAGAGTTATGATCAAAACAAATTCTGGTTTTCTGTCATGTTCGCAATGCGAACGCCCGTGGCGAGCACTCGCTGGCGCACTCGCACTGCGAACCCGGGGGCGAATGAATAGTGCCTGAATGCTTAAAAAACACAATTTTTGACGTTGGAAAGGCGGCGTATGTTCGCAGTGCGAATGGATGTTCGCAGTGCGAACCTGGGCAGCAACAAACACCTATAAACTTCATTTTTCAGCATTTTTTAGGTTATGGTTTTGGGGGTTTTTGCTCCAACTCCATCAAACTTCATTTCTTCATAGGATTAGCTTAGAAAACAACTGTGGAGCATGCATACGGATGATCCGGAGTGGATTGATCGTCGACCGGCGCCGACAAACCGCGAGATGTTTGGTTCATTTCTCTTCTTCTTTGTGTTTTTCTTTATGGTTGGGTTGTGTATATGTATTTGCTGCAAACTCATGTATATTTGTCGCCCATGGCGTTGTATAAAACTTGCTTTACAAATCTTAATTGGTAATTGTCTCTGATTTTTGCTTTATGCGCGGGGTTTGGGTTGCGTTAGACATAACCGTCGCAAACTTCGATTAGGGACGATTGTCTGTTAGTTTCTGGATTCTAGAGATAGATTTAGAGCTAACAATCTGTTTGGGTGTCGGAACTTCATGTTTCCGTGTTTCGAGGATTCGCTCGCGAGAGTGACGAAGAGAGTGACACGGTTGCTTGCTCAACTTTGCGTTAGACATAACCTGTGTTGTGAGCGATGCTGGGTGATTTTGAGGAGTACTGTGGGTGGAGTATAACTGGTCGGTAAGTTTAAGTTTGTGAGGAGTCGATTATATGCATTGCCGGACGAGTTTTTCTTGTTGAAGAATGAAGTTCTTTTTGTTTTAATGTTTACTTTTCTGTTTTCTTGCTTTAAACGATTCAAAACCAAACTCATTAACGCGAGAGACTGTCGAACGGCATTCTTTCCCTCGAACCGATCTCTGTGGACACGAAATAAATCCCGGAGGGAATTCTTCCGAAAATAAATATTTTTGCTTGCTTGCCGCTATTCTGCATTCAACAATGATTGATACACATTGATGATGGATGTGTGATATTTGAATGTGTGTTTTGGATGTGAATCATACAATAGTGCATTGATGTGAATGTATATAGATTGTATGTGATTGTATGAGATGAATGCATGAATATATTGTGAATATGTATGCATTTCAAGAATGTCTTGAGTCATTTTGTATGTGAAGCATAATGATGTACATTCTTGTGTTGAGTGATTCTAACGAGAATTCGTTGTAACGTCGTGTGCCTATGTGAGGTGTGAGCGATGATTACAAACGATTGTGTGCCTAGGTGAGGTGTGAGCAATCGGATTGTGTGCCTATGTGAGGTGTGAGCAATCCATTAACATTGTGTGCCTATGTGAGGTGTGAGTAATGGGTGAACATCGTAGGCCCGACGGGGAGTTACATTGGTAACGAGCGATGGTTCCAATAAGTTCCTGAGTGAACTTGAGATGATTGAGTCGGTACCGCATTGCATTTGCATAGAGTCGTGAGTCGGTCTCTATGATTTGCATTTATCATCTTTATAATTGTGCATTGATGAATAAACATAAATGTGTATGTTTATGTGGAATGATAAGAATTGTGAAAGTATGCATGATGTATATGCTTGGTTTTGTATATATATACATTGTGATGTATATGAGTGAGTTGTGATGAATTGTGGTGAGAATGTAGAATATGTGTATTTTTATGCTAAGATATATAATTATATGCATTGTTATTATGATAATATTTCTCACCCTTCTGTTGTTTTATGATGCTCTATGAGGCATTGCAGAGTAGGTATGCTGGTGGTCTTTTTGTGAAGCGTGTCTTCATTCTTTTGGTCGGTCGGCTCTGATATGTAGCACCGGGTAGCTAGGATGTATATGATTCTTTTGTGATATATTTGTACATGTATCTTGTTGATGATTGTTTATGTAAACATGAATTATGTTGGTGGATAATACTTGATGATATATATATATATATATATGTTTGATGTTATTCAATGTTTAGATTTTCCGTTTTTATTCAAAATATTGAGATGTGGGTGTAAGGACTAAGTTCCTCTGTTGCAAAGTTACCCCACTGTTGCATATCAATTGTTGAGCAGGTGTTGAATGTTTTAATTTCATGTATAATGTGACATACCTCTTTTATACTATGTTTATAATTATACTCTGATGAAATCTTTAATATGTGCCTAATTGATTATTTGATTATTTGGGGGTATAGAAAGGGGGTGTTACACTTATCAAGTACACATTTGATATTACATTATTGATCCTATAAAAATAAATAAATAATATAGCACAAGATCACAAATGAGCTTTTAGAAGTTGACGTCGTTTCTTGATGATGTTCTTAACATTTTATACTTTTGCGTCAAACAACTGAACCTTCTCGATTTTTTATTTACTTTAATCTACATTCTTCATTTGATGATGTTTGTGATAAATTACATTATTTCTTTGTCATCATCAAAATCTTTTAAACATGTTAAGCACATAGAGTCACATTATCCCTCTCTTTGATGATTACAAAGCATCTTTCAAAGAGGTATTCTCTCATTCTCATAAAAAATGTCGCATTTGCACTTTTTTCTGTCTCAAAATAATTGTCCCTTTAAAATATCAATGCAACATTTATTATCATGTTTACACTATTATACCCCTATTTATTAACTTTCACTTTATTCAACTACTCTATTAACTATAATTAATAAGGATATTCTAATAAATGATACTCTCTCTGCCCCAAATTATAAGACGTTTTGGACATTTCATAGTAATTAAGAAACTTAATTATTATTTTATAAGAAAGACAAATCATGTATAACATTACAGTAATGTCCCTCATAATTACATAGGAGAGAGAAATTAAAAGAGTTGAAACAATAAATAATAATAATAATAATAATAATGTTCTGGACTGGGTCAGCACCTGCCTTTCACACAGGCAGGCCCAACCCGCACGACCTCGGCTGGAACAACAAGGCCCATGTAAACTGTCCGCGTCGAGCTCGTAACGGCCATCTGTATGGTCGAGCACGCATACACCTGAATCCGTCGAGGAGAGGCACCAAGTCCTGCAGGCCTCGGTTCTCCTCGACACCCATGAGCCTCCCCGCGAGGACACGTCCTACTGTAACCTCCCACTTCCGAAGGATTCGGTCTGCCCTACTTCCGGAGATCTCGGGACCGTTACCCTAGGGAGAAGACCACGTGCTGGTCTTCACTTCGCCACGTAAGCCCTCGAAGTTACTTGGATTAGGCCTTGCAATCCAGCCCAGTGTAAGTAACCGTTGGCCCTGCGCTGGGGGCTCTCTATAAATACCCTCTCACTTGAGAGGGTCAGGTTACTTCACATTCTAAACTCACACCTATTTTATGTACTTGCTTTTCTCTGACCTTTCCTAACTTGAGCATCGGAGTACCTTGCAGGTACCCCCCCCCCCCCCCAGCCGTCTCACCATCACCGAAGCTGAAGGTTTCACGACGCTGTTGGCCACTACCTAACTGTCTGGTCCAGGTACGATCAAATAATAATAATAATAAATACTTGAGAATATTTTGGAGAAAATGTCATTAATGTTGCATTGAGAATGTAAAGTAACTTATAATTTGGGACAAAAAATTTTACAAAGTGATTTATAATTTGAGACAGAAATAATATTAATTTTGTTATTAAAACCAACACATTTAATCATTTTATTAAGAATCGTCCATTATTCAAATATTGTTATGAAACAAAACAAAACAATATAGAGATCAAAGAGAGGAAGAGAAGAGAGAAAGTAATTTTATATTATCTTGTTCAAATGTACACTTTATATTGCAATATGGACCTTATTTATAGGACCTAAGGGAGATGGAAAGTCACAACTATTAATAGGGAATAGGAAGATGTAAAGAAGAATTATAATGGATATCCACTATTTATCTTTATTCATAACACTCCCTCTTTGACGTCCATTGAGAATATGCATCATTAAAACCTTACTAGAAAAAACCCACTATTGAAGGAAAAACAGTACAATATCCTTTCATTTCTCCCCCTCAGCTGAACGATCATTTATTCGATGAAGACCAATCTTTTGTACTAGTTGATTAAAAATTCTACTTGAGAGTGACTTTTTGAAAAGGTCTGCAAGATTACCACATGAACAGATTTGTTGGATGCTTGTAACACCACTCTTTTGAAGATCATGAGTAAAAAAGAACTTTGGAGAAATGTGTTTTGTCCGGTCTCTTTTAATGTAACCATCTTTCAATTGAGCGGTGCATGCAATATTATCTTCATATATGGTCGTTGTATTTAATGTCTCAGAAGATAAACCATAACTATTTTAGATGTGTTGAATTAAGGATCTCAACCAAACGCATTCTCGACTTGCCTCATGTAAAGCTAAAAGTTCTGCATGATTAGATGATGTTGCTGTTATGGTTTGTTTGACTGGTCTCCATGAAATAGTTGTACCCCCACATGTAAACAAATAACATGTTTGTGATCTACCATTGTGAAGACCTAACACGTAACCTGCATCTGCATAACCTGTTAATTCAAATCTGGATACTTTGCTATAAAACAAACCCATGTCTATTGTACCTCTAAGGTAACGGAGTATATGTTTGACTCCGTTCCAATGTCTTCGTGTAGGTGAAGAACTATATCTTGCTAATAGATTGACAGCAAATGATATATCATGACGTGTATAATTAGCAAGGTACATTAGTGCTCCAATTGCACTGAGATGTGGTACTTCAGGACCAAGCAATTCTTCATCCTTTTCTCGAGGTCTGAAAGGATCTTTCTCCATATCTAATAATCTAACAACCATTGGAGTAGACAACGGGTGACATTTGTCTATATCGAAGCGTTTTAACACCTTTTCTATATAGCCTTCTTGATGTACAAATATTCCTTTGTCCAAATGTTCAACTTGCAAACCTAGACATAATTTTATCTTTCCTAAGTCCTTCATCCCAAACTCTTTCTTTAAACAATTCATAACTTTTTGAAGCTCTTCAGAAGTTCCAATAATATTTATGTCATCCACATAGACAACTATTATTGCAAATTCCTTTCCTGGTCTTTTTATAAAAATATAAGGACAAATGGAGTTATTTGTATATCCCTCTCTAAGAAAATATCCACTGAGGCGATTATACCACATTCGTCCAGATTGTTTCAACCCATAGAGAGACTTGTTCAATCTTATGGATTAGCTTTCTCGAGATTCGGAGTTGTGTGCATCTGGTATATTGAACCCTTTAGGGAGTTTCATGTAAATTTCACTATCAAGTGAACCATACAGATAAGTTGTTACAACATCCATTATGTGCAAATTAAGCCCTTCATGTGCTACAAGGCTTATTAGATATCGAAAAGTGTTTGCATCAATTACAGGTGAATAAGTCTCATCAAAATCAATTCCAGGTCTTTGCGAAAATCCTTGAGCGACAAGTCTAGCTTTGTATTTCACAATTTCATTTTTTTCATTTCGTTTTCATACGAAAACCCATTTGTATCCAACTGACTTCACACCTTTAGGTGTTCAGACTACAGGTCCAAAAACTTGTCTTTTTTAGAGTGAGTTTAATTCTGCTTCAATTGCATCTTTCCATTTTGGCCAGTCCTCACTTTGTCTACAAATTTTTATAGACGCTGGTTCCTGGTCCTCTTTGCCATTTATCTCATTTAGCGCTATATTGTATGCAAAAACATCATCAATGTCGACTTCATTTCGGTTCCATTGTATTCCATTTTGGACATAATTTATCGAGATCTCTTTATTTTCATGAGTTTCAGGTACCTGATAAATCTCTTCTAGAGATGAAATGTTTATTATGTCTGAAGGTTCTTTTATATTTTCTATATCCTCACTTGGGCCATCTTTATTCTTAGCTCCCTTTCTTGTTCGAGGATTTTTATCTTTGGAACCAATTGGTCTGCCATGCTTCATGCGTGGTTGAGACTCATTGGATTGTCCAACAGGGATATCAATTTTTATTGGAGCATTTGCAGCTGGTATATATGATTTAGTCACACTTTTTGGATCATTGAATGCATTTGGTAATTGATTTGCTAAGTTTTGCAGCTGAATTATCTTTTGAACTTCTAGTTCACATTGTTTTGTTTGAGGATCAAGATGAGATAATGATAATTCATTCCAACTGATCTCTTTTTCCAGCTTCTTATTCTCTCCCCCTAATGTTGGAAAATTTGATTCATCAAAATGACAATCAGCAAAACGAGCAGTGAATAAATCACCTGTTGTTGGTTCAAGGCACTTTACAATAGATGGAGATTCATATCCAACATATATTCTCATTCTCCTTTGAGGACCCATCTTATTACGCTGTGGTAGAGAAATTGGAACATACACCGCACATCCAAAAATTCTTAGATGGGAAATATTAGGTTCTTTACCAAAGACTAATTGTAAAGGTGAAGATGTGTGGTAACTCGTTGGCCTTATGTGAATCAATGTTGTAGCATGCAAGATTGTATGTCCCCAAGCAGAAATTGGGAGTTTGCATCTCATAATAAGTGGTCTTGCAATTAATTTTATTAATTTAATAAATGATTTTGCAAGTCCACTTTGTGTATGAACATGTGCTACTGGGTGTTCAATGTCAATTCCAATAGACATACAATACTCATTAAATGCTTGAGATGAAAATTCTGCAGCATTATCGAGACGTATTTTCTAGACAGGATAATTGGGGAAATGAGCTCTTATTCGAATTAGTTGAGCTAGCAATCTCACAAACGCCTGGTTGCGAGTTGATAACAAACATACATGTGACCATCTAGTTGATGCATCAATTAAAACCATAAAATATCTAAATGGTCCACATGATGGGTGTATTGGCCCACAAATATCACCATGTATACGCTCTAAAAAACTGATCGATTCATTTCTAATTTTTGTTGGTGATGGCTGAATTATCAACTTCCCTTGCGAGCAAGAACTGCATGAGAACTTATTTGATTGAATAATTTCCCTACTCATTAATTGATGACCACATGAGTTTTCAATTATTTTTCGCATCATTATATAACTGGGATGGCCCAACCAGTCATGCCAAATCACAAATTTATCATTATTTGTAAACTTCTGGTTTACAGTTGTATGTGTTTCAGTTGTGCTAATATAAGTGTAGTACAAACCAGAGGATAAAGCCGATAGCTTTTCCATTACACATTTTGTGTCTGAATTGTGTTTTGTAATACAAAGATATTCAATCCCTTCATCATCTCTTGTTTCAATATGGTATCTATTTAGGCGGATATCTTTGAAACTTAATAAATTTCTATGAGACTTGGGGGAATATAATGCATTATCAATGTGTAATATTGTTCCTCCACGTAACAACATATTGGCTCTTCTAGAGCCTTCGATTATTTTCGAGGTTCCAGATATAGTACTGACATCAGTCTTTCGATTCACTAAATTATAAAAATATCTTTTATTCTTGAGAAATGTGTGGGTTGTTGCACTGTCAGCAAGACACATATCTTCATTACTGGTGCTAGTGTCCATATTCATTCTGCGAAAAATAATAATTTTTAACTATAAGCGTGCTTTTAAAAACACAAGTCATTTAAACAATAAATTATATAAATAAACAAGTAGAAAACACACTTTATTATTATTAGAAAACAAAATTCAAAATATCCATAAACACTTATTAATAACTAAAAAGGAGATTTCCATACATTTTATTTTTTGACACTTCCATCTCCAATAAGGTGATCAATTTTTTTCATCTGGATCAGCAAAGAAATCACCAATATCTAAATAGGTAACATCCGTATTACTGTAATCTGAATCATCATCTTCATTAGCAAAGTGAGTCTCAATCCTTACCTTTTTATTTTTCAGTGATTTTTTATAAAGATCAATAAGGTGTTTTGGAGTACGGCAAGTGCGACTCCAATGACCTTTTTCCTCCACAACGATAGCAAGTATTTTCATTGGTTTTGCTACTCTGGCCCTCTTTTTCATTCTTTTCAACATTTTTTCACTTCTGGTGGGAAATATGTGTTTTTATGATTACCATTGCGGCCACGATCAAAACCAGAACCATGAGCATAATTACGACCACGACCACGTGCGCATGCACGACCGCGACCAAGGTTTTTCCCATAGTGATCGTGCCTTGCCACATTCACTTCTGGGAATGGAGTTGTACTAGTGGGACGAGCCTCATGATTTTTCATCAATAGTTTATTATTTTGCTCAGTCACAAGAAGACAAAATATTAGGTCAGAATATTTATTAAATCCTTTTTCTCGATATTGCTACTACAGGAGCACATTGGATGCATGAAAAGTGGAAAATGTTTTTTCTAACATATCTTCATCAGTTACTTTTTCTCCACATAGTGTCAGCTTAGAAGTTAATTTAAACATTGCAGAATTATAATCACTTACACTTTTAAAATCCTGCAAACGTAAATTCATTCAATCATGTCGAGTTTTTGGTAGGATAACAGTTTTTTGATGATCATATCTATCTTTCAAATTTTTCCACAGGACATGTGGGTCAGTTATGGTAAGATATTCAATTTTAAGATCCTCATGGAGGTGACGACGAAGGAATATCATGGTTTTTGCCTTTTGTTGATCAGATGAGTTATTTTCTTCTTTAATAGTGTCGATGTGACCTTCTACGCGTAAATAAATTTTAGCGTCTAGAGCCCATGTCAAATAGTTCTTTCCCGAAATATCAAGAGCCCCAAAATCCAATTTCGTAAGATTTGACATACTTAGTTCTATCATAAAAAAAAATTAGATAAATTATTAAGGATTAAATATTATAGTGAGATAATTATCACAAAGGCAATATTAAATAATAACACTTTTGTAAATTCCAATATTTAAAATAACATAGTAAACTGGATTGTTAAATTAGTCTTAAAATTATCTACTTAAAAAAAATACCAAATTAGTGACAAAATACATCTTGCATTTTTTTTTAATTGTTATATAATCTAAAATCTAAATTGCTAACTCAATCAAAAACATGAAATAATAATGTTTCAAACAAATTTCAATCTCTTGACACAATTAAATATAAGGATTAATAAATTTCGGTATTTTAAAATAACAACTTCGTATGAGAAACAAAAAATTTCTTGCTTCATCTTAAACGAAAAATAGCAAATAGAGCGTTACAAGTTCTTCAGGAACTATAGGATGTTAGTTTGCTATCCTTCAGGGATGCTATGCTTTATAAGTTCTTTAGGATGCGTTAAAATTATAATCATCCTTCCTGGATGCGTTAAAATTATTTGTGTCATTCTTCTGGAATGACAATCTCTTGGCAACTTTTATATCACATACTCAACTTTTTTTTCTTATTTCCATGATTCTAAACAAATGATGGTTCAAGATTAATTTGAGATGGAAGCAAAAAAATCATACCTGAGAACTTCGTGCTGATAACGTGTTATGAAACAAAACAAAACAATATAGAAATTAAAGAGAGGAAGAGAAGAAAGAAAGTAATCTTATATTATCTTCTTCAAATGTACACTTTATATTGCAATATGGACCTTATTTATAGGACCTAAAGGAGATGGAAAGTCGGAGCTATTAATAGAAAATAAGAAGATGTAAAGAAGAATTAGAATGGACATCCACTATTTATCTTTATTCATAACAAATATTACATTTTTTTTATTATAAGAGAGAGAAAGTAACTTATAAAAAGAAATGATTGGAGGATAACTCCCTCTTCCCCTTAAAGTACATTTCTCCTTCTTTGCCATTATAAAAAACAGGAAACAAATAATCATAGAAAAATAGATATAACATAGAGTAAAAAAGAATCACATAGAGGCACATAGATATCGTGTTTAAAAATAAACATAAGATCACACTCCTCTCCATGGTGGGCGGGATCCAATTTTGAATTTATCAAGGTAAGTTTTTGTTAATCCACGTTACCTTGTTGATCCCCTCAAGAAGAAACCAAATCCAAACATTTGCATAAAAAACACAACTACTTGACCAATCATAATAACATATAATTTGTCCGTTGTAATATATATTGATAAATATCCTTCTCAAATATTTCCTTTCTTTGATCTATTATAAGGAAAAGTTTACTTATTATATTTATTGAATAATCAAAATTTCTATCTATATAATAATTAAGATAAATTAATTTAAATCTAAAATATAAAATTACATATATATATATATATATATATATATATATATATATATATATATATATATATATATGTAATTTTATATTTTAGATATATATAATAGAAACTATAAGGACTATATATTTTGGAAGTTGTTCTCACAGTTTATTCAAAGCAATAACAGGCATAACAATAAGGTGAATTCTAAAAAGGAGGTGATAGTCTCATTATGGCATAATGTTCTTTAAGCTTCTCATTATTTGAATCCAACTCCATCTTCTTCTTCTTGACATTATCAATCTTCTCCCGAATTTGTATGGTCTTAGAGGCTACATTTTTAGCTTCATTGAAAATTCCACTTCTCTTCTCTTTACATTTCAGCAAGGCATCCTCTAACTGCAACTTCTCTTGTTGAACCTTAAGAGCTTTTTCCTCCAGCAAAACAATCTGTGCTTTAATATCTTTAATTTCAACATCCATGACCTTAATCGTATCCTCACCGGCAATGATGGACTCTTCGAACTTCTTCATCTTGTTTTTAGATTCTTGAAGCTTGGATTTTGAATCTTCATGGTCCTCATTAAGTTGTTGAAGAGTAACATTGCTCCGTTTTTCTTCGTCAATATTGACTGTGGCCTCATTAAAGATTGTGGTGAAATCAGTAATACCAGAACTTTGTTTCTCAGAAAGCTCATTAGCTCTATCGTTGATTTTAACTAATAAAGCTTTCACATCCTCTTCAAGGGTCACATCATTGTTTAAATTTTTCAATAAGTTCCTTGAAAATGCCAGTTGCCTTAATTCATCAAGCAGCGTCTCGATTGACTCGTTCTGAGTTTCAGTAGATTCTGCTTGTGTTGTAGATTGAGAAGCCTGTGAAGTACTGCCAAGTTCATCGGATAAGAGTTTCTCTATGATTGCCCAAGGGTCTTCTTCAAGAGTTTTCTTGTATTCAGAATAATCGACAAGAGAATGTTCTGGAGTATTCGATGTCTTTAATTTTGAAGAGTTTTCTTCAGTTCTTATTTGACCCTTTGAAGAACTTTCAGCAGCCATTGAGGAGTTTGGGATTAGTTTGTTGGGAGCTTCTGGTAGTTGTAACAAATTAGTATAAGAATGAGACGGAATCTTCACTAATGATGGTAGTGATTGTTGAAGATTCTTAGTTTCCTGGTAGATTAAGATACAATCAAACGTTAGTATTATTAAGGAATAAAGTAGTTTGCAATAAGAATGAAGCTTATTTCAATTCATTAAGGAATTAATAAAAAACCTCATATATCTTCAACTTGTTTGTTACACTCAATCTTGCTGGAAAATTAGAAAGGTGTGATTTATCAACACCAGAAGATTCGTCTCTCTGTTGAAAGATAACAAAAAAAATGCCTCTAGTTATTCTTCAGTAGGCATAATAACTTGGGATTTATAATGAGCTTTCATTTTCCTTTGCTTAGGATATAAGAGGTCAAAGGTGTAAGTATTACCATAATTTCTTTATTGATAGACAAATCTACATCAGAACTTCCTCCAGCAGAATCTTCCTCCTCGAATTGTTCTAGTTTGTTGGAATAAGTTTCAATTTCCAAATTTTCTTTTTCTTGAGTATTGTCATGTACCTGAGCATCTTTAGAGACTAGAAAAAGAAACGGTGAGTTTGACAAAGAAAAATCGACGATCTAATCAAAGAAAAAGAAACGGTGAGTTTGTAAAATAAAAACATCAACAGAAACTTAACATACAACATTTGTGAGAGAATTTAAAAACTTTCATACCGATTAAACAGTCCAACTCTTGGTTCTGTATGCTCGTGCCTTCCTTGTCATTTGGTTCAATGTCAATGCCTTCTCCCTCGTCATAGCCTTCAACTGATCTCTCATGTTCAATTTCCCGATACAACTCTTTTTCCAAGTCCTTGTCTAAATTCCCTGTGCCTAAAACCTTCTGACTTTCCGAGTAGTAAATTGGACAAACCCCGCACTCTTTGATTTTTAATAGGTCACCAAGTTCTCTGCCGCTAGTTGTAAAAGTTACAATACTGAATTTAAACAAAATCTTTCTTTCATTGCTTCTGAATATGGTATCACAATGGAATGGATCATACCATGCAAAAATGTGATCCATTTTCAAATTTTTAACACGTTTAGGAGTCCACGTAGACCTATGTCCCACGTTCCACCTTCCATCTTCCGAATAGCATTGACATAGGATTCCAACAACGTAATTACGCTCTTGTGTTATGTTAGATGGAGTAACAACAACTGATAAAATGAAGCCCGCCCAGTTGAAAATATCGATAGTTAAGGAGGCATATGAGGTGGATCGGTGTTTGAACTGGCTTGGAACTCTGCGTCCTGGAAGACAAACCTCGGCACTGTTATAATTGAAGCTGTGGGTTTGGAATCGGTACTTTCTCACTAATACATTGTGAAAGGCAGCACTTTTCATTGTTAACATGGCATCTTCTGTGATGCAAGCAAGGGAAGGTCCATCCAATTCCATTTTAATGCTATTCATTAACGAAATGTATTTTTTCTGTCCAATCATTTTTATTGAAAAAGTCTTCAAAGTGGATACTGTCTTTAACGAGGAGCAGTTGTCGGCCTGAAACTCTTTGATGCTTGAAGGAAGTTCTGGCAGACATCGAAGCTTACTGCAATTGTCTAAAGACTGAACTTCTAGCTCTGAGAGGTACTTGATGCTAGCAGGCAACTCCTCCACACTGCTTCCATCTAGTCTTAATTCCTGCAATGATGATAGGGAACTAATGTTTGCAGGGAGTTCAAACAAGTTACAACAGTCTTTCAAGTGAAGTGATATTAATGAGCCCAGACAATCAAATAGAGCTTCTAAGTTTGATTTATTTACTACACTGCACTTAGAAACCAGAAGATAAGTAAGTGATCTCAAACGAGACAATTCAGTCGGTAGATTTGTTAGATTTAAACCTTCAAGATTCAACGAATAAAGATTGTTCATATCACCGATTGATGGGTGCAATATTTTGATTCCTGTATTGCTTAAATCCAACCTTCTTAGTGAATCCGAAGACAACGAAAATTCATTTAGACAGCAGCCTTTGACACTGAAGTTCTCAAGAGATTTTAAATGCTTCTCACCCACAAGACTTGGCAATGTTTTGCACCCATCCAGTAGCAAAGTATGAAGTGTGTCCTTAGAAAAAGCAGAAGCCTGAAGTTCAAGTAATGCCTCACAACCTGAAAGGCGCAATTGTTTGAGTTTTGACGCCTCAGACAAATCAGGGAGGTTCTTCAACTTCTTGCACCCACTTAGGTCAATTGCCTCTAAATTCACAAGTTCCTGTAATAATTCAAAAGAACATTTAATATCTTATTAATGTTCTCAAATATAATTTAAATTGGTCTTTCAATCATCCCTTCATTTTCACACCATACGAAGGAAGTA
Source organism: Lathyrus tuberosus (assembly GCA_022829125.1). Lineage (NCBI taxonomy): Eukaryota > Viridiplantae > Streptophyta > Magnoliopsida > Fabales > Fabaceae > Lathyrus > Lathyrus tuberosus. Next base: position 1,521,895 of record JALAZF010000651.1, on the reverse strand, counting down.
AACACAACTGCTATTTAATCCTTTCTCTTATTTTCATTAACATAAAAAAAAAACTAAGAAACAGCCTCATAATTCAAATGAATTAGTGTAAGTACACGCACCTGCATCCCGAACCAAAGATGTTCAACGTTGCTGTGTGGCAAACAAATCTGAATCAGCTGCTCAGCACGAAAAGGTTGTGGGAGAGACTTCAAGGGATACCCGTTCCATTCAAGGTATGTCAATTTGTCAAAAAATGGCATAATATTTTTAGGAAGATGTACCGTGCCTAATTTCTTCTTACCTTTGGGGACGTGGAATTTAAGAAATCTTAATTTAGTCATCACGTTGAATGTGTTAGCATTAACATGTAAATCTAGTTTTTGAGACAAATCAAATATTATTCCTTCAATTGCATCACTCCCCTGACAAATTGAAAAAAGTCAATACATTACCACAGCACATCAACTATAAATTTTTGTTTTAGAAAACATTAACAATCATATACCTTGTTATTTCCAAGTACATCACAAATGTCTTTAGCATCTCTAAGTCGGCTGCGCTTTCCTGGGTCTTTATTATGTTCTTGTCGAACTATATCAAAGGCCATCTTTTGTAGTAAGCCATGAATCTGTATCCTATTGCTGTTTGAAATCGATATAAGAGCTTTATCTTCTAGGATTTCTACTCCCCTAGTTGCAATGAATCCAAAGGCATCTAGTATCCTTGTGACCAAATCTTTCTTTTCATCTTTGAAAAAGAATGCAATGTCTAGAAACATTTCTTTCTCTCGCCATGATAGTCCATTATAGCTTAACTCTAGCACTTTCTGAATATCAGGGAAGGCTTCTCCTTTGTTCTCATAATAGTTAAACTCCGATTCCCAAAATTTGGATTTTTCAGAATCAAAATGTAATCCCAGAACTTTTAAAGCTAATGGAATACCTCCTGCATATTCAACTGCCCTTTCCGAGATACGCTCGTAACCCTTTTTAGGATGGCTTTGCTTGAAGGCTCCTAAGCTAAAAAGCTTTAGAGAGTCTTTAAGCTTCCATGGTGTGACCTCATATATCTCATCAACTTTTCTACTAAGAATATGTCTGTTTGTCGTTGTGATAATGAGTCTACTGTTAGTTCCAAGTTCACCAAATACTCCACACAAATCATCTAATTGTTTAGCATCGTCAACATCATCAAGTACAATGAAACTTTTTTTACCACTGAGCCTCCTCTTGATGAATGTGTGTTGTCCATGAACGTCAGACGCAGTAATTTCTCGCTTCAGTAGCTCACTAAGAAGCTTATTACGAACATACATTTGTCCAAATTTTTCTGATTCTTCGCTTACATTTTCCAAGAAACATGCATTATCATAATGAGCAAAGTTCTTGGCAAACATCTGTACTGCTATGGTTGTCTTTCCTATTCCACTCATGCCCCAAATTCCAATTCTTGATTTTGTTTTCAGCAGTAATTCAATATGTTCATCGATTTCATCAACTTTAACAAGGTTTTTCAGTTTATTAGGATACATGAGAGACAACTTCTGCAAAACATCTTCCACAACTTTGTGGATGACTTGAGAATAATCCCTAGAAGATTAAAAAAAAAACAAATTAAACTTAAAGGAAAACTTTAATTTGGTAAATTTCTAAAATGCTATACGAACATAATCATTTGTGTTGGTGAATTATTCGATTGGACATAGCCAAGGAATCGGCCACTCATATGTAGCAAGACAGCTGTTTATCTTATATATGATCAACATCCAGAATCATCATATCATATGTTCATTACAATATATATACATATTTATCATACAGTTTGAAAAGTTAATTAAGAGTATATAGAAGAACATAAGAATGAATATGAGTTTAGAGGAATTAAATTAAATGGTATTTACCTATATTTGCGAGAGTCCCATCCAGATATATTGGCGGCCAAAGTGAGAGCAGCTCTCCACTCCAACACTTTGTCAAGATGAGATTCACTGTTGGCTAGTTCTCTCATGTATTTTGCAAATGCTGTCTCATAACTCCCTTTCTGACGACGTACGTGTGATGGATCTACATCACAGAACACAGGTATGACTACCTGTCCATAAAGTTCTCTGCAGTGGAGTATGTGGAGGAGTTCATCCAGGCACCACTTTGAGGTTGCGAAGTTTTCTGAGAAAACTACAATAGAGATGTGTGAGTCCTTGATTGCTTTGGCAAGAGAAGGTCCAACCTCATCTCCTTTTTTAAGAATATAATCAATGTATGTATTGATATTGTTATCAGTAAGAGCTTGATGAAGCTGGGCAGTGAAGTTTTTACGAGTGTCCTCTCCCCTAAAGCTAATGAATACATCGTACTCTTTGTGAGAAGTACGCATATTTCAGATAATCAATTAGCTATCGCCACTTTTTTCTTTGTTGTTTTAGCTTCTGTTTGGTATAAACCAAGAAAGGGGAGATAAGAGAGTGGAGGGGTTTATACAGATGATAACAGAACAAGAACAAGAACAAATAGAGAAACAGAAAAGGAGTCTGGTTGCATATTCACGGCCACTTGACATAAATAAAACAGTGACAGAAAGACAAAAATGAGGGTGGGTCCCAAGTTTTTTTTTAACAGTTTTTTTTAGTCTATATAGAAGTGCTACGAAAGAGACTGATTTGTATATTGCCCATTGGCCAACTAGCATCATCTTTTACCAATAAACTTAACAAGTTGGGGTTGTTAACTAATAATAGTTAAATTAAATATAGTAAATATAAGACTAATAGAAGTTTAGTCAAAGAAATTGAAGATATCGAAGATTAAAAAAAAAAGGAAGACAGGGGGAATATCTGTGTTGGTCCCCTCACCAAAACCTTTCTCGCTTTGACCAAACGGGCTGTAAGTGAAAATTCAAAAAAAATATATATATATATATTTGTAGAAAAGCATAAGGATGATAATTTTGTTATATTATCATGAAGAAAAAAGAGCTCTTTTTATAAGAGAGAAAATACAAAATTAACTCCTTTATTTTAGGAGTAATATAATGACACTTAAACAAGAAAATAAATAGTATTAAATAAGAAATATTTCAATACCCCCCTCAAGTTAGTGCATAGATGTCAATCATGCCCAACTTGCTGATCAAGTATTCAAATGTTGATCTTCCCAAGCTTTTGGTCAATATATCAGCGGTCTGTTGATTGGAAGGGATAAATGGCAAGCAGAGAGTACCAGAGTCTATCTTTTCTTTGATGAAATAACGATCGATCTCGATATGTTTAGTACGATCATGTTGAACCGGTTTATGAGCTATGCTTATAGCTGCCTTGTTGTCACAGTACAATTTTAATGGGAGTTCTAACTCTATCTTCAGTTCTTTTAGGACTCTAAGAATCCACATACCTTCACAAATTCCTCGGGTCATTGCTCTAAACTCAGCTTCAGCACTACTTCTTGCAACTACTCCTTGTTTTTTGCTTCTCCAAGTCACTAGGTTCCCCCACACATATGTGCAATAACCTGAAGTTGATTTTCTATCAATAATGGACCCTGCCCAATCTGCATCAGTGAATATTGCCACATTTTTATCATTGGTCTTCTTGAAGAATAACCCTTTTTTAGGAGTTGCTTTTAAGTATCTCAAGATTTTGTTCGCAGCTTCAAGGTGTTCATCATATGGTGCATGCATGAATTGACTCACAACACTAACAGAGAAAGCAATGTCAGGACGAGTATGAGCCAAATATATTAATTTTCCAACCAACCTCTGATATCTTTCAGTGTCAACTAGTGTGTCCCCTTTCTTCCAAAGTTTGGCACTTTGGTCCATCGGTGAGTCAGCAGGCTTACAACCGCTCATGCCTGTCTCTTGTAGGAGATCAAGAACATACTTTCTCTGAGAAACAACAATTCCTTTCTTTGACCTTGCTACTTCCATGCCAAGGAAATACTTGAGGGGACCCAAGTCTTTGATTTCAAAATCTGCTGCTAAGTTTCTTTTTAATCTCTCCATTTCTATCTCATCATTACCTGTAAGAATAATATCATCAACATAGACTATCAAAACAGTTATCGTTCCATTTTGACCTGACTTTGTGAATAAAGTATGATCTGTTTGTCCTTGAGTATATTCCTGTTTCTTCACAGACTGAGTAAACTTTTCAAACCAAGCTCTCGGAGATTGTTTCAACCCGTACAAGGACTTCTTTAGTTTACACACCTGTGACCCAAAGATTTCTTCAAAACTTGGAGGACAATCCATATATACTTCTTCTTCTAAATCACCATTGAGAAAATCATTTTTAACATCTAGCTGGTGGAGAGGCCAGTCTAAGTTAGCAGCAAGGGATAAGAGTATTTTGATTGTGTTAAGCTTTGCAACAGGAGCAAAGGTCTCTGAGTAATCTATGTCATAGGTCTGAGTGAATCCTTTTGCAACCAATCGAGCTTTGTACCTTCCGATTGATCCATCAGAATTGTACTTTATTGTGAACACCCACTTACATCCCACAGTTCTTTCACCTACCGGTAGAGTTGTGGCACTCCAAGTTTTATTCTTTTCAAGAGCTTTAATCTCCTCAAAAACAACTTCCTTCCACTTTGTAATTTCTAGAGCCTCCTGTACATTCTTAGGAATTTTGACACTAGATAGATTAGAAGTAAATGCAGCAAAAGAGGGAGACAAATTTGAATATGATACAAAGTTAGACTAGGGGTGCCTAGTACATGGCCTACCTGGCTTTCTAAAGGCTATGGGAACATTAAGATCAGTATATTATTTCCGAAGTTCTATGGGGACATCAAGGTCGGTGATAGAAACATGGATCCAGAGGTGGACCTTGATATTGGGCCCAAACTGAAGATATGGAGGGTGTACAAAAGAAAGAAAGGAAAGGGAAAGGGAATATAGAATGATGACGTGGTTGATTGATGCATGGTGTGCATGGGCGTGTGGTTATATAAGTTGTTACGGTGAGAGAGAAAGGGGAATAGGAATTCTGTTAGAATTGTGGGGTCACTGTGAGTGACTTGGGGAGCACTGTGTGATTGGGAATTGATAGTCTTCCACTATCAGTTTGTTATCCTTATTCCTTGACAATGCTCTTGTAATTGTTTCTTCCATTTATATACAATTACAAGCACCTTCTCATCATTCTGTTATTATCATTACTGTTTCTTTTATTATTCATATATCAACCCATCAATTGGTCCGACCTACCGGATCAACCTACCCTGTATCAGCAACGGTAGATGACACGAAAACCAAAAATGGGAGAGCGTATTGACACTCTTGAAGAATAGATGGGTGACGTGCAGGCTACACTTCAAACCTTGGCTCAACAGATGTAGCAACAGAGCTTGGTTCTAAGTGAACTAAGCAAACAAATTGGTCAAAAAGGAGTAACTCCGGAAAGTGAGAATTCTGTTGATGATACACCTCAGGGCGAGTCACGTTTGTCTGGAAAGAAGGTTAAGCTTCCGTTATTCGAAGGCGAAGATCCTGTGGCTTGGATCACACGCGCAGAGATCTACTTCGACGTGCAAAACACCACTGATGAAATGCGAGTTAAATTGACTCGACTGAGCATGGAGGGACCAACAATTCATTGGTTCAATCTCTTGATGGAAACGGAGGATGAATTGTCATGGGAGAAATTGAAGAAGGCGTTGATTGCGCGCTATGGTGGCCGGCGACTCGAAAATCCATTCGAAGAGCTTTCAACTCTGAAACAGACTGGGAGTGTAGAGGAATTCGTTGAGGCTTTTGAATTGCTATCCTCCCAAGTAGGGAAACTTCCAGAGGAACAATACCTGGGTTACTTTATGAGTGGGTTAAAACCCCAGATTCGGAGAAGGGTTCGTACTCTAAATCCCCAAAATAGAATGCAGATGATGAGGATCGCAAAGAATGTTGAAGAGGAGCTGAGGGAAGACGATGACGATGGTGTGAGAATGGGTAGTAAAAAGGGGGTGCAGGACCACTTGGGCCGTAACAATTGGGCTGGATCGTTACTTAAAGGAAAAAGTGTGTTAAACCCTAGAGATCCAGAGCGCTCTTTAAATCCGGGTTGGTCTAACCCTACTCAAAAAATGGGTTCTAGTGGGTCTAACGCTGTTTCTACAACATCGTTAGCTTCTACAGGGAGGAAAAGTAACAACGAAATAAGATCTGGGTCGACCGAGAAGTGGCGAGGAGTCCGCAGCATCCACAACGAAGAGATGGCTGAGAGAAGAGCCAAGGGCCTTTGCTTCAAATGTGGGGGAAAGTATCACCCGACCCTCCATAAGTGCAGTGAAAAAACTTTGAGGGTGTTGATTTTGGGAGAGGGTGAGATGTTGAATGATGAAGAAGAGATAGTGGCAATGGAACAAGTGACTTCGGACACTGAAGAGGAGGTTGAGGTTGAGTGCAAGTCAATGGGAGTGTTGGGAAGTATGGGAGAACATCGTACGATGAAGGTTGAAGGACGGATCGAAAATGTGGATGTCGTGGTGCTAATTGACAGTGGCGCCAACCACAATTTTATTTCACCCCAAGTCACAACTGCTCTGGGTTTGCAGATTACCCCTGTGACTGCAAAGTACATCAAATTGGGAAACGGCCACAAAATCATTTCTAAAGGATTTTGTAAAGGTGTTAACATCAAATTAGGTCCAATAATGGTACCAATTGTTAGTTCTGTTATTGGCTGCAATTGTGGTAAAACAATGTGGTGGTTCAAGATGTCATGTCTGATGTCTTAACATGTGCTTCTAACATTCTGCATATGGTGTGTTATGTAGAATCTTGAGGATTGTTTGAGAGATTGCAGGCGAGATTCTTGGAGGAGAGTTTATCTGATGCAATCGTTTTATATTTCCTTTGAAGAATATTCTGTTTCTATTTTTAGGGCTAATTGATTATGTTTTAAGGTGTGATTAAAATCTGGAAGTTAATGCTGCCCAAGCCCATGAAAAGAGTTGCTATTTAAAGGAGTCTCAACCCTACTTGAAGATTACGAAGACAAGAGATTGTGAACTGAGTGTCAAGTATTAGGGTTTGTGTTTTCGTCTGTTATTTGTGAGCCATTCACTCATCTCTTTGATGTTTGAATAGGATTGTTTGATTGAGTTGTAATTTGTCCACTCTAAGCTTTTAAGCACGAGTGATTGTTCTTGATTGAAGCTTTTAAGCAAAATCAAGTATTGTCTTTAAAGTGTGTCTTCTATTTTCATTATTGTTTGTTGTCATCACTGGTGTGATTGAGGGGGAGTGAGAGGTGTCTCATATCTAAGGGTGTCTTAGGAAGAAGATTCATTGGGTAGTGATTAAGTGAGTAGATTATCGACTTGTGTGTTGATTGTGAAGTCTATGAATTGATACTACTAATAGTGAACTTCCTCCCTGGCTTAGTAGCCCCCAGATGTAGGTTGTTAGACCGAACTTGGTGAATAATACTCTGTGTTGTTTATAATTTTTATGTACTGTTACTGTTATTGTCTTGTTCACATAACAGATATTGATGTTGTGACATCTCACTCAACATCACATATCTGATACCAGAATTTCAATTGGTATCAGAGCAGGTCATCCTGGCTTCTATCATAGCCACTTTGTCTTTAAAATCTTTGGGATCCATTTTGGTCCACCATTTGCAAAAGAAATGTCTTTGCAGAATTGGAATATTGTAGCTATTTTTGGAGACTGTGATAGTCCACCTCCAAATCCACGGAATCTGGAATTTTGCAAAATAAATAAATGGACATTGCCCAGTTATCAAATTTTTTTATAAGACCCTTAATATTAAAGGACTTTCATCACACCAGGGGGTGTAGAGATCCATTAATTCTTTTGGTAAAATTTCCAAAGAAGGTCCAAATTTTGACCACCAATTAAAAAACCAATTTGGCAAGGGTTTTTCCAGAATTTATGGATTAATGGAGAAGAACCAAGAATGCTTATTCTTAGGGTTCTGATAATAGAATGCTTTTGAAAAGGCCTGGATATAATCCCAATAATTATAGTAAACAATTTTACCATCAGCAAGTTTTATTGCCTTTTCACCATTAGGATTCAAACCCCATTCTCTGGGTTGTAAAACCTTGTTGATATGACATTTAGAGAAGCTTATAAAGCTGCTGGGATTATTATTTTGATAATGATGGGTTATGGTAACCGATCCGGTTATAAGGAGTAATATCTCCAAATTTGGCCTGGATTTGCCAAAAAGACCTGGATATCCTCTTGATTCAAGATATCTGGTCTGAATAGCCCAACCATCATTATTGGTTACTTGAATATCTTCTTCCTCGATGAACATAATGAATTTAACCATAGGATTTTCAGAGTAATCAGCTGCTTATTCCTATACTGGATCATTAGCATCAATAGTTTTGTAAGAATCATTGTTCTTGGAATTAGATGAGGAAGATTCTTCCTTATTATTCTTAGAAGGTGCAGTTAATTGCTGCATTTTCTGTCTATTGGGATAGACTGTGGACCATTCTCCTATTAGGGGAATGCTTTGATCTAATTGGGGTAACATATTGTTACTCCCTCTTCCTCCTCCTCGGCCAAAAGAACGACCTTCTCCTCTAACCCTATAAGGGATGCTCATTTCCCTGCAAAAATTCACGGGTGAGAAAATCAGCTAGAGAATTATTTTCTCCTTTAATGTATTGGATGTCAAATTCAAATACACATAATTGTGCCTGCCAAGACGCAAAAATTTGTTTTACAACAAGATTCTTAATATCTTTTTCAATAATAGATTTAGCAGAACTACAATCAATTCTAAGCAAGAATTTTTTATTAAGTAAATCTGTTTGAAATTTTGAAATGCATTTAATAATAGAGAGCATTTCTTTCTTAACAGTCGAATATTTGGACTGAGTTTGGTTCTATTTGCCAGAAGTAAATTTAACAAGAATTTCTTTAGAGGTTTCAGGATTAACTTGTTTAAGGATACCTCCATAACCTATATCAGAGGCATTTGTTTCAACAATTTTAAAATAGCTGGGATTAGCTAAAGAAAGACAAGGCAAACATTTTACTTTGCTCTTAATTCGTTGGACAGCTTGGGTGTGTATATATGTCCAAGGTTCAGGAACCTTCTTTAATCTCTTATAGAGAATAGAAGTGTCTATCGCCAGATCTTTATAATAATCTGAAATATAATTAAGGCTTCCTAAGAACCTTTGAAGTTGTTTCTTCTCAGATAATATATCTGGGAATTTTGAAGCAAACTCAATGCTTCTACTGATAGGTATCATAGTTCCTTTGTTTATTTCATGGCCCAAAAATCTGACCGTAGTTTGAAAAAGTTTCATCTTTGGGGCTGAAATAACAAGACCATTATGCTTGATTATTCCCTTAAAAATCTTTAAGTGTTTGATGTGTTGTTCCAAAGATTTAGAGAAAATTAACACATCGTCAATATAAACAATTATAAATTTAGAATAAGGGTTAAGAATATCATTCATAATGTTCTGAAATTCAGAGGGGACATTTTTAAGCCCAAAGGGAAGAACGTTCCATTCAAAATGACCAAATGGCACTGTGAAAGCCGTTTTGTATTTATCAGCTTCTTCAATTTGAATCTGCCAATATCTGGACTTCATATCGAATTTGGAGAAGATAAGGGCATCGTTAAGTCTGTATAACAGATCCTTCTTTTTTGGAATAGGATTCCTAATCCACTTAAGAACCTTATAAAGAGGTTTATAATTAATCACAAGTCTAGGAACACCACGTTCCTTCTCAGCAGCATTATTGACATAAAAAGCTGTGCAAGACCAAGGGGACTTGGAAGATCTTATAAGACCTTTAGATTGTAAGGATTTAATCTCCTTTTTACAAAGTTCTAGGTAATCTCTAATGGTCTGGGCAGGTCTAGCCTTTGTGGGGATTTGACTTTCATTAAAGTCATCCAGATAAGGAAGAGAAACAACATGTTTCTTTCTTTCCCAGAACGCATTAGGAAGATCGCTGCATACTTCCGACTTAAATTGATCTTTTATGATCTTAATTTGTTTCTTGACATTGTCTTTGCTAAGTTGATGTTCAATGCTTAGAAGGCTAATTTCTTCATGAAGAAAGCATAATTGTTTTTCTTTATGCTTTAGAAGCATGTCTTTGACTTCATTAAGCATCCTAGTTTGAGGGTCAGTAATGAAATCAAACTTAATAGTTTTATTCTTTTAAACAGCGGTTATTCCTTGTTGATTAAAATAAAGGAGGTAGGAATGCAAACATCTTGATTGCAGATATGAGTATTGGACAATTTATACTTGGCTTTAAGTTTTTTCCCGCCAGCTTGGGTAAGGGATTGAGTGGTTTTATCAAAATATTTTGTAGGGATAATTCCTTCCTGAATACAGTTTAAATCAGCACCACTATCAACAAGGGCAACTTCATCTTTAAGAATGAAGGTTCTATTAATAACAAGGGTAATTTTAATATACCACTTTTGAGAAGTCACCTTATCAAGAAGGTTTAAATAGTTTTCTTCTTCAGAAGGATTATCTTCCTTCTTTTCCTCTGTTTCTTCATTAGTGAGAGACCCTAAACATTGCTTAAGGGTGTTGAGAGTATTGAGCTGCTCTTGAAGGTTTAAATATTCTTCATCAATGGAATGTCCAACTTCTTTTCCCTTTTCTAAGACAATTAGTCTTTGGTTAAGGAGTTTATTGGTCTTCTTTATCTGACTAATTTCAGATTTAAGAAGAGTCATTTCATGTCTAAGGTCATTTAAGGATGTCGGAGTTTCCTTAGCATTAGAATGATGAAATCTAGCCAAGACCTCACTTAATTGGTAAGGGGCTTCTATCATTCTAGGTGCTTCCACCTTAGGTTGTTCTTGAATAAGGATCTCAAGCATTTTTCTTTTTATCCTTGGATCCGAAATTGCTTTTATGGCCTTTAAGGCTTGATCTTGATCACTGGTCAGAACAAACAATCCATTCATATCAACTATGGATTTCCAATAGTTGAGTTCATTGCATTTGCAATCATTGGTAGAAGATTCTGAAGAATCAGAGTCAGAGGAGTTTATGACTTCTATTTCTTCAGAAGAATATTCTTCAGAGCTGGATTCTATAAGAAGAACCTTTTACAATTGGGCTCTAAGCTTCTCGTCCTCAATGTTATTGAGAGCTTTCTTAGTCCAGCATCTATTTGCATAGTGACCCGGTTTTCCACATTTGTGGCAAGTAACATCAAGCTTCTTAGCTTTTCTCTTTCCCTTGTTATATAAAGGTTTACCTAAGGGTTTAGGTTTCTTCTTTCTATAACCCTTCTTCTTGTAATCCTTATAAGGAGTTTTGTAGGGATTATGAGACTTATGGGACTCTTTCCTCTTGCCATGCTTAAGGGATTTCTTTCTACTGGTTTCTCCAGGAGATTTTCCTAGGTCAAAGGCGAATTGGTCGCAAAATTCACCAAGTTGATGTTTCTCATAAAGCTTTTGTTTCTTAAGCTGGTGTTTGAGTTTGATATCGTTGCATAATGCTAATCCTTCATTAATGCAACTGTTAATAATATGACCATAGGTCAGTTCAGGGTAATTGATGTTAATGCCATCGTTTTTATCCTTAAGAGCTTTCCTAACTCTTTCAGAGAAGAGATGAGGTAGACCATCTATGAATTTTGATTTCCAATGAGTTGAATTCGAATTATTCAATTGAAAAACTCTGGAAAGGAAGGTGTCTTTATACCACCTAAAATGAGTTAAAGAGGGGCACCTCAGATTCTGAAGGAGGGTTTGGAGCTTTTCTCCTATGGGTTGATTTGTTCCAACAAAATGTTGAAGGATGGACAGGCTAAGGGTGTAAACAACATCCTCCTCTCCAGTAGTGGTAACGGTAGGGGTGTTAGTTCCTTCAGTCTTAATAATTTTCTTGTGGGAAAGAATATCCTTCCTCTGAGCTTCAGTGAGATAATGATCCCACCATCCTCTAAGCTGGCCGATAAAGCCGGTGGTTATGAATGAAGCGAAGGAACTATCCAGGTTTCCATTTTGCTTGCAAACCGTAGCATACATAAGCATTCTATGTATGGTATCAAGGATTTGTTTTTCATTCAAACCATCTTTGTTTCATTCATAAATGGCTTTTCCTGAATAGGAATTCTGGTAATTATCAGGTTCTTCAAAGAGAACATCTTGAGGGGTAGGCCTCTTGTAGTAATATTTCTCTACAGGTTTGGTCATGTGAACGGGATTTATCTCATGGTTATTGTTGATGTTTTGATCAGCAAACATCTGGGTTAATTGGTTGATGTTTCCAAAGACTTCATCGTCTTCTTCTGAAGTACAATTTTCTTCAGAGGAGTTATCATCATGGGATAGAATCCTAAGGTGTAAATCCTTAAGTTTTTCTTCAAGGACCTTTATGAATTCATTATGGTCCTCATCCATCTTGAACCCACTGATTTGTATGGGGGGTTGGATAATAGGAGTGTCTGGCGATTTTGAAGATGAAAACTCTTCTTGGAAAGGAATAATTTTGTTTTTAGACAATTGGTCTATGATCAATCTATGTTGATTCATCTGTTTTTCCATACTTTCCTTAACATATATAATCAGCTTTTCTAAAGAAACCATATGATCTCCCAGGCATGTAAGAAAAGCGTTGGTAAAGTTTTGGGCTCTTATTAAAGAATTTAGATCTCTAATAAAAACTTGACTATTTTCAAGCTTCTTAATGGTATTATACGCACTAGCTTCAGCATTCTCAACTAGTTGTATAGCCCTTTCCGGGGGGTAAGGTGCTTCAAGAGCTTCTCCTTCATGAGTATTCCAAGATCTTTGAAGAACAAGGATATTATCTTGTTGTAAGGCAATTATGTTGTCTTGAATTCTTTGAATAAAGAACCTAACGAACCAATGGGTAAAGGGGATAATCTTTTGTTTCTTAGTTAAATCTTCATAGAAGAGTTCCTTAAATTCTTGGGTTTCCACTTTGGAGAATTTTACAAAATACCACTTTTTGAAATCATGGTTTTTAACACTATTAAACTCATTACTAATGAGTTTTCTGGTCTCACTTCCTCTGGAGAAATCTACCATAAATGAAAAGACATTTTAGATTGAGTTAGTGATTTAACCCGGGGTTCTTTGTTTTGGTAAATTCCAAAAGGGATTTTATTTTCACTTAATTTGATATTTTCAACGTACTCTTGATCCAAGACTTCCTCTCTAACTCTAGAGGTTGAAACCCTAGGTAAGGTACTAGGAGCTGTGACATAATCACTGCGGGTATAATATCTAGCGGACAACGTTCTAGGTATGGTAAACCTACGTTGTTTCCAGGCTCTGATACCAGGAACAGTAGTGCAGCCTGGATCTCTTATAAATTTGGTTACTATTTGTGGTTATGGATTGTTTCTGAAGAGAGAAAGACTACAAAGCTAAAGTAAATAGAGAGAGAAGGTAGATAAAACTGAAACTTATATTAAAAGAGAGAATATTGTACAATGGAAGCGTGTTTACAACTGAGAAGAGAAGTCATTTATATAGGGAAGGGTTACCTATTGTAACCAGTAAAAAGAAAAGAAACACACACTAATAGGTTTCAAAAGTGAATCATTAAAGTCGGGTGCTCACTGGGCCCCATCGACACTAATAATGATCACAAAAGGCAACCGACAAAAAAGAAAAGCAGATTCTGCTGCCACTTCAACTTTAGTTGGGTGGATGTTGATATCAACTTTAGATGGTGGGAGACAGCTTTGTTGTTGGCTCCACTGGACTTGTCTTTTTGTAATAATTACTGAGGAGCTTTACCTTTGCTGACTTTCTGGGCCATGGAGAAAGTGAGAGAGTCCCAGAAATCTTCAGCGGTGGGCTCTTGATTTTGAGATTCACCTGCTAGGATAGTATCCAAAGAACCATGGGACGAGATTGTCTTCATAGAAACGCTGTCGTCTTTGGCTGTTGGGAAAGCCGTAAAAAATTAACTTTTCATATGATCTAGGATTCTGACCATGATGTCTTCATCATCTTCTTGGGCGAATTTTTTCTGGAAATATTCCTTAAGCTGAATTAGAGACATTGGCGAAGAACTTTGCTTCTTAATGGGATTGACTTTGTCTTCCTCAATCATGGCTTCTATCATAACCACTTTGTCTTTAAAATCTTTGGGATAGACTGTAATCTTCCTAATTATTCTTAGAAGGTGCAGTTAATTGCTACATTTTCTGTCTATTAGAATAGACTGTAGACCATTCTCCTATTAGGGGAATGCTTTGATCTGATTGGGGTAACATATTGTTACTCCCTCTTCCTCCTCCTCTAACCCTATAAGGGATGCTCATTTCCCTGCAAAAATTCACGGGTGAGAAAATCAGCTAGAGAATTATTTTCTCCTTTAATGTATTGGATGTCAAATTCAAATACACTTAATTGTGCCTGCCAAGACGCAAAAATTTGTTTTGCAACAAGATTCTTAATATCTTTTTCAATAATAGATTTAGCAGAACTACAATCAATTCTAAGCAACAATTTTTGATTAAGTAAATCTGTTTGAAATTTTGAAATGCATTTAATAATAGAGAGCATTTCTTTCTTAACAGTCGAATATTTGGACTGAGTTTGGTTCCATTTGCCAGAAGTAAATCTAACAAGAATTTCTTTAGAGGTTTCAGGATTAACTTGTTTAAGGATACCTCCATAACCTATATCAGAGGCATCTGTTTCAACAATTTTAAAATAGTTGGGATTAGCTAAAGAAAGGCAAGGCAAACATTTTACTTTGCTCTTAATTCGTTGGACAGCTTGGGTGTGTATATCTGTCCAAGGTTCAGGAACCTTCTTTAATCTCTTATAGAGAATAGAAGTGTCTATCGCCAGATCTTTATAATAATCTGAAATATAATTAAGGCTTCCTAAGAACCTTTGAAGTTGTTTCTTCTCAGATAATATATCTGGGAATTTTGAAGCAAACTCAATGCTTCTACTGATAGGTATTATAGTTCCTTTGTTTATTTCATGGCCCAAAAATCTGACCTTAGTTTGAAAAAGTCTCATCTTTGGGGCTGAAATAACAAGACCATTATGCTTGATTATTCCCTTAAAAATCTTTAAGTGTTTGATGTGCTGTTCCAAAGATTTAGAGAAAATTAACACATCGTCAATATAAACAATTATAAATTCAGAATAAGGGTTAAGAATATCATTCATAATGTTCTGAAATTCAGAGGGGGCATTTTTAAGCCCAAAGGGAAGAACGTTCCATTCAAAGTGACCAAATGGCACTGTGAAAGCCGTTTTGTATTTATCAGCTTCTTCAATTTGAATCTGCCAATATCCGGACTTCATATCAAATTTGGAGAAGATAAGGGCATCGTTAAGTCTATCTAACAGATCCTTCTTGTTTGGAATAGGATACCTAATCCACTTAAGAACCTTATTAAGAGGTTTATAATTAATCAGAAGTCTAGGAACACCTCGTTCCTTCTCAGCAGCATTGTTGACATAAAAAGCTATGCAAGACCAAGGGGACTTGGAAGATCTTATAAGACCTTTAGATTGTAAGGATTCAATCTCCTTTTTACAAAGTTCTAGGTAATCTCTATTCATTTGGGCAGGTCTAGCCTTTGTGGGGATTTGACTTTCATTAAAGTCATCCAGATAAGGAAGAGAAACATGCTTCTTTCTTTCCCAGAACACATTAGGAAGATCGCTGCATACTTCCGACTTAAATTGATCTTTTATGATCTTAATTTGTTTCTTGACATTGTCTTTGCTAATTTGATGTTCAATGCTTAGAAGGCTAATTTCTTCCTGAAGAAAGCATAATTGTTTTTCTTTATGCTTTAGAAGCATGTCTTTGACTTCATTATGCATCCTAGTTTGAGGGTCAGTAATGAAATCAAACTTAATAGTTTTACTCTTTAAAATAGCGGTTATTCCTTGTTGATTAATCTGATAAATGGGCATAATACTATGCAAGAAAAGGGTTCCTAATATTATCCTTCTAGTAAGATTCTGTCGCTCCCGGGATTTTCATCCAAGTACAAACGTGAAAGTGGCGCCGAAACAGAGTCGCCAGCAATGTGTATTTATCCCAAGAGAGAGAAAGGAAACACTGCGTAAACCTGAGGGAAGGAAAGAGCATGGTCAGCGCGACCAAGAGAAACGGGTAAGGGAGTCGGTTACGCGAAGGGAAGGTGTTAGCACCCCCACGCGTCCATCGTACTCGATGGGATCCACGCTTGCTGTTTCGATCAAAGGGTGTCGTCATCTGGAGCTCCACTGCTACCGGACCGGAGAAGGAATGAGAACGGAAAAGAACGGAGAAACAAAGAAGAAAAGAAAAAGAAGTGACTCGATAGGACGTCCTCGGAGTCCTAGGCCTACGTATTCCCTCGGGAACAAGAAAATCAGAGTCAACGTAGTTGGGACACGAACTAAAGGGGGAGGTTGCTCGCCAAGACATCGGCGTCTCGTGCGTACGTATCCTCAATCGGACGAGAGAGAGGAAATCAGAGCAGTCGTAGTTCGACTTAACCAAGTCTGTGTTTTTTATGAGCGATGTTAAGTTCGCGTCCGGCAGTTAGGGTCGATGCCTGTTTGCGACGAGACGGAAAGTAACGTGCCCTTTTCTAAAAATGAGGTTTGAAACTTAACGATCCCGAAGGATAAAAAGTTTGAGTTTGTTTTGTGTTTTTTAGACAGAAGTGTTTTTGAAGTTGTTTGTAACTTGCATTGCACCCAAGTCTACAACATATGAACGAATACGTCGCGTATCGTCCCCAACATGACGTACACTAAGTACCCTAGAAGAATGAAGGGAGACCCCCCATTATTCACTTCCCACATATAAGGCTCATGCGCAATACTCGTTTAACCTTTATTAAGTGTTTTATAAAGATTATGAGATGGGAAGAGAAGACTCAAGTTGCAAAGAAAACACTAAAAGGAATCTAATTTGTTCCTAATGCTATCATGCAAAGGTGGCTCTAAGGTCAGGATCAAGAGGGAAGTCTACCTAATGTTGTCATACATGGATTGCTATCCTAATGCCTCTCCTACCTCCGACTTAATCGAAAATTAAGTGGAGCTAGGAATCCTACGGGATCGTGTCATCAGACAAGTAAACACAGGATGAATCAATCACAAAATGGACTAAAAGCAACGAAAGAGTAAACAGTGTCAATCGACAATAATATCACACAATCACAAGAAGAAAGAGGGAGCTTTAGCCAAGGGGTCATATCAACCGAGGCAAACAAGCTAGGTGTGAGAAATGGGAGTGCTCGCCCAATGGCATCAAGAACCATGGAGAGCAGAATAAGAAAGGGGAAGATGTGAATCAGATCACATAAGCGTCAGCATTGATCAATGCGAGCTACAGACAAGGCGTGGGGGTTTGATTGTTAAACCCTCATTCCACTTAACCGACTCGATAACAAGAGTAGGTAATGTTCAAAGCTTCAATCATGTAATGAGAGCTAAGAACGACCTGAGACTAGAAATGGCGGGAGTCGATTGCGGACTCTCATTCTGACTAATGCCTTATTTGAGGACTTACAAGGGAATATGGGAATAGGATGCCTCTTTTGAGGTCTTGAGGCACAATATTAAACAAGCACAATCATGGCCTCACTTGAGGGTTTTCCATACAATCCTACTTATCATGGCATCGACTATTCCTACTTCTCATGGCATTTGAAAGCATTTAAGAGAAGTGAAGAGATAAGAAGTCCTACCAAACGGATATGAATCCGTAGTAAAGCAACGAAAGCGCAGCGAAAGCAAGTCACAAAAGCATCTATAAACAAATAGCAAACCAAGTTAGAAACAAGTTTTTATTTACAAAATGAAATGGTCAAACCACCTTTGGAATGTCTCCTTTATGCACCTTGCTCATGTGAACCAAAGACATTAGTAATAACAAGAGAGCGTATGCACAATATGAAAAGCTAAGTCTAATTACTATGTACATTTGAGTCACACTAGTCAAAGTGAAAGACCTAAAAGGATTATGAAGTTACAAGTCAAGTTACAACTATGCTACAAGACTAATCTACTTTGAAGTTAAAGGTAAACCACCAAAAGAAAGTCATCTAAGGGTTACAAGTATAGGCAAAGGACATGAAAGTAAACCAAAACCAGAATTGAACTCATGTTAGAAGTGTGCACACATCTTGTAAACATCCACCAATGGCTAAGGTAAAAACAAGTTTAAGTCCTTAAGATAAAACAAGGCAATGAGCCACAAACAGCAGCAACAACAGCGCTCCAGCACCTGCATAGCTGTAAAAACCAGCAACAAGTAAAAACAGTCTATAACAGCTACTATTTCCAGAACAGGACAGGTGTATATGCAGCCAGCCAGGATATCAACATTTTACAGCACACTTTTTCCATAACAGCAGTGTATGCTACAGCAACTTCTAAATTCAAGCAATTTATCAAGTCAAGTGAGAAACACTACAGAACGAACTCAAAGATTAGTCAAAGTTCAAATGGAAATAACCAAAGTGAGCATCTAAGATCAAAAGGAAATGTTAATAAGAAGTAATTGAAGTTAATACTAAAATGTAAACAAACAATTAGTCAAAAACTAACATGTAACAAGTATTAAAGACTATTAACAAAGTAAGCACATGAAACTACTAAGAAGATATTAACACTAAAACCTATGTTTAGTCAATGTTAGAACTAAGTCAACGTTAGAAATTAGTTTCTAATTCTAAAGCAATTAGTGGACAATTAAGCCAAAAACAATTAACAAGCCATTAAGCAAAAAACAATTAGTAAGCAAAACAATTAGTGCAATTACGCCAAAAATCAATTATTCAACACAATTAGTGAAATCTAAATCTAAT
Organism: Lathyrus tuberosus; assembly: GCA_022829125.1. NCBI lineage: Eukaryota > Viridiplantae > Streptophyta > Magnoliopsida > Fabales > Fabaceae > Lathyrus > Lathyrus tuberosus. Next base: position 1,503,118 of record JALAZF010000651.1, on the reverse strand, counting down.
TAGTAAGACTAATCAAATTTCTAATTACATATCCTAAACCAATTAATCAAAATTAATCATTGATTTCCTAAAATCTCTACTTCTAATATCCAATGTCCAAAAAAAACAATTAGAACTTGACAATTTCCTAAAACTCTAATTCTAATTAGTCCAAAATTGCTTTCTAATATCTAATTCTAAAGTTAAAAACTAAATCTAACATGATTGAACTAATTGAAAACCAAAAACTAATCTAATTCCAAAATCAATCAATTAAGAGCAATCTAGTGAAAAACACTTAATCAAAACTCAATTAACAGAAAAACTTGAGCCAAAATTCAATTGATAATTACAATTAAACAAAAAAGGAGTGCAGCAGAAGAATATAGGGTTGAACAGAGAACCCGGCGCATGGGCCAGCTGGCTTCAGGCCCAAAATCGTTGTTCACCATCTGGGGGCGCAGACAAGGCTTTTGGCGGTGTAAAGAGGAAAAGAACACGGGCTGAAGTTTTGGCCCAAGCTTCATGAATCAGGGAGAGGTTCATTATGGAAGCAGTGGGTGCAGTGAGGAAGAGTCCATGGAGGCAATGGAAGCCCGGTCCATGCTGTGGCCTTTATCTTCTTTAAAATAAAACCCTAGTTTCCCTTGGTGAAAGAGTTCTTTCTCGCCGTCCCCCTTCTACCTACGTCGTCCCTCGGCCTCTTCGATCACCCTCCGTTTCTCCCTTTTCTAACACCATCCTCAATTTCTTTTCTCGCCGCGCCACTCATTCTCTTCAATTTCTCCATTTACGTTCTTTCCATGGCCACGACGACACTACCGCGTCGTCCGCTCGTCACCTGCGAAACGCTTACTCACTTCTCTCTTCCGGCTTCTCCCAGATACTCATCACTCTCAATCGATTCGCTTCAATCTCAATTGAATCTTCTCCAAAAGTCGAATCCAAATGCGACCTAGCCTACTCAATCGTATAGATCTTGAAAGGGAGAAGAAAATTACGAACAGACGTTCACCTGGAAACAGATTTCAGGTACGATTCCATCTCTCGTTGTTGTTGATTACAAAATCGTATTGATGTTGTGATTGTAAGCTCTTGAACGTTATGGTGTTCTTGCTGCGATCTCTTGCGTGAGTGTGTCGCGAATCCTCTTCTTCTATTCTTTGAATTCGGTCGCGTTGAATTGTTGCTGATGTGTTGTGCTGAATTCTTCTTCGATCTGAGCTTCTTGTTGTTGAATTTATTGATGCGGATGATTGAAGATTATTGATGAGTTTTTTTGATGAATTTGCAGGTTATGAACTGAAGATGATGAAGATTGAAGAGGCGATTCAAGATGGTGAATGAAGAGTGCGAGAGCGGGAGGAAATTGAAGATGGCCCGAAATTGATGAATCTCTGTTGAGAGTTTTATTTTTTGTTATCACCATCAGATCAAGATGACGCCAATGAGAATGTGATCGTGAGGATGGAAAATTTGTTAGAACTTATTAGAAGTTGGTTATTGAATTTTCTCTTAGAGGGATTCGGTTAGGAGTTTCTTCCGTTAGAAAGGTTAGAGGAATTCTTAGAAGGTAGTTAGGTTCTGTTAGAAGTTAGAGGAGGTCATGGTGGGTTAGTTTTTTCTGTTAGAAGTTAGAGGAGGTGTTAGAGGAAATTTGATCGGGAAAAATGTTCTTCTGTAAGTGAGTTTTTGGTTATCTGTCAAAAGTTCTGTTGCCATGTAACTTCTTTTCTCCTTGCTGTGAATATTATGATTTTCTGCTATGTATGATTTAATGTGTGGATAGTAATCAATGGAGATTTTGGGCTTGCTTGGGGGTGCTATGGATATGTTAAGAGCTGCCGCTGTAACTTTTCTTTTGCGCACGTAGTACCTTTTTGTTGCTAAAATTATCAATTCCAACTGTAACATGTTCAGGAAATGGAATCAATAATCAGTGTTGTTTTAATGTCTGCTTTAGCTCTCTCCAAATCTGATGTTTTAGCTTTGAATGGTACGCTTGACATTTAAGTGATCTTGTTCAAGGACATATTGTAGACAAAACATTTTCAACAGTGGATATTCAATGGGTTGGAAGTCGATGTAGTCAATAATGACAAATACAAGTAATAAGTCCAGGATATGGGTGACGAACCATACTCCAATGTAGCTTTCAACACATGTATCCATATTCACCCCAACCCCAAACATTCGAACTGACCTTTGTAATATTGAACATAAAGCCTTGAACATGGATATTAAATATTATTTCGGTTTAATGTGGCTAAAAATGGATAACATGGGTTAGATAATGGTTTACGGTTGAAATGGATATCAAAAATGGAGTGGTTTATGGTTAGAGGGAATGACCTTGTAATCCACATGAACAATCCTAACGTGCTCCTTAAGAATGTTGATCCTTTTGAATGTCCTCAAACCAAATTTCAAATCCAAATCAAATTCACTTTCTTGATGGACCTCCAGTGCCATTTTCAAATTCACATAAACCCGTATTTCAGGCAACAAACAATAAGCAAAGGAAAGAACAACAATATCCTAACCCCAGTATGAGCCCACGACTTGATCTCTTCCATGAATACCTAAAATGTCTCCACTGGGAAACCCTGACTACCACTGATACTCTTGAGAAACTTGAAGAAGATAAACTTGATGAGAATTCAACCCTGAATGAAGATGAGAGCCTCACAACAGGAGAGAATCCTGAACCTGCACATGATACCTTGATCCCACGCCCTAGGAGCCCATGCAAATGTATGAATATGAGTATGACCTAATGAAGATGAAATGTGAACATAAGCCAGTTAGTGTTAAAAGTAAGAGGGTAAATTTTGAGGTGTTACAGATTCTTGACTAAAATGAAGGAGGTAGGAATGCAAACATCTTGATTGCAGATATGAGTATTGGACAATTTATACTTGACTTTAAGTTTTTTCCCGCCAGCTTGTGTAAGGGATTGAGTGGTTTTATCAAAATATTTGGTAGGAATAATTCCTTCCTGAATACAGTTTAAATCAGCACCACTATCAACAAGGGCAACTTCATCTTTAAGAATGAAGGTTCTATTAATAACAAGGGTAATTTTAATATACCACTTTTGAGAAGTCACCTTATCAAGAAGGTTTAAATAGTTTTCTTCTTCAGAAGGATTATCTTCCTTCTTTTCCTCTGTTTCTTCATTAGTGAGAGACCCTAAATGTTGCTTAAGGGTGTTGAGAGTATTGAGATTCTCTTGAAGGTTTAAATATTCTTCATCAATGGAATGTCCAACTTCTTTTCCCTTTTCTAAGACAATTAGTCTTTGGTTAAGGAGTTTATTGGTCTTCTTTATCTGACTAATTTCATATTTAAGAAGAGTCATCTCAGGTCTAAGGTCATTTAAGGATGTCGGAGTTTCCTTAGCATTAGAATGATGAAATCTAGCCAAGACCTCACTTAATTGGTAAGGGGCTTCTATCATTCTAGGTGCTTCCACCTTAGGTTGTTCTTGAATAAGGATCTCAAGCATTTTTCTTTTTATCCTTGGATCCGAAATTGCTTCTATGGCCTTTAAGGCTTGATCTTGATCACTGGTCAGAACAAACAATCCATTCATATCAACTATGGATTTCCAATAGTTGAGTTCATTGCATTCGCAATCATTGGTAGAAGATTCTGAAGAATCAGAGTCAGAGGAGTTTATGACTTCTATTTCTTCAGAAGAATCTTCTTCAGAGCTGGATTCTATAAGAAGAACCTTTTCCAATTGGGCTCTAAGCTTCTCGTCCTCAATGTTATTGAGAGCTTTCTTAGTCCAGCATCTATTTGCATAGTGACCTGGTTTTCCACATTTGTGGCAAGTAACATCAAGCTTCTTAGCTTTTCTCTTTCCCTTGTTATATAAAGGTTTATCTAAGGGTTTAGGTTTCTTCTTTCTATAACCCTTCTTCTTGTAATCCTTATAAGGATTTTTGTAGGGATTATAAGACTTATGGGACTCTTACCTCTTGCCATGCTTAAGGGATTTCTTTCTACTGGTTTCTCTAGGAGATTTTCCTAGGTCAAAGGCGAATTGGTCGCAAAATTCACCAACTTGATGTTTCTCAGAAAGCTTTTGTTTCTTAAGCCGGTGTTTGAGTTTGATATCGTTGCATAATGCTAATCCTTCATTAATGCAACTGTTAATAATATGACCATAGGTCAGTTCAGGGTAATTGATGTTAATGCCATCGTTTTTATCCCTAAGAGTTTTCCTAACTCTTTCAGAGAAGAGATGGGGTAGACCATCTATGAATTTGGATTTCCAATGAGTTAAATTCGAATTATTCAATTGAAAAATTCTGGAAAGGAAGGTGTCTTTATACGACCTAAAATGAGTTAAAGAGGGGCACCTCAGATTCTGAAGGAGGGTTTGGAGCTTTTCTCCTATGGGTTGATTTGTTCCAACAAAATGTTGAAGGATGGACAGGCTAAGGGTGTAAACAGCATCCTCCTCTCCAGTAGTGGCAACGGTAGGGGTGCTAGTTCCTTTAGTCTTAATAATTTTCTTGTGGGAATGAATATCCTTCCTCTGAGCTTCAGTGAGATAATGATCCCACCATCCTCTAAGCTGGCCGATAAAGCCGGTGGAAGCGACGGAACTATCCAGGTTTCCATTTTGCTTGCAAACCGTAGCATACATAAGCATTCTATGTATGGTATCAGGGATTTGTTTTTCATTCAAACCATCTATGTTCCATTCATAAATGGCTTTTCCTGAATAGGAATTTTGGTAATTATCAGGTTCTTCAAAGAGAACATCTTGAGGGGTAGGCCTCTTGTAGTAATATTTCTCTACAGGTTTGGTCATGTGAACGGGATTTATCTCATGGTTATTGTTGATGTTTTGATCAGGAAACATCTGGGTTAATTGGTTGATGTTTCCAAAGACTTTATCGTCTTCTTCAGAAGTACAATTTTCTTCAGAGGAGTTATCATCATGGGATAGAATCCTATGGTGTAAATCCTTAAGTTTTTCTTCAAGGACCTTTATGAATTCATTATGGTCCTCATCCATCTTGAACCCACTGATTTGTATGGGGGGTTGGATAATAGGGGTGTCTGACGATTTTGAAGATGAAGACTCTTCTTGGAAAGGAATAATTTTGTTTTTAGATAATTGGTATATGATCAATCTATGTTGATTCATCTGTTTTTCCATACTTTCCTTAACAGATATAATCAGCTTTTCTAAAGAAACCATATGATCTCCCAGGCATGTAAGAAAAGCGTTGGTAAAGTTTTGGGCTCTTATTAAAGAGTTTAGATCTCTAATAAAAACTTGAATATTGGAAATCCATAGTTGATATGAATGGATTGTTTGTTCTGACCAGTGATCAAGATCAAGCCTTAAAGGCCATAGAAGCAATTTTGGATCCAAGGATAAAAAGAAAAATGCTTGAGATCCTTATTCAAGAACAACCTAAGGTGGAAGCACCTAGAATGATAGAAGCCTCTTACCAATTAAGTGAGGTCATCGCTAGATTTCATCATTCTAATGCTAAGGAAACTCCGGCATCCTTAAATGCCCTTAGACATGAGATGACTCTTCTTAAATCTGAAATTAGTCAGATAAAGAAGACCAATAAACTCCTTAACCAAAGACTAATTATATTAGAAAAGGGAATAGAAGTTGGACATTCCATTGATGAAGAATATTTAAACCTTCAAGAGCAGCTCAATACTCTCAACACCCTTAAGCAACGTTTAGGGTGTCTCACTAATGAAGAAACAGAGGAAAAGAAGGAAGATAATCCTTCTGAAGAAGAAAACTATTTAAACCTTCTTGATAAGGTGACTTCTCAAAAGTGGTATATTAAAATTACCCTTGTTATTAATAGAACCTTCATTCTTAAAGATGAAGTTGCCCTTGTTGATAGTGGTGCTGATTTAAACTGTATTCAGGAAGGAATTATCCCTACCAAATATTTTGATAAAACCACTCAATCCCTTACCCAAGCTGGCGGGAAAAAACTTAAAGTCAAGTATAAATTGTCCAATACTCATATCTGCAATCAAGATGTTTGCACTCCTACCTCCTTCATTTTAGTCAAGAATCTTACTAGAAGGATAATATTAGGAACCCCTTTCTTGCATAGTATTATGCCCATTTCTCAGATTAATCAACAAGGAATAACCGCTGTTTTAAAGAATAAAACTATTAAGTTTGATTTCATTACTGACCCTCAAACTAGGATGCTTAATGAAGTCAAAGACATGCTTCTAAAGCATAAAGAAAAACAATTATGCTTTCTTCAGGAAGAAATTAGTCTTCTAAGCATTGAACATCAACTTAGCAAAGACAATGTGAAGAAACAAATTAAGATCATAGAAGATCAATTTAAGTCGGAAGTATGCAGCGATCTTCCTAATGCGTTCTGGGAAAGAAATAAATATGTTGTTTCTCTTCCTTATCTGGATGACTTTAATGAAAGTCAAATCCCCACAAAGGCTAGACCTGCCCAAATGAATAAAGATTACCTAGAACTTTGTAAAAAGGAGATTGAATCCTTACAATCTAAAGGTCTTATAAGATCTTCCAAGTCCCCTTGGTCTTGCACAACTTTTTATGTTAACAATGCTGCTATGAAGGAACGAGGTGTTCCTAGACTTGTGATTAATTATAAACCTCTTAATAAGGTTCTTAAGTGGTGTAGCGAGCTATTTTTGGATGTGGTTGCGAAGCACGACCGCTCTGGTACTACAGCTCGATTCATTTTTTATCCTATTGTGAGCTGAATAAGGAAGGGAAATAGATGTCTCCAACTAACCCTGCTTGCATACTGAGGTTAAACAGTCAAAACTGTTGGTTTACAGATGCTACAAATATTCGGGGATTGTCTCAGGTTATTTTGTTCAAAAGGGGTGTTTTGAGATGTTAGGAAGGACGTTTTTTGATTGATGTGCGAAAGTATAGGATTTTGGGTTTTGGTTTAGTGTGCTCGCTAAGATCTTTTCTTTCGATCTTATGCCTACGTATTCCCGTTTACCGAAACAGGGAAATCAGAGCGTTCGTAGTTCCTCCTATTCTATAGGAGGAAATGGTTTTTGGTGTCTTGTTCAAAGCCCAAGACATGAAGCGAAAGGTTGTTTGTATCTTGTTCAAAGCCCAAGATGTGAAGCTAAAAAGTTGTTTGTATCTTGTTCAAAGCCCAAGATGTGAAGCTGAAAAGTCTATTTGTATCTTGTTCAAAGCCCAAGATGTGAAGCTGAAAAGTCTCAACTTTAGAGAGAGTTTGTCATCTCTAAAGAAGGGTAAAGGAGAATTACTTTAACCGGGATATGCGAATCCGGCAATGCCATAATTTCCTAAGAAGGGGTTTTAACCTGAAGGAGAAGACTTTAATTCAGTGTAGAGCAATGCCATCTTTCCTTAGGAATTTCTCATGCTAAAAGAGGGACAGTGGCGTGGATGTAGATGATCCAGAGGCTTGCCGCTTACAGCGATTAAATGAAAGTGAAGGAGTTGTTGATGTTTGTGTGTACTGTGAACGAGGCACAAGTTTGATGCTAAAAGGTTGATTGACTCAGCTAGGGATTTCGTTATACAAAGCCTAAGAGGAGGCCATTGGTCCAACAAGAGGGAGTTTTTGTATCTCGTACGAAGCCCGAGAGAGAGGCTAAAAGCGGTTGACCCAACGAGAGGATCTTTTATACTCAACAAGAGAGTGTTTTTATATCTCGTACGAAGCCCGAGATGGAGGCTGTAAAAGAGTTTGGCTCTGCTTAGGGGAATTTGTATCTCGTACGAAGCCCGAGATGGAGGCTGAAATTTGCTTGTCTCAACGAGGGAGTCTCTTATGTGTCTCATACAAAGCCTGAGAGAGAGGCTAAAAGTTGTTTGACTCAACAAGGGAGTCTTTTGTATCTCGTACGAAGCCCGAGATGAAGGCTGAAAGGTTTGCTCCGCTGGGGAGAATCATTTGTACAAAGCCCAAGAGGAGGCTATCGTGCTGGTGACTGTTTTAGTTGAGTGACAGGTCCAGTATTCTGATTAAGAGAAAATAAGTTCTTATATGAGTAACACTGTACTCATGGGTTTGATCTGAGGATCGAGATTGTTCCCTGTTCTTTAAGGAAACGGGGAAATCCGAAGGGTATCGAGACTATCCGAGTCTGCGGGTTTTCTTCCTATTTAACGAAAGGGGCTTGAGAATGTCTTTGAGACTCAAGGAAATTAGACTGTCCAAGTCTAGAGTTTTATCATTTATACTATGCTTTGAGAAACAGTAGTAGACTCTTTGAAAGGACTTTTCTATGAAGATGACTAATTTCTGTTCCTATACCTCTAGGAGGTCGTCGGGACAATTTGTACGAAGCCCAAGAGGAGGCTGGAAACTTTTAAGAAGCCGACTGTCCTTGTACGAAGCCCAAGAGGAGGCTATCATTCCCGGAGGAAGAGATCATTATACGAAGCCTAAGAGGAGGCTGTGAATACTTCTAAGAAGCCGACGGGTCCTTGTACTAAGCCCAAGAGGAGGCGGGGTTGCTTTTAGGAAGCTTGTGGGTCCTTGTACAATGCCCAAGAGGAGGCCGATGCTTTTAAGAAGCCTGTGGGTCCCCAAACCCTGAGAAATTCAAGGCAAGCTATTCACAAGGAATAGATCAAGTCAGGAAAGTTCGAGAATTTATAAGAAACTCAAAGATGCCATTCACAGAGAATACATTCATCTTTGGGAGTAGAGTTTCTTAACAATTCCTAATGAGGACAGCCGAAGAGAAGACTGTATCTGGTGATCCTATTGGGGATCTAGCTGTCTATTTCTACGAATAAACGAAACGACTTTTCCTAGTTCTAGACGTAGTTGCCGGGGAAACTCTGAATATCTATACTATTATTACACAATTGATATGAGTTTATGAAAGAAGACTTACAGCGAAACAGCCCCACAATACAGTTATATATATAGGAAAACAGTAAATGAAAGCGTATAAACACTTACTCGGTTGTAGAGCTTCCATGCTGTTTGGTTAGTTGTTCAACAAAGAAAGATTGAAAACAACAGTATATTCAAAATCAAAGGAGAGAGTGCTTTGAAAAGAAATTTTGGGGCTTACAGCTCAAGGAGAGGCCCAGGGTTTTTACTGTTGAATTTGTACAGAGGGACTTATACAAGTGACTGTGGCCCAAAAAGGTTTTCTGTACAAAGGGATGGGTCTTACACTCTCTCAAGAGGCCCAAAAAGTTTAAAGAAAAAGAGTGGGGCTTATAACACGAGGGTAGGCCCAGATGATTTTCGTTTAAAATGGCGATCGCGCCGAGGTTTTCTTTTAACGCAGAGGGACTTATACAATAAGTGAGGCCCAAAATGTTTTAGTTAAAAGGGGGATTGGGTCTTACACTCTAATAGAGGCCCAAAAGTTTTAAATGGGTCTTATAGCTCGAGGAGAGGCCCATATGGTTTTTTTTAAAAAGGCGACGATCGCGCCGTTCGTTTTTGACAGTATCGGGACTTATACAATACACTGAGGCCCAAAAATGATTTGGTCAAAAAAGGATTGGGTCTTACACTCTATTAGAGGCCCAAAGTGTTTTGAAAATGATTTATGAGGGTTGAATTAATCCAAAAACCCTAATTTGTTTTCAAAAATGTATTTAATTGAATAAAAATTCAATTAAAATGATCAAAATTGTTTAACATGTGGGAAACAAATTATGATCTTGGATTAATGCTTCAAAAATTAAGCATTGACCAACAAAATAATTAGAAAGCATTAAAAGTTGCAAAATCAAGATGGAAAAAATATTTAAAATGTCAAAAACAATTAAAATATTAATTCTTTGCAAAAATATCAATTATATAAAATAAATAATATTTTTGGGATTTTTTGATAAAATAAAATATTTTAACATTTTTGTGAATTATCAAAAAAAGAATCAACTCAAAATCATTAAAACTCAGAGAAAAATTAATTTTTGAATCAACTAAACAAAAATCACAAAATTCAAATATTTGAAATTGAAAAAATGGCGCCAAGAACAAGCTGAAGAACACGCGCGTGTTCTGAGATTCCCAGATTTGCATTTTCCATCCAATCTCACTGAATACTTAATCATATCAAGTAATCCACATATCATTATGCTCGTCTCAACCTCACGATCATGTCTATAACACTTAATTTCATTTAAATTAAACATAAAACATGAAATCACGAAGAAACCTCAAGAACCCTAATTTTTGCATGAAGGCTAGGATTTTTGATACACGATTCAAACAATGCAATTAATTGAGGGAAAACATTCCATGCATGATTATGAACATATGGCCAAATTATTGTGCAGCAAAAATTGTGTGGATCATAGAGTTAGAAGAGCTCATGCTTACCACTTGCAGCTGGTGATCGTGATTTGTGTTGGAGGTGTTACAGCTAGGTTCCAATGATCTGGATAGCTTCCCTAGGTGCCATGGAGTGTGTATGAATGCTTGGAATGGATTGAAATGATCTGGAACTTGAGATGGTATCCCAACTGCAAATCTGTCAAGAACTTGAGCAATTGGCTGGTGATTTTGTGAAATCTGTGTTCCAGATGTTATGTGAGTGTTTGGATCACTTCTATATGATGTATATGAGGTGTGTGAGTGATTGGTTTGGTTGGAAAAGCTCTCAAACTCAAAACCCGATATTTACCTTGCTAAGAAAGGCATTTTTGCCAAGAGAAAGAGATTTTGAGAAAGGCAAGTGTTATAGGCCTTTGGTGTACTTAAACTGAACACAATTGAGCTCTATTTATAGTAGAGCAAGTTTGTTTTGCAAGGAATAGTGAATGGCAACTGCTGAGTAGGTTTGGCCAATGTTGGCAAATGAAAATCCAAGTCTCCTCTAGCCATTGACTAGAGGTTAGGGCACAGAGCTTTGGTCCCCTTGGTCTTGGATAAGTCTTGACTGATTTCAGATGAGAATGGCTCAGTCCATGCCACCTTGATGCTTCCATTGAATGCTTCAATCCAAATTTGGAGTCTTGTCCCTATTTTGGCCATTTTAGGTTCAACATGTTATTTCTTGTTCCATGGACTTTGGAGGCTTGGCTCAGTGATTGTCCCCTTTAGAATCAATCCTCAGACGTGTCCAAGTGGATAGGAGCATTTGAATTTGGCTGATTTTGGCAAATCGAGCCAAAATGCAAAATCTGTCTTGCCTTTGACAGATTTCAGCAAGTCAACTTGACAATGTCATATCTCATGGTGTAAGTTGAATTTGGTAATGTTCTTGACCATTTTGGAAAGCCCTTACATGATACAACAACTATTTAAACATGTTTGGTTTTGATCTCTTTTGAATCCAAGTGAAAAATCCCCCTACATTTGGCAAAAAGTGAGGCAAAATCTAACTTAGTGAAATTTTCACTAAGTGTTGGAACAAAGTGACTTTTCTTGATTTTGATCACTCCATAACTTAAAATCCATGAGGAATTTGGACATAGGTCAGTATGAAGTTTTTCTAGAGGGTAATGAGATCTTCAAATCAAGCTTTGAATGGGGCACAATGGCCTTGTGGTTTAGGAGTTATGGTCCTCTAAAGTTGGTGCATTAGTGGCACTTTTTTCATAACTTAGAAAAATTTCTAAGTTTTATGGTTACCCCTTTTACAAGTTATCCCACTTTTCTTGATTTTTCTTGATGAATGATGATTCAAATCACACATTAACATCATTTTAGGGTTAAAAATCCATTTTAGTGAAAAATCTCAAAAAGTCAAAGTTGACTTTTTATCAGATGAATTCCAAACTGTACAATCCTTCAGGAAATCATGCCCTTGACCTAAATCAAACTTGATGGACATGTTCCATAGGTGTCATAGGGTAGATTGAATAATGTCTTAGGGTTTGGGAGCATGTCCTGGTCAAAAGTCAAAGTTACAGTTGACTTTTCCTGCAAAACCCTAACTGTGGTGCAGATGAAATTGAAACTTGTTGCTCAAGCTTCTTGGATCAATCCATTGTTCCAAATGGATCAATATGGTATATTAGAGACCCTCAAATCCTCTCTTGAGGTCTTGGCTCATGATTTGTCCCAAAAGTCAACTTAGGGGTGAATTAGGTCAAGAAACCCTAATTCCTGATTTTTGATGTATGCATCCCTTGAAGCAAAATTGACTTGATGATTGGGCCCATGAGGTTTCATGGAGTATATTAGGTGATTTTTTGGGTCATTGGCTCATGCCCAGAGGAAATTTTCCACCTGGAGGCCCTGGTCGACCAAAACCCTAATTTGGTGACACTGTCGATCTTGAAGCTTGATCCACCTAGAAGGGAGCAGCCTTGTGCTTAGTCCTTGAAGTGGGAGTCCTCTTGATCCATTGTAGATTCCTGGGAGGTTAGACAAGTTGAAGATCAAGTCATTCCTTGATTGATCCTTTGTCTAAGGCTCAGAGAGGGCTTGAAACCCTTGATAGTAGTGAATGATCACCTATCTTTGGGGAGACTGGTGAGGTATAAAGATCCATCTATATTGTGATGATGATTTGTACAATGATGGGAATCTAAGTGGTCAAAATTTGGGGTATGACAGATGCCCCTATTTAATCTTCTTGGACCCGAAAGTGTGAATGGCGAAGGTATTCGGGCATTCGGGGTGCAAGAGGATTAAATATCGGAATATCCGAAATTTTGACGGTGTCTATGAATGGTAATTTACGCATTTATCTTCTTTTGCTAAGCAATGATGCTTAGAAAAGGTAAACTTCCCCTCGATCCTGGTCTTCAGCTAAGGAACTGGTCTCAGTTTCTGAAATGAACTTCCCCTCGATCCTGGTTTCCTACCAAGGAACTGGTCTTAGTTTCTGGAATAAACTTCCCCTCGATCCTGGTTTCCTACCAAGGAACTGGTCTCAGTTTCTGAAATAAACTTCCCCTCGATCCTGGTTTCCTGCCAAGGAACTGGTCTCAGTTTCTGAAATAAACTTCCCCTCGATCCTGGTTTCCTGCCAAAGAACTGGTCTCAGTTTCTTTTGTCAATAAACTTTATCGACCAGGAACGCTACTCGTAGCGGTTTTCCTCAAACTTCTGGCTGAATTTTCCTGGGGAGATACCATTTGAATGGAAAAAGTTTTGATGTCAGACTTGCTGGGGAACCCAATCGTCTGAGTTGTAGAGTTGCACAAACTTCTCTGTTGGAGACGCCATTTGTTTCTATTGGGGAAAACGAGTCCTTGGAGAGACTGCTCCTGCTTGGGGATATTGCATCATACTTTTCTCGGGATCTTCCCAGAGAAATGCCATATGATGTGATCCAATTTTGAGGTGCCGATGACCTTTTCATCAGCGGTTTTTCGGAGGAATACTTATGTACTGCCGAATCTCTGTTTAAGAGGCTTTCTCTGGGAATTTTCCTTAATCCGGGAAAGCAAGGACATCATCTTCAATGGCGAAGAGTGACATCTGTTGAAGGTTCTCTGGTCTTTCAGAGGTTCAAGTTATCAAAGTGGTCAATTGCCAACCCTGATCTAAAGATACACTGGTGACGAGTTTGTTCGAACACAACACTTCCTGACGAGGAAAGAACTGACAAACTCGATTGAGAGGACGGTTATCACAACAGGATAAGACCGACTCAAGTGATGGCGATGCAATATGAAATGTAAATGCAAATAAAAAATGCATGATGCATGTATGTTTATGCTGACAAAACAGACGCGACATACAAACTAAAAGATGAACACGACTGGATAGCAATTCCACCTTGCTTAGGAGAGATAGTCCCTATTGGGAGCTATGTTGGTCGGGCTTAGGAGATGAGAACTCGGCCGAAGGCATCAGACGGGAAAACCGCATCTGATACAGTTGATCCTTCATTCAGGCGCACTGGCTTAGAAGGAGTACTTTGATTCTGCACTTTGAAGTTCGCTTACCTCTGGAGAAGCGATTGATGTTCTTCTGATGCTCAACAGTCAAAAGAAATTGTCATCTCTATTTTAAAAGCAGAAAAAGATTTAACAAGTAAATTCTTTTGTTTCATTTCAAGAATCGTTGATCAAGTTAAAAAACGTCATTCCGTAAAGCTAAAACAAATAAGAATTACAAACGAAAGCACAAGGGCTCAAATTTTATTGATAAGATGGAAATCAGCCAAACGCGTGATTCCAAAGAGTATTTACAAAGTTCAGAAAATGGTAATTTACAGGGAAAAGGGCTACGTTGAAACATAACGACCACTATCCTTCTACCAACTTTGAATTCCGGACATCCTGAGCTTCCGTCGAAGATGACCTTGACTGGAGTTTTCCTCCGATGGGTGATGTAACTGCTGCTAAGAGACTTACCTCTGTTGAACATAGTTACTTGACATTATCCCTAATTTTTGCCAGGATTGTACTTTGATGTTTCCAATCCACCGGGATGATTTTTTTCATGTCTCTAACTTTTGCCTGGACCGCCCTTTCGGGTTTTCAATCGACCGAGACATTTTTTTTTTTTAGTTTAGGCGAAGTATTTCTTGACTACATCAACATTCGTGGGGTAGGCAAATTCCTCTCCGTCCATGGTTGCAAGTCTCAAGGCACCGCCTGAGAAAGCTTTCGCGACCACATAGGGGTCATCATAATTCGGGGTCCACTTGCCCCGAGAATTGATGAGAAAAGATTGTATCTTCTTGAGCACGAGGTCTCCTTTTCTGAAGATGCGAGGTCTGACCTTTTTGTCAAACGCCTTCTTCATTCTTTGCTGATACAACTGACTGTGGCATAGTGTCGTGATTCGCTTCTCTTCGATCAAGTTGAGTTCATCGTGTCGACTTTGACACCATTCAGCTTCGGTGAGCTTAGCTTCCATCAATACCCGGATTGATGGGATCTCTACTTCTATGGGGAGCACTGCTTCCATGCCATACACTAGAGAGAAAGGGGTAGCCCCTGTTGAAGTGCAGACAGATGTACGATAACCGTGAAGAGCAAATGGTAGCATCTCGTGCCAATCTTTGTAGGTTATAACCATCTTCTGAACGATCCTCTTGATGTTCTTATTAGCCGCTTCTATCACTCCGTTCATCTTGGGTTGGTAGGGAGATGAGTTATGGTGTTCGATCTTGAACTCTGCACACAACTCCTTCATCATCTTGTTGTTCAAGTTAGATCCATTATCAGTAATGATCTGGCTCGGAACACCATAACGACAGATGATATTGTTTTTGATAAATCGGACCACCACTTGTCGGGTTACATTGGCGTACGACGCTGCTTCGACCCACTTGGTGAAGTAATCAATGGCTACTAGAATGAACCGATGTCCGTTTGAAGCCTTAGGTTCAATCAAGCCAATTATGCTTATTCCCCATATGGAAAAAGGCCACGGGGAATAAAGAATTTTGAGATGTGATGGCGGTACATGGATTTTGTCGGAGTATATCTGACACTTGTGACACCTTCTCATGTACTTGTAGCAGTCGGATTCCATGGTTAACCAGTAGTACCCTGCTCTGAGAATTTTTCTCGCCATTGTGTGTCCGTTGGCATGAGTGCCAAAGGAACCTTCATGAATTTCTTTTATTAGCATGTCTGCTTCTGGTCTGTCGACGCATCGGAGCAAGACCATGTCAAAATTCCTCTTATAGAAAGTGTCGCTGCTCAGGAAGAAGCTGCCTGCTAGTCTTCTGAGGGTCTTTCTATCTTTCCTGGATGCCCCAGGTGGGTAATCGCGTTTCTGAAGGAAGCATTTGATATCGTGATACCAAGGTTTGTCATCTATGACTGCTTCAATCGCGAAGATGTAGGCGGGCCGTTCAAGGCGCATTACGTCAATCGTAGGTAGGTCATTCCATCGACCTACGCTAATCATGGAAGAGAGAGTGGCTAAAGCATCAGCCATATGATTCTCACCACGAGGGATGTGATGAAACTCAACTCTGTTGAAGAAAGGCGACAACCTTCTTGCATAGTCTTTGTAAGGAATCAATCATGATTGGTATGTGTTCCAATCTCCTATGATCTGATTGATAACCAGGGCTAAATCGCCGTATACATCCAAATTCTTGATCCTTAAATCAATTGCTTCTTCGAGACCCATAATACAAGCTTCGTATTCGGCCTCGTTGTTCGTACATTTGAACGCAATTCTGGCAGTGAAAGGAATGTGGGTACCCTGAGGGGTAACAATGATTGCCCCAATTCCGTTTCCATAATGATTAACTGCTCCATCAAAGATGAGTCCCCACTGGGAACCTGGTTCGGGCCCTTCACTGGGTAAAGGTTCATCGCAATCCTTCATTTTTAGATACATGACATCTTCGTCTGGGAAGTCAAACCCGATTGATTCCTGATCGTCAATCGGTTGATGAGCCAAATGATCGGCTAAAATACTTCCTTTAACGGCTTTCTGAGCATGGTATTCTATGTCATATTCTGATAGCAGCATCTGCCAACGGGCAATCCTTCCCGTGAGAGCAGGCTTTTCAAAGACGTACTTGATTGGATCCATCTCGGAGACCAACCAAGTAGTGTGACGAATCATGTACTGACGAAGACGTTTGGCTGCCCAAGCCAAAGCGCAGCAAGTTTTCTCGAGCATCGTGTACCGAGTTTCACAGTCGGTGAACTTCTTGCTCAGATAGTAAATGGCAGACTCTTTCCTTTTGGTTTCGTCTTATTGGCCAAGTACACATCCCATCGAGTCCTCCAGGACCGTGAGGTAAATGATTAGTGGTCTTCCTTCCACTTGAGGTGATAGAATCGGAGGATTCAACAGATATTCCTTAATACTGTCAAAGGCAGTTTGGTAGTCTTCTGACCAAACGCAGTCCTGGTTCTTTTTCAGTAACCTGAAAATCAGCGCACACGTGGCAGTCATAAGGAATATGAATCTGGAGATGTAGTTCAAACATCCCAGGAATCCTCTGACTTGTTTTTCAGTTTTCGGAGAAGGCATTTCTTGAATGGCCTTGACCTTGTCAGGATCAACTTCAATTCCTTTCTGGCTGACGATGAACCCTAAGAGTTTCCCCGAACGGACACCAAAGGTGCACTTGTTGGGATTCAAGTGGAGTTTGTACTTTCTCAATCGCACGAATAGTTTTGACAGGTGGGTCACATGCTCCTCTTCTGTCTTAGATTTTGCAATCATATCATCGACATATACCTCGATTTCCTTGTGTATCATGTCATGAAACAGAGTAGTCATGGCCCTTTGATAGGTTGCCCCGACGTTCTTCAAACCAAATGGCATCACCTTGTAACAAAAGGTACCCCATGGGGTAATGAACGAAGTTTTCTCCATGTCTTTCGGCGCCATTTTGATTTGATTATAGCCCGAGAATCCATCCATGAAGGAGAAAACTTTGAACTTTGCTGTACTGTCAACCAGCATGTCAATGTGTGGTAAAGGAAAGTCGTCCTTTGGACTTGCCTTGTTTAGATCTCTGTAGTCGACACACATTCTGACATTTCCGTCCTTTTTGGGAACAGGTACGATGTTGGCTAACCATTGAGGATATTCAGATGTAGCGAGGAAACCCGCGTCAATCTGTTTCCGTACCTCCTCTTTGATTTTGATGGCCATGTCCGGGTGAGTCCGTCTCAACCTTTGTTTTACTGGCGGACATTCCGATCTCAACGGTAAGTGATGTTCCACGATGCTGGTATCCAATCCTGGCATATCCTGATAGGACCAAGCGAATACATCGGGAAATTCTCTGAGAAGCTTTGTCAAACTCTCTTTAGCAGCTGGACTGAGCAGTGCCCCAATCCTGATTTCTTTTCTCTCTTTTTCCGAACCCAAGTTTACCGTTTCCAACGGCTCTTTGTGAGGTTCAATGGACCTTTCCTCTTGTCTGAGTAATCGGGAGATCTCTTCTGGAATTTCGTCGCCATCTTCTTCTTTGGCCCCAAATATCGGGAACTCAAAGTCGGGAGAAGGCATCGGATCGTATGTTTCAACGGGGTGTAAAACAAGCAATCTGCATGACGTGATGATTTGTGTTTAGAAGAGATAGAGAAAATGCAAGTGTGTGCAGTGTATTTCTTTTACTGCTTGTTTTTATTATTGATTGTTTTTTAGGATTACCATTTTCTGAGAAAAGCAAAAAGAGAAAACAGCAATTAATGCGGAAATTACAGAACGACGTTATTCTATTAATGAACAAGTCGAATCTTGAAACTACAGCCCTATAAAACAAAACTCTATCGCTTTGGGCGAAGCGAAGAGGAAAATTTACAGAAAGCGAGCCCTATCAAAACATCTGTTTCACCTGGGCAGGGTGAAAGGTTTAAAGATGGCAATTACTTTGACTGATGAACGACCTTCGGAACCTCGACGGCAACCCACTGGCGGCGAACTCCTCGGTGAATCACAAAGTCTAGCACCTTCCTTGATTTGTCTTCAGAAATAACGCTGATTTCTAGTGGAGTAGGATCATTGGAATCTGTCTCTTAGGCAGAGTTGTCGTAGGAGAATTCCTCTGTTGCATTTTGCATAGCATTTGTGCTCTCAGCCGTATCTCCCCATCCAGTTGGTTGGATATCTTCGAGCCTGATACGAGAGCTTTCGGGAGTGGTGTACTTGACCATATAGTCAAATTTTCCACTTGGTTGTCCCAAGGTGTCCCACACTTCTTTAGAACTGGAGGAGTCATCCCTCTCGATGACGTTGACCTCGGGAAAAACATAGTTGATGAATTCCAGTCCTGCAAACGTTGCGAATTCATCATCATGTTGAGTAGTTTCTGAATGACCTGAGTGTTGATCCCATAACATGGTGGGGACACAGGTATTCTGTTCAATGATGCTCAGCTGAGTGTCATTACTCGGCTGACTTTCTGTCCCCAAGTCTCCTGGGTAAGGTTGCCACATTGGCAGACCATCCATCGGGCCATAGTAGGTAGAGTCAAAGTTGTCTTTCATCAGAGTGTCTTCCTCTAATGAATTTGGCGGAGCACGACATCCTTCCGGATCACAACCTCCGTATATCATTTCGACGTCTGACCTGGGTATAAATCTCGGACTCTCTGTGGGAAAGCAAAATAGAGTTTACGTTTCATCCTGCGACATATAACCGTCCTCGTTAAGATAGGACTTCCACTCTTCATCTGTGTCGAAGGGATCCTCTTCATTGATAGCATGGACTACTTGAGTCACTGGTTGGAGGAAGCCTCCACTATGGAAGAAGTTCTGAATGGGATGAAGACTTTCATTGTTGACAGTAGTCTGGGTGCAGGTTACAGAAAAACCAAGACCCTTCTTTGTTTTGTTGTCAGTAGGGATGACAAGCTGTCCCCATCCTGTAGTATCGGTACTCTCGACCGCTTTAATAGCATCTTTGTATGAGGAAATCGAAGTTCCTTCTTCAGATTGATTGTTCTTGCTCACCGACAGTGCTTGGGACTGCGTCCCAATAACCTCCTCGGGTTCTACACAAGTAGATGATGATAAGTTACTCACGAGTAAGGTCTGTTCCCCACAGACTGTGATAAGTTGATCGTTCTGGACGAACTTTAGCTTTTGGTGGAGAGTCGAAGTGACCGCTCCAGCCTGATGTATCCAAGGTCTTCCTAATAAACAACTGTACGTTGCCCGGATGTCCATGACCTGGAAAGTGACTTGGAAAGTGTGAGGACCAATAGTTATGGGAAGATCAACTTCGTCGATAACCGCTTTTCTGGATCCGTCGAACGCTTTGACGACAACCTCGCTGATTCTCATCAGAGGGCCTTTGAATGATAATTACATCAAAGTGGACTTCGGCATAACATTCAGGGCTGACCCTGTGTCTACCAGTACGCTGGCTAAAGCATCGTCCTGGCAGTTGACTGTAATATTGAGTGCCATGTTATGACGATAACCCTCTTCAGGTAATTCCTCATCATTAAATCCCAAATTATTGCAGGAAGTGATGTTAGAGACAATGCTATCGAACTGTCTGATTGTTACGTCCTGTTCCACAAAGGCTTGCTCCAAGACTTTCAGTAGAGCCTCCCTGTGGGCTTCTGAACTGAGTAACAGTGATAGCACCGAGATCTTTGAAGGAGTCTGTAACAGTTGATCAACAATGTTGTATTCACTCCTTTGGATGAGCTTCAGCATCTCATCTTTGCTTTTTGAAAGGTCGGGATCACTGGATTGACCGACTGGTGGATTAGGAACTTCTGCCTGAGGTTCCTTTTCTTTGTTAAGTTCTCTAACTCCTCGGTTGAAGATTCGACCGCTCCGTGTTACACGACTGATGTCTGCAATACTCACGACGGAGGGTAATGGAATTTCCTTTCCATTTTCAATTGTCGTTGCACCGTATTTGTAAGGGATAGCTTTAGCTGATTCATACGGTAGTGGTCCTGGTAGATAGATGACTATGGGAACCTTTTGATTTTTCTGACCATCGTACGTAATCTCGATCTGTTCCCGGTTGGGAACTTTTGATTCGTCAAGCAGAGGGATGATGGCACAAACATTTCTATTCCTCTGATGATCAGAGATGACGACAACGTCCTCAATTTGATCGGCAAGGTAATTCGGCGTCCAGTTGATGGGTCTGGAACCCTGATATGGGCGAATCTCTCCACGATCCACCTGACCCTGAAGAGCTGCTCTCACAAGGTAACACCCTTGGTTACTTTCTGAACAGACACTACAACGTTCATAATTGTGTGGTGGCACCTGGCCACGCCCACTTTGAATACAGTGTAACCTTACTAGGTTAATCTCCACAGATCGGACATCCTGACTCTGACGCCGAGTAGGATTCCTGTTATTGATACTAATTTGCTGAGTATCTTCATCCATATAGATTGGCATCCACCAGTGATTTAACAAGTGCTGAAGTGCCTCCTGGACAAGGGTATAACCTCGATCATTTTCGCAACCCGCTTTACAGCTTTGATAATCATGTGATATTAAGAATCCGAGTCGGACCTGCTCAGCATGTAATTCTACCAGGTTGGTATTCATCACGCGAATATCAAAAATCTGAACCATGTTGATCTGATAGGGATTCCTATCATAGTAGTCTTGGATCCATCCAAGATCCATCTGACGCTGGAGGGCCTCTTGTATGAAAGAGTATCCCTGTTTGTTTACCGAGCAAGTCAGACAGGAATTGTAATCATGCCGTGGCAGATTATGATACTGGCTTTGCCTTGAGTGCATCGCCACCAAGTTGACATTCATCGCACGGATGTCGTGGTTTTGAATGACGTTGGAGTTCGTATAGACCATGTTAACTTCACGAACTCGGTGCTCTTGTATCTATCCAAGATCTATTTGTTCCTGTAGAGCTGATTGCACTACCGAACATCCTTGATTGCTTTTAGAGCAGATATCACACTGGTGATAATTATGAGGTGGCACATGGCCATATCCACTCTGTCTATAATGCATCTTGACCAGATTGGTTTTCAACAAGAGTACAATGTGAATTTGATAGACATTGTTAGTCTCTTTCTCAATCAGGTTGACTGCAGCTTTCTCGTGTTGAGGCAGCGGGTTCGTGAGAACATTAGGATTCGTATCTTTGAAAGATAAGAGCCTGCTCCTAACAAGCTTTTGCACGTCAGATTTGAAATTGAGACAATTCTCTATGTTATGCCCCGATCCTCCTTGATGATAAGGGCATGTCTGATCCACCTTAAACCAAAAAGGCAGATTTTCCGGTACTGTAAGAGGAGACTTAGTCTGAATGTACCCCTTAGCCAGTAGTAACGGAAATAGTTCTGTATACGATACGGGTATAGGATCAAATCCTTGTGGCCGCGTTGTACGGTTGTTGTTGTATAGAGGACGAGCCTGCTGAAGAGGCTGTTGAGTCATTTGCTGATTAGGTTGGCTCTGCGCAACCTGAGGTTGATACGTAGGAATAGGCGCGGGATTGATAGCAGGAGTTACCGCTGCTACTGGTTGATAACGTCGCCTTTGCTTTCCGAGAGAGATATTCCCAATATCTTGCTCTTTTTTCTTAGGAAGAGCACTACCGTATCGTTTTGTACTACTTGATGATCCAGCGTCTTTTGCCAAACGTCCTTCTCGGACGGCTTCCTCAAGACGAACTCCCATACCCACCATCTCGGTGAAGTCACTGGGCGCACTGGCGACCATTATGTCTTAATAAAATGAGCTTAAGGTCTTTAAGAAGATCTTTGTCATCTCTTTTTCCTCAAGAGGTGGACAAATCTGAGCGGCAATTTCACGCCATCTCTGAGCGTACTCCTTAAAGGTTTCCTTGTCCTTTTGTAACATTGATCTGAGTTGATCTCTGTCGGGTGCCATGTCCAAATTGTATTTGTAATGTTGAACGAAGGCAGTGCCAAGATCTCTGAATGTGCTGATCGAGGCACGGTTTAAACCCATGTACCATTTTAAGGCGGCACCGTTAAACTATCCTGAAAGTAGTGAATCGGCAGGTCCTGATTTTCAGTCTGAGCTGACATTCGTCGAGCGTACATTGTCAAGTGACTTTGAGGGCAAGAGTTACCCTTGTATTTTTCAAAGTCGGGCACTTGGAATTTGTGCGAAACTTTCACATTGGGGACCAGACAAAGGTCCGCGGCGTCATTTCCAAAAAGATCCTGACCGCGAATGGCTTGCAATTCCTTCTGCATTTCCAAGAACTGTTCCTGGAATTCATCCATTCGGTCGAACATAGTTTCCTTCTTACCAGAAGGTATCTGTGGAATCTGTCCTTTCGGGACAGTGTGCAGCACAGGGGGTGGTACCGTAACTACGGCGATGAATCTTGGCGTTTCCCGAAGTTTGTAACCTTCAGGAGTCTTTAATATGCCTCTGGCATCTTCGCTTTCCCGAAGTCTGTAACCTTCAGGACCAGCGGCTCCTGCTGAAGTTCCCTGATCTTCAACGATCGGCGGAACATATCCTTCCAGGATATAGTTAACAGGCATGCCCCAGGGACGATCTTTCGGCATTTGATACCTAGGATCATACTTCTCCACTATGGGCGTCGAGGTGATCTCCGAGATCACAGTTCTTTGTAGCTGAGCTTCTGCCATGGCTTGCATGTCGTTATGAAGCTTTCTCATATCCTCTCTCAGAGCGTCGATCTCTTCTTTCAACTCTTTGTTTTCTTCCTCAAGATCATCCATCTTTTTCTGACGATTGGCCCGAGTGTTGTACGAATGAGACAGTTTCACTCTAGGATCGAGACACAAACGTGAGATTCGTAGGTAAGGAGAATACGCGATGTGATAATGATGAAATGCAATGATTATATTAATTGTTTTTTCGTTTAATCAAAATAAACTTCGACAATTAGATTGCAAATATCAAACAGTGGGGAAACCCCTTTTTATTGAAATTCAAAGGATTACAGAAACGGAAATACAGTAGATTACAAGGTGCAGAAACAGAAACCTAAGCTAATGGGTCCCGAGAGAACTCGGGTGCTGATTCTGGTACTTCCTTTTCTTTGACCGGGGCTCTTGAGCCGTTGTCGGGTTGTCATTCCTTTGCCAAGTGAAATGAGTGAGCAAATTCCTTTGGTCATCCTGATTCTCTACAGCATGTTGCTCCAAAATCTCAATCAGAGCATCTTTCTCTTTCAGTAATTGTTGTGTTTGGATACACTCCACATTGAGGGTACGGTACTTGTCCTTCCAAGACCTCCTCTCCCATTGAACTTTGTTGAGAGTAACCTGAAGCTTTTCCGTCTCAGTCATGAAGTACATGACAGATTCCCGTGGTGGAAGAATTCCGTAACGAGGATAAGGCATCTTTAGCTTGAGAGCTCTAGTTTGTACCCAGTGGAGATAAGGCTCCACCGAGACACAGTCCGGTTTTCCTAGAAACTCTCGTCCTTTCTTATGAACATGCTTCCAAGCGTGCACTATTTCCATCTTTAGTGCTCTGTCGTTTTCTCCTTCCTTGAAGAAAAGACCTTCCAGATGAGCGTTGCACGGAACAAGCCTCATTGGATATCTAAATTGACGACGAACCAATATCGGATGATAGTTGATTCCTCATTTAGTTCCTATGAGGGGTAGGTTGGGGAAGTTTCCACAACAATCAATGATCATCATTCCATCATAAATCCTATTACACCAATCAATGTCAGAGTTGGTGAGAGACATGATTTTCTGTGACCAGCATAAGGCACTCTTATGATCCCAAAAAGCAGCAGACTTAGGCAAATGGGAGATAAACCATTTGTAGAGCAGAGGTACACAACATGTGATCTTCCCTCCGCTGTACAAATTTCCTAAGTGTACAGAATGATACGCATCTGCGAGCAAAGTCGGCACAGGGTTTCCAATGAGAAAAACCTTAATGGCGTTGATATCGACGAAGTTATTAATGTTGGGCAACAGAAATAATCCGTAGGTGAGTAAAACAAAGATGCTTTCAAAAGCAGTCTCGTTCCCTATACTAGCGAAGTACAGAGCTTTCTTTGTCAAGAACTGGGCTGGCAAACCTTGGATGCCACCCTTGGTAGTCATGTGAGTCTTGACTTCCGACTCATCCAGATGAATTGCTCTTGCAATGGTCTGATCCTTTGGAATTTCTTCCAATCCAGAAAATGGAGCTTGATCGGTAATGTGTAGATCGATCAGGTGAGAATACTCCTCCAGCGTTTGTGCGAGCTGGTAATCCGGGAATGTAAAACAGTGATAAATCGGATCGTAAAACTGAACGAGCGCGTCCATGATTCCCTCAATCACATGGACTCTTAGCAGAGGTAGCAGACCTCCGTACTTGGCTCTGAAGGCCTCTTGGTTTGTGATCATTCTCGCCAAACCTCTCAGATTCTCTAGTTTTGGAGCCTTGAAGGTATACTTATAAGTTCTCCTTCTACCGAAATCCATTAGCGTAATCCTTTTCTCTGATATTTGCAATCACAGTCTTAGTTTAATTTGAAAAACAGAGAGACTAGAAGAGAAATTTTTTGAATGTTTTAATGTTTTTTAAATGAATGCATGAATGCAGCACACAAAAACATAGAAAAAACATGGGGTCAAAGGGTCGTTGTCATGGAGTCAAGGCTCTACCCATCCCAAAGGTTTACTAATGACATTTGTACCTGTCTCTCTTCATCATCAACTCTTGTCAAGAAAACACCAGCGGGCCGGGAACCGTGCTAGGTGATGTTTTTTGAAGAGTCCTCAGAAGAGGGTGGCATCGCATGACGACCATTTCCGATAGCCTCTGCGCCACTAAAGGGGTTTTCCTAGGTGTATACTCAATCTTTCCACGCGGCATCACACGCATTACCATTAGAAGAAAAATAAACACGTATAGCAAGTAGGAAAAGCAGTATATATATTTGTCCTAAAGTCCTAGACTTTTAAAGGTATGAATCCTATGTTCCTGACAGAAATGGCTTCCCGGCGGAGTCACCATTCTGTGGTTTCTTTCCAAAGTAAAGGTTTTGATCTAAGATCCTAGTAGAGTCTAAAAGTCTTATCTCAGTGAAATTCCCTCTGAAGGTTTCTACCTAGGAGACAAGAATGAACAAACAATGCATGAAAATCATCCCCAGCAGAGTCGCCATTTTTCTGTAGCGAGCGATTTTTGGATGTGGTTGCGAAGCACGACCGCTCTGGTACTACAGCTCGATTCATTTTTTATCCTATTGTGAGCTGAATAAGGAAGGGAAATAGATGTCTCCAACTAACCCTGCTTGCATACTGAGGTTAAACAGTCAAAACTGTTGGTTTACAGATGCTACAAAGATTCGGGGATTGTCTCAGGTTATTTTGTTCAAAAGGGGTGTTTTGAGATGTTAGGACGAACGCTTTTTGATTGATGTGTGAAAGTATGGGATTTTGGGTTTTTGTTTAGTGTGCTCGCTAAGATCTTTTCTTTCGATCTTATGCCTACGTATTCCCGTTTACCGAAACAGGGAAATCAGAGCGTTCGTAGTTCCTCCTATTCTATGGGAGGAAAGTGAAGCGAAAGGTTGTTTGTATCTTGTTCAAAGCCCAAGATGTGAAGCTGAAAAGTTGTTTGTATCTTGTTCAAAGCCCAAGATGTGAAGCTGAAAAATCTATTTGTATTTTGTTCAAAGCCCAAGATGTGAAGCTGAAAAGTCTCAACTTTAGAGAGAGTTTGTCATCTCTAAAGAAGGGTAAAGGAGAATTACTTTAACCGGGATATGCGATTTCGGCAATGCCATAATTGCCTAAGAAGGGGTTTTAACCTGAAGGAGAAGACTTTAACTCAGTGTAGAGCAATGCCATCTTTCCTTAGGAATTTCTCATGCTAAAAGAGGGACAGTGGCGTGGATGTAGATGATCCAGAGGCTTGCCTCTTACAGCGATTAGATGAAAGTGAAGCAGTTGTTGATGTTTGTGTGTACTGTGAAGGAGGCACATGTTTGATGCTAAAAGGTTGATTGACTCAGCTAGGGATTTTGTTATACAAAGCCTAAGAGGAGGCCATTGGTCCAACAAGAGGGAGTTTTTGTATCTCGTACGAAGCCCGAGAGAGAGGCTAAAAGGGGTTGACCCAACGAGAGGATCTTTTATACTCAACAAGAGAGTGTTTTTATATCTCGTACGAAGCCCGAGATGGAGGCTGTAAAAGAGTTTGGTTCTGATTAGGGGAATTTGTATCTCGTACGAAGCCCAAGATGGAGGCTGAAATTTGCTTGACTCAATGAGGGAGTCTCTTATGTGTCTCATACAAAGCCTGAGAGAGAGGCTAAAAGTTGTTTGACTCAACGAGGGAGTCTTTTGTATCTCTTATGTGTCTCTTATGTGTCTCATACGAAGCCCGAGATGGAGGCTGAAAGGTTTGCTCCGCTGGGGAGAATCATTTGTACAAAGCCCAAGAGGAGGCTATCGTGCTGGTGACTGTTTTAGTTGAGTGACAGGTCCAATATACTGATTAAGAGAAAATCAGTTCTTATATGAGTAACACTGTACTCATGGGTTTGATCTGAGGATCGGGATTGTTCCCTATTCTTTAAGGAAACGGGGAAATCCGAAGGGTATCGAGACTATCCGAGTCTGCGGGTTTTCTTCCTATTTAACGAAAGGGGCTTGAGAATGTCTTTGAGACTCAAGGAAATTAAACTGTCCAAGTCTAGAGTTTTATCTTTTGTACTATGCTTTGAGAAACAGTAGTAGACTCTTTGAAAGGACTTTTCTATGAAGATGACTAATTTCTGTTCCTATACCTCTAGGAGGTCGTCGGGACAATTTGTACGAAGCCCAAGAGGAGGTTGGAAACTTTTAAGAAGCCGACTGTCCTTGTACGAAGCCCAAGAGGAGGCTATCATTCCCGGAGGAAGAGATCATTATACGAAGCCTAAGAGGAGGCTGTGAATACTTCTAAGAAGCCGACGGGTCCTTGTACTAAGCCCAAGAGGAGGCGGGGTTGCTTTTAGGAAGCCTGTGGGTCCTTGTACAATGCCCAAGAGGAGGCCGATGCTTTTAAGAAGCCCGTGGGTCCCCATACCCCGAGAAATTCAAGGCAAGTTATTCATAAGGAATAGATCAAGTCAGGAAAGTTCAAGAATTTGGAAGAAACTCAAAGATGCCATTCACGGAGAATACATTCATCTTTGGGAGTAGAGTTTCTTGACAATTCCTAATGAGGACAACCGAAGAGAAGACTGTATCTGGTGATCCTATTGGGGATCTAGCTGTCTATTTCTGCGAATAAACGAAACGGCTTTTCCTAGTTCTAGACGTAGTTGTCGGGGAAACTCTGAATATTTATACTATTATTACACAGTTGATATGAGTTTATGAAAGAAGACTTACAGCGAAACAACCCCACAATACAGTTATATGTATAGGAAAGCAGTAAATGAAAGCGTATAAACACTTACTCGGTTGTAGAGCTTCCATGCTGTTTGGTTAGTTGTTCAACAAAGAAAGATTGAAAACAACAGTATATTCAAAATCAAAGGAGAGAGTGCTTTGAAAAGAAAGTTTGGGGCTTACAGCTCAAGGAGAGGCCCAGGGTTTTTACTGTTGAATTTGTACAGAGGGACTTATACAAGTGACTGTGGCCCAAAAAGGTTTTCTGTACAAAGGGATGGGTCTTACACTCTCTCAAGAGGCCCAAAAAGTTTAAAGAAAAAGAGTGGGGCTTATAACACGAGGGTAGGCCCAGATGATTTTCGTTTAAAATGGCGATCGCGCCGAGGTTTTCTTTTAACGCAGAGGGACTTATACAATAAGTGAGGCCCTAAATGTTTTGGTTAAAAGGGGGATTGGGTCTTATACTCTAATAGAGGCCCTAAAGTTTTGAATGGGTCTTATAGCTCGAGGAGAGGCCCAGATGGTTTTTTTTTAAAAAGGCGACGATCGCGCCGTTCGTTTTTTATAGTATCGGGACTTATACAATACACTGAGGCCCAAAAATGATTTGGTCAAAAAAAGATTGGGTCTTACACTCTATTAGAGGCCCAAAGTGTTTTGAAAATAATTTATGAGGGTTGAATTAATCCAAAAACCCTAATTTATTTTCAAAAATGTATTTAATTGAATAAAAATTCAATTAAAATGATCAAAATTGTTTAACATGTGGGAAACAAATTATGATCTTGGATTAATGCTTCAAAAATTAAGTATTGACCTACAAAATAATTAGAAAGCATTAAAAGTTGCAAAATCAAGATGGAAAAAATATTTAAAATGTCAAAAACAATTAAAATATTAATTCTTTGCAAAAATATCAATTATATAAAATAAATAATATTTTTGGGATTTTTTTATAAAATAAAATATTTTAACATTTTTGTGAATTATCAAAAAAAGAATCAACTCAAAATCATTAAAACTCAGAGAAAAATTAATTTTTGAATCAATTAAACAAAAATCACAAAATTCAAATATGTGAATTTGAAAAAATGGCGCCAAGAACAAGCTGAAGAACACGCGCGTGTTCTGAGATTCCCAGATTTGCATTTTCCATCCAATCTCACTAAATACTTAATCATATCATGTAATCCACATATCATTATGCTCGTCTCAACCTCACGATCATGTCTATAACACTTAATTTCATTTAAATTAAACATAAAACATGAAATCACGAAGAAACCTCGAGAACCCTAATTTCTGCATGAAGGCTAGGATTTTTTATACACGATTCAAACAATGCAATTAATTGAGGGAAAACTTTCCATGCATGATTATGAACATATGGCCAAATTATTGTGCAACAAAAATTGTGTGGATCATAGAGTTAGAAGAGCTCATGCTTACCACTTGCAGCCAATGATCGTGATTTGTGTTGGAGGTGTTACAGCTAGGTTCCAATGATCTGGATAGCTTCCCTAGGTGCCATGGAGTGTGTATGAATGCTTGGAATGGATTGAAATGATCTGGAACTTGAGATGGTACCCCAACTGCAAATCTGTCAAGAACTTGAGCAATTGGCTGGTGATTTTGTGAAATCTGTGTTCCAGATGTTATGTGAGTGTTTGGATCACTTCTATATGATGTATATGAGGTGTGTGAGTGATTGGTTTGGTTGGAAAAGCTCTCAAACTCAAAACCCGATAGTTACCTTGCTAAGAAAGGCATTTTTGCCAAGAGAAAGAGATTTTGAGAAAGGCAAGTGTTGTAGGCCTTTGGTGTACTTAAACTGAACACAATTGAGCTCTATTTATAGTAGAGCAAGTTTGTTTTGCAAGGAATAGTGAATGGCAACTGCTGAGTAGGTTTGGCCAATGTTGGCAAATGAAAATCCAAGTCTCCTCTAGCCATTGACTAGAGGTTAGGGCGCAGAGCTTTGGTCCCCTTGGTCTTGGATAAGTCTTGACTGATTTCAGATGAGAATGGCTCAGTCCATGCCACCTTGATGCTTCCATTGAATGCTTCAATCCAAATTTGGAGTCTTGTCCCTATTTTGGCCTTTCTAGGTTCAACATGCTATTTATTGTTCCATGGACTTTGGAGGCTTGGCTCAGTGATTGTCCCCTTTAGAATCAATCCTCATATGTGTCCAAGTGGATAGGAGCATTTGAATTTGGCTGAATTTGGCAAATCGAGCCAAAATGCAAAATCTGCCTTGCCTTTGACAGATTTCAGCAAGGCAACTTGACAATGTCATATCTCATGGTGTAAGTTGAATTTGGTAATGTTCTTGACCATTTTGGAAAGCCCTTACATGATACAACAACTGTTTGAACATGTTTGGTTTTGATCTCTTTTGAATCCAAGTGAAAAATCCCCCTACATTTGGCAAAAAGTGAGGCAAAATCTGACTTAGTGAAATTTTCACTAAGTGTTGGAACAAAGTGACTTTTCTTGATTTTGATCACTCCATAACTCAAAATCCATGAGGAATTTGGACATAGGTCAGTATGAAGTTTTTGTAGAGGGTGATGAGATCTTCAAATCAAGCTTTGAATGGGGCACAATGGCCTTGTGGTTTAGGAGTTATGGTCCTCTAAAGTTGGTGCATTAGTGGCACTTTTTCCATAACTTAGAAAAATTTCTAAGTTTTATGGTTACCCCTTTTACAAGTTATCCCACTTTTCTTGATTTTTCTTGGTGAATGATGATTCAAATCACACATTGACATCATTTTAGGGTTAAAAATCCATTTTAGTGAAAAATCTCAAAAAGTCAAAGTTGACTTTTTAACAGATAAATTCCAAACTGTACAATCCTTTAGGAAATCATGCCCTTGACCTAAATCAAACTTGATGGACATGTTCCATGGGTGTCATAGGGTAGATTGAATCATGTCTTAGGGTTTGGGAGCATGTCCTGGTCAAAAGTCAAAGTTACAGTTGACTTTTCCTACAAAACCCTAACTGTGGTGCAGATGAAATTGAAACTTGTTGCTCAAGCTTCTTGGATCAATCCATTGTTCCAAATGGATCAATATGGTATATTAGAGACCCTCAAATCCTCTCTTGAGGTCTTGGCTCATGATTTGTCCCAAAAGTCAACTTAGGGGTGAATTAGGTCAAGAAACCCTAATTCCTGATTTTTGATGTATGCATCCCTTGAAGCAAAATTGACTTGATGATTGGGACCATGAGGTTTCATGGAGTATATTAGGTGATGTTTTGGGTCATTGGTTCATGCCCAGAGGAAATTTTCCACCTGGAGGCCCTGGTCGACCAAAACCCTAATTTGGTGACACTGTCGATCTTGAAGCTTGATCCACCTAGAAGGGAGCAGCCTTGTGCTTAGTCCTTGAAGTGGGAGTCCTCTTGATCCATTGTAGATTCCTGGGAGGTTAGACAAGTTGAAGATCAAGTCATTCCTTGATTGATCAAGTCATATGAAAAGTCAATTTTTTACGGCTTTCCCAACAGCCAAAGACGACAGCGTTTCTATGAAGACAAGCTCGTCTCAAGGTTCTTTGGATACTATCCTAGCAGGTGAATCTCAAAATCAAGAGACTCTCTCACTTTCTCCATGGCCCAGAAAGTCAGCAAAGGTAAAGCTCCTCAGTAATTATTACAAAAAGACAAGTCCAGTGGAGCCAACAACAAAGCTGTCTCCCACCATCTAAAGTTGATATCAACATCCACCCAACTAAAGTTAAAGTGGCAGCAGAATCTGCTTTTCTTTTTTGTCGGTTGTCTTTTGTGATCATTATTAGTGTCGATGGGGCCCAGTGAGCACCTGGCTTTAATGATTCACTTTTGAAACCTATTAGTGTGTGTTTCTTTTCTTTTTACCGGTTACAATAGGTAACCCTTCCCTATATAAGGGACTTCTCTTCTCAGTTGTAAACACGCTTCCATTGTACAATATTCTCTTTTTTAATATAAGTTTCAGTTTTATCTACCTTCTCTCTCTATTTACTTAAGCTTTGTAGTCTTTCTCTCTTCAGAAACAATCCATAACCACAAATAGTAACCAAATTTATAAGAGATCCAGGTTGTGCTACTATATATATATATATATATATTTTGCTACGGGTTCGGGTTTGGGTGAAAAAACCCGAACCCAACGGGTGTGGGTGTGGGTGTTATTCTGCCACCCGAATAGCCTTTAGGTTCGGGTTCGGGTTCGGGTGGTGATTTCGGGTGCGGGTTTGGGTAGTGTGAAACCCGCACCCGACCCGACCCGTTGTCATCCCTACACTTAACACAAGTTTTGTCGGTGCTGTTAGCAAACTGCTTTGTTGCAAACCAGTCTAAGTGCAAATTTGGCTGCAAGCAAATTGACTATCTAGGCCATATTATCTCTGGAGATGGGGTGGCAGTGAACCCAGAGAAAGTCAAGTGCATTCTAGAGTGGCCTGAGCCAAAGAATGTGATGGGGGTTCGTGGGTTTTTAGGTCTTACAGGTTATTACAGAAAGTTCATAAAAGACTATGGTAAAGTGGCAAAACCTCTGACAGAATTGACTAAGAAGGACAACTTTGTTTGGGGGACAGGTGTAATGCAAGCTTTCAAATTAATGAAGCAAATTATGATTTCTTCTCCAGTTCTTGTGCTCCCAAATTTTGAGCTTCCATTTGAAGTGGAATGTGATGCGACTGGTAGAGGGATTGGTGCGGTCCTGATGCAACAGAGGCAACCAATAGCTTCTTTTAGCAGGGCATTATCTGATGGAAATTTAGCTAAATCAGTGTATGAAAAAGAATTGATGGCCTTGGTCTTAAGTATTCAACATTGGAGGCATTATTTGTTGGGCAAACAGTTCATCGTCTACACTGATCATAAGAGTCTAAAACATTTCTTGCAGCAAAGAGTCTCATCTCTGGACCAACAATGTTGGTTAGCCAAGCTGTTAAGGTATCAGTTTGAGGTAAAATATAAACCTGGCTTAGATAATAAGGCGGCTGATGCCCTGTCCAGGTGCTATGATGAAACTGAGTTCGGCACCTTGATTTCTTATCCGCAATGGGTGCATAGTAAGAAATTGCTAGATGAAGTTGCTACTGACCCAGAAATTCAG
Source organism: Lathyrus tuberosus (assembly GCA_022829125.1). Taxonomy (NCBI): domain Eukaryota; kingdom Viridiplantae; phylum Streptophyta; class Magnoliopsida; order Fabales; family Fabaceae; genus Lathyrus; species Lathyrus tuberosus. Next base: position 1,470,373 of record JALAZF010000651.1, on the reverse strand, counting down.
AAGTGGACCCAGGAATTATAAGTCTCTCCTGAAGCTAAACCGGGATTCCATGTCAAACAAGGAATTCTATTCTACCATGGGAGGTTAGTTCTTTCTCCTAAATCACAATCAATTCCTATGTTATTGGAAGAATATCATAGTACCCCCACTGGAGGACACTCTGGTTTTCTTAGAACCTATAGAAGATTGGCAGACAATTTGTATTGGGTCGGAATGCAGAGAAGGGTGAGAGACTTTGTCAGGGCTTGTGATGTGTGTCAGAGGCAGAAGTATGCTGCGACTACACCAGGAGGTTTGCTGCAACCCCTTCCCATTCCTAATGCCATTTGGGAAGACTTGTCGGTGGATTTTATTACGGGACTGCCCAAGTCGAGGGGTTATGAGGCTGTGCTAGTAGTAGTGGACAGATTGTCCAAATATAGCCATTTTATACTGCTCAAACATCCATATACCGCTAAATCCATTGCTGAACTGTTTGTTAAAGAAATAGTGAGACTCCATGGTATCCCTAAGTCCCTTATCAGTGACAGGGATTCCTTATTTCTTAGCAATTTCTGGTTGGAATTATTTAAATTACAGGGTACGAAATTGCAGATGAGTTCAGCATACCATCCGGAAACGGATGGGCAAACAGAAGTCATAAATCGGTGTTTGGAGAACTATTTGAGAAGTTTTGCTTCAGATCAGCCCAAAACATGGTCAAACTGGATTTCATGGGCCGAATTCTGGTATAACACAACGTACCATGTGTCTATTTGTAAGACTCCGTTTGAAGTGGTTTATGGCAGACAGCCTCCTAATATTTTGCGATTTTTAACCAACGAGACCAAGGTGGCAGCTGTTGCGATGGATTTAAGTGAGCAAGATGAGGCTATTAATCAACTCAAATTGCATCTTTCACGAGCTCAAGACCAGATGGCTAGTTATGCTAACAAGAAGAGGAGAGATTTGTCTTTTGTTGTTGGGGAATGGGTCTTTTTGAAGCTCCGCCCTCACAGACAACATTTTGTGGTCAAGAGGATCAATCAAAAGTTGTCTGTTCGGTTTTATGGGCCTTTCAAAATTCTAGCAAAAATTGGAGAGGTGGCTTATAGATTGCAACTCCCCGAACAATCCCGTATTCACCTTGTCTTTCATGTGTATTTGCTGAAGAAAGCCATAGGAGAGTATCAAGTTCAAGGTGAACTCCCCAAAGACATGGAAATAATAGATGTTGTTGATGTGTACCCTGAACAGGTGATGGGCTCCAGGGTTATATGCAGGGGGTGTGGCTGTGCACCAAAGTTTGATCAAATGGAAACATAAGTCTTTGGATGATGTTACGTGGGAAGATGATGCTTTCTTGCGTGGTCAATTTCCAGACTTTAGCCTTGAGGACAAGGTTGTTTCTATGGAGCAGGGTATTGATAGAAACATGGATCCAGAGGTGGACCTTGATATTGGGCCCAAACCAAAGATATGGAGGGTGTACAAAGGAAAGAAAGGAAAGGGAAAGGGAATATAGAATGATGACGTGGTTGATTGATGCATGGTGTGCATGGGTGTGTGGCTATATAAGTTGTTACGGTGAGAGAGAAAGGGGAATAGGAATTCTGTTAGAATTGTGGGGTCACTGTGAGTGACTTAGGGAGCACTTGTGCTTGGGAATTGATAGTCTTCCACTATCAGTTTGTTATCCTTATTCCTTGTCAATGCTCTTGTAATTGTTTCTTCCATTTATATACAATTACAATCACCTTCTCATCATTCTGTTATTATCATTACTGTTTCTTTTATTATTCATACATCAACCCATCAGTCGGTATATAGAGAATTAGGATCAAGGAGAGATTTAACTGTCTGAGTCAGTTGACTTTCCCTTGGTTCAGATTCTTGGCTGAGCTGAGGAATAGGGTCTTCTGCTACTTGATCATTGTTTCTTCTGGCATAAATTTTGCCTTTCCAAATTGGATGTCCTTCCTCAAATCTTGTTTTTGTTTCATTATAAGGATCTTTATCTGGTGCATTTTGATTAATTTCAGAAAAAACATTTGTTTGATCTTTATTTTGATTTGTTGCCTCGGATTCTGATTGATCCTTACTCGTGGAAGGAGTAGGTTCATCTAATTTTTTCAAGGCATTTTCTTTAGGTGCAGATGTACATGGAACAAAATTATGTGATATATACACATCTTCTGAGATAATTAAGTTTACAAACAATTCAGGAGAATCTTCATTTGTTTTCCCCCCTGAAGATGATCATTACCAATAAAAGGTTTGTTTTCAAAAAAAGTAACATTCATTGTTACAAATATTTTCTTTGTATTAGGATCAAAACATTTATAACCTTTTTTAGAAGATGAATACCCAATAAAAACACATTTGATTGCACGGGGTTCAAATTTACCAAGATGCTTGTGTTCGTGAACAAAAGTTGTGCATCCAAATATTTTAAGTGGTAAATCAGATAGAACGGAAACATTATTATTATTGGGAAAAACTCAAGTCCCACATTGGTTAGAGATACAATCTACAAAGGGTTTATATAGAGTGACACCTCCCTTATCAACCGGTTTTATAAGGTTGAGTTAGACCAAACTCTTATCGGGCCACCCAACCACATTTCTTAACAAAAACAATGCTTGACCAAATCTAAGAAAATCATCCAATTCCTTCATTAAAAATCAGGTTTATCCACTCACTTCTCGCTCCCTCCATCGCAACATCATCTTCCTCCTCACTCTTCGCTCCTTCCACCGCAGCATTATCTTCCTCATCCTCACTCTTCGGTTCCATCACAGCTACATGACTTGCAACAACAAAACGCACGGCTCCTCCGCATTCAAGAAAACAAAGACAATATTCCAACTCAGATAGCAATGTAGCTGGAGGTGTCGCAACGCGGCCACTCTGCAGCTATCTCGAGGGATGCTCTTGTCGACGCTGGTTCCCAACCATCAAAAACTGAGTTGCCAAGGAGGCATTGCCCATATCATCGTGATAACAACTCTCATCCCATGATTATGGAGGCGGATACAACAATCATACTCCACCAGATGATCATCGTCCAAAGAGACTTTCCTCCCACCGCTCTCGAAAAAGGCACGGGCATAACACCATTGAACAGTCAGTTGTCCACCGTCGATGGAACTCGTTCACCAAACATACCATTGACTATCGTAACCCTAAGTCTTTGGAGAAGCCTCCAAACCTGAAAACCTATGATGACATTACTATGTAACTGCTTTATGTAATCAGAATTACATAATTATAAATATAGGGGAAAAGGGAAAAGGAAGGGCATTAGGTAATTTGTATGTTGGTTGGTTTAGGAGAGACTAGAGGTTGGTTTATTTGTCAATTGCTAATTGTAAACAGTTTGTATTGTTTGTCAATTCAATAACTGCCTTGCCGGAAGTTACATCCGCAGATTTTGTTCCCTTGTTCTAGAGTTTCTATTCTTATCCTTTATTCACATGTTCATCATATCCCCAATATCTATAACTAGTACAGTACCAGTTCTCTAATATACTGTCATAAATAAACAAGAAAACCACTGTAGGGAGAAATAGACATGCCACAATTTGACGGCAGCGGTGATGCCTATTAGTGGTTGATTTGTATTGAGAAACATTATGTTGTGGTGGGAATAACGAAGAGTGAGAAGTTGCTGGAGGCGGTGAAAGCCTTGAGAAATCGTGCTCTCATATGGTGGCAGTCGTGGAGTCAACGCCAACTACAAGCGAATTGGCATACGTTTTCGGTTGCGTTGCTTTGGCATTTTAAGCCAGACTATAGAGAACTTCTTCCTATAGCTTGTAAAGAAGAGGAACCTAAAGTGAGATCGGAGTCGTCAACGCCTCACACATTCAACCTTCAACAAGAAAAAACAAACCAAGGAAAATCCGCTCTCATTCAGATGAGAGAACGGAGAAATGAGGAAAAGGTAGATATTGCAAAAGTAGAAGATGAAGAAAATTCTCTCATGAACGTCATTGTCAAAAAGCAATGAGTAACAAAAGCAAATTTTGGCAAATTTCATGGTATGAATGGACACTTCGATGAACGAGGCGTGAATATGGTGTTTGAATCAAGGACAAGACTATCTAGAAAAACTACTGGAGAGAGATGAGCTTCATTCAAGCTGGACAGCCTAACGCCACCACCACCAAATCCAGACGGGTCCTTGGTGAAGGGTGGATTATCCTCTGGTTTGATAAAACTTGTGTTGTTAATGCCTACTGCTATCATGCTATATTTTGGGGTCAAACATACCACTCAACAAAATATAGTGTATGATTAGGGATGGCAATTTGGCCCATCCCCAGTGGGTATCCATAAAATTACTCACAACGGGTAGGGTAAAAACCCGCAAAAATGGGTACGGGTACGGGTTCGGGTAATTACCCACTTAAATAAGCGGGGATGGGTGCGGGGATTGGCACTTTAGTACCCAACCCGCCCCATACCCGCACAATATATATTTATATATTTTAATTTATATTATTATATAAAAATAAATATTTATAAAATTAAAAAAAAAAACATTAATTTTAAATTACTACATATTTAATATACGTGATCATTTATTTCATAATTCAACAATAAAATTTTTTAAAAACTTTTTAATTTATTTACAAACTTAAAATATTATGATATTTTATACTTGACATATTTATTTTTATTAGAAATGCGGGTAACGGGTACGGGTACGGACACTTATATACCCATAGGATACGGGGACGGATGCCAACTTTGATACCCAAGCGGATATGGGCTCGGGTACGGGAATCTTTTTCAACTGCGGGTATGGAGACGGGTAGTATAGTACCCTACTCATACTCTGTCCATTGTCATCCCTATGTATGATCCAGGGATAAGTTATTATGTTTCACGCCTTGCTCTATCACTCTACTTCAAGTTATGGGACCCTAGTGGATACTTATGTTATCTTTCGCCTTCACCTTGAGGACAAGGTGATAGTTTAGAGGGGAGTATTATTAGTAATATGCAGTTTATTTTAGTATTATTAATGTTGTGTTTGTTGTAACTGCTTTGCTTTATGTAGTCAGAATTATAAATATGGGTGGGGGGTGGGGGGGAGAGGGAAGGCATTGGTATTATGTATGTTGGTTGGTTTGGAAGATACTAGGCTCTCTAATTTTTATAGGTTTGTTTATTTGTCAATTGTTGGTTGTAAACAGTTTGTATTATTTGTCAATCCAATAATTGTCTTGCAGGAAGTTACATCAGCAGATTTTGTTCTTCTGTTCTAGTGTTTATATTCTTACCCTTTATTCACATTTGTCATATCCCCAATATCTATGACTAGTATAGTATCAGCTCTCTAATATATTGCCTTAGATGAACAATCCCAATACTAATTTCTATCGTAAGGCTCCCTATCACCAAGATTAACCACTAAGAATTCGGTGTTAGAATCAGCATCGCCAAACTCTACTTCACTAAGGCTTACAAGGGGAATACCAAAATATGGGTTTCTTGGATACGCCATATTCACACAAGATTGAAAACTCATAAATGAAAAAAAAAAAAAAAAAAAAAAAAAGATGGGAAGAAATAATGAATGCCTTGTGATTTAATGAAGATACGAAGATAAAAACAAAATGAGAACTTCAGTCCCAAGTTTCCGCTTTCTAGGCACGACGAGCATCGATTTCAACGGGCACGATTCATTAGAAGGTTGAAATCAACATCCAAGGATTTAAAAGAATTATTGTAATAATAATTGCACTTGAGTGCACTCATATGAATCTAAGCGCGTAATCTCCCTACCCTACAGCATGGGGGCACGTGGAGGCCATCACTGCAATAATGTTTCTTCTGTACGGAGTGTACTATATGTGCATGTTCCTCGTGCCAACTACTCTCATTCAGCGCCACCACAGAGTTCCCTCTCCACGAGGTATGTTCTCAACGAGCATTTTCTCTCAACGCTTCATATTCTTGGGTTGGCCTCACTACTTTCTGCATCAACAATCTTAGCTTCAAAGTTGATAACAAGGATTTGGATCGCAACTATTCTGAGCTTGGCCAAAAGGTCAATTAAGACCAACCTAATCCATAGGTTCAATCCAGTAAGAGTGTGCAATTGTTGATGTACAGGTGGACCCTCATTCATGGGCACTGCACAGGAGCACAATCTCACTTCCATCATGATCGTTGATTTACATCTAACAGTCGCCCGCACATCACATAGGACAAACCGAAAACAATTATAAATGTCTCTTCTATATGAGTCATACCCATGTATTCTTTCATTCACATTTGCAATAGTTTCTTCTCTCTCACACAGTGACTTAAGCGTTGGAATGCTAACTTTTTGTAGGTAGCTCGTATGATCGCCGAAGAACCATAATCACCGCACCGAAAGCCTCACTACAGTGGTTGTCATCAACCTCTAATATATTCTTTTGTTCCAGTATGGAATAATAAGTAAATATTGAATTTGTACATGTACATAAAAGTTTTGTAAGAAGATTTATAGGAAATTTTTAAGTTAATAATTCTCTAGCTAATTAATGTGAATCGATATAAAAACACATGATAAATACCTTAAACTAAAAAATATAAGCTTGCAAGGCCAAGACAAATGAACCAACTTTTTCTCAGCTAGTAGAAAGTTTGCAATGCACACGGCAACATCATTATTACAGGGGAACAATAACCTGTTTTACTTCAGAGTTCAGACATGCCAATTGATAAGGTTTCATTCATAATAGCTTCCCATGTGATCTTGGGATATGAAGAACAAACAACCTCCTTCTGCAAATATGTTCTGGAAAAAAGTCTCGTATCAAAATAAAGCCAAAGGGAAGCATTTCTTATTTGATATGCAGCAAACACACAAACAACCACCAAGACCAAACAATAAATATAGTCCTAAAGTTTCAAAATTGCAAAGATAAACTAACTCTTATCTCATTCTCCGGGAGACTTGCAAAAGATGCACCTTCACAATTGCATATCGTCACCTTATTCCAATTAAAGAAATCCGAATAAGTTTGGCATACCTTCCAAATCAAAAGGAATTAAAAGGATAATATCATGAGCCAAAGCCACATGGTAACTGATTGACAAACATATAAGGACCAAAAAGTTATAAAAAATATCTATAAAATATTAAAAAGGCCACCAGACCTGCATGAGCAACAAACTCATTGTGCTTGATTGGTTTCTTGCAAGTGTTCTGCATACTTAAAAAAGGTACTATTCCAATAGATAAATAAATAAAAGTTTCAGAGTACTTGAAGTTGAAAATGAGGCCAAAGGCAGTTATAGGCAATTGTTTCCCTCAAATAACATAGACAACTTTTAAGGACAATGCGACGATTCACGGGAGTGAATAAGCAAACAATACTTCATAAAAATTGTGTCTCGGACTCAAGGTTGGAAGAGATGCCAAACACTCATGATGTTTAAATGATCACTTGAAGTTTAGTTAGTTAGATGAGTACCTTTTTCTGTTAGTTGTTAAATTAGTTAGTTAGTTTTCCTTCTCAAATGCATTTGTGGTAGTACACTATAGAGTCAATATACATTCCAAATCAATAAATTCATTTCACTTCATTCTATAATTTTCAGTTTCTTTATAATCAATATCGAATTTTAATAGTTTATAATTGGGTTAAATATATGATACCCCCCTGCCAATAGGGCGACATTTGAAATTGCCCCTCTGAAGTATTTTTTTTTAAACCACCCCTTATAAAATCAAAAACCATCTTTTACCACTCCCTTTTACCTGATTTGCTGACTGGGCAGTGGTTAAGTGGCTAATTGGGATTATGGATAAATGGTTAGTGATTAATTAGCTAATTAACGTTTCAATAAAATCCCCAATTGCTAGGGTTTGTTCAAATTCGTCTGCGTTTCCTCACCCTCTTCCTCGTTCATCTTCTACTCTTTCCAGCCGTCGGTTTCTTCTTTGTTCATCTTCTTCGGTCGATTTCTTCCTTTTCCTCTTCGTTCTTCTTATTCTTCGTTCAGGATCGTGTGTCTGCAAGTTTGTTTGGTAGCATGTATTGTGGAAGCAGTGAGAATTCAGTTTCGTTTCCAGGTTTACCCGTTTGTGGTTGTGGTAGAGCAATGAAGATGTGGGTCTCCAATACAAGTAAAAACCGCAACAGAAAGTTCTGGAAATGTCGCAATGCTGGGAATGGCTGTGAATTTTTTTTATGGGATGATGAAATTGAAGACTCAAGCAAAGGGAGAAGTGTTATTGAATCATTTTGTAAGAAGTGTGTAATGGAAGAAGTGAATTTTGAATCAATGACAAAGAAATTAGAGAAAGTGAAGCTGAAGCTTGAAGTTCAAAGAAGGGTTAATTTTAAGCTGAAGATTGTAATTGTGATGCTTTGTTTGATTATTGCCATATTGTATAAATTTATGTAATGCTAAGTAGGTTCAATAGGTGTTTATTTTCTGGTTATATGTATTTTGAAAGATCTGTATGTCAATGGAAAGATATTATATTTTTCTGGTTATATGGAAGATATGTTGTTCATTATTGAAACAAGTTGTTCATTATTTTTCTGTCACAAGTTTTTCTGGTTATATGGAAGATATGTTGTTCATTATTGAAACAAGTTGTTCATTATTTTTCTGTCACAAGTTTTTCTGGTTATCTGTAAAGATGTTGTCTAACATAAGCAAAACATAACAATGGCAAAACAAGTTGTATAACAGTACCAAAACACATAATATAACATAACAAAATAGTATGTTGTCATTACATAATAGCACCAAAAGTGTGCCTGAATTAACTAGCAGTTGTCATTACATAATAGCACCAAAAGTGTGCCTGAATTAAGTAGCAGAATAACATAATAGCACCAAAAGTGTGCTTGAAAAAAGTAGCAGAAAACATTGCAAATCATTACAAAAGGTGATCACAGCAGAAAAGTTAAAGATCATTGATAAATTTCTCCTTTGGAGCCCTCTTAGGAGTAGATTTTGAAGCCTTTTTGGGTGAACTTTTTGGTGCCTTCTTAGGAGTACTTCTTGTAGTATGTGAGGCATGTCCTTCATCCTCTTCAGTCAAACACAGTGGTTGATGTGGGTCTGAACCAGGGCCTTTGAATGGTTTGGGTTTTTTAAACCAATTCTCCTTAATTCTCTCACTTTGTCTCTTTCTCAATGGTTTGATTTCCTCTTTGACCTTTGCCTTGCCCTTATTTTTAGAAATTATGTCGGGTAGGCTTGATATCATGTCATCTGTGATGTCTCCATACAGTGAATCCTCAATTTGAATTGGCTCAACAGTTGCTTGAGATGGCTCAACAGTTGCTTGACTTTGCTCAACAGTTGCTTGACTTGGCTCAACACTTGCTTGACTTTGCTCAACAGTTGCTTGACTTGGCTCAACACTTGCTTGAGATGGCCCAGTTGATGGCTCTGCAACATTTCCACCTTTTTATCTATTTAGTTTCTGCACATAACATACCAACAGTTCCATCAATAACATCAGTGCATCTATATTCAGTAGTGATATCAATAACAGTAGTGCATCTAATTAGTTTGTGTGATATCAATAACATTAGTGCATCTATATTTAGTGAGATATCATACCTTTCTTTTCAGGGCCTCTGGATTCTGTCTCTTGCTCTTGCATGACTTGACATTATGCCCAGTCTTGTCACACCTAGTGCATCTATAAGATACATCAGGCAGCCTCCTTCTTGCACCTTCTTCCTCACTCTCCCTAATTCTTAATTTTCTTGGTCTACCAGGCCCCTTTTTGTAGTTAGGAGGTAGGAGATCTGGACTTTCAACTTCAGGCCACATATCAATTCCATTTATAGGGCTAATAGAAAATCCATAAGACATGGCATACTTATCCCTTGTGTAACACTCATGAACAAACTTTTCAGGGTCCTGCTGCCTAAAACCTAAAGCAGCAATAGCATGCCTGCATGGGATGCCAACTAAGTCCCAAAAATTACAACTACATGACCTTTTAGCTATATCCACTATAAATTCTTGTCTGTTAAATGAATGAGTTACTTGAAAGGTTTCTTCCTTAGCCCAAGTAGGTAACCAATGACCACTCTTAGCAACCTCACTATCTAATCTTCTCCTAGGAATGGGCATTACTTTGTGTGGCCAGTTATCAAGTTTCAAAGTAGAGTTACTACACCTATTCATGAGATACTTCCTAATCCATTCACACATGGTCAGTATGGGTTTATCTCTAGCAAGTAAAATGGTGGCATTAAAAGATTCTGAAATGTTGTTCATCAATACATCACACTTACAATAAAAGCTAAAAGCATGCTTACACCAACTTTCTTTAGGAACTCCCATAAGCCAAGCCCAAGCCTTTGCATCTATTGCCTTTAACTCATTCATCTTCTGTTGCCATGCTTGCTGGTATGTTGCCTTGGCTGCTCCCATCATAAGATCTCTTATGAGTGCTCCACCACCAAACTTCCTCTTAAAATTAGCATACAAGTGCCTTAAGCATAGCCTATGCTCGATTCTAGCTTCCATTTCCTCAAATACTGCAACCAAACCCTAAAACAAAGAAAACAATTAGTAGGAAACAAAACACAATTGAAATAATGAAAACAATTAGTATGCTTTTAATTGGATTACCTTTTGCTGGTCAGAAATAAAAACATGTATATTCTCTATTCCAACATCTTCCATGAGCAGCTTTATGAACCACCTCCATGATTCCTTTGTTTCTGTTTCCACAACACCAAAGGCAAGTGGGAAATACTGGTCATTGGGGTCCCTCCCCACAGCTATCAAAAGTTGACCTCCATATGTAGTATTCAAGTGACACCCATCAACCCCAATGAAGGGTCTACAACCATTGATGAACCCTTTTCTACATCCATCAAAACAGAAATAAAAGGAACCAAATCTGGCTTGAATGGAAGGTGATGGTCTATCAAGGTTTATCTTAACTGTATTCCCAGGATTTGCCCTATGCAACTCAGCTGCATATCTCCATAGATTTGCATACTCTTTATCTGCATCTCCTTCAATTATTTTCCTTGCAATCATCTTTGCTTTCCAAGCCCTTGCCACAGTTATGCCAACTGAATAGTTTTGCCTCATGTCTTGTATAATATCAGTGATCCTAACTTTTTCTGAAGTTTGCATTTTCTTTACCACAGCCTTGGCCACCCATTTTGAACTTGTAGTTTTGTTATCCAAAAGCCTAGCACATGTGTGGGTGTCCTTTATAGTCTTAATTGCATAAGTGTGCTTATGGCCCACTTTGGAACAAAGTATTAAAAAACCACACTTTGACTTACATTCCACTCTCACCCTATACCCCTCATTTTTCACAAATCTTATTTCCCTCCCATTTAAAACATTCCACTCTCATCTAGGGAATTGAACTCCATACCCCACTTAAACTTGAAACTCTTATTCAATTCTCCTTTCTTAAACTTCTCAAACCTTGTTTTTTTTCATCTTCTGAGTTATCAACATCAGAACTCAATAGTTCTTCACTAACATACTCCTCATCATTCACATATTTCTGAATAGAACAAGTTAATAACTCACTTATTATTGGACCCTGACTAATTGGCATATTCACATCAATACCTTCAAACCCATCTTCAAGAGCAGTGGTCCTCTCATCCTCACTATCGTTCAAGCCTTCAACAATCTCTTCATCACTTACTTCTAAATTCGTCGTTTGATTGACACACTTAGGGCTTCTTCCACTTCCACTTGCATCATGTTCCACAAACAGTTCCCCATCCACTTGATTCGCACAGTGATAAGAAGCAAAATCATATGCATCCTCATCATTCTTAATCTGAAAATGCTTTGGATCAATTTCAGTGATTTTCGCCCACATTCTATACGACCCTTCAACGTAACCCCACCCAGTGAGTATGTTGTGAATGTGAGTCATGCTAAACATATCTAAGTGTTCCCCAGAAATCACAGTAGACACACCACCCCTATATATCGTCTCTCCATCACTAAGCATTACAAACTCCCCTCCATGCCGAAAAACAACGTTAAACAGTGCATTTTTCTGAAATAAGAAATTAACATATGAAAACCCACGACACTGAGAAACGTAATGCAAAGAAGCAGGAGGCTTGACATTACCTGTAATTCGAAGTTCGCGTCCATGGCTTCGTCTTTGACCTTGCTCGCTTCCATGCCTGCGTCTTGCTGTGAGCTTCTTTTTCGTTCAATCTTCCAAATGGAAAACCTAATTTGACGGGGGGGAAACAACAATGTTCCTCATATCACTAACCATTTATCCATAATCCCAATTAGCCACTTAACCACTGCCCAGTCAGCAAATCAGGTAAAAGGGAGTGGTAAAAGATGGTTTTTGGTTTTATAAGGGGTGTTTTAAAAAAAAAATACTTCAGGGGGCAATTCCAAATGTCGCCCTATTGGCAGGGGGTATCATATATTTAACCCTTTATAATTCAAGCAGATAATGTCTGTAGTGCACACTGTAATTCAACATGCAATGAATTTTGAACAACTTTTACAAACTTCAATTTGAATAAAAACAATTCAGCAGAAATTTCAACAATTCATGCGAAAAAAAGTATAGAAAACTGTATGATTCGTTGAAGTAAAGAAAATTTCAACAATTCTTTGTCTGTGAAGCTCGGTAGCACTACAAGTCGTCATTCTCCTCCTGCTTCACTGCATTGTTATTCAAAGCAAAAATCAGTACCGATTGGAAAGATGTAATTTGAATCCCTAACAATGGAAAAAAAATTGGTACCTTAGAATCCAAAAAACGGAGATCGAATTCAAAGGGGAGAAAGGAACAATAAGGCGATGGTAGTGAGAGATTTATGGTTCCGTTTGGAGGAAGCAGTGCCACTGAATGCATCGAGCAATTTGCGAACTTCGCCATTGGAGTGACGATTTGAGAAATTGAAATGATCCACTGTTGTTGAAAACTGAACTGAAGTGCTGCTCCGAAGTTAAAGAATAAACTATTAGTGAATTTAGTTAATTAATTAATCTATCATATAAGAAAATGAGGTGGTCTTAAAAATCCCTAATTACCCTTTATTAATCTATAATCTTCCACGTGGATGGATTTAGCATTAAGTATCTTTGTTGTTTCAAAACTCAATAAAAGTTGTCCTCATTCAATGCACGGTTTAATAAAAAACGGTTTTTCTTCCATCTACACAAACTTCTCTTCCATCTACACAAACCGTCCCTCACTCATTCCAACCACGATCCTCTCCTTTTCCCATGTCTCATATCCATCCCCTCTATGTTCTTCCATTCATTTTGAAATCTTACAACTTCCGCCAACTTCTTCATCTTTCTCTTTCTCTTTCTCTTCATACTTCTTCTTCATCTTCATAATGCTTTAGATAAAGGTAGATGGAATTAGGTTTGGAACGACAATGAATATGAAAGCGCAAACGGGGACGGAAAGTTTATTTTTTAGTAAGTTTATTATTTTTTCTTTATGCATTAGTTTCCAATCTCTTTTCTTCTCCCTGTGAATCTTTGGTTTTGAATGGATTTTGTGTGTCTCTTGTGTAGATTTTTCTGATCTGAGTAAAGCATCATGCAAAATAAGAGCTAGAGGAACAAGGATCTGAGAGAAATATGCCTTTTTTATCTTCATTCTCTTCAACAAAGATGTTACTTTTATCTTTTTCTGCTTAGATCTACGAAACTACGGTAATTTTACGGTGGTAGACTCTTTGACAGTGGTAGATTTGTGGTGGCGGAAACAGATTTTCGGCGATGATTTTTGTTTAATTTTCCGGTTGGATTATGCACACGGGAAGAAGATTGAGCATAACTGGATCTATTTCTCTCTTTTATTCTTAATTTTTTGTTGATTTTTTCTCTGAATTTTTTGTACATGAAAGATCTTGGAGAGAAAGAGGTGAAATGGTAGAAGACAACAAAAGAGCAACATCGGTCAACCATCAGAACTTTTACCTTGGCGTCGAGAGTAAGAGATTTGTCATGTCAAATGGTGAGTGACTTAATTTTCATCTTTTCCATCTTGCTGAATCAGATTTTCCTTACTTTTGCACCCTCCATGTTTGACAAAATGCTTCTATGAATTTTCACATTATGTGTACCGTTGTTGGATTTATATGTTTTTCTATCATTGTTGCTGCTGCTGAATTTTCTATTTCCCTTATAATATTTATTGGATAGTGCAAAGGGAAGAAATCTCAGGATCCTCTCGATATGGCACTTTTATTTGTTGGTGGAGAGGTAATATCTTATCTATATAGATAGTTTGTGTTGTAGCTTTACTACTATGTATTTGTTGTTCACTTGATCTTTAGAGATTCCTACCATTGAGTGCAATGTCATTGCTTCATCTTCACTTTATGATTTATACAAAGAATATACTTTTAATTTTTAGAGGAGCCTTCATTGACTTAGAGAAAACAATTTCAGACAGGTTGAACAAACCTGAAATTTTCTTATGGACTCAAATTGATGCTTTAGTGCACTAAAGGCATCATCACTTTTAATGAGTTTAGGCGTATTGTATTAAGGAATTTTCAGTTTATCCAGCATTGAAGGTATAACTTTATTTGAAATTTTGTATTAGTTGATTTTTCCTACCTTATAACTTTTCATATAATTGGAGTATGATTCTGAGGGTTACTTTCCAGCCAACAATTGATTCTTAGTTTTGTAATGCAGCAACAACAGCAGAAACACACCACTGACACTGACCGTCGACATCAGTAATAATTTCAGACACTGAAACTGACCGGCAATTTGAACATATTCTATTGATATAAAGGAAATGATTTCATTTGAATAATATGATGCATAGCAGGGATGTATTGTTGGTTCTTTGGTAGGAAATTGCCGGTTTTATAAAATATCAGGATGCACTTCAAATTTCAAGTATCAATGATATTTGTTTACTTGGCTGCTGGAGCTGGAATAGCATCATTCCTACGTAAGACCGCCCTTTGTTGCTTATTTATTTTGTCGGAGAGTAATTCTTTAATTCATTTCGAACAAATCATATGCCTCTATTGTATGTCTTTGTTTGTTGTGTCATTTCTGAAGTTAAATATGCTACACGCGGTGGCGACTTTTCTCTCTAGTTATTTTAAGTTGAAGGAGCTTCTATAGTGTATGGTTTATGAAAATTGTATTAAGGTTACTTTAGGGTTGGAATAAGTGTGTCGAGATTAATGAGATGCATGAAAATATGATTTTTCCACTGGCAATGCAAACAAAGGAATCAATGTAAGTATGTAAGTATATTACAACAACAGTATGCCATGGTCCACATGAAATATATGAAACATGTATGCCAGTGGCTCACTTTATTTCCATGCCCCAGAAAAGCATAATTCTTGACTTTTTAATTATTACTGAAGTGTTTCATTGTATATCAAGTATATCACATATTATGTTTGTAAGGAATCAAAATGATAATAATCGACGGCGATGTTCCGCCTTCTCTCGCTGAAACGACTAACATTGATTTGATTTTTTACAACCTGCCGATGATATTCAACCGGATGACCCGAACATCGCCAGGATCTATAAGTTGCCGATTATTTTTGAATTATATGTTGTTTCTTAACTTTAGCTCTATATAGGATCATAATGTTATGCTTGTATTCTGTTAACATTCTTAGATTGAATCATTGGGAATTTGAAGTTCAAGGAACTAACGTATGAGAGTTGATTGAATTAACTATTGAAAGATTTAATTGAATTATCTATATAGGATCATGATGCTAAGCTTGCATTCTGTTAACATTCTTACAGTGTAAGGACGACGCCGAACTGCTTCAACCAATTGACCGCCTTCGGTGTAACCAATATGATGTCGAGGTGAACCACTAAGTTTGGAGAATGTGTGCCTTTCCATAAATTCACTCATGTAAAACATTGCTAGGGTTCTTCCTGGAAGGTACTTATCTGATACTGTTACATTCTTAACAGTTTCCACTTCCAATTTCTGCACTTCTTTAATATAGATGCTATTTAACACCAATGCTTTTAAGATGACAAAAACACATGTTCACGGTCTTTAGTTTCACCTATTATGCCTTCCAGGTTGATCTTGATCCATATGGTTCACCTTCTGTGTTTCTCGATTCAGTAATTCAATAAGTTGTTGTTGATGGAGGTATACTAATGTGTACTGCAACAGATATGGTTGTACCATGCGGAGGAAACGTTGTAGTCATTGATCAGTGAGAAGGATGATGACATCAAGGTCCAAAGTAGCTATTGCAGCTTAATAAGTAGAATCAAGTTTGATTGTTTTAACAGCATGTAGTTCACTCTTAATTATTGAAAGAATTGGTCATGTGTAGCGAGATATCTAAACATCGTACATGTATTATTTCAATGAAGTTTAACCTGGTTGTGCTGTAATATGATACTACTTTTTTATTGTGCTTACAACTAAGTTTATAGATAACGTACTGAACTGAATGAGAACATCTTTTTGTAAGCTAAGATTTGCTACTTATCTTTATATCCAAACAAATTTTCTGCTTTCCTTGGTTTTGAGCTATGGTTTTATTGTTTTTGTGAATATTTAAATATTATTAAAATAATATAGGAATAGTTTCCAAGTATACTTTAGGATATTCTAGCATGTTCCTTTAAATTCCTTTCTCATCAATGCCTGTGATCGGAGAGGACCAGAAGGAGATCGTCGCGGCCTTCGTGTAGGGCAAGAGTTGATGCTTGTAGGAGAGAAAAAGGGGTGGAGGTACCTGCAAGGTACTCCGATGCCAAAGTAAGTGTTTGGTCAAAAGAGGGAAAAAGCAAGTAAGAGATGTCAAGTATGAGTTGTGGTACCTGCCCCTCTCAAGCGAGGGGGTATTTATAGATGGATTTCTGGCGAGCAAAGCGCCTGATCGACCAATGAGGGATTGCCAGATGGAGGGCAAGGTGCGTGGCCTTTTGACTTGGACTAACTGTTTCCGTGATATCCGGGGAGGCAGTTGGTCGAGTGAACTACTCTGCGCGTGAGGGGGACACGCCCAACGGTTACTTTCTGCCCAACGGCTATATTGTTCCCAACGGCTATATTGTGCCTATTGGGCCTGTTCGCCAATTACGATGGATTGGGCCTGGTCCTTAAGGGCAGGAAGCCCTGCCCGGTCCAAAACAGGAGCCTCCCAAGTCGTTGCTCTGCTGGAGAGTAATGACTTTAGACAGCTGTGACTTCGACCGTACTATCGGGGAAGTGGTTACTCGCATGGAGTGTTCCATTTGTGCCCCGACCAGATGTGGTCATTTGATGATCACGCTGGATGTCGACCAAGGTTTGTAGCGTGCTCGCAGAGATTAATGTTTTTCGCCGAGCAGCCCTGCACGAATGCGTTTGTTTTGATGAGAAGGCTTGCTCGTGGGAGCCAAGGACTTTGGCGTATTTTCTGCAATAAGTGAGGCGAAGAGTTTTTGTGACACGTGGTGAGCATTTATGGCTTTTGTCAGTCCTAGGGCCGCATAGGCTATGATGACCTTCACGATTCCCCACGATCAAATGGTTATAAAAGGGTGGAGGAAGATTTTATTTTCACAATTCTCACAAGTTCTCACTCCTTGCTCTTATTTGCTCTGCACCTAGTCCTTCGCCGGAGTTCCTCTTCGCCCCCGTTGATCCTCCTCTTCTCCGTCAACATCTTCTACTTCCTGTAAGTTTGTTCTTCCTTTTCTGCATTTCTTTCTTATGAACTTTCAATTTTTTGGGTGTTTGTTCATGGATTCTCCGGTTGAACTTCATGTTTTCCGGTTGAACTTCATGTGTTCTTCGATGAACACACGAATTTCTGGAAAATTCATGAAGAACATGAAGAACATGATGAATTTCAGGATTTTCGTAGAAATTGTTAGCGTAGATCCTTGTAGAATCTGGTTAAGTGTAGAATTTTATTTGTAGTCGGGCACTAGGCCTGTTCGGAACTTTGATGTGATTTTGAGGTGAGTATGCGTCCTCGTATGGATATCTGCGAGTTCTGGTCGCGGAGACCTCTTATATCTCGATTGCTAAGTAATTTATACGGGCTCGCGGTTGTTCTCGGCTTCATCAACGCCCTTTCACTTGATTAGTGGTGGAAGGGTGGATTTGATCTTGGATGTCGAATTCACTTCTCTTCCTCTGCCTTTCAGGTGAAAATGGCTGAACCCCAGGATGGCGTTGTGCCCGACACGCAAGGTACACAAGAGGGGCCCAGTGTGCCCGCTGATTATTCAAATATCAAGGTCGCAGACGGGGACCTTGACTGGCTCGCCCATGAGCCTTTATCGTTCCGATCAACTTTCTCTGCAGAGGAGATACGAGAATTCGGCTTGTTGGAGAGACGTGTAGATGACGCTCCTCGGACATGGAAAGCATTTCGCCCCGGGGAGTATGATAGAATTTGCTCTTCGTACCCAGGATTGCGTTTTCCCATGTACGAGTTCGCTTTTACGGAGGCCAAGATGCGTCTCCCTTTTACCGACTTTCAAGCTTCCCTGTTCACCCATCTGGCCTTGTGCCCGTCTCAGCTTCACCCCAATGCCTTGGCTTTCATCCGGGCATTTGAGCTAGTGTACCGTTACCTTAATGTCGGCGCGACCACAGATCTTTTCTTCTGCCTTTTCCAAATCCAAAGGAGCACAGCGGGGACGAAACAAAGTTGGGTTTCGTTTAAACAACAGAGTAGGCTGTTCTGGCCGTATTCTGATTCAATTCGCAACTTCAAGGATAGGTTTCTGATCGTGAAGCCTATTACCGAGGAGGCAAAGAGGACTATCTCGACCATTGAAAAGGTGGTAGTGAATGGTCGGGAGAGGGATGGTGTCGTCTCCCTATTTCCTTTGGAATGGGTCTACACCCACTTTAAGCGTAGGACCGACCAATTTTTGGTGAAGCACGAACAACTCTGTGGGGCCGACAAGGAGTCGTACAGGATCCTCCATGCTTACATGGAGAGTTTTTCCCCGGCCTTCGTAGTTGATCGGGACAGGAAAGAGCTGACCGGGGATGATGGGGAGCCCGTCCGAGCAGTTAGATACATTAACGTCAAAGCTCTCCTCGAGTGTGATAATGACGATGATGCGATGACCTTGCTTGGTATGCTCCACTGTTTGATTTTACTTCTTTGAATTCTTGGTCCTGACTTGTTATGTGTGTTTGCAGGTATGATGGCTGACATGCGGGAGCGTTTGATGAGGTCCCAGGCGGCGAAGGTTCACAAGAAGGCGACCAAGGGCGTGACGACCAAGCAGACTGTACTGGAAAGCTTCACAGCTGCTCCTTCACCTGTTCCAAAGGTAACTTCCACCCCGGAGACCCCGGACGCCTCACATAAGAGAAAACGAGATGCCGTTGGGACGTCTTCGGGTGCTGGCCCTAGAGGCTCTGGTGCCGGTCATCTTGTTCTGCCCGCCTGCTATTTGCGCCGAGATTTGTTTGTTGAAGAGGAGTCCATAGTTGTTCCTGATTCTGAAGCCGTGGCTATTCTAAATGCCAATCCCAAAGCAAGGAGAAAACAGTTGTGCCAGGATGCTGCGGGCATGTTTAGGGTGCTCGAAGCAGCCCTTGTCCTTGCCGATGATGAAGCTGCAACTCGGGCGAGCCTCGTGACGTCCAAGAATAGAATTGCCAAACTGGAGACAGAAAATAACAAGCTGTTAAATGATTTAAAACAGTTTGAAGGTCACGGGGAGGCCAAAGCCTTGCTTTAGGCGGAGGTGACCCAGCTGAAGTTAGATGCGCTCAGGGCTGACGAGGAAAAGGCGAGTTTGCAGGCGAGGATCGCTGAATTGGAAGGCTTGACTTTAGCAGTCCAAGACGAGAATGACGACGAGAAGTCCCTGAAGTCGCGGGCTAACTTGATCGGGAGGATTAGAATCCTTGGCGAGGACAACCTGAAGGCAGCTGAGTTCGGCTTCAGTGCTGCAAAAGAGCAGATGGTGGCCCTCAACTCTGATGTACAGCTCACGACGGATGGGATGGGTTTATTTAACAAGGTGGTGGACGGTCAGGTCATTCCTGCCGAAGAGGTGAGTGAAGTCGCTGAATAGGACTTAGTGTATGCATGTTTTGTGGGCCTGCGTGCCCTTATCATTTTGTATGGGCGCTGCCCCTTTTTGTATCTGTAACATTACCCGGCTATGACCGGTATTTAATATACTTGGATTTTGTGAAAATGTTATCTTGGACGTTTGCTCTGTTTATTTATATGTGTGTGCTTGGCGAGTTGCGAAACCTACCGAGGAGGGCGAAGTGTTCTTGCCCATGATGAGGCTAGGACTTCGTTTGAGGTACTAATCTCATAGGCTTGGACTATTCCCATCGCGAGCTGGGTGTCCTGCCTGAATGGTGCGGCAACGGCGGTTCTCGGTCGAGGTATCCCCGTTGTGCGCAGGATCTGTTCGTACAACGAACAGAAGCTGGCCGACATTGTAACGCGTGTCATGCTTCACCAGGGCATGATACGATGGTCGCGCAACTCTCCCCGTTTTGGGTGATTACATCGGCAATTTGTCTATCCTTGTGGTTAAGGACTTAGCTGTAGTACTGCTTAAGTTTTTCAGCATTCCATGGTCGAGCAAGTTGTTTTTCGTCCAATGTTTCCAAGTAATATGCTCTCGTGCCCGTTTTGGACTTGACCCTATAAGGTCCTTCCCAGTTCGCTGCCAGTTTCCCTTCGCGCGAATCCTTCTAGTTTCTGCGCAGGACCAGGCTGCCTACGGGGAAGTCGCGCTTTATGACTCTGGCGTCATGTCGTAACGTTATTTGTTACTTTAATGCGGCCTCGCGGAGAGCAGCCCCTGATCTTATTTCTTCAACCAGATCGAGCTCCTCGCGTAGAGCCTCATCGTTTATTTCTTCGTCGAGTGGAGCTTCTGTCCTTCTGGAGGGTTCCCTTATCTCCACCGGTATTACCGCCTCTGTTCCATACGCTAGTCGGAAAGGGGTTTCCCCAGTGGTAGAGTGGGGTGTTGTTCTGTACGTCCAGAGGACGCTGTGGAGCTCCTCGGCCCATCTTTTCTTGGCCTCGCCTAGCCTTCGTTTTAGCCCGCGGAGTATCACCCTGTTCTCGGCCTGCCCGTTGGTCTGAGGGTGCTCGACGGAAGTGAAATGTTGTTTTGTCCCTAGTTTGGCGACGAAATCTTGGAAGTTTTTGTCCGTGAATTGGGTTCCGTTGTCGGTCACAAGGGCCTGGGGTACCCCGAATCTGGCGAGGATGTTCCTTTTGTAGAAACGCAATATGTTGAAGGTTGTGATCTTGGCGAACGCTTCGGCTTCAATCCATTTCGTAAAATAATCGATGGTCATAATTAGGAACTTGTTTTAATAAGATCCCATTGTGAAGGGGCCTAGAATGTCCATCCCCCACCAGGCGAAGGGCCACGGCGAGGAGAGAGTTTTCAACTCGTTGGGGGTGCTAAGTGCATGTCCCCGTGGCATTGGCAGCTGTCGCACTTCCGTACGTGCTCTTTGGCGTCGTGTTGCATAGTTGGCCAGTAATATCCTGCTCGCAAAGCTTTTCGGGCCAGGGATCTTCCCCCTAAGTGTTGTGCGTTGATGCCCTCGTGAATCTCTTGTAAGATTTCGGGGACCTGGGCCTCATCGACACATTTCAACAGGGGGATGGAAAATCCTCGTCGATATAATTTGTCCTCGACCAGTACGTACGAACAGGCTCGTCGTTTAGTCATGCTGGCCTCCTTGCTGTCCTCGGGGAGTTCCCCCTTGGTGAGATAATTGTACACAGGGGTCATCCAGCAAAGGGGATCTCCGATGACGTTAACATCTAGCAGGTCGGTTTTTACAATGCTCGGGCGGGCCATCATTTCTTGTATGATGGATTTGTTCCCACCCTTTTTCCTGGTGCTGGCTAGTTTAGAGAGGATTCTGCTCGGGTGTTCTGTTCGCGTGGGACGTGCTGAACTTCCCAGGCTTCAAACTCCGCTATTTTTTCTTTTACCATTGCCAAATATTCGGCTAGTTGGTCGTTCTTTGCTTGGAACTCTCCCCGTACTTGGGACGTTACGAGCTGGGAATCAGTGCAAATTTTTATTTCTTTCGCGCCAACGTCTTTGGCCAATCGTAATCCTGCGAGGAAGGCTTCATACTCGGCTTGATTGTTGGATGTTTTGAAGGAGAGGATCAGAGATACTTCGATCAGGGTCCCTTCCTCGTTTTCGAGGATAATACCTGCTCCGCTGCCCGAGGGGCTTGATGCGCCATCCACGTAAACGATCCATTTCCGCGTCCCCCCTGGAGGGGATAGTTCCGGAGTCATTTCTGCTACGAAGTCGGCCAGGACCTGTGCCTTGATGGCTTTCCTTCCCTCGTAGTGAATGTCAAACTCGGACAATTTGAGGGACTATTTTAGCATCCTGCCCGCCATATCTGGCCGGCTCAAGAGCTGCCTAATAGGCTGGTCGGTTCTGACGACGATAGTGTGCGCCAGAAAGTAATATCTGAGTCTCCTCGCGGCGAGTATGAGAGCAAGGGCCACTCGTTCTATTTGCGTGTACCTGACTTCGGGTCCCTGTAGGACTTTGCTGGTTAAATATATGGGTTTCTGCCCGTCGTTCGTTTCTCGAATAAGTAATGCACTTACTGCTTCGTTGGCCACGGAGAGGTACAGGTATATGGTTTTCCCCCGGTCTGGTCGGGACAATACTGGAGGCTCGGACAAAGCTTGTTTGAAATGGGCAAGGGCCTGCTCGCATTCGTCCGTCCAATCGAAATTTGCTTCTTTCCAGAGTAATTTGAAGAAGGGCAGGGCGTGCTGGGCGGATTTGCTCACGAAGCGGGCAAGGGACGCGAGCATCCCGTTGAGGGTCTGTTTTCCCTTCTTCGACCGCGGAGTGAGGAGTGGGGAACTCCACGAGTGCTCGGCGTTTATCTGGGTTTGCTTCTATTCCTCTTTCAGTGAGGTAAAATCCGAGGAATTTTCCTGCTCGTACGCCGAAGGTGCATTTTTCTGGATTGAAACGCATTTTACATTTTCGAGCTTGGTCGAACACTTTTCGTAAGTGGGTGGTATGGTCGGGTTCCTCTTGGGATTTTACGATCATATCATCCATATATACTTCGAGCATGTCCCCGATTTCTGATCGGAAGACTTTATTCATCATGCGCTGGTATGTGGCCCCGGCATTCTTTAGTCCAAAGGGCATTACGTTATAGTAATAGTTCCCCGAGGAGGTCATGAATGCCGTGTACCTCTTATCCTCGTCTGCCATTGGGATTTGGTTGTATCCCGAATAAGCGTCTATGAAGGACAAGAGCTTGAAACCTGCGGAATTATCTACGAGTTTGTCTATGCTCGGTAGCGGATAAGCGTCTTTCGGGCAAGCCCGATTGAGATCAGTGTAATCAATGCACATGCGCCATTTTCCATTACTTTTCTTTACAAGTACAATGTTTGAGAGCCAGGTCGTATACCTGGCCTCGGAAATAAATTTTTCCTCTAAGAGGTCTTGTACAAGTTTTTCGGCAGCTTATGCCTTTTCCTCGGACTACTTTCTTCTTCGTTGGGCTATGGCGCAAGCAGCTAGATTGATTGTTAAGTGGTGACACGCAGTTTCTGGATCAAGGTCGGGCATATCCACACTCCAGGCAAACAGGTCGACGTTGTCGTCAAGGCATTTCTTCAACTCCTTCTTTATTTCTTCTGGGAGACCAGAGCCTATCTTCACTCCCCTGTTGGGATTGTTGCTGAAGGTGATGATCTCGAATTCCCCATCTGGGACTGGTCGCAGAAGTGCGGAGGATAGGGAACTTGTTGTTCCTGACTTTTTATCTTCGTCGCGCTCTTCTCTTCCATCTTCAGGAAGCCTGCTGTCAAGGTCGATGGTATGCACGGGAAGCGTGGGCTTTTTCTCTGGCTGGCCATCTTCAGCTGGAACCTCGTCCTCTCTAGTGCGCTTTGCCGACTTTGCCGTAGTCGCGATCTGGTTCTGCCCTTTTGTTGCGGCCTCAAAGCATCTGCGAGCAGCCTCGATGTCGCCATGCAGAGTCGCAACGTGCCCTTTCTCCGTATAGTACTTGAGCTTGAGGTGGACCGTAGAAGGGACAACAATGAGTTCGGCAAGAGCTGGTCTGCCGAGGATGCACTGATAAAGCGACGGGCAATCAATGACTAAGAACTGCATTTTGATTATCCGAGATGCCTCTTCTTCGCCAAAAGTGACTGGTATCTCCACGTAACCCCAAGGTCGGGCTGTTGCCCCCGTTGAATCCTTGGAGGTCCGATCCTACGTATGGGGAGAGGTTAGACATATTCAGTTTCAATGCGCGGAACAGGTTGGAATACATGATGTCCACAGAACTGCCCTAGTCGACCAGGATTCTCCGAACATCGGTAGATGATAATTTGACCCTGATCAGCAGAGGTATATGGGAATTTGGTGATCCTCCGGGCAGTTCTTCTCGGTAAAACGTGATCGGCAGCGAACGCCCTTTACCCTTGCCGATCGTGCACAACTGCTCGGGCCTACTGTCTATCAGCTGTTCAAACTTTCGTTTGATGGATCCAATTGTAAGCTCGTGGTACCCCCCACATGAGATGACCATGGTCGTAGGAAAGGCTTCCCAGCTGCTGTGTATGAATGCCTGGGAAGTCGGGTCGAGGTGGTCAGGAATGAAGAAGTCCTCTGGTCGGCTGATGGCCATTGCGACCTGCAGGGGAGGACTGGACTGGGCTGATTCTGCCTCTTTCTTTGTATCGGATGTGTCTCATCGGGAGGACTCCCCCTTCTTCACATATTACTTTAGGTGACCCTCTTTGATGAGGATCTCTATTGTGTCCTTGAGATGCACGCAATCCTCTGTCACGTGGTCGTGACTACGATAGAAATGACAGTATTTGCTTTTGTCGACGTTTCCTTTGGACGTGGTCGGTTTAGGGAACCTGACACCCCTTGTTTAAATTCTATGTTGATGCAGTCGGAGAGAATGCGCTCTCGCGAGGTCGTGAGTATGGTGTACTCCGTAAATCGGTCAGCTGACCCCTTGCTTTTGCGAGGACGCTCATCACGCCTTTTCTCTTTCCCTTGCCGGGATGATTCTGGTTCGTCTTTTTTTTATGCCCGAGGTGCTTCGCGATCTCTTAAGTCCCGAGCATGGAATGCAGCTTCTTTTTCCTCGTAACGGATATAGTCCTCGGCTTTGCGAAGGAGTTCCGTCAGTGTCCGGGGAGCTTCGATCCCTACAGCCTTACGGAAATCGCTTTTGGGTCGGAGTCCCTTTTCGAGGAGGTACTTTTTCATGTGATCGGTTGTTCGGACTTCCACCGCTTCTTTGTTAAATCTTTCAATGTATGCCCGCAGGGATTCATCCCTGCCTTGGATAATGGCCTCCAGTGTAGCCTCCGACTTAGGATGTCGTTGGGAAGCTGTGAAATGTCGGGCAAACTGGCTCTTTAACTCCCTCCATGAAGAGATGGATCCGCGAGGGAGTCGTTTAAACCATGTCATCGCTCCCTTTCTCAAGGTAATGGGGAACATTTTGCATCTGATAGCCCCGGAGACACCGTGATATTGGAGCATAGCTTCGATATTTTTGATATGCTTGCTGGGATCAGTCGTCCCGTCATAGGTTGTCAGCGTGGGTGGTTTCTCCAATCCGCGGGGAATTCGAGTGTCGAGGATGTCTCTTGTGAACGGGCCGTGAACGTCGTCGTCACTGCTGGAGCTAGGAGAGAGCGAAAGTGAATGGCTGTGATCGCGGCTTCGACTTCGGCGAGGAGAACGTCCACGGGTGTGTCGGTGCTCGTACCTATCTGTGTGACGAGGCTTCTTGGAAACCGGGGAGTACCTGGATCTTCGTGGGAGGGACCGATGGTGTCGTTGTGCAAGATCGGGTGTAGGGTTCCTCGATATTGAACGTTTCTGCTCCGGGGAGAGGCTGTCGCGTCTTCGTTTCAAGGGAGTCCGTGGACGCGGGGAAAGACTCGTTTGTTTTTCCGAAGCGATGCGTTCCTGAAGGATATGCTCGAGAGCATTGAGCTTCTCCCCCTGCTGGAGGATCAGGAGGTTCGAGTTGTTGAGAGAAGCGATGAGTGCTGCAGTGCTCGGATCAGCATCCTGGGGAACCGGGATGGACTCGAAGGTGAGCTCCACGGCTGGTGCCCGTGGCTTTGGTTCGTCGGGTTTCGGGGAAGCAGGTCTTCCGTCTCTTCGGTCACTTTCCTGCGGGATATGCCCGACGAAAGCATGGTCGTTGTTGTTGTTGGCCGCAGGGGCCACAGAGTCTTGGTGAACATCATTCTTGATGAAAGCAATGTCGATCTGAGATTTGAAAAGATGAAGTTTTGGTCTTTGTTGAGCAAGAGAGAATTTTGGTTAAAGACGGGGAAGCTGGGTTCCCACAGACGGCGCCACTGATCGGAGAGGACCAGAAGGAGATCGTCGCGACCTTCGTGTAGGGCAAGAGTTGATGCTTGTAGGAGAGAAAAAGGGGTGGAGGTACCTGCAAGGTACTCCGATGCCAAAGTAAGTGTTTGGTCAAAAGAGGGAAAAAAGCAAGTAAGAGATGTCAAGTATGAGTTGTGATACCTGCCCCTCTCAAGCGAGGGGGTATTTATAGATGGATTTCTGGCGAGCAAAGTGCCTGATCGACCAATGAGGGATTTCCAGATGGAGGGCAAGGCGCGTGGCCTTTTGACTTGGACTAACTGTTTTCGTGATATCCGGGGAGGCAGTTGGTCGCGTGAACTACTCTGCGCGTGAGGGGGACACGCCCAACGGTTACTTTCTGCCCAACGGCTATATTGTGCCCAACGGCTATATTGTGCCTATTGGGCCTGTTCGCCAATTATGATGGATTGGGCCTGGTCCTTAAGGGCAGGAAGCCCTGCCCGGTCCAGAACAGCCTGTAACTATTTAGTGCATATATAATAGAATTTTAGTGACGCCACTGAGACATATTTTCAGCTTATGTATATTCTCTTAACATTTTGTAATTCATATTTTCATGTTACATGTTGAATATGTTTTTTGAGTAGCATCTTAAACTGAAATTTTATACTTTGAATATTTCTTTTAGATAGTTATGTACTTGTGTTTTCGAGTATATCTTATACATGTACACTACACTTAATTATATATCATACATTATTTTGATAAATGTTATTATGACTAATACTTTTTAAGAGCTGTTTTCAAAATTCTCACATTTAAAAATGATGTGGTCTTGCTCCACGTGGATAGCTATTATTCATCACACTATGCCACTGTCTGCTACCACTTATAATTATAACTTGTAACAAAGGTTTCTTTCCAGCAAGTCTACGCATCAGGTAACTATTATTGATGACTAAATTTTATAACTGTATACACACCCTCCCCACAAAGTTAAAAGGTAAAGAAAAAGCAAAGTAAATGAATTAACACGTGGCTCTACACAACAAGTTTTTTGGCTTTAGATATTCATGAGTAAATAAATACAGTAAAATTGTGCTTATAGGTTTGGCTAATTTAATTATTAATTATATTTAATTATTAATTGATTTATGCACCAAATTTTCATTGATGTAAAATAATGATTTAAGAAATATTTTTCATTGATGTAAAAAAGAAAAATATATATTATAATAGTAATTTATTGTTTTAAAGTTATAACAAACTATTGTTTTAATATCATATTAAATAATAGTAATTTAAATTTACTATATCCTTATCATTAATGGAGTAATTTATTGGGTAAATAATGATATTTTTTTTAAGGAATTCTTTATATATATATATATATATATATATATATATATATATATATATATATATATATATATATATATATATATATATTTCTTATTTTCTATTAAATGTTATTATGACTAATACATTTTATGAGCAGTTTTCAAAATTCTCACATTTAAAAAGGAATTAATATATAAGAAAGTCTTAATGGTTTTTTAATCAAATCTTAATGTTTTAATATCATAAAACTTTTTTTTAATGTCATACTCATTAATATATAAGAATGATTTAATTTATTATTTTAAAATTGTTCTAATGTCATTATATATATATATATATATATATATATATATATATATATATATATATATATATATATATATATATATATATATATATATATGTGTGTGTGTATATATATATATATATATATATATATATATATATGTGTGTGTGTGTATATATATATATATATATATATATATATATATATATATATATATATATATATACACACACACACATATATATACACACACACACACACACACACACACACACATATATATATATAGACAGGATATTCAATTGTCAGACGTTGGAAAATAATAATAATAATAATAATAATAATAATAATAATAATAATAAATAAATGCTCTATAATTTTGATTGCGAGATAAATATTTATATTAATTAGTAAAAGATTAAGGTTTTAAAATTTTTAATATGTATTGTTTATAGAGTTAGAAATTGAATGGATGAATAATCATTTATAATTAATAGGAGATATTGAGTTTCAATTTTTTTTAATATGACACTAATTATAAAGTTTCAAAAGTTTATAACAAAAGAGTTATAAATAATTTTTATTTTTATTAAGTAATAAATTAAATTAAATTTATTATTTTGTCATAAACTTTGAGAGAAAATTTTTTTTTTTTATAAATTAAGACGGTAGTGTTGTAGGTTAATCAGTACCCGGGCGAACACACGGGTATTGATATGAGTATCCCACAAAATAGATATTTGTAATAATATTTACATAAAATGTATTTATTTATGTTGATGATATTTATGATATTATTTGATATTTATAAAACTAAATCATTGCATAAATATTTTTATAAAAAATATCAAACGATGCCTGCGGGTATTGATTTTTTTAAAATATAAATTATATTTTTTGTATTTATTAATTTTTATTAATTCTAATTAAAAAATAAAAAAAACAAATTTGCATAACACATCAGTACTCAGGCGATCACATGGGTACTGATATGAGTATCGCATGAAATAAATATTTGTAATAATACTTACATAAAATATATTTATTTATATTAATAACATTTAATTATAAAATTAAAATAATATTTACAAATACTATGTTATTTTTTTATATTTATAAAACTAAATCATTACGTAAATATTTTTATAAAATATACCAACCGATGTCTATGGGTATTGATTCTATTTTTTTAAAATATAAATTATATTTTTTTATATTTACTAATTTTTATTAATTGTATTTTTTTTAATTTTAAATGAAAACAAATGCGCGTCACCGACGGGTACCCGTGTGAACGCACGGGTATCATATTAATTTTTAGTAAATAAGAAATTTACTAATTTTATTATTTTTTGTTTTTTTTTTTCAAATTTTAAATATAAATAAATACATTCTAAGAACAAATACATTATAACAAAAATACATTATGAAAACAAATACATTCTGAGAACAAATGCGCGTCACCGAGGTGCACCCGTGCGAACGCACGGGTATTATACTAGTTCTTTAAAAAGTATTTGCTGCATTTCACATTCAATTCAATTTCTTTAATTTTTTTTTTTTGAAAATGAAAAGAATAAAGAAAGGAATAAATAGTGACTAGAAAAATTTTATTAAATTTTATTTGTTTATTTATTTTAAAAATAAATGAAATATAATTGTAAGATGATTATGAAACAAGGTGTATCTATAATGGAAAAATATAAAAAAATATAAAGAGTTCAAAAATAATTTAAAACATGGTTCAATGCAAAAACAAAATCAACAAAATAATTCAAGAAGGGAGGTTTTTTCATCAAATACTTAAATATAAAGGAAAATTCAACATTTTTTACTTTGGTCTTCATTCTATTATGACTTTGTTTTTGTTTAATAATAGAATCTCAAAAAAAAAAACTTTATTCTTAAAAATGTAAACATTGTTGAGAAAAATTGGATATTCGGATCGAATAAAAGAGAGTATTATGATATCATTCAAGTTTACATGTATATATGAAAGTGTATTTCCTTTCTTGAAAGTGTGTTTAAATACATTAACCATGGGTGTATTTATACTATTTGGAATACAATTATTATACTAATTTTACTATTCACTTTTTGACATAATAGTATTCATATTTGACATTAAGGTATTTACCTTTGACATTAAGGTATTTACCTTTGACATTAATGTTTCTAGATAGATATTTAAATAATAATAATGTTATAATATATAACAATATTATAACACTCCCCCTTTGAAATATCTATCACTGTGCTCCATTGAAATCTTGTTGAAGAGATTCTTATGGAACATATGTTGCCTCGTTAAAACCCTTATTAGGAAAAACCCATTGGGATAAAAACCTTAATAAGGAAAAAAGAGTACAACATGATGCTCCCCCTCAATAGAACACATTTAGTTCTTCTTTAAAGATCTCGAAGTTGACGCATTCCAATATTTTGTACATGTTTCTTGAAAACTGATGTAGGTAGTGCCTTTGTGAAGAGATCTGCCGCATTATCATTTGAACGAATGTATTGAATATCAACTTCTTTGTTTCTTTCGAGTTCTTGTGTGAATGAGAAGAACTTTTGAGGGATATGCTTGGTTCTGTCGCTTTTGACGTAACCTTCTTTCATCTGGGTAACACATGCAGCGTTGTCTTCATACAAAATTGTTGGATTATTATCAATTGGTAAACCAGATGCTCCTTGGATATGTCTAGTTACTGATCGTAACCATCTACATTCTTTGCTTGCTGCATGAAGAGCAATTATTTCAGCATGATTTGAAGAAGTTGCTACAAGTGTTTTCTTTTGTGATCTTCATGATATTGCAGTGTTACCATATGTAAATATATATCCAGTCTGTGATTTAGCATTATGTGGATCTAACAAATAACCTGCATCTGCATAACCAAGCAAAATTGGTTTTGTATTGTTAGAATAAAATAAGCCAAGATCAGATGTACCTCGAAGATATCGAAATATCTGCTTTATTCCTTTCCAATGTCTTTTTGTAGGACAGGAACTGAATCTTGCTAACTAATTAACTGCAAAAGCTATATCAGGTCTTGTATAGTTAGCAAGATACATGAGTGCCCCAATGGCACTAAGGTATGGCACTTCTGAGCCAAGATCCTCCTCATTACTTTCCTTAGGCCTAAAAAGATCCTTTTCAATATTAAGTGTTCTGCCCATCATTGGACTACTCAAAGGATTTGCCTTGTCCATGTTGAACCTTTTTAATACCTTTTATGTATAATTTGATTGATGTACCAATATACCATTTTTAGTATACTCAATCTGTAAACCAAGGCAGAATCTAGTTTTTCCCAGATCTTTCATTTCAAATTCTTTCTTTAAATAATTTCTCGCTTCTCTGATTTCTTTATTAGTCCCAATAATATTTAAATCATCAACATAAACAACAATTATTACAAATCCGGATATTGTTTTTCTTATAAAAACACAAGGGCAAATAGGATTATTATCATAGCCTTCTTTAAGCAAATATTCACTTAGTCTGTTATACCACATGCGCCCTGATTGTTTTAGCCCATACAATGACCTTTGCAACTTAATTGAATACATTTCTTTCGGCTTTGATGTCCCAGGTATCTTAAATCCTTCTGGGATTTTCATGTATATATCACTATCAAGTGATCCATACAAATAAGCAGTAACAACATCCATAAGGTACATATCAAGATTATTAAATACTGATAAACCAATTAAATAACGAAAAGTAATGGCGTCCATAACAGGAGAATATGTTACCTCATAATCGATTCCTGGTCTTTGGTAAAAACCTTGTGCAACAAGACGAGCTTTGTATTTGACAATCTTGTTTTTCTCATTTCGTTTTCTCACAAAGACCCACTTATACCCAACAGGTTTCACACCTTTAGGTATAGTTACAATAGGGCCAAATACTTTTCGATTATTAAGAGAATTTAACTCAGTATCTATAGCATCCTTCCAATTTTCCAATCATGTCTATTTTGACATTCATTCATAGTTCAGGGTTCTGGGTCATCATTTTCATTTATGATTTCACATGCAATAGAGAATGAAAATATTTCATCTATATCCATACCTTTTCGGCTCCACAAAGTTCCAGTATCAATATAATTAATTGAAATCTCGAGATCATTCTTACTTTGATTTTCATTTTCAATGACCTCATTATCATCATCTCGTGCTTCTTCGAGAGCACGTTTTTCAATTGTGGATATATTATTATCTAGTGTCTTTTCAAGATCACTTTCAATCATATTCACCTTTTCTATTCCTTTTCTTTTTCGGGGATTTTTGTCTTTGGACCCCATCGGTCGGCCACGTTTTAAGTGTGCCTTAGATGTACTTGCTACATCATTTAGATTTGAAATCTCAATCCGAGATGGGACATTTATAGCTGGTACGTGTGACTTTGTCACTCTTTTCAAATCAGTAAAAGAATCTGGCAATTGATTTGCTAAATCTTGTAAGTGCACAATTTTCTTTACATTTTCTTCTCATGATTTATTATATGGGTCCAAATGTAATAAATGTGGTACAGACCATGTTATCTCCTTTTCTAATATTTTATTTTCTCCCCCTAGTGTTGAAAATTTTGTTTCATCAAAATGACAATCAGCAAATCTTGCCTGAAAAACATCACCTGTTAAAGGTTCAAGATATCTAATAATAGAAGGTGATTCATACCCCACATATATTCCCAACCTCCTTTGAGGTCCCATCTTTGTTCTATGTGATGGAGATATTGGGACATATACTGCACAACCAAATATCTTTAAATGAGAAATATTTGGTTCTTTACCAATTGCAAGTTGATAAGGGGAATGTTTATGATTAGCACTTGGCCTTAGACGGATGAGTGCTGCAGCATGTAAAATTGCATGACCCCAAACAGTAACTGGTAGTTTAGTTTTCATAATTAATGGTCTAGCAATATATTGAAGACGTTTGATTAAAGACTCGGCTAAACCATTTTGTGTATGCACATGAGGAACAGGATGTTCAACAGTAATTCCAATTGGCATGCAATAATTATTAAATGATTCAGATGTAAATTCACCAGCATTGTCAAGTCTAATTTTCTTTATAGAAAAATCAGGGAATTGAGCCCTTAGTTTAATTATTTGTGCAAGAAATTTTGCAAATGCCATATCACGACTCGACAGTAAGCATACATATGACCATCTACTAGATGCATCAATTAACACCATAAAGTACCTGAATGGTCCTGACGGTGGATGGATAGGTCCACATATATCACCTTGAATTCTTTCAAGAAATGCAGGTGATTCTGTCTGAATCTTTACTGGCGAATGCTTTGTTATTAGTTTGCCAAGAGAGCAAGCTTCACATGGTTTTTCTCCTTTTGTAAGTTTTAAACCTTTTAATGGATGACCATGGATGCTTTCAACTATTTTGCGCATCATTGTTGAACCAGGGTGACCTAAACGATCGTGCCATAAAGTCATCGTTTTGGGATCTTCTTTTACAACCAAATTACATTCAATTTCATGTATATAAGTATAATGTAATCCAGAAGGCAATTTTGATAGTTTTTCTAAAATTTTCTTCTTTCCCAAAACATTAGTAGTAATGTTAATATATTTCATATTGCCTTCAGTTGCAGTTTCAGTATCATATCCTTGACGATATATGTCATTAAAACTCAACAAATTTCTCTTTGATTTTGGAGAGTATAAAGCATTATTAATGACAAACTTTGTTCCATTTGGTAATATGAACATAGCATTACCTATTCCTTCAATTAAGTCTGCAGGACCTGAAATTGTATTTATTACACCTTTAGTAGGATTTATTTCAGTAAAATATTTCTTACATTTGAGGATTGTGTGGGTAGTTTCACTGTCTGGAATGCAAATGTCTTTGAAATGTTCCATGTCTAACCTTCTAGTGTAGTAATAATTTCTGATAGAGACGATCGTGCTGATAACGTGTTGAAAAAAATTGGATATTCGGATCGAATAAAAGAGAGTATTATGATATCATTCAAGTTTACATGTATATATGAAAGTGTATTTCCTTTCTTGAAAGTGTGTTTAAATACATTAACCATGGGTGTATTTATACTACTTGGAATACTATTATTATACTAATTTTACTATTCACTTTTTGACATAATAGTAGTCATATTTGACATTAAGGTATTTACCTTTGACATTAATGTATCTAGATAGATATTTAAATAATAATAATGTTATAATATATAACAATATTATAACAAACATTTCATTCTTTCAAAATAACTCAATAACATGTTAATCGATTTAAAGAAATGTCATCACAAAACTCCTTCTTAAATGCATGAACACCACCAAATTAAGAGTTATGCACCTGCTTGCGATTTGGTAAGACGAGTAAAATACTTAACCAACCACATCAAACTAAATCTTGCCAAAAAAAAAAACACATTCTAAGAGCAAAAATATGGCAATTTTTTCTTTGTCGCACCCATCAATGCATAATAAAGCCTCAGAACTTAAAACAATATGCCTTACCAAATTATCTATTAACGAAAATCTATTTGACTAGAGCTTCCAAGTAAAAGGATATACCTTCATCGGAACCTCTTTATTCCAAATGATTTCATTAAGTTCCAAAAGAGTTATATGATTCACCAAAGTTACAATAATGAAGGCCCTATAGCAGGATTTGTGTAACATTCCTATATTTTTATATATAATATATTTATCTTTTTAGTAAATTTTATTATTTATTTAATAATTTGTTCTGCGTATAAAATAATACTTTAATTATATATATATATATATATATATATATATATATATATATATAGTTACTATAAGCACACCTACACTTGGGGAAGGGATGATTGAGTGAAAGAAGATTGAATGGATGAATTTTTATTAAAGTTGTTATCAATTACAATGAGGGGTTGTATTTATAGACACAATAGCCACCCAAATCAAAATGTAAAACAAAATGTCTAAACGGTCTAATGTACCCACTCGGTTATATGATATACCTACTCGGGTATATCCTTAAAATAGTATGTCTAACTAAAACTGATATATCTGCCTTGAGGGTGCAGCATTCCCCTGTGGAGGGCCCACAGGTGAGGAGATGGAATGCCAGGTATGCACATCCCGGTGGTGTTGCGGAGTACAGAAGGAGGCTAGATACGTTGAGTGTAGATGATGTCATCCGGACACCATACATTGATCATAGAGTTCAACGTGAGTTTGATGAATCTTCTTTATATTCTGGTTATATGTGGTGGGAGACTTTGGTCGGTAGACACTTGCTTGAAAGATGTCTGCAACAATATGGTTATGTCTAGGGCATCCCACAACCAATTATAGATATTCCATCTGCGGGCATTGACATGTGATTTTAGAGTAACATCATCAACTATAGTCGTGACGTTAGAGATTGCGCAGTGAAGGTTCAACAGGACACGTAGTGTGGGGATGGTTACTTGGATTGGTACCTCACTGTTTCACACCCTCGCATCATTCCACCTGTTGAGCATACATATGATGTTGGGCATTCCGATGTTAGGGTACATGTCGATGACGTGCCACCGCCACCTCCAATTGATGTCGATGACTAGCAACGCCTCTAGATGATTGCAGTTATTATGGATAACCTCATGGTTTGGTAAACCCAGATAGTGAGGTTTTTACTAAATTATCTCGGGATGCACACATAGCCTGTGGGGGCACCTATTTAGATATTATTATTACTTTTATGTATTATTTGTATATTATTTGTATATTACATGTAACATTACTCATACATCTGCACAGAAGTTTTTAATAAGTAATGTTTTTTATCTTCCATTGGTGCAAGATGAACATAAATTAACATTTGACAAAGTATTACATAACTTAAACATAACTTAAGAAAACGATAATAAATAAGAGTACCTAGACACTATCAGATGATTTTGGACGTTTCATCATCTTAATTGTGTCGTTGGCAGATCTTGAAATCTTTGCATCTAACTGGATTCTCCCCTTTGTTAACCTACGGAGAAATGTTCTCCATATAACTGTCACATCTTCATAGGTCTTCAACTCAATAAGGTTGTACACTCTTCCATTAGTATCAATCCAATCTTCACGAAACTCGGTTTTTCTCACCTTTCTATTATCAGTATAATGTAACAACTCATTCAACTTGGATGTCAAAGTGGCGAGAGATGTGGTGTTATCAGGAAGTCGGAACTCTACGAAAGGTGAAATTTCGTTGAAGTACACTTCTGCCTTAATAAAAAATCAAGAAAATGGCATTTTGAGATATTTTTCTCAAACAACGGGTGACTCTTATTTATACAACTTTGCATTTATTTTGGACCGCAAAACGGTCGGTGCAATCACAACTGTCCAAAACTGTCAGTAATGATCATTTATTTCAATCCTTATTGCTCACATTAATCTTGTTTTCAGTTTGAAATACATGCGTTTATTCTGGAGATACATTTTCGTAACGAGTATGAACTCATCCAAAAATGCATCTGTGGCATTTGTCTGTTATCATTTTCCAGCTTTAGTTACAACATTAGCACTTATTTATTGTTCTATTGTAATTGTTTTCATTATATATGGTGCACCCTGATGTTTTCCCCAAACATGTTGTGTCTCTAGATGCCAAAGGTGTTGTTGTGAAAGCGGTAGATGTTCGCAATCAATTTAAAAATGAGCAATAGTTTGAATTTTGTGATCACATGATTCAATGGATTCATACGGAGGCCTCCAAATTGGGATTTTGTGTAGTAATCGAAATGTTTGATAATGGTTCGGATAGAAGATGTGCTTCTGTGACAATGACGTGCGAAAGAAGAGGGAAATATAGACCTCCTCTCCAGATTTTTAAACGAGATGACATCGGTTCAAGAAAATATGAGTGTCCTTTTAAATTGCATGATTATATGTTGGCAAACAATAAATTGAGATTTAATGCCATATGTCGTTTACATAACCATGACTTATGTGCAAAGTTAGTCGACCATTCAATTGTGTGTCGCCTCTTGCCGGAAGAGAAGGAATGTGTTGCTGACATGACATTGAATTTGGTTCAACCAAAAAATATACTTGCAACTTTGAAACATAAAACACCCAAAGGTATTTTAAATATCAAGCAAGTGTACAATATTTGGTACCAAACGAACAAGGCGTTGAGGAGGGATAGAACTGAAATGCAACAACTCTTGAAATTATTGGATAATAATAGTTACGTGTCTAGATACCGAACGTGCGAGGACGGAGTAAATGTTAGAGA
Source organism: Lathyrus tuberosus (assembly GCA_022829125.1). NCBI lineage: Eukaryota > Viridiplantae > Streptophyta > Magnoliopsida > Fabales > Fabaceae > Lathyrus > Lathyrus tuberosus. The sequence goes on along the minus strand of JALAZF010000651.1, from coordinate 1,433,187 downwards.
TATATTTTGGACTCATCCTGATTCCATTAAATAAGGTCCAGCCCATCTGCACACCCGGGGAGCTCTCACGCGTCTCCCCTACGGACTCCACGTGCCCCCCACGCGGGGACACGTCATCAGGCAACTACCCAATTTTGAAAGAACTGGTCAGCCAACCTTCCGAAGATCACAGGGCAGTTGATCCAGGGCGAAGACCACATGTTGGTCTTCCTACGCTACATAAGCTCTGACAGTTACTCGTATTGGGTCTTGCGACCCAACCCAGTACAAAGTAACAGTTGGCCCTGCGCTGGGGGCACATTATAAATACCTTATTTCACTAGAGGGTCTGGTATTCTATTCTTCACACCCTTTCTCTGTACTTGCGCTGATTACTCCGTCTCCGACTTTAGCATCGAAGTACCTTGCAGGTACACCCTCCACCTTCTCACCACCACCGGCGATTAAAGAAGCTCACGACGTGTTGCTGGCTACTGATCCCTTTCTGATCAGGTACGATAAAAAAGTTTTTTGGTTTTTGCCTCTAATAGTGCTACGCATATGTTACGGAAATGCATTTACAAACAAATTTTGAAGATCCATCTTTTGGTTAAAAAAACCCAACTTCTATGGAGTCAATGAGAACGACTTGGGTTATATGTGTATATGGTGCGTCGGAAAATAAATTTTCAAAATCTAGAGGCGTTTTATTATTTTTCACGTGGTGTACTAATAATATATATAGTACATTAAAAAATTCTCTTTAACTTTATCAACATACATCCAAAATTCTACCACTATTTATGAATCGTTTTTTGCATGAATATATTTGAGAATTTCTTTTTACACCTTAGATGTTTCTTATGCACCATGTGAATTTCCACATATATGTTCCTTGATTTTGGAGATACATCTCTAAACGCACCCCATTTCTGAGTAAACGTTGATATATTCCAAAGATACATCTCCGAAACAATTTTAAATGTTAAATATGCAGTACTTGTCACCCATATCCCAGAAGTAAATTGTGCCCCTAAAGTCGACGCCTCTGTCTGACCAAATATACCTACTGCCTCCGAAACCTGCTGCCTCCGCTCTCGCCGAACGGATGCGTGCTGGGCAACCTGGTCATGTCTCAATCTGTCGACTTTGTCAGCCATAATACATGTAATGTAAATTACGTCGTATCATTAGTGGAGACAACACAAACAAACAAGAAAAAAAAACATACTGCGAGATATTCCGGAGATACATCTCCGGAAACACCTTAAATCTTTTTACTTTGAATACTTCCGGAGATGCATTTTCGGAATATCCCAGAGTATATGAAACGTTGAACAATTCCGGATATGTATCTCTGGAATATTTTGCAACTTAAAGGTGGCAACAGTGGCGTCCTCTGCTTGCATTGTGAAAAATAAACATCTGATCGTCAATTTGAGCCAACAAACAATGCATACACTAACTCTAAACAATGTTACATATAGGCATGGCAACGGGGCGGGTCGGGGATGGTTTTTACCTCCCCCAAACCCAAACCCGAATCCCCAAATAATCCCCGTTGCCCGCCCCAAACCCAATCGGGTATCCCCGCCCCGCCACCATCCATTTAGTAAAATCAATTTTTTTAATAGAAATATTTATCTTTTCCAAAATCAAATTACATTACAAATAATAAAATAAGAAAAAATCTCAAAAAAAAAATCTTACATACATTTGAAATATGTTAAATAAATAAAACAAATCAAAATATCAAAACATTGGCCACATATTTAATATTCTAAATTAACAAAATTAAATAATAATGTACATAATATAATAAACGGGGCGGGTTCGGGGACGGGTTCGGGGTGGGTACTAGTGTCCCCATTACCCGACCCGTCCCCATATTTTTTAATCGGGGAAAACCCAAACCCAAACCCAAACCCAGTCAAAGCGGGTTTTCCCCGTCAACTTCGGGGCGGGTTCGGGTGGGTACCCGCGGGTATGATTCAACACATTTCTACCCCTAACAATTGATTCCTACTCTTTTATTTACCGAAAACTCAAAAAACATACCCGAAATTTATGATTTGGATGTTGTTGAATAATGAAATGAATGATGTTTGTTGTTTCCTTAAGCCTCCAATTGATGAAATTTGATTTGGAGAAGTTGGGGAATATTGAGAATGAGAAGAGTTGAAGAGTTGTGTTTGAAGGAAAATGAAAAGTGTGGGAAGAGAAGAGTCTGACGCGATATTAACCTCCAAAATGTTCCAGAGATACATCTCCGAAATATTTTAACGTTCATTTAATTTTGGTGCGTCTGGATATATATCTTCGAAATCAATAAACATTATTAAAATTTCAAATGGTGCGGTAGAAATACAGGTTGATAAAAAAATCTCATATATTTTACACGTTAAAATTCTTTATTTTTCTTAATTATATTACTTAAATGATTAAACTTAATGTTTTATTTTTCTCTCACGATTTAATTTGATGGTTTTGATATTATTATAATTTAGAAAAATAAAGAGAATTCTAATTCTAATAATTCATTCTCAGTTTGACCTAGGGCTGGACATGGTTCGGATCGGATCGGTTTCGGTTCAAAATCGTCCAACCGTGGCTAACCGACGGGTGTAAAACATCAACCCATTTCCGCCCATTTGTGTCAATGGATTGTTCGGGTTACGGTTTATTCGGGCGGCGGGTAATTCGGTTGGGTTATAACGGTTTACACTTTCAGCATTAATTTTTTCTGGAAACATATGAATGAACGTTCCAGCAAAAAATAGTGCAATCTTTCCAAAATAAAGAAATAATTAAAAAAGAAGAAGAAATCTACATCTAAAAAAAGAGAGAAAGGTAAATAGGAGTGAAGTAGAGCTTGTTGGAAGCACAATCATACAGTTTATCTTTGTTATGCATTAGTTTTTGAGATCCACCATTAAACTGCTTGTGCTTGTAATCTGAGATTTCTTCTTTCAGCACTCAACCTTGCAGCCAATTTGTAATACAGTATTTAGTACAAATGACTTTATTCCACAACTTTCAGCTACTTCTCTAAATTTTATATCTTTGACGGTGTGAATAATTACTATTTTTTGTTTGGCTTCAAAGATGATAAACCGCGAGAACAAAATCAAGGAAGGGTGGAATAGATAAGTGGAAACATAAAAAGATATTTGTCCTAAAACTTTACTGAAATAAAATTAAAATAATATAAACAAACAACCTTGCAAAAAAAAATATAAATGAAGTAAGTATTTCACACGAAAACATTTTTACTATATAAGTGTTTTCTTACTAACTAGTATTATATGAGTGAGAGAATTGAGATAAAGATGAAAAAATAGCTATAAGTATTAATTGCTTTAGAATAGCTTTAGGTATGTAATTATGATTTTTTAAAATATCAACAAAGCAGTATGGTTTCTGACACAAAGCAGTATAACTTTTTAAAGATAATAGGCTAAGATATTACAACTATTATTATTATATGCAACTTCGGGTGGGTATGGGTTCCGCTGGATTGAAAATTTCAATCCGCACCCGCCCATATTAACCCACATGCACCTGTTTTGTTCACCCATAAACCCGTGTACCCGATTTAACCCACCCGTTTACATTCAGTTTTGAGCGGATCACTCGGTTTTCGGGCGGATCCGGTTTCTTGTCCACCCCTAGTTTGACCTAAATTGCAATCATATATCCCGCCACTAATGAATAAACAAACCAAATAAAACAAAATTACCTGTCAATTTAAATCCTCCCCAACAACACTATCACAACCTACCTGTCTCTCACTTCCCGAAGCGCCACGTAGGTCAACGTGGGCTCCATACTCTCCCTTTGCCACGTCATCACCACAATTTATAAATTACTACAAACTTAAATTAATCACACCAAAAACAGAAGCGAAAATAACTGCGATTTTGCTCACAAAGCTAACACTAACATTTTTTTTTATAATTTCTTTATTGATTTAATTAATTAACTAATTTTGTTTCTCTCTCTTTCTCTTCTTTCTCTCTCTGTGTTTGCATTTTGTCTCCTCCTTTGATCTACAACCTCTCAAACACGCGTAACGTTAGACTGTTCTTTCTCTTCTTCATCTTCATCTCTTCTTCTTCTTCTTCTTCTTCCTGTTTTTGCCGCATTGTTACGTTCATTCCTCAACCTCAACGGTGTCCCTCCCGTTTGGTGCGTTTTTGTTTCTTCTCCCTCTGTTTTTTTCTTCATGTGTAATGGTTTGTTGAATTCATTTTTGCTTTCAATTTGGTGGATTTGGTTACGGTGAATTTTCCTTTACATTGTTAATTTATTTTAGATATTGAGATGGATCATTGTTAATCTGTTATTTTTTGAGGGATTTTGAATGAAGAAAAATAGAATTAAAAGGGAATGATGTTTGTTTCTTAATTTTTTCAGCTGTTTTGAACACATTATTGGATTTGAGACATTGCGAATTTGCATTAACTGTTTAGCTTCTAGATTTGAATATCATTATGATTGTTATTTTCATTTTCATTTTATGTTTCAGGTTATTTTTGAAATTTTATGATGTTAGGGTGTTTTAGGAATTTGAAATTTGAATGTAAGTTTGAATAGGGGTCCTTCTTTTTTATTTATTACATTTTGATTTTATTCAGCATTCATGGATGAATAGAATTTCATGAGTTTTAATTATATGCAGATTTAGTAGTATGCATCAAATTATCATAGTGGTGTTTATGTGATGAAGCTAATAATTTTCTTAATTTGTATGTGTTGTTAGGTTTTAGAAGAACAAATCGGGGACGAGGGGCAGTTTGATGGTTCCCTCTAGTTGTTAGCCAGATTATTTTTGGGTTTAGTGCTTGGTGGTTATGTGTTGAATAGAGCTCTTGTTTGAGCTGAATTGCGGCTAAATGACACGAGGAAGGATAAGGGCGAGGCTTCGAAGGAGCCATTTTTACACATTTGGCTGTCTTCGACCTTCTGCCACCGAAGAGGGTCCTCATCCACTTCAAGGTCCTGGGTACTCGCGGACCGTGCACTGCAACCAGTCTCACCTCCATGAGAAGAGACCTTTATATTACTGCAAGAATGATATTTCCACAACCAAATACAATGTGCTTACATTTTTTCCCAAGGCACTTTTTGAACAGTTTCGTAGAGTTGCTAATATTTACTTTCTTTTGGCTGCGTGCCTCTCAGCCTCTCCTATTTCACCTTTTAGTGCACTGAGTATGATTGCTCCTTTGGCATTTGTTGTCGGGCTTAGTATGGCAAAGGAAGCATTGGAAGATTCGCGGAGGTTCGTTCAAGATGTTAAAGTTAACCGCCGAAAAGTTAATCAACATAAAGGCGATGGTGTTTTCGGACACAGGTCATGGCAGAACATTATGGTTGGGGATGTAGTAAAAGTAGAAAAGGATAAGTTTTTTCCAGCTGATATGCTTCTCTTGTCATCAAGTTATGAGGATGGGATATGCTATGTGGAGACAATGAATTTAGATGGTGAGACCAACTTGAAGGTAAAAAGATCTTTGGAGTCTACCTTGGCCCTAGATAGTGATGTGGCTTTTAAGGATTTCAGTGGAACAATAAGATGTGAAGATCCAAACCCCAACCTTTACACTTTTGTTGGAAACTTAGAGTATGAACGCCAGGTTTATCCTCTCGATCCTAGTCAAATTCTCCTTCGAGATTCTAAGCTCAGGAACACAGAATACATCTATGGAGTGGTCATTTTCACTGGTCATGACAGTAAAGTCATGCAGAATTCCACCAGATCCCCTTCAAAAAGGAGCACAGTAGAAAAGAAGATGGATTATATCATATACACTCTTTTCACTGTCCTTATTTTTATATCTGTCATTAGTACCATAGGATTTATTGTCAAGACTGAATACCAAATCACAAAGTGGTGGTACTTACGCCCTGACAATATCGAATATCAGTATGATCCCCAGAAAGTTGGAGTGGCTGGGTTGAGTCATTTGATGACTGCTCTGATTCTCTATGGATATTTGATACCCATCTCACTTTATGTTTCAATTGAGGTTGTGAAGGTTTTACAGGCAACTTTCATTAACCAAGACATTCAAATGTATGATGAAGAAACCGGAACTCCAGCTGATGCACGGACTTCAAATTTGAACGAAGAGTTGGGTCAGGTGGATACAATTCTCTCTGATAAAACTGGAACGTTGACCTGCAATCAGATGGACTTTTTGAAGTGCTCTATTGCGGGTGCTCCATATGGTGCTTGTTCTAGTGAAGTTGAACTTGCTGCAGCAAAGCAGATAGCTTCTGATCTTGAGGAGGATTCAGATCTCTCTAATTTCCCGATGCCTAATAAAAAACGGCATGTCTCATGGGAGAATATTGGAAGAGCTGACGAAATTGAACTAGAGACTGTTGTTACTTCCAAAGGTGACGAGGATGAAAGGATTACCATAAAGGGATTTGGTTTTGAAGACGACCGTCTTATGAATGGTAATTGGTTGCAAGAGCCCAATTCCAATGACATTTTATTATTTTTCCGAATACTTGCTGTTTGCCATACTGCCATTCCTGAGCTGAATGAGGAGACGGGCGGTTTTACATATGAAGCCGAGTCTCCAGATGAAGGGGCTTTTCTCGTAGCAGCAAGAGAATTTGGCTTTGAGTTTTTTAGGAGGACTCAGTCAAGTATTTTCACACATGAAAGAATATCTGCTTCGGGAGAAGTGATTGAAAGGTAAGAATTCATGAAAACTTTTATGTTTATCTATTTCTTCTGCTTTGTTTGCTCTCCCACCCCTGGGTTCCAAAATATGTTTTTGTCTTTATTCATGCTTATTTATATGTAATTTTATTTCAGGGAGTACAAACTCTTGAATCTACTAGATTTCACAAGTAAAAGAAAGCGTATGTCAGTGATTGTCCGTGATGAGGAGGGCCAACTTTTTCTTCTATGCAAGGGGGCTGACAGGTTAGCTTACAAATTCTATTATTCTTGTTGCCTATATTACTCATTTTTGGTAGCTGAATGTATAGTGTCAATTATCAATAGTATCTTCTCAAATAATAGATTAGAATAAATGAAATTGACATTTCATTCATGTTTCTCAACCTAAAGTAAATAGACAACATAGTCACAACAACCTTCTGCTTCCTTGGATGAATCTTGCAGAAAATACACGTGTTACTCTCATAAAGAGCCTTTCAACATCTCTCTTTAACTTTGGCATCCGTTCTTTTCTTGCTTGGTTATGCAGTATCATATTTGATCGTTTGTCCAAGAATGGAAAAATGTATTTGGAGGCTACTACCAAACATTTAAATGACTATGGAGAAGCAGGTTTGCGAACACTGGCTCTGGCCTATAGAAGGCTTGAAGAAAAAGAGTACTCGGATTGGAACAATGAGTTTCAGAAAGCTAAATCTGCTGTTGGGGCAGATAGAGAGGCAATGCTTGAGCAGATATCAGAGGTTATGGAAAAAGACTTGATTCTTGTTGGGGCTACTGCCATAGAAGACAAATTGCAGAAAGGGGTAGGATTAGTCATTCTTCATATATATTAAAATATTGTTTTCCCTACTTCAAATATTCAACCAAATTCAACTTTTTATTCTCCTTAGGTTCCCGAGTGCATTGATAAACTTGCTCAAGCTGGTCTCAAGATTTGGGTATTGACGGGAGATAAGATGGAAACTGCAATCAACATTGGGTCTGTCAACCACAAATTATCTAAACTCGTACACTATTTCATTTATATTCCAAGAAGCTACGGTTGAATTTACAGAAAAGTGCCTCCCATGACAAAGTATGATGAAATTGTTTTTTCTGTGGTACAGATTTTCCTGCAGTTTGCTTCGACAGGGCATGAAGCAGATCTGTATAACTACAAATTCTGACTCAGCACCCAATGATGTCAAACAGGTACCCTTTTTCACTAAGAAAGCGTAGCAGAGTTTTCTTTACGGGCTCATGTTTTATCTGATGTTGGGCCTAGTTCTTTTGCTTAACACCGCAGGCCATCAAGGACAGCATATTAAATCAAATCACCAATGCCACACAAATGATAAAGCTGGAGAAGGATCCTCATGCAGCATTTGCATTAATTATTGATGGAAAAACACTGACATATGCTTTAGAAGATGACGTGAAGCACCAGTTTTTGGGACTGGCAGTTGATTGTGCATCTGTTATCTGTTGTCGGGTGTCTCCCAAGCAAAAGGCAATGGTAGGATCTTTTTTCTGTTTTCTGGATTGATTTTTGGACTAGCTTCTTGTGTTTGATACTGCATATGAGGAGTTTATCATTGGAGTTATATGTATGCAAGATTGCTAACATCCATCTTAGTTAGATGGGGAAATTTAGGTCTGTTTAAATTCAGATGGATCTGTTAGTTAAGTTGTGTGGAGTTATTGTCACACTTATGTTGATTGCATTTATCTAACTGTCATTATATCGACTCTGATATATAAAGTTATGTGCATTACATAATGTCTTGATTTCTTAATCTCTGGTGCCAGGTCACAAGGTTGGTAAAAGAAGGAACTGGGAAGACCACTCTCGCAATCGGTGATGGTGCCAATGATGTTGGCATGATACAAGAAGCAGACATTGGTGTTGGAATCAGTGGGGTTGAAGGTATGCAGGTCAGTAGCATACATGACTGTCTCTTTAAGAATCATTGACATACAGGACTGTCTCTTTAAGAATTATTGTCTCACAAATATCACTGCATATAACCTGTTGATTCTAGTCTTCGATTTTGCAAGTTGGAATGGTGTGCATGTTATATTTCAAAGACAACATCAAATTTTAGTGTTGTATAGTCCTCTTACATTAAAAAATAACACCGTAATTAGATAGAGAAAGTCTGTCTTGTTTTGGCTCTGTTTTTTCAAGCTCCACTGGGTACCGGATGTCTTGTCATGCCTTTTCTTAGAGGTTTCTTGTGATTGGTCTTGCGGGTCCAATGCACGAGGAAAGTAAACTTCCTTGTTATCAATAATAATTTGCTGACTGATTTCTTCTATAAAAACCAGGAGGAAAAAAATCTAACTTGCTTAAAATGAAACTCATTTAGCATTCTGGTATCTTAATTCTTTTTGCCATTATAGTCTGAATATTATATAGTTGTATCTGAATTCTGATTAGATTGAATTGCTAAATTTTATTGTAATGTGGATAATTATTTGTAAATTTTTTGATGTTCAATCATCGTGACACACTCCTCAATTCAATTGTCATTTTAAGTTGAGGTCTCAAGCATGCAATTTCCTTTCAGGCAGTGATGGCTAGTGACTTCTCGATTGCCCAATTTCGATTTTTGGAGCGGCTTATAGTGGTCCATGGACACTGGTGTTACAAGAGAATTGCACAGATGGTAATTGATTGATCTTTATCATCATTCTCACAAGTTGGATGCCTTGCCTTCAATGCCTTGTGTGCTGTGCATCCTTTGCACAGATAGAGAAGCACTTAATTTTGTATCTTGTTGCATTTGTCTATTATAAATCTATTCCTTCGTTTCTCTTCTGAATCGATATGTTATGCCTTGCAGATATGTTATTTCTTCTACAAGAATATAGCATTTGGCCTCACCATATTCTTTTTTGAGGCATTTACCGGCTTCTCTGGCCAATCAGTTTATGATGACTGGTACATGATATTGTTCAATGTTGTTCTGACATCATTACCCGTCATTTCACTTGGTGTTTTTGAACAAGATGTTTCATCGGAAGTTTGTTTACAGGTTTGATCTTTTGCAATATCTTCAACATGTTTCATCCCCATATAAAAATTTTCAACCTACTAACTTACTAAGCTGTTGTGCTTTTCAGTTTCCAGCATTGTACCAACAAGGACCGAAAAATTTGTTCTTTGATTGGTATAGAATATTGGGATGGATGGCCAATGGTGTATATTCCTCCCTCGCCATCTTCTTCCTCACTGTCACCATATTCTACGATCACGCATTCCGTATTGATGGCCAAACAGCTGACATGGATGCTGTCGGAACCACAATGTTCACTTGCATCGTCTGGGCTGTCAACTGCCAAATTGCTCTTACAATGAGTCATTTTACATGGATTCAACATCTCTTTGTATGGGGTAGCATAACTACTTGGTATCTTTTTCTTGCGATATACGGCACATTTTCAAGGAGTGCTCACCAATTACTGGTTGAAGCTCTTGGACCTGCTCCTATTTATTGGTCAACAACGCTTTTAGTTACAGTTGCATGCATTCTTCCTTATCTCGTCCACATATCTTACCAAAGATGCTTCAATCCCATGGATCACCACATTATCCAAGAAATCAAACACTACAAGAAAGATATTGAGGATCAACACATGTGGACGAGGGAGAGTTCCAAAGCCAGACAAGAAACCAAGATTGGATTCACTGCAAGAGTGGAAGCAAAGATCAGACAATTGAAGGGAAAGCTGCAGAAAAAACAATCTTTCTTGACTGCTATGTCCCCATTACGTACATAATTAACACAATTTTGAGTTTTTTATAAGCTTTGCCGGGTTATTTTTTGTTTACAATTTTGCCCATTTTCAAATTCTTTGTAGGCTTATATTGTTTTATTAAAAACGGGGTGAATTAAAGTCTCATTCACTGCAGAAAAGCATGTAAGCTGTTGTATGTATCATATTTACATAGAAGAGTCCAAAATTCATACACATGCATCAGACATTGGAGACAACACATCAATATCGTATACATTTGATTTAGAGTTTGCATATTGTGTTTGATTTAGTTTCATTTTGCAAAATTAAGTTGAGTTAAGATCAGTTTGCAGCAACGCGATTTCTGTTTGAGAAATGTTTATCAAATGTATGTATGATAAAATGTAGTTAATTTGGGTTTAGATGATATGTATCAAAAGTACTTTTGAACCTATAGTTACAAAAATTCATATGACTTTTTATATTGTGGAATAAGTGCTACAAAGTAAAAGTAAAATGATAAATAAAATTGAAATATCTCAAATGACAAAAGAAGCATTAAAATTTGTTAGTAATTTTTCTGTAAGAATGATTATATTGTCTTTAATATATGATAACACAAAAAAATTAATTCCCTCTTTTAAAAAAATTCAAGAATTTTTCATATTTCTAAGTAATCTACTACGCACATTCACAACTAATTCACTTTTCTATTGTTATAATTATTTCATTGATACTGCACTTTTGTATTTATAGTATTTATTTGGTGTTTGTTAATCACATTTTAATAGAAAATGTGGCATAAAAGCATAAAATCTATTTTTTTTATCAATATGTGGTATGACTGATGGGATTACAAGAATTTTTGAAGGTACGAAGTACTTTTATGTATGTTTATACCCATTTTTTTTCAAATGTGGTATGCATGTGTATTGACCAATGACCATATTTATCAATAAATATAGTGAAATTTAGCAATGAGCACCACATTTTAAAAATAAAATATGGTATGATGCAGAGGTCTCCATGCATTTTTCTTAAATGCGGTATAACGTAGTTTTGGCCAAAATGTGGTATTGTTGTCTTCTTTTTTTTTTTTCCTGTCTTTTTTATAAATTTAAAATAATAATTTGATTAAATTGTTTAAATTACTTTGTATATTTTTAATGAGAAATAGAGGAGCCGATAACTTTATTATTCGACGATTTGGTGATAGAAATATCACACCCCCAATTGACGCAAATGGTGATGGAGAAGATCATAGTTACGATTAGGACAATCAAACTTGCTCCTACAGTTTAGGGGTGGACAATCGGTCGGGTTCGGTCGGTTTCAGACTCAAAACTTAAATTCGATGTAAACCACGATTTTAGTTTTATGACTCAATTTCGACCGATTAAATTTCGGTTTTCGTCGGATTCGGTTAAGTCGGTTTATCGGTTAAGTCGGGTCGGTTTAATGTATATTAGAACAATCCTAAAAAAAATGACTATTTTTTAAATTTATTATAAAAAATATCAAATTTTTGGAATAGAACAATATTTTTTATTATTAAAAGAAAAATTATTATTATGGGATAATATTTTCAATATTATTTGACATTAATTTTGATCATTATCATATTTTAAACCATAAATTAAATAATACTCAAAATTTTATATGAGTTTAATTGGTATGCACTGACAGTGTAAAATAATTTTACACTGTCATCCAATAGGAAATCATCAATCTGCCATGTCATATTAGTAATTTAAAATTTACGATATGTTGTGGCGGGATACACGAGGGTGATTGGTTGACAGTGTATACCAAATAAATTCATTTTATATGACATGTCTTATATTTTTTAGAGTATATAATACCATCATTAAATTATAAAAATGATAACATTCTCAAACATTATAAATCTCATTTTTATAGTGACTCGGTCATTTAGTAATAAAAATAAATAAAAAATATATATATATATAGTAATTAAGTTCGGTCGGTTTCGGTTTTCGTCGGGTCCAAAATAAATATCCGAGCCCGACCGAAGTAACCCTATATTATCCAAATTAAGCAACCGAATCAACCAAACCTGACCCGACCCGACCCATTTGCACCAAAAAGCCAATGGATCGGTCGGTTTCAATCGGTCGACTCAAATTTGTCCACCCCTACTACAGCCTCTCATCGTAGGATGATAGATGTCGTTCGTGGACCACTGAATCTTCATCACAGAAATTCTCCAGGGTGAAGATGTGTGTTGAGCTTTTCAGGATTGTCACTATGTTGGCCTAATGTAACATTGGTGAGTTGATCGCTCACTGTGTTAGACATTTCATTGATCTCTAATTTTGTAAAAATGTGGCATTTAGATACTTTTTTTCATCTTTTATTCGGAGCTCTGACAATCAGCTTGGATAATGTGTCACCTTTATTCAATATCTCCCTAGCATGAGACTTCGTTACCCCTTTATTATTGAGTTTTAACATAGCTTTCATGAGTGCATAAGCCTGTTTCGGGGTTACATCGGTCAACATTTTAAAGGATATGATGCAGAACATGGATGCACATTTTGGTTGTCTTGGCTACGAGAGAAACATATGATAATGGTGACACATGGTAGATATGATGAGACAACCATAATGTATATGACATATCTAGTTGGCTATATCGTTTTGATAGACAATCCACATAATTACATTAATGTGAAGTATGTTATCTTGTTCGCCGAGCATGAATTTCATAGAGGGTCATGAGGTTGTGTTTCATTGTTGGTGCTCTATCATTATTTAGATGATTTTATTGTCTATAATACTAGACAACTAGGATGATATGTTGTTAGGAGGATAAATTGTCAAGTATTTATTTAAAGTGATATAATAGTAAAAAACAATGTGTCCTCCTGCAATGTTGGATCTACAAGCATTTTCATACCATATGTGATATAAAATATCAGGGTCATATAACTGATGGCTTCCCTAGGAAAAGATAAACGGATAGACATTATATGTATGTTCGTTCTCAAGAGTACATATGTAGGATTGATGCTTCCTTTAGATTTGGTTCTGTTTTCAGTGGATCCGTGGTTTGAAATCTAGCTTGGTGTTGTTGGGGCGATGTGTTGTTGTGTAGTTGGTGTAATTTTTCGTTGCTGTTTTTTTTCTTCTTCTGGCTAGTTGAGGTTTTTTCTGGTGTATTTTTCTTTATTTTGTTATTGTTGATGTTGTTGTTGTTTGTTGTATATTGATAGTACTTTCTTGTTTTGGCACTTCTTGTGCCTAGGTTTTCCTTGAATTTTTTTAGGCTTTAGCCTTTTATAATATATTATTTTACCATTAAAAAAATTTGAAAATGCTTAGTCTTTTTATGCAAAACTAGGTAGAATCATGTGTGGTGCTCGAGTTCTACAATAACTATATTTTGAATATTTTAATTAATAAAAAATTATTTATATAAATTATGTCAATTGACATATATAGATGGTAATTATTTTGGGCGGCAAAATATCTTTTTTGGTCCTTTAACTTTATCTCGGGGTTCATTTTAGTCTATTAACTTTAAAAAGTGTCATTTTGGTCCCTTAACTATTCAAAACATTCCATATTAGTCCTTTTGTCTTATTAGCGACGAATTTAGCGACTGTTTTTTAATTTTTCCGTTGCTAATAAGACAAAAGGACTAATATGGAATATTTTGAATAGTTAAGGGACCAAAATGACACTTTTTAAAGTTAATAGACTAAAATGAACCCCGAGATAAAGTTAAAGGACCAGAAATGGTATTTTTCCTATTTTGGGCCGACCATAGTGATCCTAACCAACAACTCTAAAGGAGTTGCAATCATTCTAGAATCTTCTCAGCACACGAGGTCTATCCTACCAATGATCAAAGAGGATATAAACTTCACGTGCATTAAATAACTCTTTGTGATCCACGCCTGGCAAATATCAAGTTTGTTATTCTCTCTCTATTATATATAGAGAAGACACCAATTCAGGTACTCAGTTTCAAACTCAACTTCAATTCATTATTCTCCCTCATCTACTAAATTGAGCGTTGAAATGCAAACCTTGCAGACCATCCCCCTATCCGCTATTACCTCTAATCATCACTTTTTAAATTCTTGCAAGCTTATTCATTAGGCGATTTTTCTCCCTTTTGCACTCCTCTGATCATGACCATGTTCCAAGAAGTTAAAGTTATTTTAACGTTTTCCAAATTCTCCTGCAGATCATTATTGTCGTTCCAGAACTAAAAGAATGAAAAAAATTTCTTAGAGATGACATTATCACAATAGCCTCCTAAAATTAACTCAACTTTCCTTTTATAAATAAAAAATATAGATAAATATCTTTCTACTACTTAAATTTTATGATACCTTTTTTAATTAGTTAAAGATGTTTTAAGAGATATTTTTTTTTTGAAAAGAAGATTTTTTTAGAGATGACAATATCACGCTACCCTTCTAAAATTAACTCAAGTTTACATTTATAAATAAAAGGCTTAAATAGTGTTTTCGTCCTTGTAAGATAGCGTGTTTTTGGTTTTTGTCCCTGAATTTTTTTTTTGGTCAAAGTCCCCATATGTCCATTTCTCTTTGGCTTTAGTCCCTGCTGTCAATGGAACGTTAAAAAAAGCTGATTTGGCAGACGGTGATGAGCTAGATTATGTTTCAGCATTTATTTTATTTTTTTCTATATCATACGTGGAAATAGTGATTACAGTTTATTAAAGAGGGACCAAATAAAAAAATTACATTTTTCTTTGCTTCTCATTCCCTCTGTCTTCGCCATTTGCATTTTGTTGTTCCTCTCTGCACCTTCAACATCCATGGCTTATTCTTTGTCTGTCAACTCTCATCACGTTCAAGCACCGATTTGTGGTTGCAATAGAAGCATGAAAATGTTTATGTCAAACTCTGTTGAAAACCCTAAAAGAAGATTTTGACAGTGTCAAAATTCAGGGTTAATGTCTGGTTGCAAGTTGTTCATTTGGGACGATGACCTTAAACGAAATTCAACTAGTGATCTTAGAAGTTCAAGTGGTTGCAACTGCTCAGAAATGTTGAAGGATTTATGGTCCATTGTTAAGGAGATTGAGATTGGCAAAAAAGAAAAGATGAAGATTAAGTTGGAGAAGGAGAAGAAAAAAATGACTCTCTTGAAGCTATTGTTGGTTGTGTCATGGGTGTTCTTTTTTGCATATCACAAATGATGGTAAATCTCATTTATTTGTGTTTGATTCTGTTTTTTGTTTTTAGTCCTTGTAACATTAATGTATTTTGAGATTGGCCCCTGTACCATATGATGAATGAAAAAGATGTTTTGGTTTTAGACAATATATATATGTAATTATATTGCTCCTTCTATTTTGAATTGTGCATAAACCAAACTTGATAATTTGCATAAAAGCCAAATTGGTAATAGGCTATTTCAATTGTGCATAAAACAACTTGATAAAGTGCATAAAACAAACTTGATAATGTATCCAAAATACACATTGAATCATAAACATAAAGGCTTAAGTCAAAATACATGCTTGTATCCAAAACATAAAGGTTCAAACTCTAAGGCTAAAGCCAAAGTAGTATTGTAATCAAAATACATAATAGAAAACAACAAGGCTTAAGTACACCATTATAGTAATGTTGTTCAAAAAAACATAAGTAAAAATAGGTCCAATGTCTAAAATTTCCATGGTACACTTGTGCGAGGTTACTTCCTTCTCCCTTGAGCAGGGTTACTTCCTTCTCCCTTGAGCTTTTTGCATCTGAGTACCCTTGCTCTATCACTTTTCCTCAACTCCAACTTCATTGCGGCCTTTTGTTTGGGTTGTTTTTCCTACAAAGACACAATAGAACAAGTACAATTAGGCCAATATCAATAAAGCTGAGAACATACACATTAAGTCAATTTCAGTAGCAGACCCAACTGGTTTAGGAGGCGCCGAAACAGGTTCCTTAGGAGGAGGTGCATGAATAATTTCACTAGGTGTAGGCTCAACCTCTTGAACAGGTGGAGAGAGAATGTAGTTTGGTTGTGAGTCACCAACCCCTTGTAAAACCATTACGGATGCAATCTCAACAGTTAGAGCATGGTCACTAGCAACTTGAGTTGGAGCTGGAATTTGGGAAGTGAGATCATTGACATTGGGTTGAGGTTGTGTTCTTTCAAAAGTTGCACAAAGATCTGCTGCAAGTATTTCAAACTCTTGGTCCACATCACATTGTGTTTCTGGCTGTTCTTCAGTTGGAGGTTCATGTTGAGGTGGTTGTTGTTCAGTAGAAGCTTCATTTTCAGCATACGTTGTTTGTTCTTCTACAGATCCAAGTTGTATTGTTTGTGTAGCATTTTTCTTTGGTTTTTTCTGCACACAGAGTGATTCAATCCATATCACTTACAAACAGTTAGTAAGAATACATAATTGAATTAAGTTATTACTTTTCTTTTCTGAGCTTCAGGGTCAGGCACCAGAACTTAACAACTCCTTGCATTGTGGCCATGTACACCATAATTGGTATAATAATAAGATGTATGTGTCCTTCCCTTGTTAGCGTCATCATCAGGTTCCTACTTAATTTCTTTGGCCTACCAGGGTCTCTTTTGTATAATGGATGCAACATCTCCTCTGTATTAACCTTAGGCCACATGTCTTGGCCATTAATTAGGCTAATATTAAAATCATAGCATGCCACATATGTTTCTTTAGAATAACAGTCATATACATAGTCTTCAGGGTGTTGGTTCCTAAAGCCTAAGGCAGCAACTGCATGTCTACATGGTATGCCTACCAATTCCCAAAAGTTACAAGTACAAGTTCTTTTAGAAGTGTCAACTATGAAGCTATGTTTGCTATGGATATGTTCAACTTGCCAAGTAGTATCACCGGACCAGATTGGAATCCAAATACCAACATTTTCTACCTCTTTATCTAACCTAATTCTAGGTCTTGGCATTATCTTATGTTCCCATATATCAATTTTTTCTCTTAATTTAGAATTTCTATTCATAAGGTAGTTTCTTATCCATTCACATATGGTTAAGATTGGTTTATCCCTAGCCACTAGTATTGTGTTATTAAAAGCTTCAGATACATTATTCATTAGCACATCACATTTGGGGTAGAATGAGAAAACATGTTTACACCATGATTTTGTAGGTATTTTGATCAACCACTCCCAAACCTTAGGATTAAAACCCTTAAACTCTTTCATCTTTGCTTCCCATGCTTGTATATATGTGGCCTTTGCTGCACCCATCATCAAATCTCTGATTTGTGTGTCACCACCAAACTTCCTTTTGAAATTGGCATATAAATGCCTAAGACAAAGCCTATGCTCCACCCTCTCAAACATCTCTTCAAATACAAGAATTAAGCCCTTCAAATCGAAACAAACAATAAAATAAGGGAGCTATTTCAAGCAAACAGAAATAATACACAGATGAAATCCACAATTACATAACTTATGGATGAATTTAAAAGAAATTGACATATTCAGGGACCTAGTTCAAAACAAATTGACATATTCAGGGACCAAATCAAAACACAAATACATAACATTATCAGCATTATCAGCAATACCATTATCAACATTATCATTAACATCATCCTCAATAACATTATCAGCTTCAATATCATCAACATTATCAGCATTATCATTAACATTGTCAGCATCATTAACGACATTATCAGCTATAACTACTCTATGCTCAACAAATAAATCCACACTACAACTAATTTCAACAGCTTTTTCATAAACCGCAACAATATCAATATTACTAACTATCCTTGCATGCTTACCCGATATAATGTTATACCACCATAGCCAATAATCAATGGGCTCAAGGTTGCAAATTTCTATCACAATACCAGTTGTTTCAAAGAAGCTCCACCTATCAGGGTCAATGTCTACTTCAACATTATCCCCAACTAAGTAATACACGACACTATCCTTAACAAACTTTCCCCCGTAATGAATGTTCACCGTAAATGTCATATCTAGAAGATTCGATTAGGTCGCTCAATCACGATTGTAGCTTCGTCACCTTCAGTCACCTCGCCTGACAAACTCTCGCACCAGTCGCCTTCACCTTCCCTAAGCTGAAATGCTTTCTAAATATGAAACCCTAATTTACAGGGACTAAATAGAAAAGAGGGAAATGAGTTTTGATGACATATTTTGGTGGGGAGGGGGGGGGGGGGGGGGCATTATATATCCACGTGTGTTAAAGAAAAAATAAAACAAATGATAAAACATAAGCCAAGTCATCACCGTCAGCCACCTCAGCGTTTTTTTAACGGTTCACTTACAACAGGGATTAATGCCAAAGAAAAATGGACATATGGAGACTTGGACAAAAAAAAAATTCAAAGACAAAAAAAAAAGTCGCTAACTATTATAGGAACAAAAATACTATTTAAGCCTAGATAACTATCTCTACTTTATAATACTTTTTTTAATTAGTTGAAGATTTCATTTGCTAACAATAATCTAGTGTTGACTATTTCATAAAAAAAAATTGCTAGAATAATATTTATATTATTAATAATATTTTTTTGAAAAGTAATAACAATTATTTTTTTAGTATACAATTGGTTAATTAGTTTATAAATTTTTATACAGTAACTTTTTTGACAGTTTTGATTTGTAATAATGAGAAAGCATAGAAAAATTGATTTGCAATAATGAGAATTCCCAATATCATAAGAATTAAACAAAAAAAAAAAACAGTGTTTCATTTCAACTTTCAAAGAAAAAGTTTCCGTCTGAAAAAAACCCCAAAAAAACCGGTAGGTAGGTTGACGAAGAAAGCGTGAGGCAAAGTTTGGAAGGTAAGCGCGTGACAACAACGATCATCGATTCATTTCTCATCTTCATCGTTCTCGTTTTATTATCTTTTTTATTCCAATTTTGTCCTTTTCTTTTTCATTATTTCTCAGTTATGCCCTCATATTCTGCGATGGCGTACTTGAAGTTGAAGTCGTAGCTTTTTTTTTTCAATTCCGATTTTCAATTTCCCAAACCTTTTAGGGTTTAATGGAACCTCGAATTGGGAATAAGTTCCGTCTTGGTCGGAAAATTGGGAGTGGATCTTTTGGAGAGATCTATCTAGGTGCGTTTTGATTATAATTGTTTGTTGATTTTTGCGTTTTTTACGAATTTGTGATTTTTACGTTTGTTCAATTTGTTGTTTTGATGCAGGAACCAATATTCAGACGAATGAAGAGGTTGCGGTTAAGCTTGTGAGTACTTACAAACCCTAATTTGGATGATAAAACAACAAAAAAAAACATGTTTACTTTGTATTGATTTTTCGTGATTGCAAAATTCGAACAGTTTTGATGAAATTAGTGATGTTGAATTGAAGGCAATATGGGATATTGAAGTTCTTTTGGAGTGCTTTCAATTTGTTTTCAACACTGAGCTTGTTGTGTTTTTTTTTGTGTGTGCATAGCTATGCTGGAAAATTGAATTTATTAATTTTGTTTTGTTTTGTTTGATTCAGGAAAATGCCAAAACCAAGCACCCGCAATTGTTGTATGAATCAAAGCTGTATAAATTACTGCAAGGAGGAAGTAAACTCCCATCTCGATGAATTTGTATCTTTTGGATCTCTTTTTTATTATTATCTTCGTATTACTCACTTGGCTTAAATGTTTTTGGTTGGCTATCTTTAATTTGGAAGCTGGGATACCAAACGCAAAATGGTCTGGTGTCGAAGGAGAGTATAATGTCCTTGTGATGGATTTACTTGGTCCTAGTCTTGAGGATTTATTCAATTTTTGTAATAGGAAATTGTCTCTCAAAACTGTTCTCATGCTTGCTGATCAAATGGTGGGTTTTCCTGTATTGCATAAGCTTGTAATTGAAAATGTCCTGTTTTCTTATAATGTCTTAATCTGGGTCGTTTTCTAGATAAATCGAGTCGAATTTATTCATACGAAGTCATTTTTACACCGCGACATCAAGCCAGACAATTTCCTCATGGGTTTAGGGAGGCGTGCAAATCAAGTACTTGTTTAATTCTTGTTTTTTCAGCTCTTTTATCAAATTTTATGATCATCTCCAATGCTTATATGTATTCATTTCATATTTGCCTCTTTTTTAGGTCTACGTCATAGACTTTGGTCTTGCTAAGAAATTCAGAGACAGTAATAATCAGCATATTCCCTACAGGTACTTTTATGGCATCTTTATTTTCTGGTTATATTCAGCATGCTTGCACTGTTCAACGTCAAACCATAAAATGTATAACTGGATGTTATGCTATTCTTGATTATTTATGTGAATAACGGCGTACTACTATTTAGTAGGAGGGGAGAGTTTTCTTGTAATAGAAATAGGAGCTTCAAAATTAACTACGTTGAAAGATGCGAAACTAATTTAGCTTCGCGCTGGAAATTTTAATGGTTTTGCATTCCCAACATTCTACTTTCTTCACTTTGACTTGTTTATATTTCTATAATCATTGCATGACTAGTTACACCAGTTCTTTAAGTAATTTGTCCTTGATGATTGTTTTGTTAGCCTTTGTTTGAACCAAGATCCATTGCTGCCATATATACATACACGCATAATAACTTTTTCTAATGTGTGAAACTAACCAGTTCAATCCTTGAATCCTATAATAATATTATTGTGGTAGTCATGTATAGTTTTTTTTAGGTAATTTGGACATCCATATCATAGGTTTGCAATCTAATAATAATAGATGTTTACTCACATTTAAATGTTAAAATCAAGCAGTGCAATTAAGTATCAATTAGTTTTGTTCTGTGAAATTTTGTAGATTTCATTTTACTTTATGAGAGCTTTTAACTCAGTGATTAGACCAATAAAACTCATGAATAAAGAAGTTATTAAAAGCCGAATGTATGCCAACAATTAAGATTATTTAAAGATCAAGTTAGCACTTAACTTATGTCGCTCTAAGAGTTCAAGGAAATATACGTGTTTTCCGTGAATTTGACTTTCTTGTAATCCTTGCAGAGAGAATAAGAATTTGACAGGAACTGCTAGGTATGCCAGTATGAATACTCATCTTGGAATTGGTATGCTCTCATAATCTCACTTGATCAATACCATTTCTCATTGACATTTATTTTGACCTGAAAACTTCAATTTTGTGCTTTAATAGAACAAAGCCGCAGAGATGATTTAGAGTCACTTGGATATGTTCTTATGTATTTTTTAAGAGGAAGGTATTTAGTCTCCCACCTTTATTATTTGAACTTTTGTGTATGTCTTTTAATTGCCTAGTATTTCTTATTTGCCATTTCTGCAGTCTGCCTTGGCAGGGATTGAAAGCCGGTACTAAGAAGCAGAAGTATGAGAGAATCAGTGAGAAGAAAGTTTCTACTTCTATTGAGGTATGATTGAGCAATAAAACAGTAGTTTATTTCATATAATGTATGTCCGTTATATGTATATAAACTCATAGTTGATTGTGGATTGCTTCTTCGCTAGAATCTCTGTCGTGGCTATCCCTCAGAATTTGCATCATACTTCCATTATTGTCGGTCACTGAGGTTTGATGATAAACCTGATTATGCTTATCTGAAAAGACTTTTGCGTGATCTATTCATCCGTGAAGGTTTGAGCCTTGTTTTCATATTTATATTTTATTTTTGAAATGCACTATAGTCATTGAAAACAAATGTTTTAAGGTCTAGACGGGATATGTTTTAATGTCATTTTTTGGTTGTTTTTCTCGCCTTGTTGCTCCAGGATTCCAGTTTGATTATGTCTTCGATTGGACCATTTTGAAATATCAGCAATCTCAAATTTCCACTCCTCCTTCCCGTGGTATTGTAAGTGATGGCGTGCTGTCTCATTAATAGCTGTTTTTTTGTTAAGATTAGGTTACTTAATTTTAAGTGGAAGTGACAATCTGACATTTGCAGGGTCTTGCCGCCGGACCAAGTTCTGGTCTGCCACTAGCTTCTGCAAATACTGATGGACAGTCAGGTATCCTTGTTCATTTAACTTCACATCCCTGATATACAATGTGTCTATTTTGATTGAGATGGTTACAGACTGATTGCTGAGTGTAGTTTACCATTCAATAACTTGTTAATTATTCTGATACCCTCCACATATATTGTCATTTGGCTCCTCCTGCAATGCTTTTTGATTTGTTACCAGTCCATTTTTTAATTTTTCGATGTGATGCCTTCTGTGTAGGTGGAAAAGATGGTAGACATATTGGATGGTCTTCAATTGATCCCACTCGTAGGAGAAACTCTGGACCCATTGCCAATGATGGAATCGTATCTAGAGAAAAAGCCCCGGTTACAAATGACTTAGCTGGATCTAAAGATGCTATGGTGCGTGTTTTTATATCTGGCCCGGTTTTTGCATGTGAAATCATTATATTAATTGCAGAAGTCAGATGATGGTTGCTTTATGCGTAATTTCTAGAATTCTTAAATTAACATTATTATTCCTGTCAAACCATTTCTGATTAAGGAAATGAATATTGGATTGTTTTATAAAAAGAAAGCATATGAATACTGTTTACCCCAATGTAGTAAGACATGAGATCCTAAGTCGGATCGGAAGGCCAGTGAAAGATCGTAAAACAAGGACTGTAACATAACTAGTAAGATCCTACCAAATAGCAAAATTATAATTGTACACACACACAAGCATAAAGATTATATACATGAACAAAATAACGTATAAATCACGACTAAGTTAATTAAAAATTCATAACCATCATTGCATATGTTCATAACAGCCAAGTTCATAATAAATAACTTGAGAGACATAATCCGTAGAAACTAGTCTGGGCCCGTGAAAGAGTTACAGGGGAAGCTAGCTCAGGGAGGAAGTGAGAATGGTGGATGAGGGAGGAGAAACTTTCATTGCAAGCAGGGGTGAGAACAGCGTGGATTAGTGTTTCTGTTTGCAGAGGAAAATCAAACAAGTGAGAGATTTGTTGGTTTTAAAAAGATGTTTTTTCTTCACAAAACCCGACCCAGTTCAGCAAGGCCCAATGTAAAATGGGTGGTTCAGCACGGAATCATTAACAATCCTGCATCAAACTTACAATCTTGACCATGAAACAGGGTGCCAGCGATCTTGCTTGAATCACAGCATGATTCTGTGTCTGTTGATCGTACAATCCTACAATTTGATACTCATCTTGACTATTCTGGTTTACCCTTTAATCAAGTAAAAATTGAAGTTTTGTTTTGTTGCATCTTGTTTCTTTTGGAATTGAAGTTTTGTTTTGATGCATCTTGTTTCTTTTGGTCATGACTGGATTTCAAAATATTGGCTGTATCAATTTTGTTTATACACAGCTGAGGCATAAGATAAGCAGCAATTGTAAATATTTTCAAAACTTTGCATTTTGTTAACATGTTATGTACCGTTTCTGGACCTCATTTCCTTGGACTCATACTATGAGTTTTATGGTATGAATATTGTTGTACAGTGCACATTATTATCAGCAAAAAGAAGATTATAAATCCATGTGTAGTATAGTTATCATATATGATATATCCCGCTGATAAGTTTATACGAGGTTATCTGTTTATATGTCAATTAGATATCACATTACTCATTAACATTTGTGTTTTTGCATGGTTTATGCAGTTGCCAAGTTCGAATTTCTTTAGGTCAAGTGGATCTGCAAGGCAAAATGCCATCTTAAGCAGCAGCCGTGATGCAGTTGTTGACAGTGAGACTGAGCCCTCCTCCCGGCCTCTCACGCAGGACCCAAGTCAAGGAGCAACCCGTAAAAGCTCTGGTGCTCAAAGAAGTTCACATATCATGTCATCTGAGCACAACCGAGTATCATCTGGAAGAAACACATCAAACATAAAGAATATGGATTCAACTCTTCGAGGTATTGAGAGTCTGCATTTAAATGACTGAGAGGGCACAGTATTAGCAGCTGCTACTCTCGGATCACCTTTCTTCCTTGTAAATTCTGAAAGGTTTTATACTCATTTTCACAAACTGGGGAGTGGAGTGTTGTCTGTGCATTTTGCTGAGAAAAAGCTGCCAACAATAAAGATACCTGATTTTGGTGGTTTCCCAACAAAACTAGCCTCGTACAAGGCTTCTGTTCATACAGTGTGTTACACAGACTAATAGTTTTGGCCAATCTTTACTATCATTTGTTTTCTTTGATATTTTTAGCCCTGGGGTATAAATATAAAGAATATCATTGTGAAATACAAATAGGAGGGATTGTGATAGAAATCGGTACCAAAGTACAAATTAATACTAGTATTTAGGAGAGAATGTGCTTACAACGTACACATAATTAAAAGACACGCTCCAACGTTCAAGCTTTTATATAGCTCCACGAGAACACCGACTGTGTTTTTGCAAGCTAGTTTTCAAACCTAATAATGTTCTGTTTGGAAACTTCTCGATCCATTTCTAAACGAGAGTCTATTTTACTGCTAAAAAATCATTTAATTTTATTAATGTATTATTAGTTAATTTAAATTTTGTCATAAAATTATTGTGGGTTTCGCCTTATATTATTATATTATTTTAACTTTTTTGGAAATTGACTGTATCACCTAATGTTTATAACAGGGCATGGCGGGACGTGTTTAAAAATTTAGAATAGAAATATAGTTTTAATTTTTTTTTCACCATCAGTATCCAACCTATTAGACTGATTAATTTTTTAATTCTTTTTATCAAGTCAAGCGGCAATTCTATTTATTGATATATAGTTTAAAATGTTGAATTTGTTTAATATATACACCATCCGTTCCATATTATACGCAAAAGTTATTTTTTAGATACATTAAATAATTAATATATTTGATCTATATATAGATTAGATATATTAGTTATTTAATATATTTAAAAAATGATTTTTGTTTATAATATAGAACGGAGTAGTATGTCTTTTGCGGATTTATTGATTACTGAGCAATTCTATTTATTGATATTTAGTTTTAAAAGTTGAATTTGTTTAATATACATGTCTTTTGCACAAGATGAGCAAAGCCGCTCCAAAACAATGTACAAAGTACAATCGAATCACATGGATACAGACATTTCGCTAGACATGTCATTAGGGTTGGAAATGAGTCGAGTCGAGTCGAACTCACTTTAATTCGGTTCGACTCATTAAGAATTGATTCAGCTCAAATCTCGGTTCGAGTTTGACACGAACTTTTTTTTAAGCTCAAATTCAACTTGTTAAAAGTTTACGAACTATTCGATTCATCTCGTTAGGTTCATCTCATTAGGTTCAACTCACCTACTTCAGGGACTTAAAAGTCATTTAACTCTATTTTATTTTTATATATTTGACATTTTAAATTAATATTTGTAAAAAAAAGAAAATATTGAGATAAAATAAAAGTTGTAAGTATGAAATTTAACTTTGTTTCAAAAATTTACTAATTCAAAAACTACACAACTTTCAAGTTTCAAGAGATACGTTTGAAAACCTAATTCAAAAAACACTCAATTGAAGTTTAAATTTATCTAAAAAATCCATAACTTCATCAAATATTTAAAAAACTTACAAATTTAATGAAATAGTATAAAAAAATACTAAAAATTGATACATTTTTATCACAGAAGAATTACACCACTTGCAACCTTCATTACACATGTTATTTTAACCAATGCCATAATGTCTCCAAAAAGAATAACTCTAAATGCAATTGTCATCTTTATTTCCATAACTAGTACATAAGAGATAATATAGAGTTAAAATTTGGAGTGAATCTTTAAACATACTCTTAAAGATAATATAATTATTCTCATATATAACCTAGTTGATTCATGAACCTAACGAGTCGACCTATGTATAATTCAAGTTCAACTCATTTAGTTAACGAACATAGTTTTTCGCTCATATTCAGCTCATTTGGTTCATGAACCTAGTTCAACAATTTAATTATCGAACCGATTTCGAAACTATTTTCGAGTTGGTCCGGTTCATTGCCAACCCTACATATCATAACAAGACAAGCAAAATACTACTCCTACATTATAAAAAAAAACTGACGCCAAAACCTCTGCAATCTTTAATGGAGAGTTTTTTAACACACCATGTGTTTCTTAACTACCTTATGAGTTTTCAAAAATATTCACTGTTTTTAAAAATATATTTTTAAAAACACTTTAACACACATATTTTATTCGTTTTTAAATTAAACTTTAATTTTATAAATACATTTATTATGGAAACATATTTCTGAAAAAATTCTAAAAATATATTTTCGAAAATAAGATAGGCAAGATATATATGTAGCCGACACCTAATATCTCATATCTTACATTTGCTGCTCTTTTTCTACTTCTTTTCTTTTTATCAGTTTTAATTTTTTCTGCACTTTTTTCCTTTTGAATTTTGCAATTTGCAATGTTATAAGATTATTAGCTCTCTCACACAACAAAATTTAACATCCTAAAATTAGTTTCTCAGTTTATTGATTTGGATATTTTACTCATCTAATTTATATAAACTTTTTTCATTTGATTTATGAGATTAAATGCAAACAAATTGAAAACAGATAAACACAAATCAAAATCAATCGAAAAAATCTAGAGAATTTCTTAACACACCACTCAGCCTTCTTAAGCACCTAGTGCGCTGACGAAAATACCCCTGCTTTTCGGATGTGCAGATCCGGACGCACCGTATTTTTAAAAGTTTTTAGTTTTTTCCGGATGTGCACATCCGGAACAAATTCGTATTTGCAAATTCGGATTAAATCCCGAGACAGAACTCCAAAAATCCAGCAATGACAATCATAAAATTAAATCGGGATTACATTCAGAAATTTGGCATTACATCGACAGAAATTTAAATAGTACAAGATCAATAGCCCGGTGGACGCTTGCACATCTCTAAGATGTCATCGACCGTTCTTCAGATTTTGACGGTCGCCTCGAACTCGAACGAGAATTGTTCTTCGTAACCCAAATAAGTTTGCCACATTGCTCTAACATCGTCTTGATTCTTGAGCTCAACAAGGCTGTAAGCGACGTTCCCTTCGTTGTCAACCAAAGGTGAACGATACTGAAGCTTCGCAACCTTCCGTTTGTCTCCGTAAGGTAGGAGAAGTTCGATGTCGTCAATGATCTGGTCGATGGAGATGTCCCTCGTTAGCGTAAACGTTTGACCGCGTGTTTTGCCGTCGGTGAAGGAGACACTAGCGACATACCAACGAGCCTTGATTTGATAGAATTGAGACATTTTGAGCTTGTGTGAAAGATATCAAATGAAACCCCTAATTTATAGAAAAGTGAGGGTAAAGTTATTCTGCCTAAGTTCTTTCCGGATGTGCAGATCCGGACAAACCCGACAAATATGAATTCCGGATGCGCACATCCGAAAATTGTCCGGATCTGCAAATCAGAAAGTTTGACTGATACATTTTCAAACAGAATTGAATACGTGATGCAACCACTTGGAATACTTTCAGTGCAATAAAATTCGTAAGTGTATTAAAAAGACATATGGATAAAAATACAATATATTTCACTTCAATAATGTACATTGTGTCGTATCATTATACAAAAGAGTTAAAACAAAAATCTCCGTCTAAATCTATCGGAGCTTGACTCGGCAATTGGGGTTACATGCGTCGCCCATTGCGGTGATTTAGGTGGTATCGGGCATCCGGGTTTCAAGATAACTTGTACGAAATGTCTTGATTTCGCAAGCCAACCGATACACATGATGCGATCACTTGGATTCGACGGAGGTGCGGTGTGGAGTGGAAAAAAGGTTTGCGAAAAACCGTATCGCGTCAAGTCGATACATACCATATTGTAGGCGCATGCTATTAGATGACCCATCTCGGGGAAACTCATCCATTTTGATACCGGTGCCGGACCACTCAACCACGGAACAAGTGACTCGTGAACCTTGTCGTACTTTTCTTGATTTTCATAGAGACGCAAGTATGCTTCTTTATGCGTCTCCAACTCTAGGATAAGTTGATGACGTACAAGTGCGTGACCTTCCTCTCCTTTACCGAGTAGTGTCGACACGGCTCGGTAACCACAATTACCATCCCCTACAACATCGATTATACCGTCGATATGCTTGTGCATAAAAACCGGCATCTCGTCAATAAAGGTAATCATACGTGTAGTTGGAGTCGTAGTCCGGACTTGTAGAATCGGTGTCGGAGCCGGTTTGGAAATGCGAGCTCCTTTCATGATAAGTTGTAGAGAATTAGGAGTCGGAGAGTCCGGAAAGATTTTGTCAACGTGCTCATAATACGAAGGAGACCGAGTTGTTGCGTTGTCATTTGGTGTAGGCTTCAACTTCTTCGGAGCACCCTTTGTCTTAACCGGTTGAGACGGCGGTATCATTGCGGTTGTTTCGGAGAAGGAAATATTCCTCAACTCTTCTTTGATATGTAGCTTCATATTGTCGTCGGCCTTCGAAAATCTATTTTGAATCGCTTCCAATTCGGCCAAAATAGAGATATCCGGTTTATCTCCTTTCTTACAACCATCATCATCAAAACTAAGTCTCATCCAATGAGGGAAAACTTCGTCAATTTGTATTGGCTCACCTAGTTTCAACTTTTTAGCAATGGCACAAGCACAAGGAAGACCGTAGGTTTTCACAATAGTGCAACCACACTTTGCACTATCGGCACCTACCGTTTCGGCTCGGTTGGCCTCGTGAAAAATATAGCCCAACCCCGCCCGAGACATGTTGCCGATCAATTGAGAGTAGAGGAAGTTACCTTTAAACCGATGTTCCAAAACCGTGATGCTCCGACCGAAAGTGGTTTGTATCTCATTGTGTTGGTTTTTGATCATTAGATGCACGGAGTCCCAATCCTGACATAAATCCCCCTTGCTATTCCCCAACCAATTCTTCAAAGTGGCATGTGCCGACTCAACTCTATTGGTGGTAGTGTTTCCAAGATGTCGTACGTTATCGGCCCACGCACAAACAATCTTTTCTTTCACTTGATCAAGAATGGTGGATTCAACATATTTCAACAAAGCGGGGTACCGTTCACACACTTTCCGAAATTTAATGACCAAATCGGCATATAATTCTGTTGTGGAAGAATTTAAAATATGAGTCTATGCATCCATAATTTCCTCTACAATGACACCCAACTTGACCACTTTTCCGTCTTCCGACTCAACTTGTTTCGCACCCATCGCGGTCTTAACCCGATTTCGCACATTCTTTGTTATGTGAAATCGACAAAGTAGTGCATTGGAAGAAGGAAAGACCTTTGCAACCGCATTCATCAAGGCGTTGTCGCGGTCCGTAACAATTGCTTTTGGCATTTGAACATGTTTCTTCAAAAGTGACCGACACGTCTCCAACGCCCACATGAAATTGTCCTCTTTCTCACACTCCAAAAAGGCAAAGCCGATGGCATATGTCTTATCCTTAGACGTAACGCCAACCATCTCAAACAATGGAATACGATACTTGTTTGTCTTGTAGGTGCTATCGAGAATGAGCACTGTCGAGAACATGTTGAACAACTTGATGGAATCCGGATGAGTCCAAAAAATATATCGGACTGTAATTCCATCATCGCGATATCTGTACCAAGACACGTAATCGTTGTCCTCTAACACTTTCAACAGTTGTTGCATCTAACTCCTATCTCCCCTAATTGCCTTATTCGTTTGATACCGAATGTTATACACTTGCTTTATGTTTGCAACATTTTCGAGTTCTTTCCATTTCAACGTCACAAGTATATTCTTCGGTTGGACAAGGTTCAAGGTCATGTCGGTTATACATGTCTTCTCTTCCGCCTTGAGCCGTCATACACTTGGATGACCTTGAAGCTTTGAGCACATTTCGTGGTTATGTATACCACAACGAACGGTAAATCTCCATTTCTTGGAAACTAACATGTAACCACCAATCTTAAAAGGGCACTCACATCTTCTAGTACCGGTCTCGTCTTTCTTTAACTTCCGTAGAGGTGCTTGATATTTGCCGCTTCTTTCGCAACCCAAAATTACAAAAGCTTTTCTTCTATCCGACCCATTATCCGATCTCCCAATATTTACACCGAAGCCAAGCTCAATAGTCGTCCTACGAATGTATGCGATCATGCTTTCACGATCATCAAAGTCTTGCTTGTTGTTAAAGTCACCGCCGACATCAACCGACTTTACGAGCATGCCTTCATCTTTCGGGGAAATCGGCGCAACTAATTCTTTTGCCATGTTATCGGGGTGCACCATATCTATTTATAAACAAGAATAAAACAATTAATATGTATAAATAAAATATATTCAAAATGCTGAAAATTTAAATTAATTAGCTTCAGGCATTTTTCCGGATGTGCACATCCGTAAATGTTCATGCTGAATTCGTTTCGGATGTGCAGATCCGGAAGCAGTGTAACTTGTTTTTTCAAAAATGTATATTGATAATGTGAGCAATGTAGTGGATGAAGTTGAATGTTTACCTGAAATTCAGTCTTTCCTTGCTCCCTTTGATTTGTTGCACCAAAAACTTGAACTTTTTGAGTGAGAAATGGGATTGATGAAGTAGGGTTTTTTGAGTTGGTGAGAGTGAGTGTAGTAGGAGAAGTGTTGAGAATGGGAAGGGGGAGTGATCATGCAGCTTCAAATATATCACATTTTTTGTCCGGATATACAGATCCGGAGGTATTCCGGATATGCACATCTGGAGAAACTTTTTATTTTTTAAGGATACGGTGCGTCCGGATGTGCACATCCGAAATCAGGGGGCAAAAAAATAATTTCACGTGGTGCCTAAGAAACTTGGGTGGTGTATTAAGAAATCCTCAAAATCTATAGGGTGGAACAAAACAAAAATAAAAAATCCATAAACCCTTAAAAATCATAGAGTAAGATCCTAACTTATGATAGCTTTATTTTAATGAAAGTTTGAGCTTAACTAATGTGACCATCCAAAAAATACATTTTTTTTTTCGAAAATATATTTTTAGAATTTTTTCGAATATGTATTTCCGGAATAAATGTATTTATAAAATTAAGGTCTGACTTAAAAATAAATAAAATGTGTGTATTATGGTGCGTCGGGAGATATATCTCCGAAAACAGAGAGTGTTTTTGAACATTTGCGAGATGGCTAAGAAATACATAGGGTACTTTAAAAAACTCTCTCTTCAATGGCAGTAAAAAACAAACAGTATGCAAACAAGAGTGATCTTTAACCAATGAGATCAATGATTTTGTCGCAAAAACCCACTATAACACTTTGGTAAAATTCTAAAAATACTTTTAGAATTTTGAATTATAAAATTCGAATGATTTAAGTAGACACCAAACTCTCTTTAAAACACTTAAAAACAAGTGTTCAAAAATCTGAATTTTAGAATTCGGATTAATAAATTACGGAGATTGAACTCATGACGTGCCTATACATATCATATCCATGTTCAATCTCAAAATTATGCAAACACACATTTAAAAAAAAAAATCGGATTCCAGTGTTTGAAATTTCGATGAAAATTGGAGTCTCGACGCTTGTGTTTAAGTATTCGCGCCCAAACCTTTGTCTCTCCCTTCGCTTTTCATTTCAACAAACAAAACAAACAAAACCCATGAACATACTCTTGTTCCAACATTTTTCAAGTTTTATCTGAACTTCTACGCCATTGCATTGAAACATATCATATCTTTGAAAATCTACTCCCTGCAATTAATCCAAGATAAAACAGACCAAATATTTGTTAAGTTATTTATTTTCTTACTTTTTTTTATTTACTTGACATGCATGTGTTAACTAAATAGTTTATAAGCATGGTACATTATGGTTAAATGTAAAAGATGTCTCATATTTGTTTGTTCTGCATTGCTTTGACATTTTGAACATTTGAGCTTAAGGTTCGTGCATGCTTTGTTTCTGCTTCGTATTTAGTGTTTTCATCCAATCCAAATTTTAAAATCCAGGTATAGTCTGGTTGACGAAATTCGGTTTACCTGTTTTTTATTTTTTGATTCGGTTTGAAAATACTTAGTTTTTTTATGATATTATTTTTCTTGTTTGATTATAAGAAAATGTCCGACAATCAAGAAAAATGAGATATGGTACATGGGTACAACATGCTTCCGTTTGCAGGGAGAAATTTAGACCCTCTTTATATGCATTTGGAGAAACTTAATTTGTTGCTGAAGCATCGACTTCTCAGGTTCATTTGTCTCCAAAATCATATTTTCTGATTCATGTGTCTCATGCTGCCCTAGAAGCCTCTACTGTCCTGGATGCTTCCACGCCTGGTGGTTTTTCAGGAGGTCCCTCAGACCTTTCACTACGTCCTCTCTATCCAAACCATGTTGCTAGGCACATGTGAGAGGGAAATGTAGCATAAATCTTTGAATTATTGTGTTATAATCTTTAAACAATTGTGTTATAATATTTGAATTGTATGATGATGATGGATTTATTTTTTGTTGTATTGTGATACATTAAAATGCATAAACCACAGTAGGAAGGTTGTAAAACTGTTGTAGCCTGATGAACTATAGTATTAGGATGTCTTGCAGCTATTTGGTTTGTAGGATTTATGCAGGACTAGATATAGTTATATTAATCATGATTTATTGTCTCCTTTTGTAGAGATGATACTCAAAGACGTTGTCGTTTCATCTTTCGATCAGTGAGATATCCATCACACTTATAATGTATCAAACCTCCTACATATTCCAATTACAGGAAGATTATTAAACCACTACATAACCAGTAGACCCGAAACACTGAACATGAAGGTGACCTATTTTGGAGCTAACCCAGAAAAATCCCAACAGGAGATAAAGAACACCAAAGGATGTCATGCTAAATTATCATTCCTAGTGGATTTGTATGAAAACCAATTGACTGCAGTCGTGGAATGCTGCTGCTGATGATGCACAAGTTGCATATCATAGAGCATGTGCATTAAGGTTATACCTCATGATTTTGGTTAATACATCCATATTCGTGGAAAAAAGTGCGACATATGTCGATGTTATCTATCTTAGATACTTAATTGACTTTGAGATGATTCACGAGTACAATTGTGAGACTTCTTGTTTGTTGTACCTTTACTCCAAGTTAGTTGAAGGTAGTTTATGGAAGAAGAGACGATTGATAAAGTTGATAAGAAACGACTCTTTATTTATAATATTTTTTTGCGCATTTACTAATATTGATTTCATAATACTTGTGTTACACCATTACTAATATTTCATCTGATTCATCTGAAACATTTGCAGACATGGATCCACATGCATTTTCTTCGTCTTTCCAATTGAACATATGTGGAGGATTACTCAGAGGCTTTGACATGTGCATGCTCGATCATCCTACTTATAAGGAATTAGGCGATCGAGCATTCCAAGTTGCTCTTGATCACAACATGTCAAATGATATTTCCTTTATATCGTGCGCCAATCATTATGAAACAATATCTTTGGAGGTGATTTCCTTGTATTCTGGATGATTGGTTGTAGGTCTCATCTTATGAACCCCCTGTCATACCACAAATTTTGACCACTAAGATTTCCCATCATTGTGCAAATCATCATCACAATATGGATGAATCATCATGCCTCATCAAATGCCTCAAGGGTTGTTGAGCATTTACTACAATCAGAATTTAGGGTTTCAAGCCCTCTCAGAGCCTTAGACAAAGGATCAATCAAGGAATGACTTGATCTTCAACTTGTCTAGCCTCTAAAACATCCACAATGGATCAAGAGGACTCCCACTCCAAGGATTAAGCACAAGGATGCTCCCTTCTAGGTGGATCAAGCCTCAAGATCGACAGTGTCACCAAATTAGGGTTTTGGTCGACCAAGGCCTCCAGATGGAACTTTTTCATCTGGGCACAAGCCAAAGATCCAAAACATAACCTAATATACTCCATGGAGCCTCATGGACCCAATCATCAAGTCAATTTTTCCTCAGGGGATGCATTCACTAAAAAATCAGGAATTAGGGTTTCTTGACCTAATTCACCCCTAAGTTGACTTTTGGGACAAATCATGAACCAAGACCTCAAGACATGATTTAAGGGTCTTTAATATACTATATTGATCCATTTGGAACAATGGATTAATCCAAGAAGATTGAGCAACAAGTCTCAATTTCATCTGCACCACAATTAGGGTTTCACAAGAAAAGTCAACTGTAACTTTGACTTTTGACCAGGACATGCTCCCAAACCCTAAGACATGATTCAATATACCCTATGACACCCATGTAACATGTCCATCAAGTTTGATTTAGGTCAAGGACATGATTTCCTGAAGAATTGCACAGTTTGGAATTCATCTGATAAAAAGTCAACTGTGCACAAAAGTCAACTTTGACTTTTTGAGATTTTTCACCAAAATGGATTTTTAACCCTAAAATGATGTTAATGTATGATTTGAATCATCATTCATCAAGAAAAATCAAAGAAAGTGGGATAACTTGTAAAAGGGGTAACCATAAAAACTTAGAAAAATTTCTAAGTTATGGAAAAAGTGCCACTAATGTGCCAACTTTGGAGGACCATAACTCTTAAACCACAAGGCCATTGTTCCCCAATCAAAGCTTGATTTATAGATCACATTTCCCTCTACAAAAGCTTCATACTAACCTATGTCCAAATTCCTCATGGATTTTGAGTTATGGAGTGATCAAAATCAAGAAAAGTCACTTTGTTCCAACACTTAGTGAAAATTTCACTAAGTCAGATTTTGCCTTACTTTTTTCCAAATGTAGGGACATTTTTCACTTGGATTCAAAAGAGATCAAAACCAAACATGTTCAAACAGTTGTTGTATCATGTAAGGGCTTTCCAAAATGACCAAGAACATTACCAAATTCAATTTGAGTTATGAGATATGACATTGGCAAGATGCCTTGCTGAAATCTGCCAAGGCAAGGCAGATTTTTGCACTTTTGGTCGATTTTCCAAAATTAGTCAAATCCAAATGCTCCTATCCACTTGGACACCTCTGAGGATTGAATCTAAAGGGGACAATCACTGAGCCAAGCCTCCAAAGTCTTTGGAACAAGAAATAACATGTTGAACCTAGAATTGCCAAAATAGGGACAAAACTCCAATTTTGGATTGGAGCATTCAATAGAAGCATCAAGGTGGCATAAACTGAGCTCTTAGCAACTAAATTCAGTCAAGACTTATCCAAGATCAAGGGGACCAGCAGCCTGTGCCCTAACCTCTAGTCAATGGCTAGAGAAGACTTGGATTTTCATTTGCCAACATTGGCCAAACCTACTCAGCAGTTGCCATTCATTATTCCTTGAAAAACAAACTTGCTCTACTATAAATAGAGCTCAATTGTGATCAGTTTGAGTACACCAAAGACATCAAACAGATGCTTTCCTCAAAATCTCTTCTTTCACTCCAATTTTGCCTTCTAAGGCAAGTCACTATTGGGTTTTGAGTTTGAGAGCTTTTCCAATCAAACCAATCACACACACACACCTCACATACATCATATAGAAGTGATCCAAACACTCACATAACATCTGGAACACAGATTTCACAAAATCACCAGCCAATTGCTCAAGTTCTTGACAGATTTGCAGTTGGGGTACCATCTCATGTTCCAGATCATTTCAATCCATTCCAAGCATTCATACACACTCCATGACACCTAGGGAAGCTATCCAGATCATTGGAACCTAGCTGTAACACCTCCAACATAAATCACGATCACCAGCTGCAAGTGGTAAGCATGAGCTCTTCTAACTCTATGATCCATGCAATTTTTGCTGCACAATAATTTGGCCATATGTTCATAATCATGCATGGAATGTTTCCCCTCAATTAATTGCATTGTTTAAATCGTGTATCAAAAATCCTAGCCTTCATGCAGAAATTAGGGTTCTTGAGGATTCTTCGTGATTTCTTGTTTTATGCTTAATTTAAATGAAATTAATTGTCATAGACATGATCGTGAGGTTGAAACGAGTTGATTGGTATGTGGATTGCATGATATAATCAAGTATTCAGTGAGATTGGAGAGAAAATGCAAATCTGGGCAAACCCAGAACACGCGCGTGTTCTTGGTGTGTTCTTGGCGCCATTTTTTGAAAATTCAAATATTTGAATTTTGTGATTTTATTTAATTGATTCAAAAATTAATTTCTCTCTGAGTTTTAATGATTTTGAGTTGATTCTTTTTTTAATAATTCACAAAAATGTTAAAATATTTTATTTTCCCAAAAAATCCCAAAAATATTATTTATTTTATATAATTGATATTTTTGCAAAGAATTAATGTTTTAATTTTTTTAACATTTAAAATATTTTTTTCACCTTGATTTTGCAACTTTTAATGCCTTCTAATTATTTTGTAGGTCAATACTTAATTTTTGAAGCATTAATCCAAGATCACAATTTGTTTTCCATATGTTAAACAATCTTGATCATTTTAATTGAATTTTTATTCAATTAAAACACACTTTGAAAACAAATTAGGGTTTTTGGATTAATTCAACCCTCATAAATCATTTTCAAAACACTTTGGGCCTCTAATAGAGTGTAAGACTCAACCCTTTGTAAATACAACCTATTTTGGGCCTCACTTATTGTATAAGTCCCGTTATATTTCAAAAACTTCGACGCGATCATCATCCGTTGAAAAACAAACCTTGAGCCTCTCCTTGAGCTATAAGACCCATTCAAAACTCTTTGGGCCTCTTATAGAGTGTAAGACCCAACCCCCTTTTAACCAAAACAATTTTGGGCCACACTTATTGTATAAGTCCCTCTGCGTTAAAAGAAAACCTCAGCGCGATCGCCATTTTTAATGAAAAATCATCTGGGCCTACCCTCGTGTTATAAGCCCCACTCTTTTTCTTTAAACTTTTTGGGACTCTTGAGAGAGTGTAAGACCCATCCCTTTGTATAGAAAACATTTTAGGCCACAGTCACTTGCATAAGTCCCTCTGTACAAATTCAACAGTGCAATCACTGGTAAAACCCTGGGCCTCTCCTTGAGCTGTAAGCCCCAAATCTTTCTTTTTCAAAGCACTTTATCCTTTGATTTTGAATATACTGTTGTTTTCAATCTTTCTAACCAAACAACATAGAGGCTCTACAACCGAGTAAGTGGTTATACGCTTTCATTTACCGCTTTCATATACATATAACTGTATTGTGGGGTTGTTTCGCTGTAAGTCTTCTTTCATAATAGTTTCCCCGACAACTACGTCTAGAACTAGGTGACACCATTTTGTTTATTCGTAGAAATAGACAACTAGATCCCCAATAGGATCACCAGATACAGTCTTCTCTTCGACTGTCCTCATTAGGAACTGTCAAGAAACTCTACTCCCAGAGATGAATGTATTCTCCGTGAATGGCATCTTTGAGTTTCTTCCAAATTCTTGAACTTTCCAGGCATGATCTATTCCTTGTGAATAACCTATCTTGAATTTCTCGGGGTTTGGGGACCCACGGGCTTCTTAAAAGCACCAGCCTCCTCTTGGGCATCGTACAAGGACCCACAGGCTTCCTATAAGTAACCCCGCCTCCTCTTGGGCTTAGTACAAGGACCCGTCGGCTTCTTAGAAGTATTCACAGCCTCCTCTTAGGCTCCGTATAATGATCTCTTCCTCCGGGAATGATAGCCTCCTCTTGGGCTTCGTACAAGGACCTCTCAGCTTCTTAAAAGCTTCCAGCCTCCTCTTGGGCTTCGTACAAATTATCCCGACGACCTCCTAGAGGTATAGGAACAAAACTTAGTCATCTTCATAGAACAGTCCTTTCAAAGAGTCAACTACTATTTCTCAAAGCATAGTACAAAAGATGAAACTCTAGACTTGGACAGTCAAATATCCTTGAGTCTCAAAGACATTCTCAAGTGACCCCTTCGTTAAATAGGAAGGAAACCCACAGACTCGGACAGTCTCAATACCCTTTGAATTTCCCGTTTCCTTAAAGAATAGAAAATATCCCTGATCCTCGAATCAACATCCTTGAGTACAGTGTTACTCATATAAGAACTGATTCTCTCTTTTAAAATCAGTATATTGGATCTTTGACTCAACTGAAACAGTTACAATAGCCTCCTCTTGGGCTTTGTACAATGATTCTCCCCAGCGGAGCTAACACTTTTAGCCTCCATCTCGGGCTTCGTACGAGATACAAAAGACTCCCTCGTTGAGTCAAACAACGTTCAGCCTCTCTCTCGGCTTTGTACGAGACACATAAGAGACTCCCTCGTTGAGTCAATCACCCCTTTCGCCTCCATCTCGGGCTTTATACGAGATACAAAAAGGTTCTTATTGAGCCAAACAAATTTTAGCCTCCATCTCGGGCTTTGTACGAGATACAAAAACACTCTCTTGTTGAGTATAAAAGATCCTCTTGTAGGATCAACCCCTTTTAGCCTCTCTCTCGGGCTTCGTACGAGACACACAAAAATACCCTCTTGTTGGGCCCATAGCCTCCTCTTAGGCTTTGTATAAGAAAACCACTGGTTGATCCAATCAACCTTTTAGCATCAAAGCTGTGCCTCGTTCACAGTACACAAACATCAACAACTCATTTCCCTTTCATCTAATCGCTGTAAGCGGCAAGCCTCTGGATCATCTACATCCATGCCACTGTCCCTCTTTTAGCATGAGAAATTCCTAAGGGAAGATAACATTGCTCTACACTGAGCTAAAGTCTTCTCCTTCAGGTTAAAAATATCCTATAAAGGAAATTATGGCATTGCCAGATTCACACATCCCGGTTAAAGTAATTCTCCTTTATAAACAGTTGTGACATACAACCCCCTCTTTAGAGATGACAAATTCTCTCTAAAGTCAACACCCTTTAGCTTCACATCTTGGGCTTTGAACAAGATACAAACACCTTTAGCTTCACGTCTTGGGCTTTGAACAAGACACCAAAACAACCATTTCCTCCCATAGAATAGGAGGAACTACGAACGCTCTGATTTCTCTGTTTCGGTAAACGGGAATACGTAGGCATAAGATTAAAAGAAAAATCTTAGCGAGCACACTAAACAAAAAACCCAAATCCCATATCTCCATCAATCAACCCGAAAGCAGTAATTCAAAAACATCAGTCCTAAACACGAACAACCCCGTCATTTCATTCTTAACAAAATAAGCAGAGAGAGGCCCACAATCTAAACCGCATCTGTAACCTAACAGACCGCTGTTTAAACTCAGTATGCAAGCAGGGTTAATTGGAGACATCTATTTCCCTTCCTTCATCAGCTTCAATAGGATAAAAAATGAATCGACCTGTAGTAAACCCAAAGAGAGACAGTGCTTAAGAACCACGTCCAAAAATCGCTCGCTACACCCCCATCTATCTGAGCGATTGCGACAGTTCGAGTATATGCAAGGTAATACTTAGAGACCCCATCGTTACTGCTCCTGCCACTATCCTCCACAGATACGTTGATGGGATATTTGCGAAATACTATGAACATCTGGTTTCATAGGATGTATGCTGTGTGCCAACTCCTCGTCCATGGAGTACGCTATACGACTACATCCAATGGTTTTATAGAGTGTCACATTCTTACATGATACCAGATGCAGACGAAGATCCTCTTAGGCAAGCTCATCAAGAGATACTAGAAAAGGAGTAGGTAAGGGCGAACCACGTTGTTGAAGTATTGCCAAAATGTCACCATATTGTGGTTATTGAGAGAGAGAGAGAGAGAGAGAGAGAGAGAGAGAGAGAGAGAGAGAGAGAGAGAGAGAGAGAGAGAGAGAGAGGGAAGAGAGAGAGAGAGAGGCCATAACTAGGGGCTAATTTGAGGAAGACACTCCTCAGATGGCCACTCTACAATCCATTTTATAATAGGCACGCATTGTGTTGCAGTACATGAGGCAAATGACGAACAAGGACATCAATTAGGGGTGATCGTGATGCAGTTTGTGCGGTTTTAGCGCTAAAAATCATCTAAACCGCAAGAGAAAAAAGCGTGTGGTTTAGTTTGGTTCGATTGACTTTTAAAAATAACATGAAACCAAACAAAAACAATGTTGTTTGGTTGGGTTCGGTTGATTAGGTTTAAAAAAAATTATTGAGCCATACATACATATATAGAGGAAAACATAACTTAGTGTTTAGTCATTCATATATTACCAAATAACAACAAAACTCATCATCTTTGATCAATAACTTCTCATTTAATGTATAAAAACTAGATTAAATGAAAGTGGAATAATAAACATAAAATAATAACATGAAATAATATCAAAAACATTATAATGAAATAAAAAATAGAGGAGGTGAGAGACTAATAAAGATGAAAAAGAAAGAACATAAGAGATTAGAGAAGAAAGGGTGCGATAAAAATAAAGTTGGAAGAGATAATAGTATCATAAAAATGAGAAGATGAAAAAAAATAATATAAGAGAGTGGAGATTATAGAAGAAGAGGCGAGATGTACCCAATGAAGAAGGCACGGTATTACTAGGAAATATTTGGGAAGGCTGAAACTGAAACCTTAAGTGTGTGGAAGATAAAATCGTTTGTAATTGTAAGGTTAAAGGGTAATAGGTTTGAGTTTGAGTTGGATGTGGGTTAAGTGAAGTTTGGATTGTAAAAATAATAATGTGGTTTGATTCAGTTTGGTTCGGTTTGCAAAATACAAACCGTAAATTGAACCGAACTTCACGGTTTTATTAAAAAATGGCCCAAACACATCCAAATCAAGTGCTATTTTTGGTTTGATTGCGGTTTTCTATTGGGTCAGTTCGTTTTTGAACACCCCTAGTGTCTAATATACGCAAAATTGTCTTCTAATTTGTATTTTGATATTTTGACATTTTGTATTAAGGTATGTTGTATTTTATGAACACTGATGTATTGTTTAACAACATTTTTTGTTTGAATATTTGATCTTATTATTGAATGACAAATGTGTATGGTTTATTATGGAATTGATTTATATATGACTTATAATATAAGTGATCGTACCTGGATCAGAAAATATGACAGTGGCCAACAACGCCGTGAGATCTTCAACTCCGGTAGTGATGGAACGACCGGGGGGTGTACCTGCAAGGCACTCCGATGCCAAAGTCAGGAAACGGGAGTAGCAAGTACATAATATAGGTGTAAGAGTAAGAATGAACAAAACCTGACCCTCTCAAGTGAGAGGGTATTTATAGCGCGCCCCCAGCGCGGGGCCAACGGTCTCCTGCACCGGGCTGGATTACAAGGCCTAATCTAGGTGACTGCCAGGGCTTACGTGGCGTAAGGAAGACCAGCACGTGGTCTTCGCCCTGGGGTAACGGTCCCGAGATCTCCGGAAGGTGCGCAGATCGATTCTTTCGGAGGCGGGAGGTTACAAGACGACGTGTCCATACGGGGAGGTGTACGTGGAGGTCGAGGAGAGAGGTGTTCTCCTCGACCCCAAGTTTCTGCTCAACAGCGTTGCCTAATATGTGGTCGACGAGGGGATGACATGAGCGTGCTCGGCGCTGACAGGGACGTGCTCGACGCTGGCTATTTATGGGCCATATTGGGCCGTACCAGTATTGGGCTGGGCCTGCCAGACGGTGGGGCATGCGTTGGCCCAGTCCGGAACAGGAGCCCCCCAAGTCGTTGCTCCGAGGTGTCGGAGTAATGACTTAAGTATCAGCCTCTATGACGAGGACACCGTAGGCGTGCTCGACCCCCGAGATGAAGGTGACCGTTCGATTCGTGCAGGTAATCCTTTGTTAGGGATACGTGTCGACGGGGAAGTGTCCTCGTGTCAACGGGCATAATGCAATAGGAAGGCCACGAGCAAGGGATACTAGACGGGCATGAATCTTGAACTCTGCTTGAATTATGATGTCGCCGTTGGACGGTGCCGTGGGGAGATAGGGGTTATGAATCCGAGGACCAAGGCAGATGAAAGGACTAACGCGGGAACACACGTGCCACGTGTCACCTGCCATTAATGCCTAGGGGCGACTAGGTCTAGGGCACTCAAGAGCCTAGGGACTCCTCGAGTCCCGTGAGGGGCCTATAAAAGGGTTTGAGTTTGTGTCATTTGCACGTTCCCACCTTTTTCGCTCCGATCTTCTCTTCCCTTCTCCGCCGCTGCTCAACCGCCGTACACCGTCGTACGCCGCCGCTTCCACCGCTCCGGTCCAGCCTCTACCACCATTTTAAGTAAGCTTCTAATCTTCTTCTTTTCTATTTTGTTTTCCTCTGGTGGTTTCCTGGTGAACTGAAGAAGTTCCCGGTAATGCCACGAAGATTCCGGCTAAAACGGCGGAACTTTTCTAGGGTTCCGTTTGATTCGACGGAGGCTTGGGATGAATATTCCGGGGACCCGATGAATTCCCCAAGGACAAGCGATGAATGTCCCAGGGAGGTGAGATGAGAGAGAACCGGGGACCTGAAGAAGGTCCCTGGATGGGATGAAGGTATTGAATAGTTCCTCGTTGTTCTGAGCATATCCCGCGCTCTCATTGTCCTTTCACTTGATCGGCAGTGGAAGGGTGGATTTGGCCGTGGCCAACGAATTCACCTATTTCCTCTGGTTTTCAGGTAAAAATGGTTGTGAGGCTTGCGGGCATCATCCAGATAGACACCGAACCCGACTTGACCGAACCCGTGCAGTTTCCTAGGGAGGAGCCTCTACGTCCGGCCGTCGACTGGGCTGGCGAGGAGCCCTTACGAATTCGTTCGCGATTTTCCCTTGATGACACAGATGCCTTTGCAATCGTCGAGGACATCGCTGTGGGCGAGCAGCCGAACTGGACTGTCTTTCAGCCTAGGGAACACCACCGTATCTGCTCGAATTACCGTGGGTTAAGGTTCCCTATGTACGAGTTCGCATTTAAGGAGGTCGGCCTACGTCTCCCTTTCAACAGTTTTCAGTTGGGGGTGTTCAACCGGTTGCATCTGGCGCCGTCTCAGCTTCACCCCAACGCGCTAGCTTTCATGCGGGCGTTCGAGCTCGTGTGCGACTACCTCAACATCGGGACCACTCTCTCCCTCTTCTTCCGCATATTCCACCTTCAACGGTCGACTGATCAAGGGCGACACAACTGATTCTCCTTCAAGCAACCGAGGAAGTTGTTCAAGGCGTACTCGGATTCCGTTCGGAATTTCAAGGACAAGTTTTACTACGTCATTCCCGCGACGCACGAGGCTGTGGACACGCTTTATGATATTGTGACCGACGAGGACGGGGAGGAGAGATTCGTGTCCAAGTGCCCCCTGGAGTGGGAGGATGCGCACTTCGCGCGTGGCACAGATGCCTACCTCATGAAGCACGACGAGCTGTCAGAGGAGGACAAAGAGGCGTACACAAAGCTAGTCGCGTACGTCACCAGCTTCAACTGGGCTGAATGTATAACTAGGGACGGAAAGTCTGTCCTCGACCCGCGGGGAAGGGTTGTGACTA
The DNA here is from genome assembly GCA_022829125.1 of Lathyrus tuberosus. Taxonomy (NCBI): domain Eukaryota; kingdom Viridiplantae; phylum Streptophyta; class Magnoliopsida; order Fabales; family Fabaceae; genus Lathyrus; species Lathyrus tuberosus. The sequence goes on along the minus strand of JALAZF010000651.1, from coordinate 1,389,483 downwards.
CAACCCATTACATAAACACCAAGGCTCTCTTTGAGTGCAAGTTCCCCGACGAAGCCAAGAGGTTCTTAGGTAGGAGCCCATTGTTCTACTCGAGCGTTCACCTTATTTTATTTCCTTGTGTTAACTTGTTTCGTGTTTTCGCTTGCAGGTCAAATGTCGAACGCCACCGAGCGCATCATGAAGATGGTCGCTGACCAGGTACCCAAACGAATTAAGAGTCGTGTTCGTGAGGTTATTCAAACAACGGTGCCCCTTGGAGGAACGAGCGGCTCTTCTTCTCCACAGTGCAGTCAGTCTCCCCCTCCGGAGGGCACCCCTGCCAAGAGGACGAGGACCGAGGGACCCATCCTCATGGATCTCGAGGGCCCTGTCCCAACGGAGAAGTTTTTGCTGCTCGCCTGTCACCTTCAGCAGAACTTCTTCGGGGGAAGCCCTCCCGTCGTCACTGAGGCCGAGGTGAGGGCAGTCCTGGGAATGGACGGAGCGGCCAGGAAGGAGGCGCTTATCGAGGACCTGGCGGCCATGATGCGAATCTTCGAGACTGCCTTGATTTTGAACAAGGGGACCTCCCTTGTCTCCGAGTTGCAGAAGCTAAAAGATGAATACACTGCCCTCGAGAAGGAGAAGGACAAGGTTGAGGGTGATCTGCAAGAGGCCCAGTCCAAGTGCGAGAACTATGCCAACGTCCTCCACGAGCTGAACGAGGCCAACGCTGCACTGAAGACGACTCAAGAGGAGCGTGACCGCCTCCGGACCAGGGTTGCTGAGCTGGAAGCTGCTGCCCGTCCTACAGAGAATGAGTCCTCCGAAGAGAAAGGTTTCGCCAGTCGCGTGGCTCTGATTGCTAAGATTCAGAAGCTTCGGGAGGATAGTCTGGAGGCCCTCGAGATAGGCTTTAAGAATGTTGTGGCGCAAGTCGAGGCCGAGAATCCAGATGTCCAGCTTGCACTCAACAGGATTAATCCATTCCTTCGTGTGGTCGATGGTAAGTTAGTCGTGCCAGAGGAGGAGGATGGGGAGACTGCTGGCAGGATCGAGGAAGAGATCGTTGTTTAGTTATTTTGTTTGCTCGACCTGTGTGCCATTACTTTTTTGGTCTTTTTGTTTGGCCTGCGTGCCATTGTTGTGATGACTTTTGCCCGGCCTGCGTGCCAAAGGCTTTTTGATATTTTTGTAATACCTGCAGAATGGGCCTCTGCCCGCTTAATGCTTTGATATTCGCTTATTTGTGCGTATGATGCTTGTATGCTTTCGCTTGTTTGTGTGTGTGTGATGCTATTGCTTTTGTCTAAGTGTTGGTAATTTGGGAGTTTGCTCGACTTTGTTGATCCTCGACCATGTGCGGGAATTGGTCGAGTGGCCGGAGGTGTATCCCGACCTTCAACGAGGCTAAGAGCTCGATCGAGGTCTTAGCTTCATGGCGTGAACTTCCCATCGCGAGTTGGGCGTTGTGCCTGATTGGTACGACGACGGCAGAGCTCGGTCGAGGGGTCCTCGTCGGATCAAAAGTCCTTGCGCGCACACAACGTGGCCCTTAATCATCTTGTTTCATATAAGGGAGTCGCGCTTGTACCCTAGTGTTCCCCCGTAATCGCGACGTAGCCGTGTCGCGGGCAGCGTCAAACTGTAGTATTGCTTAAGTTTCTCAGTGTTCCATGGTCGAGCAAGTTCTTCCCTGTGTAGATTTTCGAGGTAGTAGGCTCCTGTCCCCGTTTTAGCGTAAACGCGGTACGGGCCCTCCCAGTTCGCGGCGAGCTTGCCTTCTCGCGAATCTTTTTGGTTCCTTCGTAGGACGAGGGTGCCTACTTGAAAATCACGCTTAATAACTTTGTTGTTATAACGTAGAGTTATTTTCTGCTTAAGTGTGGCTTCCTGGAGGGATGCGCCCGTCCTTATCTCCTCGACAAAGTCGAGTTCTTCCCTTAGGGCCTCACTGTTCGCGCCCTCATCGAGGGGGACCTCCGTTCTCCTCGAGGGTTCCCTGATCTCCACGGGGATCACCGCTTCTATTCCGTAGGACAGACGGAAGGGGGTCTCCCCGGTCGTGGAATGTGGGGTTGTTCGGTAGGCCCAGAGGACGTTGTGTAGTTCCTCGACCCATCTTTGCTTGGCGTCGCCTAGTCGGCGTTTCAATCCTCGAAGGATTACTCTGTTTACTGCTTCGGCCTGCCCATTCGTTTGAGGGTGTTCGACCGACGTGAAGTGCTGCTTCGTGCCCAGCTTGGTGACTAGGGGTGTTCAAAACCGAACCAACCCAATTGAAAACCACAAACCAAACCAAACCAAACCGAAACCGCAAAAAAACGCATTTGGTTCGGATTTGTCCGGGTCATTTTTTCTTAAAACCGCACGGTTCGATTTGGTTTGCGGTTTGTATTTTCCAAACCGAACTAAACCGCATTATGTTACAGCCCAAACTTTACTTATCCCACATCTAACCCAAAACTCAAACCCATTATGCCATAACCTTACAATTACGAAATATTTTCTTTTACTTACACTTAACTTTTCAGTTTTAATCTTCTCAAATCTCTCCTAATAGTATTGCGCATTCTTCTCATCTTCTTTGCCATGTACCTCTCACCTCTTCTACACTAATCTCTCATCTCACATGTTCTTTCTTTTTCATCTTCTCATTTTTATGTTACTATTTTCTCTTCTAATTATGTTTTTATCGCACATTTGTTCTCTAATTTCACATCTCTTATGTTCTTTCTTTTTCATCTTATCCAATCTCCCTTCTCCTCTATTTTTCTGTTTTAATATAATATTTTTGATATTGTTTTATGCTACTATTTTTTTCCACTTTTGTTTAACTTGATTTTTGTATATTGAATGAGAAATTTTTGTCTAAATATGATGAGTTTTGCTATTATTTGGTAATGTATGAACGACTAAACACAAAGTTATGTTGTTCTCTATATGTGTAAATATCACTCAATAAAATTATTGCAAACCAACTGGACCAATCCAAACCGCATTGATTTGGTTTGGTTTGGTTCAGATATTTTTTAAAAGTCAACTGAACCAAACCAAACCGCATGTTTTTTTTCTCTTGCGGTTCGGATATTTTTAGCGTCAAAACCGCCCAAACCGAACCGCGAACACCCTTGGAAGTTCCTGTCGGTGAACCACGTCCCGTTGTCGGTGACAATCACTTGGGGCACGCCGAATCGGGAGAGGATGTTCCTCTCTTAGAAACGTAGTATGTTATGGGCCGTGATTTTGGCCAAGGCTTCTGCCTCAATCCACTTCGTGAAATAATCTACACCGACGATGAGGTATTTGTTTTGGTATGACCCCACAACGAAGGGCCCGAGGATATCCATTCCCCACCACGCAAACAGCCACGGGGATGACAATGTTTTGAGCTCGTTTGGAGGGGCAAGATGCATGTCCCCGTGTCGTTGGCATCGATCGCACTTCTTGACGTGCTCATTGGCGTCCTGTTGCATGATGGGCCAGTAATATCCTGCTCGAAGCACTTTACGGGCTAAGGATCGCCCGCCGAGGTGTTGGGCATTGATCCCCTCATGGATTTCTTGGAGTATACCGGGGACTTTTGTAACGCCCCAGTTTTTGCCAGTTTTATTGTATTGAGTCTTTTTGGATTATTTTATTATTATTTTATTCTAATTTCGACTTTTATGTGAAAATATGTTATTTTCGGCGGGAATATATTTTATCGCGTTTTGGGAACGTTTGCGAGATATTTGAGTGTGGGGGTATTTTGGACATTTCACATTTAATTTCACTAAGTTAGTAAGAAAAGAAAAGAAAAATAGAAATAGAAAGAATAGAAAGAAGAAGAGAGAAAAGAAAAGTAGAGAAGAAGAAAAGAGAAGAGAAAGAAGAAAAGAGAGGAAAAACTTGTGAAGGAAGAAATCAATCTCCCGACTTTCTAGAACACGATTAAATCGGGTAAGGGTGCGAAACTCGGTTATTATATCATTGTGTATGATTATGTATGTTTTGTGTGGATGTTTTGGTTGGTTTTCCACATGTTTCCGTTTATGCCGTATTGGACGAAATCGATAGAAATCGATGTTTTTACGGTCGAAAAGTCGTATAAATACATGTGTTGGTTGGTTATGTGTATGTGAGCTACTGTTTAAAGTTTCATGAAGTTTGGTTATGTTTTGGTTAGTTTTCGTTATGTTTCCGTTGTTTTGTCCGTTTAGGTCGAATTGTAGGAAATCGATAAAAACCGATGTTTTCACGGTTAGAATTCGAAATAAATTACGTAGTTGTATCGAGTAAGGTTAGGTCGTCGTATATCGTGCTTTTTATTCAATTTGGTGATGTTTGAAAATTCTGATTTTTGAAAGGTTGAAATTTAATCGAAAAATCGAACGTCGTAGAAATTTCGTTTATGTGTTCTAAATTGTTCTTATGTATTTGGTGGTTGCGCGTATATGTTTGATTCGGTGAAAATGTTCGATTTAGTCGAGTTTCCGGGCATTTTGGAAAAGGGACAGCAAAGGTGTATTTTGAAAAAATATGGTTTTTGAGGAAAAACAGAGTTATGAATCGATACATAACAGCTATGTATCGATACGAAATGGTTTATGTATCGATACATAACCCTTATGTATCGATACATACTGAAGAAATTGGGAAAAACAGCATTTTCACTATAGCATGTGTCGACACATGCGTGCTATGTATCGATACATGTGGCTTTTTGTATCGATACATAAGCCTATGTATCGATACATACTGTGCTGAACCATAAAATTCTGGTTTGTCGGGGAAACTTCGGAAATTCATATCTCTTGAACCGTAAGTCGGTTTTAACCCCCGTTCGAAGCGTTGGAAAGCTAACGAGATGTTCTTTCTAGGAAAAATAGTTTTGAGGTCTGAACTTGGTCCAATCAGTACAGTTTTTACGAACCGTTTCGTAGTGTCGGGCGTCCGGTTTATGTTTTTGCGTTATTTCGAAATATTCATATCTTGTTAACCGTTTATCGTATTTAAGAGTTCTTTATACCGAATCGAAGCTGTCGATGAGTACTTTTTGATGATGATAGAAAATATTATTTTTGGCCGACTTTTAGCCGACTTTTCTGAGAAACCGTAAAAATGGAATTTTGAGTTATTTTCTATATTGTGCGATAGGATATGATATGTAACGTATGACTTGTGTGAGGGATGTTTGAGGGGTATATGATGTTGTGGTGAAGATTTGTGGCCGTTTGGCAATTATGTGCATTGTATTATATGTACTTGAAATGCATGATTTAATATATGAGCCTCGATTTCCATGGGTCATTATATGACATGCATCATGTTGAAGACATTGTAAGATCCCTTCGTGGGTGTAAACAATGCATGAAGACATTGTAAGATCCCTTTGTGGGTGTAAACAATGCAGTTAGACATTGTAGATCCCTTTGTGGGTGTAAACAATGCATGTTGAATTGTAGATCCCTTATGGGTGTAAGCAATTGTTGTATTGATCGTGTGCCTATTATAAAGGACTAAAAACGATCCATAACGTCGTATGCTTGTTGATAAGTGGTAGCGACGGGGAACATCGTATGCCCGACGGGGAGTTACCCTAAGTAACGAGCGATGATTCCAAGAGTTCCTGGGGGACTAATGGTACCGCATGCATAGAGTCGTTGTGTCGGTCTCTGTGCATTTGCATAATTCATTACATGAATGTTTATGTGTTGAATTTTGAGAAGGATTTGTTATGCATTGTGTTAATGTATATGCTTATGTGATTGATGTGTGAAATGGGTTTAATATGTCTTGTGTTGTTTTACAAGTATCGTATTTGTGTGGTGAGAATAATTGTGCATATTTTGCTAAGTGTTATATAATGATATGCAATTATATTATAATCCTGTTTTTCACCCTTCTGTTGTGGTTTAATGCTGTAATGGCATTGCAGATTAGACGCTGGAGGTATTTTGCGAAGATTAGTGTCTTCGTCCTTTTTGTCGTTCCGTCGGCTCTGATATGTAACACGGGTAGTCGGGTTCGAGTGTAGATGTTTCTTTTAGCTTGTATATAGTGGCCTTGTATGAATATGTATATGACATACTTATACTTTGTGATGACATCAGTTATGGATGTTCCGCTTTAATTCTGTAACTGAATGCCGATATTTTGGAACGGAGTTCCTTTGTTTATAAAAACTATCCAGGTGTTATATATCTATATGAGCAGGTTGTTTTAGTTCACGTTGATGTGACATCTCTGTTTATATCTAAATGAATTATTCTTTGCTCTGATGTTTTATTTATAAGATTAGTTTATTCCGTTTTTGTACGGGGTATAGAAGGGGTGTTACATTAAGTGGTATCAGAGCCAGTGTCTGTTTGGTCTGTCCGACCGCGTCTTTGTGTCGTTGTTGGACTGTTGCACTCTGTTGAGTGGTTGTTTAACCATAATTTGCTATCATTGGGAATGTTCAGATTATGGCTGGAAGAGGTGCTGCTGCTATGACTGCGGCCATGCAAGCTATGGCGCAAGCGATGCAGAATTTACCCAATGCTGCGGCGGACGAGGAATCGCGTAGTATGGATAAGTTTCAGAAGAATAATCCACCGAGCTTCAAGGGTACTCATGATCCTGAGGGAGCACAGATTTGGCTGAAGAATATTGAGAAGATCTTCCGTTTCATTAGGTGTTCCGAGGATCAGAAGGTGCAGTTTGGTACTCATATGTTGGAAAAGGAAGCTGAAGACTGGTGGGCGAATGCTTCTCAGAGGTTTGAGGAGGATGAGATAGTGGTTACATGGGCTGTGTTCAAAGATGCTTTTCTTGAAAAGTATTTTCCGGAAGATGAGAGAGGTAAAAAGGAAATTGAATTTCTTGAACTGAAGCAGGATAATTCCTCTGTTGCAGATTATGCTGCTAAGTTTGAGGAACTTGTGAAGTTCTGTCCTAATTATAATACGGCTGGTTCTGAGAGGTCAAAGTGTTTGAAGTTTGTGAATGGCTTGAGGCCAGAAATCAAGCAGGGTATCGGTTATCAGGAGATAAGACAGTTTTCAGTTTTGGTGAACAAGAGTCGGATTTTTGATGAAGATAGTAAGGCACGTGCTACGCATTACAAGAATCTGGGTGATAAGAAAGGAAAAGGGCAGTTCAGAGGTATGCCTTATGTGACTCCTGCTGATAAGGGGAAACAGAAGGCTACTTTTGATAGAAAGCCGAGTGGAGGAGGAATGAATTCTTCTGTGAAATGTTATAATTGTGGTGGTATGGGTCATCGTGTGTCGGAGTGTAGGAGGAATATGAACAAGTGTTCTAATTGTGGTTTGACGGGTCATGTGGCTGCTGATTGTAGGAGGAATGCGATCAAGTGTTATAATTGTGGGGAGAATGGTCACTATAGTACAAAGTGCACGAAACCGAAGCAAGCTCAACCTAGAGGGAAAATATTTGCATTGGCAGGAGCTCAGCCTACTAATGCAGATCGTTTGATCAGAGGTACTTGTTTTATTAATAGTAATCTTTTAATTGCTATTATTGATACTGAAGCGACTCATTCGTTTATTTCGATTGATTGTGCGAAACGTTTGAATTTGGTGTTGTCTAAGATGGATGGAGAGATGGTTATCGATACTCCAGCTTCGGGGTCGGTAACTACTTCTTTCGTTTGTTTAAGTTGTCCTTTGATAATTTTTGGTAGAGATTTTGTGATGGACTTGGTATGTTTGCCATTGAAGGGTTTGGACGTGATTCTGGGAATGAACTGGTTAGAGTTCAATCGTGTTCATCTTGATTGTTATCTTAAGCGGGTGAGATTTACTTCTCTTGAAGAAGAAAGGGAATCTGGTTTCTTATCTACCAAAGAGTTGAAGAAACTTTTGGCGGAGGAAGCTCAGTTGTTTGGATTGTTTGCATCGTTGTCTGTGGAGAGTCAAGTTGCAATTGGAAGTTTTCCTGTTGTGTGTGATTTTCAGGAGGTGTTTCCGAATGATTTTTCAGATGTGCCGCCAGAAAGAGAGGTGGAGTTTTCTATAGACCTAGTTCCTGGTACTAGACCTGTATCTATGGCACTATATCGGATGTCAGCATCTGAGTTGGTGGAGTTGAAAAGACAATTGAATGAGTTGTTGGAAAAGAGGTTTGTAAGGCCTAGTGTATCACCTTGGGGTGCTCCTGTTTTGTTGGTCAAAAAGAAAGATGGAAGTATGCGTTTGTGTATCGATTATCGGCAGTTAAATAAAGTGACGATTAAGAACAAGTATCCACTTCCAAGGATCGATGACTTGATGGATCAACTAGTGGGTGCAAGTGTGTTTAGTAAGATTGATTTGAGGTCAGGATACCATCAAATTCGGGTTAAAGAGGAGGATATTCAGAAGACGGCCTTTAGGACACGATACGGACATTACGAGTTTTCTGTGATGCCGTTCGGGGTTTCTAATGCGCCGGGTGTGTTTATGGAGTATATGAATCGTATATTCCATGAGCATTTAGATCATTTTGTTGTTGTTTTTATTGATGACATTTTGGTTTATTCTAAGTCACAGGAGGAACATGCGGAACATTTGCGTGTTGTGTTGCAGATTCTGAAGGAGAAGAAACTTTATGCCAAACTGTCCAAGTGTGAGTTCTAGTTGTCAGAAGTGAGTTTTCTTGGGCATGTGATTTCAGGTAATGGTATTGTTGTGGATCCATCCAAAGTAGAGGCAGTTCTACAATGGGAGGCTCCTAGATCTGTTACTGAAATTCGAAGTTTTCTGGGTTTGGCTGGATATTACCGGAGGTTTATCGAAGGTTTTTCCAAGTTGGCACTTCCGTTGACTCAACTGACTTGTAAGGGTAAGGCATTTATTTGGGATATTCAATGTGAAGAAAGTTTCAACGAGCTGAAGAAGAGATTGACTACAGCTCCAATTTTGATCTTACCGAATCCTAATGAATCGTTCGTTGTGTATTGTGATGCATCTCTAATTGGTTTAGGTGGTGTTTTGATGCAAGATGGTAAGGTGGTTGCTTATGCTTCGAGGCAGTTACGAGTTCATGAGAAGAATTACCCTACTCACGATTTGGAATTAGCTGCGATGGTTTTTGTATTAAAGATTTGGAGGCATTATCTCTACGGTGCTAGATTCGAAGTCTTTAGTGATCATAAAAGTTTAAAGTACTTGTTTGATCAGAAAGAGTTAAATATGAGGCAACGGAGATGGTTGGAACTTCTGAAGGACTATGACTTTAGCTTGAATTACCATCCTGGTAAGGCTAATGTGGTAGCTGATGCTTTGAGTCGGAAATCTTTGCGTATATCTGCTTTGATGGTGAAAGAGTGGGAACTTCTGGAACAATTTCGAGACTTGAGTTTGGTTTGTGAGCTTTCACATGAGAGTGTGAAGCTTGGTATGTTAAAGATCACTAATGATTTTCTGTTGTCTGTTATAGAGAAACAGAAGTTGGACTTGAAACTTGTTGATTTGTTGCTTGTTGGGAATCAAGAAGTGAATGGTGACTTTAAAGTGGATGATCAGGGTATTTTGAGATTCCGTGGTAGAATTTGTATACCGGATGATGCAGAGTTGAAAAAGATGATTCTTGAGGAAGGACACCGGAGTAGTATGAGTATACATCCTGGTGCTAATAAGATGTACCAAGATTTGAAGAAAATATTTTGGTGGTCTGGTTTGAAACGAGATGTGGCTCAGTTTGTTTATGCGTGTTTGACTTGTCAGAAGTCGAAAGTGGAGCATCAAAGGCCTGCAGGATTAATACAACCGTCGGATATTCCGGAGTGGAAATGGGATAGTATATCGATGGATTTTGTGACGGGTTTGCCTAATTCTCCGAGTAGGCATAATGCTATTTGGGTGATCGTGGATAGACTGACTAAATCGGCGCATTTCATTCCGATTGATATCAGTTATTCTATGGAGCGTTTGGCTGAGATTTATATCAGTGTGGTTGTGAAGTTACATGGCGTTCTGTTGAGTATTGTTTCTGATCGTGATCCGAGGTTTACTTCCAGATTTTGGGAAAGTTTGCAAAAGGCGTTAGGTTCTAAGCTGAGATTGAGTTCTGCTTATCATCCGCAGACTGATGGTCAGACGGAGAGAACAATTCAGTCATTGGAAGATTTACTGAGATCTTGTGTTCTTGAGCAAGGTAGAGTTTGGGACAGTTTTCTTTCATTGATCGAGTTTACGTATAATAACAGTTTCCATTCTAGTATCGGAATGGCACCTTTTGAGGCACTTTATGGAAGAAGATGTCGAACACCTTTGTGTTGGCATGAATCTGGTGAAAGTGCAGTAGTTGGACCTGAGTTAGTTCAACAAACGACGGAAAAGGTGAAACTTATTCGGGAGAAGATGAAAGCTTCTCAGAGTAGGCAAAAGAGTTATCATGATAAAAGGAAAAGAGATCTTGAGTTTCAAGCGGGTAATCATGTGTTTTTGAGGGTTTCGCCGGTGACTGGTGTTGGACGTGCTTTGAAGTCGAGGAAGCTTACTTCACGTTTTATTGGTCCATATCAGATATCCGAAAGAGTTGGTGCAGTGGCTTACAGGATAGCATTGCCACCGAATCTTTCGAATCTACATGATGTTTTCCATGTTTCACAGCTACGGAAGTATGTTCCAGATCCGTCTCATGTGATTCCGATGGATGAGGTTGAGGTAAGAGATAATCTTACGGTTGAGGTTTTACCGGTGAGGATTTTAGATCGCGAGTTGAAAAGGTTAAGAGGCAAGGAGATTGCACTTGTGAAAGTGGCGTGGGGAGGCGCTGCTGAGGGCAATTTGACTTGGGAATTGGAAAGTCGGATGCGGGAGTCGTATCCGGAGTTGTTTGTATCAGGTATTATTTTCGAGGACGAAAATTTCTAAGTGGAGGAGAGTTGTAACGCCCCAGTTTTTGCCAGTTTTATTGTATTGAGTCTTTTTGGATTATTTTATTATTATTTTATTCTAATTTCGACTTTTATGTGAAAATATGTTATTTTCGGCGGGAATATATTTTATCGCGTTTTGGGAACGTTTGCGAGATATTTGAGTGTGGGGGTATTTTGGACATTTCACATTTAATTTCACTAAGTTAGTAAGAAAAGAAAAGAAAAATAGAAATAGAAAGAATAGAAAGAAGAAGAGAGAAAAGAAAAGTAGAGAAGAAGAAAAGAGAAGAGAAAGAAGAAAAGAGAGGAAAAACTTGTGAAGGAAGAAATCAATCTCCCGACTTTCTAGAACACGATTAAATCGGGTAAGGGTGCGAAACTCGGTTATTATATCATTGTGTATGATTATGTATGTTTTGTGTGGATGTTTTGGTTGGTTTTCCACATGTTTCCGTTTATGCCGTATTGGACGAAATCGATAGAAATCGATGTTTTTACGGTCGAAAAGTCGTATAAATACATGTGTTGGTTGGTTATGTGTATGTGAGCTACTGTTTAAAGTTTCATGAAGTTTGGTTATGTTTTGGTTAGTTTTCGTTATGTTTCCGTTGTTTTGTCCGTTTAGGTCGAATTGTAGGAAATCGATAAAAACCGATGTTTTCACGGTTAGAATTCGAAATAAATTACGTAGTTGTATCGAGTAAGGTTAGGTCGTCGTATATCGTGCTTTTTATTCAATTTGGTGATGTTTGAAAATTCTGGTTTTTGAAAGGTTGAAATTTAATCGAAAAATCGAACGTCGTAGAAATTTCGTTTATGTGTTCTAAATTGTTCTTATGTATTTGGTGGTTGCGCGTATATGTTTGATTCGGTGAAAATGTTCGATTTAGTCGAGTTTCCGGGCATTTTGGAAAAGGGACAGCAAAGGTGTATTTTGAGAAAATCTGGTTTTTGAGGAAAAACAGAGTTATGAATCGATACATAACAGCTATGTATCGATACGAAATGGTTTATGTATCGATACATAACCCTTATGTATCGATACATACTGAAGAAATTGGGAAAAACAGCATTTTCACTACAGCATGTGTCGACACATGCGTGCTATGTATCGATACATGTGGCTTTTTGTATCGATACATAAGCCTATGTATCGATACATACTGTGCTGAACCATAAAATTCTGGTTTGTCGGGGAAACTTCGGAAATTCATATCTCTTGAACCGTAAGTCGGTTTTAACCCCCGTTCGAAGCGTTGGAAAGCTAACGAGATGTTCTTTCTAGGAAAAATAGTTTTGAGGTCTGAACTTGGTCCAATCGGTACAGTTTTTACGAACCGTTTCGTAGTGTCGGGCGTCCGGTTTATGTTTTTGCGTTATTTCGAAATATTCATATCTTGTTAACCGTTTATCGTATTTAAGAGTTCTTTATACCGAATCGAAGCTGTCGATGAGTACTTTTTGATGATGATAGAAAATATTATTTTTGGCCGACTTTTAGCCGACTTTTCTGAGAAACCGTAAAAATGGAATTTTGAGTTATTTTCTATATTGTGCGATAGGATATGATATGTAACGTATGACTTGTGTGAGGGATGTTTGATGGGTATATGATGTTGTGGTGAAGATTTGTGGCCGTTTGGCAATTATGTGCATTGTATTATATGTACTTGAAATGCATGATTTAATATATGAGCCTCGATTTCCATGGGTCATTATATGACATGCATCATGTTGAAGACATTGTAAGATCCCTTCGTGGGTGTAAATAATGCATGAAGACATTGTAAGATCCCTTTGTGGGTGTAAACAATGCAGTTAGACATTGTAGATCCCTTTGTGGGTGTAAACAATGCATGTTGAATTGTAGATCCCTTATGGGTGTAAGCAATTGTTGTATTGATCGTGTGCCTATTATAAAGGACTAAAAACGATCCATAACGTCGTATGCTTGTTGATAAGTGGTAGCGACGGGGAACATCGTATGCCCGACGGGGAGTTACCCTAAGTAACGAGCGATGATTCCAAGAGTTCCTGGGGGACTAATGGTACCGCATGCATAGAGTCGTTGTGTCGGTCTCTGTGCATTTGCATAATTCATTACATGAATGTTTATGTGTTGAATTTTGAGAAGGATTTGTTATGCATTGTGTTAATGTATATGCTTATGTGATTGATGTGTGAGATGGGTTTAATATGTCTTGTGTTGTTTTACAAGTATCGTATTTGTGTGGTGAGAATAATTGTGCATATTTTGCTAAGTGTTATATAATGATATGCAATTATATTATAATCCTGTTTCTCACCCTTCTGCTGTGGTTTAATGCTGTAATGGCATTGCAGATTAGACGCTGGAGGTATTTTGCGAAGATTAGTGTCTTCGTCCTTTTTGTCGTTCCGTCGGCTCTGATATGTAACACGGGTAGTCGGGTTCGAGTGTAGATGTTTCTTTTAGCTTGTATATAGTGGCCTTGTATGAATATGTATATGACATACTTATACTTTGTGATGACATCAGTTATGGATGTTCCGCTTTAATTCTGTAACTGAATGCCGATATTTTGGAACGGAGTTCCTTTGTTTATAAAAACTATCCAGGTGTTATATATCTATATGAGCAGGTTGTTTTAGTTCACGTTGATGTGACATCTCTGTTTATATCTAAATGAATTATTCTTTGCTCTGATGTTTTATTTATAAGATTAGTTTATTCCGTTTTTGTACGGGGTATAGAAGGGGTGTTACAACTTTGGTCTCTTCGATGCACCTGAGGAGGGGGATAGAAAAGCCACGACGGTATAGTTTATCCTCGACTATTGTGTACGAGCACGCTCTTCGCTTAACCACCCCCGCTTCCTTGGGATCGTCGGGTAGCTTGCCCGTGGTGAGGTATTCGTATACTGGGGTCATCTAGCAATTGTTGTTCCCGATGGCATTCACGTCCGTCGTAGGAGCGGGTATGTCGATGCTCGGGCGAGAAAGCATTTCTTGTATGACGGGCTTGTTTCTGCCTTTCTTCTTTGTGCTCGCCAATTTGGACAAAACATCAACTCGGGTATTGTGCTAGCGTGGGATGTGCGTTACTTCCGCGGAGGTGAAGTTTTTCATCTTTTCCTTCACCAAGGTGAAGTATTCGATGAGGCTGTCGTTCTTGGCTTGGTACTCTCCTCGGACTTGAGAGGCTACGAGCTAGGTGTCGGTGAAGATTTTGACCTCTTTGGCGCCGAGATCTTCGGCCAACCGTAGCCCGACGGGGAAGGCCTCGTACTCTGCCTGGTTGTTCGATGTTGGGAAGGAAAATTCGAGGGAGACCTCGATCAGGATGCCTTCCTCGTTTTTGAGGATAATGCCCGCCCCACTCCCTTTCGTACTGGATGCCCCGTTGATGTAGATTGTCCACTTTGGGATCCGTTGGTCAAAGGTTCTGGGACGGTCATTTCTGCCACGAAGTCGGCCAACACCTGAGCCTTCAGGGCTTTCCTTCCCTCATACTGAATGTCGAACTCGGCGAGTTCGAGCGACCATCTGAGCATCCTTCCTGCCATGTCTGGTCGGCCGAGAAGCTGCCTTATGGGCTGCTCGGTCCTTACAACGACCGTGTGGGCTAAGAAGTAATGGCGCAGCCTCCTGGTCGCGGTGACGAGGGCCAGGGCGACTTTTTCGATCTGCTGATACCTGAGCTCAGGGCCTTGGAGGGCCTTGCTTCTGAAGTAAATCGGTTTCTGCCCGTCGGGGGTTTCCCAGATGAGGACAACGCTGACCGTTTCACTCATGATGGCGAGGTACATGAACAACGCCTCCCCGTTCTCTGGTCGTAATAGAACCAGGGGTTGCGACAGGACTTGTTTAAGGTGGAGGAGCGCTTGCTCGCACTCCTCGCTCAATTCGAATGTGGCTTTTTGTCGTAGAAGCTTGAAAAATGGGAGTGCGTAGTGCGCAGATTTGACGACGAAGCGGTAAAAACTGAGTTCGGGGTCGGGATCTGGGAGAAAGCCCTACATTTGTTGGGGTTTACCTCGATTCATCGCTCTGTGAGGTAAAAACCGAGGAACTTGCCCGCCCGAACGCCAAAGGTGCATTTTTCGGGATTGAACCTCATACGGCATCTCCTCACCGTGTCGAATACCTTCTTGAGATGGGCAGCGTGGTCGACTTCTTCTGCGGATTTGACAATTATGTCATCCATGTAGACCTCGAGCATGTCGCCGATCTCTCCCCGAAAGACTTTGTTCATTATCCGTTGGTAGGTTGCGCCGACGTTCTTCAGGCCGAAGGGCATCACGTTGTAGTAGTAATTGCCCGACCGGTCATAAAGGCAGTATGCTACTTGTTGGCCTTATCCATGGGAATTTGGTTGTTCCCCGAGTAGGCGTCCATGAAGGACAATAATTTGAAACCTGCAGAATTGTCGACCAGCTGGTCGATGTTAGGCAAAGGATAAGAGTCTTTCAGGCATGCCCGGTTAAGATCGGTATAGTCAATGCACATCCTCCATTTTCCATTACTCTTTTTGACAAGTACAACGTTGAACAACCAGGTTGTGTACCTGGCCTCCGAAATAAAATTCGCCTCTAGAAGGTCTTTTACAGCTTTCTCAGCAGCCTCCGCTTTTTTGGGAGATTTCCTGCGCCTATGTTAAACTATGACCCTAACAGCCAGATCTACGGTGAGCTGATGGCAGGCCACCTCAGGGTCGAGGCCAGGCATCTCGGAGGCGCTCCATGCGAACAGATCAGCATTCTCCCAAAGACATGCCTTCAGCTGCTTCTTCGCCAGGTTGGGGAGTCCGGTGCCGATCTTTACGCTCCGGTCTGGGTCGTCTCCGAAGGCGACGAGCTCGAAGTCTCCGTCTGGGATGGGGCGCGCTGCGTGGAGAGGCTGCTCGTTGCTTTCCACTTGGAGGTTGAGGTCAGCTGCTCCGTCTTCTTCCTGCTCGTCAGGGAACCTGCTGTCGAGGTCGACCGCGTTGACGCGCGGGAGTGGCTTTTGCATAGCGTCCGGGGTGACTTTGTTCTGGTCTTGGGCTTGGTTCTGATAGAACTCATGCCTTTGGTCGCGGCGTCGAAGCATCTCCTGGCCGCATTTTTGTCCCCGTGCATCGTAACGACCCAACCCCTGGCCGTGTAGTACTTCATCTTGAGATGGACCGTCGATGGTACTGCTGTGAGCTCAGTCAGGGTGGTCCTCCCCAGGATGCAGTTGTAGAGGGATGGATATTCGACCACCAAGAATCGGGTCTTGACTTGTCGGGCAGTGTCCTCGGCCCCGAACGTGACCATCAGTTCAACATAGCCCCACGGTCTGGTGGCGGTGTCGTTGAACCTCTGCAGAACCGAACCCACGTAAGGGGTCAGATGCCTCTCGTCGAGCTGGAGGGTCCCGAACAGGTGAGCGTACATGATGTCAACCGAGCTTCCCTGGTCGACCAGGATCCTGCAGACTTCAAAATTAGCCATCTGCGCCCTGACCAAGAGGGGGATGGTGGCGTTGGGTGCCCCTCCCGGCAGCTCCTCGAGGTAGAAGATGATGGGGTTTGATCTCCCTTGCACCTTCTCGAGAGTGGTGGTTTCGCCGAGGTTGCGGACTCTAGTTCTTCAAACTTCCGCTTGATCGACCCGACATACACCTTCTCGTAACCTCCTCTGGATATGACCATTGTCTTGAGAAAATTTTCCCACGTGCTGCGGGCAGTGACGGGGTCTTCATGAGGGAAGTTTGCCCACATGCTGCGAATTGCCTCTTGGCCCTCGATGCCCTCGGGGAAAAAAATGTACTCGGGTCAAGTGACGCTGAAGGCGACCTGCAGTCAGCTCTCTTCAGGAGGAGGTGTTTTCTCCTCGACGTTTTGGGCTTCCCGGGGACTGGGACGAGGAGCGTCGTTCCTCTTGGCATACTTCTTTAGATGCCCTTCCTTAAACAGAGTCTCTATCGCATCTTTGAGGTGAACGCAATCTTCTGTGACATGTCCATGGCTCCGATGGAACCTGCAGTACTTGGACCTGTCGGTGTTAGCCTTAGGGGCTGTCGGCTTGGGAAAGCGGACACCCCCTTTCTAAAACTCTGAGTTGGCGCACTCGTTGAGAATTCGCTCGCGGGGAGCGTTGAGCCGAGTATACTCTGTGAACCGGCCAGCTGGTCCTCTCGATTCGCGAGACTCCATGGACCGACCTTCTCGTCTTCTCTCTCCCCCTCGTCGGGGGGAGGAGAGCCTTCGTCTCTGTGGCCGCGGGGGCCTTCCCGTCGCCTTGAGTCGCGGGTGATCTGGGCTGCTTCCGACTCCTCGAACTCGATGTATGATTGAGCCCAGTGGAGGAGGCCTTCCAAGTTACGAGGCCTGTGGATGCCCACAAACTTGGCGAACTCAGTCCCGATACGTAGTCCCCGTACGATTAGGAACTTCTTCATGTCGTCGGTCGTGTGGACCTCGACGGCTTCTCGGTTGAATCTCTCAATGTAGTCTCTGAGAGATTCACTCTTCCCCTGGAAGATGCCTTCCAACGAGGCCACGGTCTTCGGATGTCGGCGAGACGCAGTGAAATGTTTAGAGAAACGTCCCTTCAGTTACCTCTAGGACGTGATTGATTCAGGCGCGAGACTTTTGAACCAAGTCATGGCGCCTTTCCGAAGAATGGTCGGGAAGAGCCTGTACTTGATAGCTCGGCTCCCCCGACATTCCTATAGTCGAGCATGGCTTCAAAGCTCTCGACGTGATCGTCGGGGTCGGTTGTGCCATCATAGGTCCCCAATGGTGGAGGCTTCTCCATGCCTACAGGGATAAGGGTGTCCATGATCTCCCTGGACAGAGGGGTCCTCTAGTCGTCCTCATCACTTCTGACCGGCGACTGTGATGGGGAACGATGGCCTCGACCAGGTCCCTGTCGATGAGGAGAGTTTGTGGACTGGCTCTTCGGCTTTTCGCCGTCATCTTTGCTCCTCTTCTTAGTCGGGGAGTTCCTTGGCCCCTGCTGAGGAGGGGAGCGATGGCGCTTATGGGTGGCCACAGGCTGGGGTCGCTCCAAGCGTGGTCGGCGGCCCTCCCGCTGCGGGGAGAGGCTGTGAGAGTCTGCCAGGGGGTCCTTCGCGGGGAAGGAGGACGGTTGGGAGATGCGGATGACGGTGTCTTCGCGGGGAAGAGCGTCGTGGTCGCCCTGTCTCAAGCGCTTCAATTCAGAGGTTCTGGTGAGCTATCAGCTGGTTGGTCTGGTTGACCAAGGCGAATAGGGCCACGGTGATCGGATCTGCGTTTGGTGGTGGAGCGACGGGCTGGTAGACAACTTGTGGGATGTCCTGCTGGGCAGCGTCGTAAGCCGTGTCTTCGGAAAAGGGGGAGGTGATCCGCCCGTCCCTGACGTCGACTTCCTCGACGTGGACAACAACGTTGTCCTCACGATGATCCCCGTTCTCGGGCTGCGCGAGAACGGTGTCCAGAGCTTTGTTCCCAGGTTGGGTGCTGGACATGTTAGTTATGAACAGAGAGATTGCTTTGGTTTAACGATGAAGGAAAAACGGGGAAGCAGTTGTTCCCACAGACGGCGCCACTGATCGTACCTAGATCAGAAAATATGACAATGGCCAACAACGCCGTGAGATCTTCAACTCCGGTAGTAATGGAACGACTCAGGGGGGGGGGTAGTGTACCTGCAAGGTACTCCGATGCCAAAGTCAGGAAACGGGAGTAGCAAGTACAGAATATAGGTGTAAGAGTAAGAATGAACATAACCTGACCCTCTCAAGTGAGAGGGTATTTATAGCGTGCCCCCAGCGCGGGGCCAACGGTCTCCTGCACCGGGTTAGATTGCAAAGCCCAATCCAGGTGACTGCCAGGGCTTACGTGGCGTAAGGAAGACCAGCAGGTGGTCTTCACCCTGCGGTAACGGTCCCGAGATCTCCGGAAGGTGCGCAGACCGATTCTTCTGGAGGCGGGAGGTTACAAGACGACGTGTCCTCACGGGGAGGAGTACGTGGAGGTCGAGGAGAGTGAAATTGATCCATAAAATTGATTGTGCATTTGATTATGGGATAGAACGAAGCAACCAAGCCAAAACCATAGTGTTACATCGAATCTAAAGTGCATATAACGGATCAAAGAACAAAGGTTTGGCGAGGGTGTCCTCAATGAACTTATCTTTGTTATTCAAAATCAAAGTGATGGGCATCAATTTCAAACCAAAATGTGAAAAGGATAAATATACAATAATTAGGACTTTTGTTGAGATGTAAATTGTTCTGAAACCATGCCTAAGAAAACAAAGTAGGATAGGTTTTTTGATTAACAAGAAAACCAAAAAGTAAGGAGAAAAGATAGAAGAGAAGAGAAAGACAATTCAAAATGGTTAAAACTGGATTTTTGATTCTTGATTCAATTACACATTAGGGAACAATGTTTACATTTGAATCTCAACCGCACCACTTTCTCCCTCTAATTAGGATTATCAGGAATTGATGGAAAAGTGGTGACTAGTATGCTATTTATTAGAAAACTAAACTCAAACTTTCAACTAACATACAAATTAAACAATTGGCTCAACAAGCTGGTCCAATTCAACATGTTAACTTAAACAACAACTAACACACTTTAATAAGCTAACTAAAACATTTGCATGCAAGAACGACTACGACAAACACATTTTCAACTTCGCCAGAATTTGCTATAATACTAGCTTATAACCCATAAGCTACAATAATAATAATTTTCAAAATTGATGAAGAAATTAAAAAAAGCTCTAGTAAACTATAGAAAATGTTGCAAAGAGAACTATGAAGATCGAATCAAGAAAGAGAAAGAAAAGCAAGAAAAACATGGAAGATGAAGCGCAAGGAAAAGAAAATACAAAAATGGCCACCTAAACTCTTTTTGTAAATAAATAAGGCATTATATATAAATAGAAGATAGACGGATAACACGTTGAACCACTATTTTATTTTATATGACAACAATATTACGCGCAAATCTTTGTACTTTTGGTAGAAAATTCATGATCTCTAATACTAAAAATTAAAAAATATCAAATACAAATCATATGAAAATATAATGATTGTTCGAAATTAGATTAAGTAACTTTGGTTAGGCCAAACAAAAACTAGTTAAGTTAGTAATTACTTTCACTAGATTTTTTTTTTTTGTTTTCCTTTCTTTTGTAATTCTCTTTCTGTTTAGTTTTTTAACCTCCACAAAAATTATAAGAAACAATAGTATTAGTTACTTTCTATGTTCGAATTGATGACTAAGAAAATGCGAGCCTGAAATTTGAAGAATTGGACAGAGGATGACATCTATAAATTGAATTGTGAATTAAGTTCCATAAAGGAATGAAATTAAAATTTTCTAAGTATAGAAAATTTAATTCAGATAGATTTGGAATCCAAATTAAAATAACTAAATCACAACAAGAAAAAATAAACCTAAACAAGCTTGTTATTAATTATATAATACAAATAAACTATAGAAAACACAAACTATATATTTCCAATAAATCATCACCATAATTTGCTGCATGTGTTCTTGATCCACCTGAAACTCTTCTTCAAAGACCCTTTCATTTTCTCTTCAACAGAATATATTTTATAACCAGCTACTCTTTTCTTTCTCTGCAATTCTGGATCACTAAAACTCCAACTTTTTGTTCTCTTCCCTTTTTCTATCTGCTTGTTATGATCAAAACCAGCATAGCTTGTACTGTAACTTCTCAGATCTTGCATGGTAGTTGGAGCTACTCTTCCTCCATTGTAGCTTTCAATCTGAAAATTTTGATCCTTGCATGATTTGGATCTGAATTCCATGATGAAAATTTTCTCAAATTAAGGATGTGTTTGAAATTCTAAGGTGCGAAATTGTGTAATAAGAGAAGAATATGTGGTTGGTGGTTAATGGTTTTTTAAATATGTTTACTAACTTTATAGTATAAATAATAAATTTGGTTGAATAGGAGGCGGTTGAAAAACGGTGATTTAATATTAGAAAAATATTATTTTTATATCATTTTTTAACACCTATATTATATTTCACTGTTCATCAATACAGTTAACAATAAAATATTATAATAATATATTTTTTATAAAAAAATATTATTTTATTATTTTATTATTTATTTTTAGATTAAATGACATTGATATAAAATTGTGTGATTAAGTAATTTATAATTTTATTAACCAATTTTTTATATTTTATTAATCAATTATATTTATTGCTAATTTTTTTTTTAATATCTAAACGTTTATTAACCAATTTTATATCTTCATTAACCAACTTTTTACTTTTCATTAATCAATTTTAATTCCCTACTAAAAAATAATTTTTAATATCTGAACATTTATTAACCAATTTCATTATTTCATTAACTATTTTATTTTGAAAATAAGTACGGTTCATGTTCATATATTTTTTTTAAATTTTAAAAAAACATTGTTTACCGTATAAATACGGTGAACAATATATATAATGTAGGGTTAAATATGTTTTTGGTCCTTATAAATATCTCACACTTTATTTTTAGTCCCTATAAAAAGAATAACATATTTTAATCCCTACAAAAATTGTATTCAAGTAGTTTTAGTCCCTACTATTTTCTAAAATTTTGAAAACTATTTTATTACCCCTAAACTTTTAAATTTATGAATAATTTTTTTCATACGTGTTTAGATTACTATAAAATATTTCTTTACCAAATTATATAATTTTTTAAAATGAGAAGAATTAAATATGAATTTTTTAAAATTTAAAAGATAATGATAAAAGTAATGAAATTCTCGACTTATAAATCAAATTTTGAGTTTCTTTTTTTTTTCGAGGAACTTTTTATAACGTTCTAAACATATCTGAAAAATAATCATTCAAAAATACACATTGGTTTAACAGTAGGGACTAAAACTATGTGCATAATTATTTTGTATGGAGCAAAACACGCTATTTTTTTAATAGGGACCAAAAACTAAAGGGTTAAATATGTATAAGGTCCCTTAAAATATCCCAACATTCAAGTTTGGTCCCTCTAAATATTTCCTTCAAGGTTTGGTCCTCCAAAAGTTTTCCGTTTCTAACTCTAGTCCCTCCCGTTAGTTTTCACTAACGGAGGATGATGTGGCGTGCCACATGTGTTACAATTCCTTGCCAACTGTGTTTTATTTCATTGACCAGTCAGAAATATTTTTATGTTAGATTTATACTCCTCCTTCCTCATCCACGATCTAATCCCTAAAATCCCAATCTCCATAATCTCTCCATCTTCTTTGTTTGTGTTTTCTCTTCAGCTTCTTCTTCTATGATCTTGTCCCTTCTCTAATCTCCATAACTGTCCTTCTTCTTCGTCATGTCTACATCATCCAGGCTCAACAAGGTAGTCTCACATCACTCCAAGAGTTTTAACAACAGTGAAGGGAAAAAGTGTGGATGCAAGGGAACTTTGATTTCCTATGTGTGCAAGAGGGGAAAGAATCAAGGTAGATTGTTTTGGAGATGTCCCTTTTGGAAGAATGATGGTACTTGCAATATGTTTCTTTGGGATGATGAAATTGGAGGAGGGATGGAAGATGTTCAAGGGGTGGATGTTCAATGGAGCAAGGATGAGAGGGAAATGTAAATGGTGGAAACCTTTAAGGATCTTTATGAAAATTCAACGAAGAAGAACAACAGGCTGAAGATGAAGCTCAAGGCAGTGGAATTCTATGGAAATTTGAAGACTATTTGTGTTATAATTTCAGTATTGGTCAACATGTATTTTGTGATTAGGTGTAATTGTTGAATTGAGTGAATGAAATGTGTTGTTGTTTTACTGAGAATGTAATGTTGTCTTAAGGAGATGTAATGTTTTCTTGTTTTGAGCAAGTCTTCAAAATGTAACAATGTTCTGTTATGGTTTAGTTTGGCAAAATTGTTCAACATGTTATGTTGTCTTAATGATATCTATAGTAGTTTTGTTATGAACATTTGATCAATAAAAGTGACAATTAAGTGACATATATTTAAGCGACCTATAAAAGTGACAATTATACTAAAACAATAGTATACCAAAACCACAATAGTAATTTGATTTGATTAAGTCACCAGTACATTACATCAGAATAAGGAATTGTATTTTGGGCCTAAAGACCTCATCAGTACTTTACATCACATAAATTCATAAATTTTAACAAAACATGATAACAGTTGCTCATAAACATCAGATACACAAAAGCAGGCTCTACTTCATTGTGTGTGACCCTTGGCATCGATGCAGTCAGTTTCAGGTATAACCACAGGATAATCATGGTCTTTCCCTGGGCCTGGCATGCTTTTAGACTTGAGTGTCTTCAACCTCTGACTTTGTCTTTTTTCAGGGAACACATTGTCATTTGTTTTGTACCTGCTCTGTGTCCTGAATTTTGGTGGTTCACTGCTGCAAGGCCTAAACAATGTTGTTCTTATTCCAGGTGGTTTGAAAGGAGTGTTCCTACACACCTTTGGTTGCCTCCCAAAGAAAACTTTTGGACCACCTGGCCCTGGCTGAGATTTCTTGACAGGTGACTTGTCAATCCTCAGAGGTTGAATGTTCAAGACATCTGAACCTGTTAGTATAGCAGCAATAGTCTCATCTAATGTTGTTGAGTTTTCCACGACGATGCCCTCAGGTTCATCTGGATCCATTTGCTCACATGCGTCATTGAGAGACTTTTGCTCAATTGTATCATCTTTGAGAGTAGGCTTTGATGTACTACCATCTTTGACACCAGGCTTTGAGGCACTTCTATCATTCTTTGATTTCTTAGGCACCTTGTTTGTTGAACCCTTAGGCGTCCCCTTTATATTTGAAAACATCAACATGATTAATATTTTAAGAAAAGTATTACACATTGAAAAGATCAACATTATTAAAGTGGAACCCTTACCCTGTTTTTTTTATGCCTCAGTAGTTTGACTTGCTTGGGTAGGAATTGCCTGAGTTGTTTCTGGTGGGCTATCTTGAGTGACTTGACTAGGCCTTTTTGTAGTTTCCAATTCTTCCTTCCATTTCTTACAAGTCTTTTTATTATGGCCTACTTGAAAACAGAACCTACATCTATGGTTTGTGTTTGTTCTTTGCCATTTAGTTTGACTCTCTTCATTAGGTTCCCTCATTCTCAATTTCTTAGGCCTCCCTGGGCCACGTTTGAAAGTAGGTGGCAACATTCCCTCATTATCAGTTCTAGGCCACTTGTTCTGTCCATTTAGTGGGGTAATAACCTCACTATAGCATGCTGCATAAGTGCTCTTGTGATAGCATGTGTGAACATATTTTATAGGGTCATCTACCTTCCTATAGATGGCAGCCACAACATGCCTACAAGGAACACCTAAAAGTTCCCAAAAGTTGCAAGAACAAGTATGTTTTTCAAGATCTACCACAAAACTGTCAGTGAACAACACATGAGTCACTTGAAATGTTAACCTACCAGCATATGTAGCTGTCCAACTAGCACTCTTCTCTATTTCCCTATCTAATCTCCTTAAGGGTTTGGCCATTATGTTACCCTTATAACTCTCCACCTTTTCCCTAAGAGTAGAAAACCTCCCCATTAAATAATTTCTAATCCACTCAAACATTATAATGATGGGTTTGTCTCTTTGCAACAATATGGTTGCATTAAAAGACTCACTCAAATTGTTCATCAAAACATCACATTTAGAAAATATAGGAAAGTCATGCTTACACCATTTTTTTTGGAATTGCCTCTATCCACTCATAGGCGTCCAAACTGACATCCTTAATCATTAACATCTTTGCCTCATGAGCTTCAAAGTATGTAGCTTTGGCAGCAGCCATCATTAGATCTCTGAACAAGGTTCTTCCTTCAAATCTCTTCTTGAAGTTTGCATATAGATGCCTTAGACAGAATCTATGTTCATATGCTGGATACTCTTCCTCAAAAAACTGCAATAGTCCCTAATCAAGGAAAACAATAAAGCATTAGGACAATGTAATGCATGTAAAAAAATGAAATCTAACAATGCATAAAGACTACCTTTTGTTGATCAGATATAAAGCACCACCTTTTGTTGAACACATAATCCTTGCACAATGAATCTTCCTCACTATACCTCAAAACACAAGGCCTTTCATCACAACTATCATCATCCCCACCACTATCCTGCTCATCAGTCAAGTATTCATCCTCAATAACATGTTCTTTTCCCAACTCCTCAGTTATAAATACCTTATTCTCTTGCTCACTGTTGTTGACTTCCACAGTTGCACCATCATCTTCTTTTTTATCTTCCCCAACAGCCCTATTAAGCAACACCTCATCAAGGCCTTCCTCAAACCCACCCATTCTCTCCTCCTCACTATCTTCAAAATGCACGTCTTCCACAGAGTCTTCATCAGACTCTTCACTTGATCCACTCATGTTGTCAATGTCCTCCTCACATTTAGGTCCATTTTCTTTCTCTCTAATCCCCTCCATAGCTGTGTCTTCTCCTTGAACCCTATTTTCACAGTAAATTTCAACATCACACCTGTACTCCATTGCATATAGGGCCAACTCAAATGCATCTCCATCATCCTTAAATAGTTTTAAGTCCTTTTCAAATGATCCTTCCTCGTTCTTCCACCACATCTTAACCAATGTGTGATCAAACTCAGGTACCAGCTCATTAACTAAGTCACAAGCCTTAAAGAAACTCCAAAAATCAGGATCCTGACCTTTAAACGCATAGACTTCCCCACCTTCGTATTTTAGGTTTGTGTCTTTTACAAATGACCCCTTTATGTAAAAAACAACAATGAACTTATCCATAACTCTACAAAAGTTAAACCTAACTTTAATTTTTACCATTTCTGTACAAAACAAAAGTAGACCTAATTTTACTACCCACAACGTTTACTAACAATACCAACCAAAAACAAATATTGAAAGCAGGGGGACCACCATTGAAAACATATATTAAACAGAACAAACAAAGGACAATGGCAGACAAGGGACCACAAACGCAAGTTTCTCATTTAACAAATAATGGACAAACAATAGAACAATAGAACCATCGAGGGACCACTAACGCAAAATTCTCATTAAACAATAGAACAAACTAAACAATGGCAGACAAATTCACTTGCCTGTGACCACTGCTGCGAAACGAAGTACACCTCCTTTGGGACCACTTCTGAGAGTTACGACTTGACGAACAAATTTCTTCTTCCGCTAGGGCACAAGCTCTTTGACAAAGCAATGAAACACAATGACTCTAATTCCTCTTTTTCTATTTCTCAAAAAATGACTTTTGAGCTTCTTTTATCTTCTATTTTAATCAGAATATACAGTGTGGCCTAATCAGATTAAACAAATGGCCACACATGGCACGCCAGGTCATCCTCCGTTAGTGAAAACTAACAGGAGGGACTAGAGTTAGAGACAGAAAACTTTGGGAGGACCACAATTTGAAGGAAATTTTTTTATGGGCTAAACTTTAAAATTGTGTTATTTTCAGGGACCTAATACTTATTTAACCAAAAACTAAATTTGATAATTTTATAGGAATCAAAAACATATTTAATCCTATAATATATGTATTTGATATAAGAAAAAGGTATAACAATACCAATGCTGTTAATATTACTACCTTCCGTTCTTGTTATAAGAAATACTTTAATTTTTTAAATTTATTAAATTTTTAAGCTATCTGATATATATATATATATATATATATATATATATATATATATATATATATATATATATATATATATATATATGCTGATGAGAGAGAAAGTATATTGTATTGTTTTTTTAATTTATTTAATGAAGTTAGTATGGGGAGAGAAAAGTTAGAATATTGGTTAAGTGAGATGTTGGAGTTTGACTGTGAGTTTCACATGTGGAAGTGTCAAAAGTGGCTATTCAATTTTGATGGATGTAGGTGGCTACAATAGAGTAGTAAGTGTTGTCTTTTACTAAATGGAAATTAATGCATCACTATCTTAGGTAAACATACAAAATACTAATACTACTAGCAAATTTTCTCAAACATCTTACAAGATTTCCGGACACGTATCCCTTTGGAATATAAAGTTTTTAGAATCTCTAGACTCTATATTCATATTATGAAATTTAAATAATAATTCAGATTGTACTAAACTCAAAACTTTCTGCTGGTTTAATTGTTGCTGGAGGCTTGCTGACACATAATCTACTTTAAGAAACATATAAGCGACTATTATTAAACGTTCCACAATGATCAGACTCTCTGAATTTGACTGGATCAGAATTCAAATCTCAAATTTGTATATTAACTCCTTAACTCAATAACTTAATATTTTATATTAAAGAAAAATGCAAAAGAAATCTCACATATTATTAAATACTACTCCCTCCGTCCCATAATGAGTGACCCATTTAGAATAAAATGATGTCCCAAAATATATGACCCATTTCAATTTTCAATGCAACTTTTCCTATTTTACCCTCTAATTAATATTACATTCATCATTCCCAATACATCATAAGGGTACTTTAGTAAAAATATCATTCTCTCTCCTTCAATTATTCCTTTTTTTTAATCTGTGTGAAAAGTCAACTGGATCACTCATTGTGGGACGGAGGGAGTAGTATTTAAGGTGGGAGCAGACTAACTAAGTTTTGTCAAGAGGATTTTTTTAATGCACCACCTATATTTTTTAGATATCACGTAAAATTTTGTTTTTGTCCTAAATTTTCGGATGTGCACATTCAGACGCACTGTTTTTTAAAACTTTTCAATTTTTTCCGGATGTGCACATCAGGAAAAATTTCTGATCTTCAGATCCGGAAAAAATCAAAATTATTCCATAAAATCATTTACTTCTAAATATAATTAAATCCAATGTAATTAAAATTCAACATAATTAAAATTAATATGATTTTTTTCAATATAATTAAATCCAATATAATTAAAATTAATATGATTTTTTTTTCTAAATGATTAATATGGTATTCCCTTCTAAATGATTTTTTTATATTGAAAAAATTAATTTAATTATATTGAATTTAAAATTATATGGTATTTACTTCTAAAATTAGATTTAATTATATTGGTATTTAAAATTATATGGTATTTACTTCTAAATTATAGTTAAAATTATATAGTATTTACTTCTAAAGTTAATTTAATTATATTAGATTTAATTATATTGAATTTAATTATATTGAAAAAATCATATTAATTTTAATTATATTGGATTTAATTATATTTAGAAGTAAATGATTTTATGGATTTCTTTTGATTTTTTCCGGATTTGTAGATCAGGAATTTTTCCTGATGTGCACATCCGGAAAAAACTGAAAAATTAAAAAAAAAATGTACGTCCGGATTTGCACATCGGAAAAAAATTGAAAAAAAAAAAAAGTGCGTCCGGATTTGCACATTCAGAACGCAGGGGTATTTTCGTCAGCGCGCATGGTGCCTAAGAAGGTTGAGTGGTGTGTTAATAAATTTCCTTTGTCAATTCTGAGTCGATTTACTAAAATATTCAAAATCTAAATGTGTCATGTACTCCTTATCATAGTCTTATTTTTAGATTTGAAATTGATATTTTCAAATATTTGATTGACTTATCAGCTTATTTAAAAATATGCTTTATTTGAACATTTGTAAATAAGAAATTCAACTAATGTTAAATTGACTAACAAATTAAAATATCAACGAGATTAAATATTTGTTTTTATTGACTCATTCATGTTTATTTATTAAGATAAGTTTGGTGATATTATTTATTGGAGAGAATTTACTAAAACCACTTATGACATTGTTTGTCATATTTTTTCAATTTATTTTCATAAATTTTTTAAAATAATTAAACTTTATTTTTGTATTTTAATTCAAAATACAAATATAATAATATTAATAATATATTTATTCAGTTTTTTTAAATAGACTAATCTGATAAACTTAAAAAATATTTGTTATAGTATATGACATAATTACTTTAGCTAAATAAACTTATAAAAATATCTAATTTAAAAAAATGTACAATGTAATCTAAGTATATGTAAACTAAGTCATTGTCCGCCGATGACATGTATTTTCAACCCTAATAGTATTCCAAAGGTTCGCCCCATGTTTTTGTGTTTGGAATTAAATCTAGAAGGCGGAGAGTTTGACTTCTTTTTCCTCTCTTTGATTCTATATAAACATCACAATATACAATGAGAAAATAGATGAAAATGATCTTAGAATGCTAGTGGCTTGGACTATTCTTCCAGTACTAAAAAAGACTTTTAAATTAGCATTAAAGAAAACTTTTCTTTTGTTGCTAAAATAATAAATACTCGTGTGCTAATGTTGAGCGTGCATTTTTTATAGGTGAATATTTCAATACTCTTGAATTTAATTGAATATATATATATATATATATATATATATATATATATATATATATATATATATATATATATATATATATATATATATATATATATATATATATATATATATAGGGTTATGCTAATGCACACCCATGTAGGTGTGGATTAGAAACATACACTTTAGTGTATTTTTGTGTGAGACCCATTAATTTTAAGTGAGATTCACATTAGAAAGATAAAAAAAAAATAAAAAGAAAATAGATGTAGTGTATTTTTGTGTGGGGCCTACCAATTTTGGATATATGTTAGTATTTCTCATATATATATATATATATATATATATATATATATATATATATAATAAAGTAATAATATTTAATGTCATGTTATATTTTAATATTATTTTATTTTAAAATAAATTAAATTTTCAAATTTATTGTATCCTAACCCAACTTGATAAATCAAATTTATATATTCTAGTAATACTCAATTTTTTTTAAATAAATAAGCATTTGTCCTGAATATATGTAAAAGAAAAGAAGTAGATACAAATATGAGGAGAATATAAAGTCAAAACTTTAAATCTATCTGAGTTTAAAATTAGGCAATCTTAACCTGTTTTTAAGAAAATTCGGTTTAACTACCAGATGAACATCATCCCACCAAATAAAATTAGGGATATCTAAACCTAAGCTAGCCAGCTTATCAACGCAATGATTTCCTTCCTTGTATATATGAGTAGCAAAAAAAATAAAATTTCCTAGTAATTGCATACAGTTGTCATATCTATTCCTGATTTTCTAAGGCACTACAGATGGTTTACTGAATGCCAAAACAACTAATTTCGAGTCCGATTCAACCCACAGATTATTCCAACCATGAGCAAACGCCTGTCCCATAGCCACAATTGCTCCCAAAATCTCCGCAAAAGAGCATTTTCATTACCTAGAAAACTTGCAAAACTCCCAATATGATCTCCAAGATGATTTCTAAAAATTCCCCCGCAAGCCGACTTTAACGGAACATCACTAGAAGCGTCGTCTACATTCACCTTTATCCAACCTCTAGAAGGAGGGCACCAAATGATTTCACTACACACTTTAGACTTAGGGTCCTTGATTAAAACAAAAAAATTCTTAAGGATTTTAAAATCCACAATGGCCACTGATGAAGCACCAGAAGTAGAATTTCCAGCAAGCTGCGAAATCAAATAGATGAAAGAGATGACATTATTCTCCAAGGAATACACTTATTATGAAACCTCAAAATCCCGTTGATCGTTGCAACTATGGAAGCACGAATAACCATCTAACATTGGGCAGAAGCCAAAGTCTCCAAAGCCGACAAACAATCTTCAATTTTTGAAATTCTTAATGGAATGTTAATCATTTTGCTAAGCCAAATTCAGATCTGCACTGCATAACTACAACCAAAGAAAAGATGATGTAGTGATTCCTCATGATGGAAGCACAAATTACACACTAACGGAAAGTTTATACCACATTTTATCATGACGTCATCCGTAGGTAAACTGTTTAAGCCAAGTCTCCAAAATAAGATTGATTGAGATGGAGGGATGACAATATTCTAATTTTTTTCAGAAACGCTACCTTGTCTTCTCCCATGACAATGATAATATGCATCTTTAGCACATAAATCCCCACTAACAGACCTCTTCCAAATGAGTTTATCAACATTGAGACAATTAACATGAATACCCAAAATAAGTTGCGAAAGCGCAGGACAGAGCGTGATTAGAGCAGACGGTAGGTGATCTGGCCTGGATCAGACAGTTTGAAGATGACCAACGACGTCTGGAATTGTTACTACTCCAATGATGATGAAGGACGGGGGGGGGGGGGGGGGGGGGGGGTGTACCTGCAGGGCACTCCGATGCTTAAGTCAGTGAGGGCACAACAAATACAGAGAAAGTGAGTGAGAGTAAGAAGTTAACCATCCTGACCCTCTCAAGTGAGAGGGTATTTATATAAGACCCCCAGCGCGTGGCCAACGGTTACTTGCAACAGGTGGGACCAACGTGTGACCCGTTCCAAGTAACTGCTAGGGCTTACGTGTAGTAATAATGACCAGCTCGTGGTCAACACCCTAGTGTAACCGTCCCTTTAATGCCATTAGTAGACGGTTACATGAAACATATCTGTGTAGATAAGACCGTTAGTAGACTCCTCGGGGGAGAGCCTACAATGTCGAGGAAATATGGTGGTCGTGGTTTGGACATGACCTAATGGAGGCGAACCATGCTTGTCGAGGACCTATGAGTCAACGAGCTTAGGAGTATTCTCGCGGGGCGAAGTTAATCTGTCGAGGAGGTCTATTTCATCAGGGTGTGATGTCTTTCTTTCCTGTTTGTCCTCAGATGCTCGACACTGTCAAGGTGTCAGGTGCCCGACATACCTTTGGCCTTGCGTAGGGCAGTCATGTGTCCTTCTCTAGGGCTTTATTGGGCTTCTTCAAGTTGTATGGATTGGGCCTGTTTGATTGTAGGAAACCATGGCCCAGTCCAGAACAGGAGCTCCCCCAAGTCGTTGCTTTGAGGTATCAGAGGAATGACTTGAGGGTCGATAATCGTGTCGGGGAAATGCCAAGGGATGATCTGAGGAGGATATCAGCGTAGTCGAAATTTCCATGATTATCATGACGTCGGGCATTGATATCTTGCGGGCAATTATTGTGAGGCGGGCACTGATAGCTTGCGGGCAACGAAGAGTTGCATCTGGTTAAACTGTTGGGGAGATGAGAAGTTTCCGTTTTGAAACGATGGGATGTCGAAAGGACACGCGTGGATTTTTGACCGGTACAAGTGTGCCACGTGTCACTTGTCATCATTGCATAGGGTGGCTACCTAGGGTAGAGTACTCGAGTGCCCTAGGCTTCTCGAGTTCCGTGATTTGTCTATAAATACTCTTTCTTCCCTTCATTTCTCATTTTTCGCTCTTTCGTTCAAGAATCGTTTCCTCTTTCTTCTCCGTTTTCTCATCTTCCGTTCGCCACCATCAACCACCACAAGTCCGCTGAGAACCGCTGTGCTACGCCGTGCCGGAACCCTATTTCACCATCTACAAGGTATTTTCTTCAAACTGGCATTTCCTTTAAGTTTAACTTGCTTGAAATCATTTCTCTGATGAACTGATGGAGTTCTCATGAGAAATGGAAGGATTCTTGGCGAATACGGCAGGGATCTTTGGCTGTTTTTTAAGAGAAAGAGTGTACAGAATTTTCTCTGTTTCTGTTTCTGTTGAATAAAACCGAGGAACTGGATGAATATTTCGGGGACTTGTAGAAAATTATCGGGGAGTGTGATGAACATCGTGGGGACCTGATAATGTTTTGGGTCCCCAACAATTACTCTTTTTCGTTGATTTCATGAGAAAAAGGGGCAAGATTTTTCGGGGAAGCGCTGAGTTTCCCGGGGACATCCGTTATTCGTCTCCGACCGGCTAGTTTGGTATGACTCGTCGAATTCACCTGTTCCCTTCTGCTTTTCAGGTTGATGGACAGATTGGCTGCTGAAGTGGTCGTAGGTGAATTCGAAGAGGATAACCAAACTGAAATTCTGATGGCCCATATGGCTTTTAGACAAGAGCGTCTGCTTGAGGACTGGGTGTGCGATGAGGCCCTCACTATGTCGCCCGTCTTCACATTCCCCGACGAAAATGGGTTTTGTACTGTCGAGCATAGGTTGCTCGGTTCTGAGCAATCTTGGAAAGTGTACCGCCCCAACGAGGACCAGCGTATATGTACACCTTACATGGGAATGCGTTTCCCGGTGTATGAGTTTATGTTTCAAGAGGCGGGGTGGAGGCTCCCCTTCACAGACTTCCAAGAGGGGGTCTTCAAATGGTTAAAATTGGCTCCATCGCAAATCCACCCGAACTCATTGGCCTTTCTCCGGGCTTTTGAGCTCGTCTGCAAACACTTGGACATCAGGGCAACAATGTCCCTTTTCTTCCAAATTTTTCATCTGCAACGGTCTACAACCGATGGTCGACACGGGTGGGTGTCGTTCAAGCAAAATAAAGCTTTATTTCACACCTACTTGGACTCTGTTCGAGATTTCAAGTGGCGTTACTATTTTGTGAAGCCGGTCACTCCCGAGGCCATTAATTCAATATATGAAAGGGTGACTCAAGAAGTGGATGGGCGGTCTACAGAAGTGATGGTGCCAAAATTCCCCCTCTTCTGGACAGAAGAGCATTACAAAGAGGGGGTAGACAAATACAAAGTAAGACATAATAAGCTCAATGTCGAGGATCGCGATGCTTATGGCAAGATTGTCGAGTACGTGGAGAGTTTGAATAAAATTCCAAGCGTATCTGAGGACGGAGAGACTTCGACAGGTGGGGAAGAGCAGGTGACGAAGACCCGCCGTCTGATTAATACTCGTGTTCTGCTCGAGACTTTCTCCGATGAGGAGGCTGTCGAGCTCTTAGGTGGCGTAAAGATCCTCGACTTAGATTTCTCTCATGTTCGTGTATCTTGTTTTACTAATATTTTTCTTTCTTTTTGTAGGGAAAATGGTCAAAGCTGCAGAAAGATACTCGAGGCTAAGGGCAAAAAGAGCTAGGGAAGAACAATCCCATCCAACCGAACAAAGTACCCCTAGCATATCTCTTCAACGACAGTGCCTGAGAGTACTCCCTCTACTGCAGTGCTCGAGGGTTCTGAGCAATCTCATGCTGTGATAACTGCAACCGTGACCTCCGAGAACCAGTCCCCGGGGGTCCAAAGGACATTTAAGCGGGCAAAGACTACTGGGTCGGCCATTGATGATGTGGAAGGTAGTCCCCCTCCTCCTCCTCCTGCAAGCTTCGAGATTCCTCCGTGTTATCTCCAGTGTCGCTACTTCTCCGAGGTTTGTTATCCTCGTGTCGCCCTTGCTGAAGCCCAGGCTTTGTTGGGGAGTGCTTCAGAAGCGAGAAGGAAAATAATTCTCGAGGATATATCTGCCGTCATGCGGCTCTGTTCGGCTGCCCTCGTTCTGAATGACGAGGGTTGCTCTGCTGCTGAGCTTTCTCGACTGAAAGAAAGACTTCAGATTTTGGAGGCTGAATTGCTCGACGTGCAGAAAGACTTGAAGGACTGCAGGGAGCTGAACAGAGAACAAGGCGAGCAGCAAAGACAGTCGGAGGAGAAGTTGAAGAGGGCCGAGGATGTGGCGAAGGGCCACCTTGCTCGGATCACTGCGTTGGAAGAGGAAGAGCAACGTCTCAAGGACAAGATAGCTGAACTGGAAGAGGCTGTTCGGCCAGCCGAGAATGAAACCGAGGAGGACAAACTATTGACCTCTCGAGCAGCCCTGATAGCCAAGCTCAAGGAAGTCGAGAAGGATCTTCGGTTGGCTGAAGATGATGCTCTGGAGTTTGCAAATGTCGGGTTCCAGAACGCTGTGGCACAGCTTAAACTCCTAAATCCGAACCTTGTAACCGATGGAGCTGATTCCAAATTTGAGGTGGTCGACGGCAAGATTGTGTTGCCTAGACAAACAGTAAATACTGATGGGGGAAACGGGGAGCAGGAGAATCCTGATGCTGCTGCGGAGGGATAGTGTAGTCAGTTTGGCCTGCGTGCCAATTTTTTGTATTGACTGGCCTGCGTGCCATACTTGCTGATTTGCCCGGCCTAAGAGCCAAGGCTTTATGTAATATTTTTACAATGGGCTTGCCCGACTTAGTATTTCCATTTTGCCTCTTTATCTGCTCTGTGTGTGGTATTTTACTTATTTTTATCTAAGTTATTTTGAAATTGCTGGATACTTGGGAGTTTGCTCGACTCTAGTGATCCTCGACTGCGAAGAGAGCTGGTCGAGCGGTCAGGGGTTGTACCCCAACCTTCAATGAAGCTAAGAGGTCGATCGAGGTCTTAGTTTCATGGCGTGAACTTCCCATCGTGAGCTGGGTGTTCTGCCTACAAGGTACGTCGACGACGGAGCTCGATAGAGTACTCCTTGCCGGGCCAAAAGTTCAACGCACACACAACATGACTTTTGACCTTCGTTAGTATATAGAGGTGTCGTGCTTGTACCATGGCACGCTCCCCGTAATGGCAAATTTTGTATAGTTACATGCAGTGTTCAACTGTAATATTGTTTAAGCTTCTCAGTATTCCATGGTCGAGCAAGTTGTTCACCTTGGAGGCTTTCGAGGTAATAAGCACCTGTCCCCGTCTTTGCGATGACGCGGTAGGGGCCCTCCCAGTTTGCGGCCAGCTTTCCTTCACGTGAATTTTTCTGATTTCGCCGTAAGACAAGATTGCCTACTTGGAAATCTCGTTTGATGACTTTGTCATTATAACGCAAAGTTATTTTTTGTTTTAAAGAGGCTTCTTTGAGGGATGCACCCGTCCTTATTTCTTCGACAAGGTCGAGTTCCTCGCGAAGGGCTTCGTTGTTCGCTTCTTTATCAAGAGGAGCTTCTGTCCTTCTCGAAGGTTCCCTGATTTCCACGGGAATTACTGCCTCGGTTCCATATGTTAACCGGAACGGGGTTTCCCTGGTCGTGGAATGGGGGGTAGTTCGATATGCCCAGAGGACGCTGTGTAACTCCTAGACCCACCGTTGTTTGGCTTCGCCGAGTCGTCGTTTGAGTCCTCGGAGTATTACTCTGTTCGCTGCTTCAGCTTGCCCGTTGGTTTGTGGGTGTTCGACCGATGTAAAGTGTTGCTTCGTACCCAGCTTGGCAACGAAGTCTTGGAAGTTTCCGTCGGTGAACTGTGTCCCGTTGTCTCTGACAATGGCCTGAGGCACGCCGAATTGGGTGAGTATATTTCTCTTATAGAAACGTAATATGTTGAAAGCAGTGATCTTGGCTAATGCTTCTGCCTCGATCCACTTTGTGAAGTAATCTACCCCGACGATGAGGTACTTATTTTGGTATGATCCTACGATAAAAGGTCCGAGGATATCCATTCCCCACCATGCAAAGGGCCACGGGGATGACAACGATTTAAGCTCGTTTGGAGGAGCGAGGTGCATGTCCCCATGCCTCTGACAACGGTCACACTTTTTGACGTGTTCCTTTGCGTCTTGTTGCATAGTGGGCCAGTAATATCCTGCTCGAAGAGCTTTTCGAGCCAAAGATCTTCCGCCTAGATGTTGCACATTGATTCCTTCATGTATTTCCTGGAGAATCTTTGAAACTTTACTTTCCTCGACGCACCGGAGTAGAGGGATGGAGAATCCTCGGCGATATAGTTTACCTTCGACTATGATGTATGCACATGCCCGCCTCTTAGCTATCCTAGCTTCTTTAGGATCGTCGGGCAGTATGCCCGTCATCAGGTATTCGTAAATTGGAGTCATCCAACAGTTTGCGTCCCCGATAATGTTCACCTCTGTGGTCGAGGTAGGTTTGTTGATGCTCAGATGGGTCAGTATCTCTTGGATAACTGATTTGTTCCCTCCTTTCTTCTTCGTGCTCGCTAGCTTGGAGAGCACGTCTGCTCAAGTGTTATGCTCGCGCGGGATGTGAGCCACCTCCGCGGAGACAAATTTCTTCAATTTTTATTGTACCAAGGTTAGGTATTCAATGAGACTATCATTTTTGGCCTGAAATTCTCCCCGAACTTGTGATGCTACGAGCTGAGAGTCTGTAAAGATTTTGACTTCTTTTGCGCCAAGGTCTTCTGCAAGTCGAAGTCCTGCGAGGAATGCCTCATACTCGGCTTGGTTATTTGATGTTTTGAAAGATAGCTCTAGTGAGACTTCTATCAAGATGCCTTCCTCGTTTTCGAGGATAATGCCTGCCCCGCTGCCCTTTGCACTGGAGGCTCCGTCGACGTAAATTGTCCATTTTTGGGAGCCATCGGTCAAGGATTCGGGGACTGTCATTTCCGCTACGAAGTCGGCCAGTACCTGAGCTTTCAAGGCTTTTCTTCCTTCGTATCGAACGTCGAACTCGGATAGCTCGAGGGACCACTGGAGCATTCTCCCTGCCATATCTGGCCGACTAAGGAGCTGTCTGATAGGCTGCTCAGTTCTTACCACAATTGTGCGGGCCAGGAAGTAATGGCGTAGTCTTCTGGCTGCGGTTACGAGGGCCAAGGCGACTTTTTCAATCTGTTGATATCTGAGCTCGGGACCCTGGAGAGCTTTGCTCGTGAAATAAATCGGTTTCTGTCCGTCGGGGGTCTCCCGTATGAGGACAGCACTTACCGCTTCACCGGTGACGGCCAGGTACAGGAAAAGTGTTTCCCCGTTGTCTGGTCGGGACAAGATCGGGGGTTGTGATAAGACTTGTTTTAGATGGAGGAGGGCTTGTTCGCATTCTTCACTCCATTCAAATGTTGCTTTCTGTCGAAGAAGTTTGAAAAATGGGAGTGCGTATTGGGCAGATTTAGCGACAAAACGAGAGAGGGCAGTTAACATCCCGTTAAGTGATTGTATCGACTTCTTTGACTTTGGAGTAGGAATCTCAGCAAATGCCTTACATTTGTCGGGATTCGCTTCAATTCCTCTCTCCGTAAGTTAAAAGCCAAGGAATTTCCTTGCTCGAACACCGAAAGTGCACTTGTCGGGGTTGAATCTCATGCGACATTTCCTCGCCGTGTCGAACACCTTTTTAAGATGAGCAGCGTGATCGACTTCTTCTGCAGATTTGACGATCATGTCGTCCATATAGACTTCGAGCATATCACCAATTTCTGCTCGGAAGACCTTGTTAATCATTCGTTGGTAGGTGGCGCCAGCATTCTTCAGACCAAAGGGCATTACATTATAATAGTAATTTTCTGACTCAGTCATAAAAGCTGTATGCTTTCTGTCGGCCTCATCCATGGGAATTTGGTTATATCCCGAATATGCGTCCATGAAAGACAACAGTTTAAATCCTGCAGAGTTGTCGACCAGTCGGTCGATGTTAGGCAATGGGTAAGAGTCTTTCGGGCATGCCCGATTAAGATCCGTGTAGTCAATGCACATTCTCCATTTTCCATTAGATTTTTTAACAAGTACAACATTGGACAACCAAGTGGTGTACTTGGCCTCCGAAATAAAGTTTGCCTCTAGGAGGTCTTTTACAGCTTTTTCAGCAGCCTCCATTTTTTCTGGAGACTGCCTACGCCTACGTTGAGCTATAGCCTTAGCATTTGGATCTATAGTCAGCTGGTGACAAGCCACTTGAGGATCTAATCCGGGCATCTCCGAAGCGCTCCAAGCGAACAAATCTGCATTCTCTCGGAGACATGCCTTCAGCTGTCTCCTCGCCAGGTCGGGGAGTCCATGGCCGATCTTCACAGTTCGCTCTGGGTCGTCGTCAAGAGGGATCAGCTCGAAATCTCCGTCTGGGATGAGGCGTGTTGGGTAGAGAGGCTGTCCGTTGACTTCAACTGGGAGGTCTTTGCCTGCAACTTCTTCTTGTTCCCCGGAGAACTTGCTATCAAGGTCGACCGCGCTGACCGGCGGTAGTGGAACCTGTGCGACATCTGAAGTTGCTCTTCTAGGGTGGACGCCACCGACAACACTTAGACCTTTGATCACTGCATCGAAACATCTTCTAGCTGCTTCAATATCCCCATGGAGGGTTACCACACATCCTCGTGTTGTATAATACTTCATTTTTAGGTGGAAAGTGGAAGGTACAACTGTTATTTCAGCCAAAGTGGTCCTTCCCAAGATGCAGTTGTAGAGGGAAGGACAATCGACCACTAGGAAACGCGTCTTCGCCTGTCGAGCTGTTTCACCTGCTCCGAATGTGACCAACAATTCTACATAACCTCGAGGTCTAGTAGACGCGCCGTTGAAGCCTTGTAGATCAGATCCCACATATGGGGACAGGTGATGCTTTGTCAGCTGGAGAGTGTCGAAGAGGTGAGTGTACATGATGTCCACTGAGCTTCCCTGATCGACCAGAATCCGATTCACATCAAAGATGGCCATTTGTGCCCGAATTAGGAGAAGTATATTAGCATTCGGGGATCCACCTGGTAATTCCTCGAGATAGAAACTTATAGGGCATGATTTTCCACGAGATAAGTTGAGAGTTGGGTCTCGAGGAGTGGATGTCCTTAGTTCGTCGAACTTCCTCTTTATTGAACTGACGGTCACTCGTTCAGGGTCTCCGCCCGATATGACTAGGGCTTGGGGGAAACTTTCCCAGGTACTGCGAACACTTACTAGTTCTTCCGCCAGGAAGCTCTTCCATATGTTTCGAACAGCTTCGGCATCGCTAACATTTCCTTGGAAACCGAAGTCTTCGAGTCGTGTGATGCTTAAGGCAACTTGCAGTTTTCCAGTGTCCGGATGGTTTGACTCCTCGGTATTTAGAGCTTCTTGGCCGGTGGGACGAGGAACCTCGTCTTGTTTGGCGTACTTTTTCAGGTAGCCCTCTTTAATCAATGTTTCGATTGCGTCCTTAAGGTGGATACAATCCTCAGTAACATGCCCGTGACTGTGATGGAACTGGCAGTACTTGGATTTATCAGTATTTGGTTTGGGAGTTGTTGGTTTTGGGAAGCGGATTCCCCCTTTCACGAACTCCGAATTTGCACATTCACTGAAAATGCGTGCACGGGACACGTTTAGTGGAGTGTAATCTTTGAAAAGACCGACAGGTCCCCGAGATTCGCGGGACTCTTTATTCCGATTTTCTTTTTTCCTCTCTCCGCCTCGCTTAGGTGGAGGGGAATCTTCTCTTCTCCTATCCCCTCCTCGCCTAGTTGTAGGGGAGTCTTCCCTGTTCCGGCCGCGGGGGCCTTCTCTGCTTCTTAAATCAAGGGCAATCTGGGCTGCTTCTGCTTCCTCAAACTCAATGTGTGATTGAGCTCGTTCGAGGAAACCTTCGAAGCTGCGAGGGCGGTGTAATCCGACAGATTCTGCGAACTTGGAACCAACCCGCAGTCCTTTGATGATGAGATATAATTTTATATGGTCGGTCGTATGGACCTCGACCGCTTCTTTGTTGAATCTCTCTATGTAGCTCCGGAGAGATTCTTTCCTTTCTTGGAAGATGGCCTCCAGGGAGGATATAGTTTTTGGATGTCTTCGAGAAGCTGTAAAATGCTTCCTGAAACGTTCCCTCAAAGCTTTCCACGACGCTATTGATTTAGGTGCCAGGTTTTTATACCAAGCCATGGCCCCTTTCCGAAGAGTCGTAGGGAATAATCGACATTTAATAGCGCCGGAGACGTTTCTAAAGTCGAGAAGAGCCTCGAAGCTCTCGACATGGTCGTCCGGATCAGATGTTCCATCGTAAGTCCCCAAGGATGGAGGTCTCTCCAAGCCTTTAGGAATAGGAGCTTCCATTATTTGTCTGGATAGAGGAGTCCGGTAGTCGTCATCATCGCTGCCTCCCGAGGATATAGAAGGAGAATTATGACCACGAACATAGTGACATCTCGCGGAGTTTTCCTTATGACGGCCTCTTGGCTCCTCGACATCAGGCTTACTCTTCTTAGTCTTCAAGGGACGAGTGTGCCCTTTTGGTGGCGGGGAGCGATGACGCTTCTGTGGATGCTCGGTCTAGTTATGCTCTAAACGTGGCCGACGACCTCTATTTACTGGGGAGGGGCTGTGAGATTCCACTGGAGATTGTGAATGTCTGGGATAAGGAGGTGGTGGGTGTATTCGCGGGGAAGTTCGACCACGGCCTCTTTCTAGCTTCTCGATCCGTAAGCTTTGGTTGAAGATCATTTGATTGGTCTGATTGACCAACGCAATCAAGGCAGCAGTGTTCGGATCTGTATTTGTTGGTGGATCCACAGGATGGTAGGTGGGCTGGAGGATTGCTTCCTGTCCATCTTGTTGAGCAGTCTCGTATTCTACCTCATTGGAAGATGGGGAGGCGGTGATTCCATCTCAGACATCATTCTCCACGATAGGCTGAAGAGCATTGTTGTCGCCATGGGTGTTACCACCAAGTTGTGTGATGACATTGTCTATAGCTTGATTTGCCGACGGGTTGGCCATTGCTGGTAGTTGAATGAGGAAACTTTTGTTTATCACGAGGGAAAAATGGGGAAGCTTATGAATTCCCCACAGTCGGTGCCACTGATCTGGCCTGGATCAGACAGTTTGAAGATGACCAACGACGTCTGGAATTGTTACTACTCCAATGATGATGAAGGACGGCGGGGGGGGGGGGGGGGGTGTACCTGCAGGGCACTTCGATGCTTAAGTCAGTGAGGGCACAACAAATACAGAGAAAGTGAGTGAGAGTAAGAAGTTAACCATCCTGACCCTCTCAAGTGAGAGGGTATTTATAGGAGACCCCCAGCGCGTGACCAACTGCTACTTGCAACGGGTGGGACCAACGTGTGACCCGTTCCAAGTAACTGCTAGGGCTTACGTGTAGTAATAATGACCAGCTCGTGGTCAACACCCTAGTATAACCGTCCCTTTAATGCCATTAGTAGACGGTTACATGAAACGTATCTGTGTAGATAAGACCGTTAGTAGACTCCTCGGGGGAGAGCCTACAATGTCGAGGAAATATGGTGGTCGTGGTTTGGACATGACCTAATGGAGGCGAACCATGCTTGTCGAGGACCTATGAGTCAACGGGCTTAGGAGTATTCTTGCGGGGAGAAGTTAATCTGTCGAGGAGGTCCATTTCATCAGGGTGTGATGTCTTCCTTTCCTGTTTATCCTCAGATGCTCGACACTGTCAAGGTGTCAGGTGCCCGACATACCTTTGGCCTTGCATAGGGCAGTCATGTGTCCTTCTCTAGGGCTTTATTGGGCTTCTTCAAGTTGTATGGATTGGGCCTGTTTGATTGTAGGAAACCATGGCCCAGTCCAGAACAGTAGAGTAAAAGAATTTCCTGTAAGAATACTGTTTATACCTACCTTCAGCAATGATTGTTTGTCAACCGGCACGTTGAGAAGCGAAACTAGGGACTGACCACACCAATTATCCCGCCACATATTAATTTTGTTCCCCTTACCAATCATCCACATCGAATGCTCCAAGAGCTCCAAATAAATCGCTTTACATCCCATCTAAATAGAGGAAAAAACATGAGATTTGGGCATCCACCCTTTCACAAAAACTCTAGCTTTCATAATAATAGTACAAGCTTTTAACTCATTCAAAATGCTCCACCATTGCACCAGATTTTAGGCAACATTAGTATCCTTTAGAGATTTGATGCCAAGCCCTCTGTCGTTACGATCCTGACAGCACAACTTCCAAGCCACGAATGCCATTTTTCTATTGAGAACATCCCTGCTCCAAATAAATTTTCGACACCACGATTCAATCTGATTAAGTAAACTCACAAGGCAAAAATATTTTCTGAAAGAAAATAGAAGCATGCTATGAATGAACGAATTAACCAATTAAACTTTACCTACTATGGACAGTAAACTCGCCTTCCAAGCCTCCAACTTGAGCTTGATTCTGTCCGTCACCGGCTGAAAGTGCGAAACCTTGGGTATGCCTCTGAAGATAGGGACCCCAA
Source organism: Lathyrus tuberosus (assembly GCA_022829125.1). Lineage (NCBI taxonomy): Eukaryota > Viridiplantae > Streptophyta > Magnoliopsida > Fabales > Fabaceae > Lathyrus > Lathyrus tuberosus. Next base: position 1,346,954 of record JALAZF010000651.1, on the reverse strand, counting down.
GATAATAAAATGGAATAAAAATCCCAATTTGAAACCAAACTTTCTCGCCAAAAAACTGTGTCTGGCTGCACTCATACCTACTGCAAACAAAATAGATTTTGAAGGATTGCAAACTTGACCGGAGCAGGCATCATACCTATCAAATAACTCAACGATGACATCCAAAGAAGAGTCACTTCCTTTAGAAAAAAACATAATGTCATTAGCGTACATATTGGAAGGGATCTGCACATTACGACAAGCTTTAATACAATTCAGCCCATTATTAAAACCAATTGAGTTAAGCCTTTGCTAAGGACATCCTCGGCCAAACATAATAAAAGATGAGACAAGGGATCTCCTTGTCTGAACCCCCTCTTGCAGCTGAAAAAACCTCTGAGATTCCCATCAATGGAGACCGAAACATTGGCCAAATTCAAGATCAACCAAATCCAAGAGCAAAATTTATCATTAAACCTAAACTGCTTAAGAACCTATAGAAGAAAACTCCACTCCAAGGTATCAAAAGCCTTGGCTATATCAACCTTGATCATTATGTTTTCGCCCATAAACTAATTATGTAAGACGTTTTCCACCTCCGAAGTGAGACATATGCAATCCTTGATACTACGCCCCTGCACAAAACCCTTTTGCTCCTTTGAAATATGGTGAGGAAGAACCTTGCCAAGCCTATCCACTAACACCTTAGAAATGATCCTAAACTTGAAATTAGCGAGAGAGATAGACCTGTATTAATCAATGTTATTCGCTTCTTTGACTTTCAGAATCAGCACCAAGTTGTTAGAATTATAGTTTGGGGCTAACCATCCGTCCTTAAAAAATTGCAGAGTTGCGTTGATAATGTCCTCTTTTATAATACTCCAAAAAGTATGATAAAAAACGGGACCAAAACCATCCGGGCCAGCTGCGCTGTCACGATTAAAATTAAAAATCGCGCTAGGAATTTCCTCAAGGGAGGGCAAAGTAGTTAACAATGAATTAATTTATGCAGTAACCAAGCTTGGGATAACTTCCTCCACTAGAGCATTATCCTACAAAAAAGAAGAATTGTTAAATAAATTCTCATAGTGAGAGGTCACATGCTCGAATATTTGATCATGATTACTGATGAAGACCCCATTAACAAGCATAATGTGAATGTAGTTGGAGGGATTTCTGATTTTGGTAATCCGATGAAAATATTTCATATTCCTATCCCCATTCAATTTCCAATTAACCCTCGCCTTATCCTTCCAAAATGATTCTTCAATACTTAAAGCCTGCTCTAAACTAGCTTGCGCTTGCTTCTCAAGAAGAGCCAAGGAATTAAGATGACCTTTGGCATCTATGCGCAGCTGGATGTTGACCATAACCTGGTCACCATTTTTCACCAATTCATGCACATTGCCAAAAAAAATACTTTGTTCCACTCCTTGAGATTCTCCTTCAAAATTTTCAACTTAGAGGACAACTCAAACATAGGGCAACTTGTGAATTTTGATTTCCAAGAGGACTCCACCACCTTGACGCAATCTTGGTGAGTGGTCCACATTTGTAAAAATATGAAAGGGGACTTGATTTTAAAATCCTAAAAATTGAAATGAAGTTGAATAAGATAATGGTCAGAGCAAGATTTAATGAGCGTTGAGCAAAATGTTTGCATATAAGAGTCTATCCGATCCTGATTACATATAACTCTATCAAGACTTTTTACTAGTGTAATGTATTCCACTTCTACCATTAGGACAGGTAAATATAGCACACACAATAGGAATATGAATTAAACGGTTTAGGTTTGTCCAGACTGCAAAATCTTCCATAGGACCCCGAGCTGGAATGAAAGAGCCATCATACTCATCTGACCCAATAATCGTGTTGAAATCACCTATGAACACCAAGGAATTTTAAGATCTTGAAGGGTATTCTGGATAGAGCTCCACAAACTTCTTCTAGTGATGTAATTAGTGGAAACGTAAATCGCAGAAATGCCAATAGTGGAACCATTAACCAAAATAGAAAAGGATATATGCTGATCATCAATGTGCATAACCTTTGGTGTTAGAGCTGAATCACAAAGACACCAGAGATTGGGTAAAAGATCATTCCTAACATTTACACGTAAAATTTCATATTCACTCTAGTAAGCCAATAATGAGGGAAGCAATCCTTATCCATCCAAGGTTCTGCAATGAAAACAAAAATAGGTTTGGAGCTCGACACTAACCTTTTAAGAGCCAATTTTGAGGGAGAGTTGGCTAAACCTTTCACATTCCAAAATAAATAATTCATGGAGAATTATTTGCACTACCAGGCCTTGACCTTGTTGCGTAATTACTCCTTGCTGCATTATTTTTTTGAGCTTTCCTCTTGGAGTTAGACTTTACTTACGTGAAACCTTGTGAGTCAACCTCCAAAGACTTATCCACATTGTCTCTAATTCCTTGTTTAGCCAATTCCTGATGTACCATGTTATCCCAAGAAGAGTTAAGTAACTGCATATCCTGCTGAAGATCTGGATTTGTTTCTGGAACTACCACTTCATAATTCCGTTGAGAGTCGTCTATAAAATCAGAATTGTCAATGGAGTCCTTCTTTTCACTGGCCAAGGCCAGCGTTTTATCAGCATCATCATTGTCATCTTCTACAACAACAATGTCTTTGTCATCGTCTTTGCTAACACTAGTTACAACATTACTTAACAGATTCTCATTCACAACCAAGTTGCTAACACCTTTGTCTCCTCCAATTTCTTCAGCAGTTTGCACAACTATAGGCTAACTTTCCAAATCAATTGGTCAAAATGTTTCCTTTATTACAACATCTGAATCTTTTGACCCATGTTCCACTTGAGCATAATTCAGTTTCTTACCTTTCTTATGCTTCCCAATGTCTCCCTCAAACAATTCCTACTCCTCACGCTTTTTCAGTATGCCAATATCATCTCCATTGCCATCACTTTTGCGTTTGCAATTATCAATGCGATGACTTATCATATTGCAATTGCTGTAAAACTCCGCAAGGTTTTCGTAATCAAGGTCCACAAAAAACGCATATCTCATTCTTTCCACAAGCACTTTGTATCTGAGGTCAGCATTCATATCCAAATCTACCAATACCCTGACAAAGTTGTTAGGTATGTGATTTTATGATTGGCAACAATTTTCGTAAAACATGTTTAATTTGGAAAAACATGTATCACAACCGGATGTTGAGCAAGATCTCATGACATCTTGACCAACTGGTACAACAGAGTGTAGCGCGAATTTTTGGACGTGGTTGCGAAGCACTATCGCTTTTGGGGTACTACAGTTCGATTCATTTTTTATCCTATTGAAGCTGATGAAGGAAGGGAAATAGATGTCTCCAATTAACCCTGCTTGCATACTGAGTTAAAACAGATGACTGTTGGTTTACAGATGCTATTGAGATTGTGGGTCTCTCTTAAGTTATTTTGTTAAAATAGTGCCTGGGCGATTGGTGGGAGTTTAGGACTGATGCTTTTCGATTGATATGTGAAGGTATGGGATTTGGGACTTTGGATTAGTGTTCTTACTAAGATTTTTCTTTCAATCTTATGCCTATGTATTCCCGTTTACTGAAACAGGGAAATCAGAGCGATCGTAGTTCCTCCTATTCTATGGGAGGAAATGGTGTTTTGGTGTCTTGTTCAAAGCCCAAGACGTGAAGCTGAAAAGGTGGTTTGTATCTTGTTCAAAGCCCAAGATGTGAAGCTGAAGGTGTTGTCTTTAGAGATAATTTGTCATCTCTAAAGGGGGTCGGTTTGTCACAACTGTTGGGTGAATGACTATAAAGGAGGATTACTTTAACCGGGATATGTGAATCCTAGCAATTCCATAATTTCCTTTATAGGGGGGTTTAACCTGAAGGAGAAGACTTTAACTCAGTGTAGAGTAATGCCATCTTTCCTTAGGAATTTCTCATGCTAAAAGAGGGACAGTGGCGTGGATGTAAATAATCCAGAGGCTTGCCGCTTACAGCGATTAGATGAAAGGAGTTGTTGATGTTTGTATCCTGTGAACGAGGCACAATTTTGATGCTAAAAGGTTGATTAACTCAACCGGGGTTTTTCTTATACAAAGCCTAAGAGGAGGCTATTGGCCCAACAAGAGGGTGTTTTTATGTGTGTCTTGTACGAAGCCCAAGACAGAGGCTAAAGGTTGACTCAACAAGAGAGTTTTTTAGATGTGTCTTGTACGAAGCCCAAGATGGAGGCTAAAGGTTGACTCAACAAGAGAGTCTTTAGATGTGTCTTGTACGAAGCCCAAGATGGAGGCTAAAGGTTGACTCAACAAGAGAATTTTTAGATGTGTCTTGTACGAAGCCCAAGATGGAGGCTAAAGAATGACTCAACAAGAGAATCTTTTATACTCAACAAGAGAGTGTTTTGTATCTCGTACGAAGCCCGAGATGGAGGCTAAAAGGATTATTGACTCAACAAGAGAGTCTTTTTGTATCTCGTACGAAGCCCGAGATAGAGGCTAAAAAGAGTGCTGTTTCAGTTGAGTGACAGGTCCAGTAGGTTGGTTAAAAGAGAAAATCAGTTCTTATAAAGAGACTGATTAAATGTAAGGCTATGCTTTGGGATCGATCAGAGGATCAGGGTTATTTCCTATTCTTTAAGGAAATGGGGAATCCAGAGGGTATTGGAGACTGTCCGAGTCTACTGGTGTTTTTCCCTACTTGAGAATGCCTTCGAGACTCAAGGAGATTAGACTGTCCAAGTCTATAGTTTTATCTTTTGTACTATGCTTAAAGAAACAGTAGTAGTACGTTCACGATAGAAAGATCTAGACTCTTTGAAAGACTGTTCTATTAAGATGACTAATTTCTGTTCCTATACCTTTAGGAGGTCGACGGGACAATTTGTACGAAGCCCAAGAGGAGGCTGGAAACTTTTAAGAAGCCGAGGGACAATTTGTACGAAGCCCAAGAGGAAGCTCTCTTCCCGAAGGAAGAATCCTTATACAAAGCCTAAGAGGAGGCTGTGAATATTTCTAAGAAGCCGTAGGGTCCTTGTACAACGCCCAAGAGGAGGCGGGGATGCTTTTAGGAAGCCTGTGGGTCCCCAAACCCCGAGAAATTCAAGACAGGCTATTCACAGAGAATAGATCAAGCCAGGAAAGTCCGAGAATTTGGAAGAAACTCAAGAGATGCCATTCACGGAGAAAAGATCATCTCTGGGGAGTAGAGTTTCTTTGACGATGTCTAAGGGTGACAGTCTGAGAAAGGGTTCACCGAGAATGATGCCTTTCACGTCTCCATATTGTTTAACCCCAAGAGGAGGGAAGATTGTATCTGGTAATCCTATAGGGATCTAGTTTTGTCTATTTAAGAGTGATCAACAGGGCTTAGTGCTAGACGTATTTGCCGGGTAAACTCTTAATATCTATACTAGTATTACACAGTTGATATGAGTTTATGAAAGAAGACTTACAGTGAAACAGCCCCACAATACAGTTTATATATATATATGAAAGCGGATAAAGAAAGCACATAAACACTTACTCGGTTGTAGAGCTTCCATGTTGTTTGGTTAGTTGTTCAACAAAGAAAGATTGAAAACAACAGTATATTCAAAATTAAAGGAGAAAGTATTTTGAAAAGATGTTGGGGCTTACAGCTCAAGGAGAGGCCCAAGGTTTATCAGTGATCGCACTGTCGTTTTGTACAGAGGGACTTATACAAGTGACTGAGGCCCAAGAAGTTTTCTGTACAAGGGGATTGAGTCTTACACTCTAATAGAGGCCCAAAAGATTTATTTTTGTACAAGTGGTGGGGCTTACAGCTCAAGGAGAGGCCCAGGGTTATTTGTTTGAAAATGGCAATCGCGCCGAGATTTTTGAAAACGCGGTGGGTCTTATACAATGCATTGAGGCCCAAAATGGTTTGGTTTTCAAAGGGGGTTGGGTCTTACACTCTAATAGAGACCCAAAAGATTTTGAATGGATCTTATAGCTCAAGGAGAGGCCCATGGTTTGTTTCAATGGACGATGATTGCGTCGAACTTTTCGAAATACAACGGGACTTATACAATAGGTGAGACCCAAGAATAGGTTTGTATTTACAAAGGATTGAGTCTTACACTCTATTAGAGGCCCAAAGTGTTTTTAAAAGGTTTGATGAGGGTTGAATTAATCAAAACCCTAATTTGTTTCCAAAATGTATTTTAATTGAAAAAAATTCAATTAAAATGATCAAAATTGTTTAACATGTGGAAAACAAATTGTGATCTTGGATTAATGTTTCAAAAATCATGTTTTGACCTACAAAATGATTAGAAGTCATTAAAATTTGCAAAATCAAGAAGGAAAAAATATTTTAAATGTCAAAAACAATTAAAATATTAATTATTTGCAAAAATATCAATTATATGAAATAAATAATATTTTTGGGATTTTTTTGGTAAAATAAAATATTTTAACATTTTTGTGAATTAATAGTAAAAAACCCGTGCGTTTAGATTAAAACGAATAAAAAATCAAACATGTAGAATGAAAAAATATTAATTAATGTAGCTTGATTGTGAAAAATCATTTATAAAAAAAGACAATGAATTAGAAGTGAGAAAATATGAAAGTATTACATAAGTATGATAGAATTGAAATGTGTTATGTGAGGAAAAAAAAGTGGCAAAAAATTGGAAGTTTTTATCTAGCCATATAAGTATGGGTTAGAAAAATAATTGGGAAATAATTGAATTAAAAAAAAACGTTAGGAAAAAGAAAAACGTGAGGTATGTAAAATAGATGGGGGGTATAATGGAAAAAATAAACTGTTGGTTGATGAAAGTAATTAAAAATAAAACTGAGTTTAGGTTGTTTAACGTGGGGTAGTAGGTTTGTATAAATGTAAGAAAAAGGTTGTGAATTGGGGGTAGAGTACAAGAGTTAGGGTTACATTCAGAGACAGAAGACAAAAGAAAAGGAAAGGAAGCTGAAGAATGTCGAGAAAGGGATCGTCATCGTCATGGAAGAGGTAAGTATGTGATAAATTTCTTTAGTTATGTGTGTAGGGTTAGCTGGTTTGTTACTGGAACAGTGGTTCTTCATGTTTCTTGAATCCTGATATTGCAAACATTGGGGACGACGATTTTGGGGAGTAAAGAGTAGATCAAAATTGTTGTTGCATGTGGTGCTATTGTGGATTTTGAGCTCAATAGTTATGAGTATTGTTTGAAGCGGTTAATGTTTGTTTGTACAAAAGGGTATGCAGTTGTTCAGATAGCGTGTTGATTAAAATTTATTTTGCAAATTTCGTGTTGGATTTTAATAATGGTACAGTAGTGTAAATTGGTTGTTGTTGAAGTCAGTTATGGTAGTAGTCGTTTTGTGAAACTGGGAATTTTTTGTTTACATGGATTGATGGTTGTGTTTCAATTTGTATTATAAAGTGTTTGTCTTCGTCATGAAACTGTGGTTGTTTAAACGGGTTGATTATGTTCTGCTATCACATTTGTTTTGATTTATTAATATTATGGAGATATGGATTTCAATTGTGTATCAGGGAAGCAGTTTGTTTCCATTATAGTTGTACTAAACTGATAGATTGTTGTTGTTTGTTCTTTTGTTGCTGGTGTAATATTTATTTTGTGCCATTCGTAATGTCTTTGTCGGTTCCAAATTCGAAGATGATCGAAACTGTATTGATGCTGGTGTTAGTGTGTATTTTTGAGAAATTCTGTTGTTGGAGTATGGCGTCTGCAAATTTATATTTAAATGAGAGGAGAAAAATGACATTTTTGTGTTTGTTTATTAATGAAAAAACAATATGTGTTTGTTCTTGTAGAAACTTCATGAAGACAGAGACAGCAGTTTCATTAGTAATAAGATTTTTCTGCTTACTTTCAGGGAAGAATTGCGTCGATACCTCGAGCTTAAGTTAGCATACATGAGTTACGAAGACGATTATGTGCGGGTGATGCAAAAGCAGGAAAAATTGACGTTTGAGGAGTTCAGAAAAGAAAAAGAGAAGGCTGAGACAGGAACATTTGCAAGAAGGTAGTTGTGTGAATCTAAAATTGAGTTTTTGTTTATGTATATAATATTGTATGTCGAGTAGTATAATATTTCATGTTAATGGTTTGAAGAGGAAATGAAATGGCTGCGGGAGAGAAATCTGGTAGGGCAACGATGGGCGAGCGTGGTCGTGGATTAGGAAAAGAAGCTGCTGATGAATTGAAGGGCAAAAAGGCAGGTGAAGGAAATGCTCAAATTGGAGAGGGAGCTTTGGATTACAGTGTTACGAATCTTACGAAAAAAGTGAATGTTTTAGAGAAAGATATGTAGGGTAACACAATATCAATTTAATACAATGGGGTCAAGAAGAGAAAGATGGCCGAGTCTGCTGAGGGGAGTGGAGGTAGGGGAAAAACTAATATCTGAGGGTCCGAAAAAGGAAAAGTACCTGCAGAAGAAGTTTTAGAAGGAGAAATTGGGAAGAAGGACGGGCCACCTATAGCCATATCATCCGATAGCGAAAGGTAAACAATAAGTTAATAAATATAACAGTTGCTTCAAATTTTATTGGCTGAAAATTGTTATGACAAAGTATTGGTTGTTTGGGATGTTTTGTTATGATCTGTAGTTACGATGATGACGATTGTCAGAAGGTGATTGGAAGTCGGCTGAAGTACTATATATGGTTTCGGAAGATTTGTTCTGGAGACACGGCAAGGAATAATGTTTTGGTAAAAGTTGTGTTTAATGTTGTTTTTTCAACCTAAAATATTGTAATGGGGAAATTTATAGGTAGCGAAATTTTTGTTTTTTTTACAGCAACTACCGCAGCGAGTTATAAAAGAATGTGTGAAAGAAGGGGAAACAAAAATTAGGCTGTGCGATGGCAAACTGAGACAAATCTATGATTGTGAACTGCATAGGTCAGTTAGAAAGTACTGTACAAAAGTTTTCATTGGTCGCGGATGGTATGAGTTTTCGAAGAAAACATAACTTAAAGCTGGTGATGAGCTTGCCTTCATGATTCGCACCCCTCCAGGCAAGAAAATTTATGTCAGGATCTTAAACCGTTGAGACTAATTGATTTGAAGGAGGATTAGCATTTAGGGATGAAGTGCTGCTGGTAGTTTATCGTATTATTTTGTTATGCTGGTCTTGTGAATTTTAATGACTAAGTTGGAATCTATATGTTTTGTAGAATTATGTTAGTGTTTTAAACTAAGTTGTTGAACATTTTGGTCTGTAAGGATAATATTAGTATTATGTTATAAATATGTTTTGATGAATTAAGTGTTACTTTCAGTTATAAGAAATTATTGATCAGTTGTATTTGTTTAGTCATCGTCTTCTAATAAAGCTTGGATATCATGGATTGCAGTTGTTTTAGTAATACTGGGGTGGTGCTAATGGGTGGTTGTGGTAATGAAGCAAAAACTGATTTGTTTGGTTGTGCTAATGGGTGGTTGTTCCAACTTGTGGGTGAAAATGGATTTTTATATTGGAGGAAATTAAAATGGTTATGAGATTTATGCCCTGCGTTAGGGGTATTAATAACATTGAAATAATTGAAAAATTTAGTGAGAAAGAGTTAAAACAAAAAAAATAGTTGAATAATTGAACTATGGCAGTAGTTAACATAAAGTCACAAAGAGTTGCATATGAGAGTATCAAAATAATAAGAAATATACATCAGAACTGTTGGGAGGATAGTCCCTTAACAGGAGCAAAAACAAAAAAAACGGAAATCAAAAGGTTTCCGAAGCAGAGATAGAAATGGATATACCCAGCCACCTGTAAAATGAACAACAATGTCATATAACAGGAAATATAGGTTAATGAATTGTTATGTGTAAAGATGTAACAGTATTATACCTAAACAACATTATGAAAAACTTCTTTGAAAACCACATTAGTTGTGTAGTCAAGTGGGAGTTTGTTTTTGTCATGAATCAATATTTTCAAACCAGCTTTGCTTTTGACTCTTGAGACTGCAACATAGAGTTGTCCGTGACTGAAAACATCTTTTGGTAGATATATACCGACATAGTCTAAGGATTGGCCTTGAGATTTGTTGATTGTCATTGCAAAAGAGACAATTATTGGGAATTGTCGTCGAATAAGCTTGAATGTCCATGGAGATTGCGATGGAGACATGGACATACGAGGAATGTAAATAGTGTTTCCAACATGAGTACCTGTAATAATCTTAGCCTCGATAACATGATTTGCAAGTCTGGTTACTGTCAACCTTGTTCCATTACAAAGTCCTTCCGATTGATCTAAATTTCGGATCAACATTACGGTTGTTCTGATCTTTAACTTCAAAGAATGGTTAGGTAATCTGGAAGTTTTTAAACAACTAAGAAATTCAGGAGTCAAATGTTGAAAAGCATCATTATCATTGGCTTCTGATCTGTCTATTGAATCACTACTTAAATACTCTTTTGCATCCCCTAAAAAAATAAAACATTGGAATGAGAAACAAAATAGGTATATTAATCACAAAATAGTGTACGATATGTACAAAGATGCTAGAGAAAAAAAGATATGTATGTTTTAAAAAAATAGTGTAATATATGTGGAAACATGGTAGAGTAAAGATATTTACCTGGAATGATGTTTGTAATGTAATCATTAATTTCGTCAACAATCTCAATAGTTGATGCCAAAATAGCTCTGCTCTGAAGGAAACTTGAGTTTTTGTAATTCTCAAGTAGATTTGGATAAGTAGAAGTAACAATCTTATCAATAGGATCCACATAATCAGTTAGCAACAAATCGAGGGGATTGTAATTTCTGCATAACCATCGTTTGGTTCATTGATTTTTCCATCTCCCAATTGTAGAATCCAGTTAGAGAAATTCTCAATATCACTTCCATCATCTGAAACAGACCCGGTTTGCAATCGCATGTTTTTGGTAAGTGTTAAAACCTTGCAATGATCCCAAATGTAAGAGGCATTAATACTTGAATGAACTATATCAGACCTAGTGCCTCGTGGTACAACAGGAAGAATTTGTCTCGTCACCACCAAACACAACAACTTTTCCACCAAAGATCTTCTCAGAAGGGTTTTTTTCAACACCCATGATGTCTTTTAAAGACTTGTCTAGTGCCTCAAAACAAAATTTGTTTGCCATTGGAGCCTCATCCCAGATTATCAGCTTTGTTAATTTTAATAGTCCAGCAAGGCCTATTTTCTTGGCAATGTTACAAACGGATGACTCCAAACAGGGAACCGGGATTTTGAATCGTGAATGCGCAGTTCGACCGCCCGGTAATAGTAAACTTGCTATTCCACTGGAAGCAACATTTAAAACAATATCACGCTGTGATCGCAAGGCTGCTGATAGTGTGTTCCACATGAATGTTTTTCCAGTACCACCATAACCATATAAAAAAAAGACACCTCCATTATGTTCCTCAACAGCAGTCATAATTTTCTTGAATATCGTGTGTTGTTCGTCTGCATGATAAAAAATGTAGTTATATTAAGAATAGTAAGTTATTTGTGTTAGACATAAATAATAAGGAGAAAGCTCATTTAAAATTTATTAGTGGTAGTGTGTATATGCCAATTTAATATTAGTGTGACATTATTTATGGAATATGAAGTGTAGCGGCAGTAAGGAATGCTTGCCAACGTATAAAGAAGTTGCATTGTATAGTAAACGAAATAATTGAAACACACTGGCTGTGGATATCCAACGAACGAAACAAAGTCCTTGGGTTCCACCAAAGACATTTAATTTTAGTAAGTGTAAGTGTTAAAGAAGTAACTTGCAGATGTAGTAAAGAAATGGGTTCCACCAAAGTCATTTAATGTCCAGCTACCACATTAATATGAAGCACCAATCAAATGAATAATGACACATGTCGTGTAGCATGCATGCAAAGTGAGTAAAATTAACTTTTATGAAGTCTTGTTTCATAGCACTTAATTTATATCCCATCTACCACATTAATGGCCATTGGTTGTATATAAAAAGGCACAAGTAGAATGCATTTCGCAGCTTGTGTAGAAGATATTAGTTAAAGAAAGATAGCAAGTAACAATGGAGGCAAATCCCATTCAACTATCAAGTGACAGCAGGTATGAAAATTTGTTTTTATAAATAACTTCGAATGTTATGATGCTTCCATTTGTTTCTACACATTGTAACATTGTATCGTTGCATCTGTATATACAGCTACGAAACTGATGACACTGATGATGGATATAATAGTGAGGGAAACTATACATGGAGGGTTTACATAAAGTATGGAAAGTTGGCGAAAAAAAATGTTTTGGTTTGTGCATATACATGCATGTTAAATTTGATTTAGCCTAAACCAATTTATTTTAATGTTTATAACGGGGTTGACTTTTTTTTCAGCACTTTCCAAGAAAAGCTTCTGAAGAATGCTTATTATGGAATCAGACATATATTGAGATGATAGATTTGGATATGGGTAACAGATATGACTGTGAAATTTTAAGTGCAAACCGAAACGTTTTTGAGAAGTATATCGGCAAAGCGTGGTACAACTTAGTCTGGACAAGAAAACTAAAGAGAGGAAATGTGGTTTATTTCACTTTAGTTAATCCCCCAGATAGGCTGTATGTTCAAGTTAGGGATAGATGAAGTCAGTTTGGGTTTTAAAAAGGATGGATGGTTATGCATGTAGTATTATAAGTTACATTATGTGATGAAGTTATTTGCCGTAATAGTGGTACTAAGTGATGTTTAAGACAATTATATTAAGTTGCAGCATTATCACGTCAAGTAAATATGGTAGTACAATGTTGTTTTGTTTTGAATGATTATGAAATGTAATGTTGGAAGTATTATTATGTAAGCGTTATAAAAATGTAGTATTGGTAGCAGCATGGTGTTTATTTTGTTAGCATTGTGATTGTGTTGTTTTATTTTGAAAGTGACATAGCACGTAGAGAAAACAAACGTGATGAATGTATGTGTAATGAATATTGTTTGGTTAGGAATAGGTTACCACAGGCTAAAATAAAACAACAGAGCATGCATAAATCATAGATATTAAAAAGTAAAGTGCATGTATTTTAAATAGAACCTATTAATTTATGAAACAAGTCTTGGTACATTGAAGTTTGCTCAGAAATATCATATTGCCTTTCATCCTATATCAATCTATTTCCAAGAAAATCCAGGATGTAAGCATCGGGGTATGGCATTGGCTTAAACTCATTCAAGTTGCGTTTGTTTTTTTGTAACTGCTTCTCGATCTCTATCAATGTTAGTTGTTGTATTTCATGATCGGTCAAAGATAAATCTACATAATATGGTAAAAAGAAATAAGAAAAATCATTATGGCATTTTGAAAACATATTAATGGATGAGATAGCAAAGTAAGGACAGGAGTGGCTAAGTACCTGGATTCATTGTCAATCTTCTTTCCTCGTAAAGAATACCGTCAGATAAGTATGTCCATGTTTTTCGCCAAACATGTTCAGGACGATTCATCGAAGCTGATAACAACATAGTTACGAAAAGCTTTCGCAAGAATATACCAGACCCCCAGTTGTAAGCCTCCTTTATAGCATCAATGAATTCCTTGTCATCCTGAAGAAAGCCCAAAGCGTAGCACGCCTCTCTAAAATTTGCATGTTTAAAACCGTCAACTATTTTGAGATCATCATAACATGTTGGGCCTTTTTTCACAGTTAGCAACATTCTCAAGTAATACAAATCACCAGTTGTTGGAGGAACCCAAATCAAGCGACCAATGGTATAACCTCTTTTCCTCGGTTTCCATTTTCTGGTTTTTCTGACGTAAACAAACTTGGACACGAACTGACCATATGTCAATGTCTTGGCTTCGTCATATTCCCTATTTACCGCCAACCATGAAGTAAACATTGACTCTGTGACACTTGCTTTTAAAAGCACATTTCCAATTTGTTCAAAATATTTATAGTAAACTGAGTGCTCGCCTTCCAAGTGAAAGAACATTCTTTCTACAGCTGGTTTTCTCCCATGGATAGAATACGGAAAAATTCTCCAACATGCTTCACTTGGAGAAACGTACCGACAATCAAGGTATTGTTTTATTTCATCAACATGCTTATTACCGGTGGTAGTTGTTGGAACAATAACCGCTAAAATTCGATCAGAACCCTTGTTGATGTATTTGAACAGATACTTGATTGAAGTACTTTGATTGCACCATTCCATGTTTATGTGTGCTTCATATTTCATTAATAAGCTTGGGTTGTGTGGGACGACATGGCTACTGTTAAGTTGTATTCCATTCTTTTCGATAGTGTGCCCATTTTGTCTTCTTCTATAAACCGGATAACCATCTTGATCAACTATAGTGACATCTTGAAATTTCTTTGGGTAATACTTGGAACATCTTTCATCCTTCATACATGGACACTTTGGGTTTGCAACACCACACGGACCGTGTACCATGTGGTTTTTAACCAAATCATACAATTTTGGATGTTTCAAAGGATCTGGGACCTCAGCAGATATAATTTTATCAATGTCACCAGGTGTTGGATATTTGTTGGATGGATCCAAGAATATAAGGATATGAGCATGTGGTAAACCTCTTTTTTGGAATTCTATTGTGTACATATCTGTTAAACAAAGAAAAGAACAACATCAGTGGAGGATGCTGTTGAACAATTTAAATAGAGACACAAAGGTTGTTGTTGCAAAAATTAAATAATGATATAAACAAACTTACAAGCAAGAACTTTTCCAAGGAAACCTTTTTTTGTAATGTCTGATAAGAGGTTATCAAACTTCATTTTGAAAATTCTCGCAATGATGTCTGGTCGATCGTGTGGCTTCAAGTTTAGGGGATCCAAAGCTCTTTTGATTTCAGGCCAATTAGGGTTGCAAGTAAAAGTAATAAATAGGTCTGGGAATCCTACTTTACTACAAATGGCCATTCCGTCATAGTATAGCTGATCCATAAATCTTCGACTTCCAACATACGAAGATGGTAGGACAACTCTTTTGCCAATGGATGAACCACTTGTGCCAGGTTCGTTTGTTTCTTGGTTGAGGTTGTTATACTTAGATACTCTAAGTTTCGATTGGTTGTTTCTTAGCCACTTCAACCGTTCCCCCTCTAGCATTGTGTAACCATCCACCAAAAATTGTTGGAACAACCTCCTAGATGATAAAAGTGTCCTACCCTCGTGACACCTGTTTTGAATTCGGAATGCAAGCCATTCTCGAATAGTAAGCCTGTTTCTTAGATCGTATTCAAAAATGTCAAGATCTCGATGTGCAACATTAGGTCTATAACCATCTTCTCCGTATGGGAATATCAATGGATATTGAAAAGCCATATAGCTTGCATGATACTCATCAATCCGTTTTAGCTTTCCTCCTTGCCTCTGCATAATTATATCTCTTTCATCTGCCGTGTCAATGTCCCCAACAACTAATGCAGCTACTTCTGATACAGTAGGTTGGTTGTACACTCTACCATATGTAGTTCTATTTGCAATTAGTCGTAGTTGCAAGTTGTGGACATTCCCTTGGTTAAGTCTTTGTCTTGCCATTAGAAAACTCTTTGCATGTGTATTATTGTTGTATAGTATTTCCGAAAGTTGTTTGACAATGTTTGGATCAATGTTGTTGTTTTGTCTGTAGATATGGGAAAAGAGAATATTTAAAGAAAAAAGTAAAAAAATTCAAAGCTGCCTGAGTAGCATATTCCAGTGTTAAGAGTGGGAAAAGTGCTTACCGTAGACCTTTCATTCTGTGAGCTATTTCGTTTTCTGTGTCATATATATACAGTTGGGCAAACTTTGGAGGATGTCCTTCAGGTGGTAATAAACTCCCTATCCGATGGCAATTTTGACCTTGAATTCTTACTGTCGGTGGTCCACGTCCGTTGTTGAATTTGTTATCCAACTTTGCACCAGGTGAAGTGAACGCAAACATCATGTTGTAGGTTCGCAAGTTCGCCTGAAATTTTTTACTATCCTTTGCATCTTTATGAAATAGCAAATGGGATAATATTTCTGGAGGGTGTTTTAAGTATGGAAGTTCGACTTTGCCATTGCCACAACATAAAGTGTACTTGGGATTTGGTGTATGCTTATGTTTATTAATCCTCTCTTGGTACCACATTAAGGCTTTGCAATGTTGACACTCCATCATGGCGTCACCCAAATCAGAATATTCTATAAAGATAGGAATATATTTAAATAATGAAATTCGTATAGTAAAATGACGGTGAAAAATGTAGAATGAAAAACATATGGTATACCTTGATTGTTAAGGTGGTTTATGTTTGCATTTGAGAACGGCGCGTCAATGTCATCATTTTCGAAGGTTGAGTCGTCATCCGAGTGTTGACCTGTCCAAATGACAGGTGCAAATAGTTAGCATTGAATGAATATTGACTGGAAGTGATATATATTAAAAATTATAAAGGGATCATAAAAAAAAAAACCACATACTTAGGAAAGGGTCATAGTCAGAGTCATGTTCACTTTCACTATCAAAGTCCAGGTTTGTAGTATGATTAATAACATGTGTAGAGGTATCTTGTGTGGACATTGGTGTGTTTAATTCAATGGTAACAGGCGGCTCAACAACATTGGCAGGAGTCCTGAAATACTATAGCTTCAACACACTGCATTTTCTGACATATTATTTCAAAAGAAATTATTGAACCAATATGTATATACTTACACAGGAATAGTATTAACCGGATAACGAATTGTTGGTAAGTTGACTTGCAAATTATTTATAACAACAGGATTTTTTGGGCGGCCTCTTCCGCGTTTAATTTGAAGTGGGGCAAATTCGGTGGCCTTGTTATTATCACAGCTGCAAATAACAACATTATATTATAACGTATAATAATGACTTGTGCGGTAGGGTAAGTTAAATAGTATGGTATAAGTTACACTGTTGGGATTGGAGCCTGAGTCACATCGACATCCAAATTCTCTCGGCTCATAAGGAGTTGTGCTCTTTCTGGTAAACGAAGACTCTTATTAGGTCGGCCTCTTGCCGGAGTAGTTTGTTCCGGAATTGAGCACTGTAAATTATGGCATAATCTGAAGCATAAAATGACATAAGAAAAAACAATTTTGTTTTTAGAATAACGTATTGTGTATTGCGAAGTGATTAGTTACCTTAATGTTGGTGTTAGAGTCTGTTTAGTCGGAGGATGAGGTTGTGGCCCATGTGGATGTTGCAGTATGTTTGAATTATGATTTTCATCACCACTTGTGTCTTGTACATTTGAGAACAGACTTAGAAGGTTTGTTCCGATGTTATTAAGTTTGAACCGTTTGGGTGGAATATGCTGTACATGTTTGGAATGAGAAGGCTGTGTATGTGTAGAGTTGGTATTGAAAGGTTGGTTTATGCATTGTAAAGGAATTTCAGATAAGGGAATCCTAATGTTGGATGGGGTAAAACCGTTGGTGTGGCAGTCATGCTTGATGCGTTTTGATTTTTTATGCTTCAGTATTTGAAATCTACGAAACCGATTCCACTTGGTTGCACACTGCCTCTAGAGTGCAACATCATCAGGAGTTGCATTGTAATAACTTTCTCTACATTTAACCGAAAAAAAGACAATGACATAGTAAATAGGTTTTGCATGAATTTAAATAATTCTACAGAATGTCATATACATAAATATGGAATATTTATAAAATATTAACGAAAATATACTACATTATTCCTAACCTTTTATGCTGTGGTTGTTGCATTATGTAACATTACCAATGGTGCAACTGAGAGGAGATGCTTTTGAATTTGAAGTCAAGCAAGCACTGTAACCACCACTTCAGAATAACAACAAAGAATGAACTGGAAAAAGGTGTGAATGAAAAAGGGCAGAATGTTGAAATGAAAAATGTTAGAATAACAAAGCTTTGACAATTAGAATAACTAAATAAAATCTTATAATTTTATAAGAAAAAACTTATTATGTTCATAAGATATGTTAACAGCAATAGAGTAGTAATAGTAATAATAATAATAATAATAATAATAATAACAATAAAATAAAGTTTATTAGTATTATTGTTATTATTATTATAATTACAAACCTAACTCATAATAATTTCGTTGAACTAAATAGAAAATAGTAATTAAAATAATAATAATAATTATAATAGTAAATAGAAACTCATTTTTTATAGTATTATAGAGTTGTAATATTAATCAGAATAAAGTAAGGAAAAATGTAATACGTCCCTGTATTAATAGAAAGCTAATAATGATTTAGTATGTTGTTTAATTGTAGCAATAATAAGCTTATATTAAGGACAAATAGAAAAACAACAATAAAAAATATAAAGGTAATAATCACAATGTTGGTGACGTTGCAATTATTGTAATTGAATATTTAAAGAGATATATATAATAGTATTAATTAAGAGGAATTAATAATAATTTTGTTGTTGTAGTGGTAAATGTGATAGTAAAAAAAATTGAGTTGTGAGCATTGAGAAAGATAACACTGAGTAGTAGCCGCGCAGGGAAGTTGTGTGTGGTTTGAGTGTGCTACAGTAAAGTGGATGATTTGCAGATCTCATGCGCAGGCAGTGGTGGTAGTTGCATGGGAAAAGGAAATATTGGAAACATCAAGCTAGTGTTGCAGCAGCTTAGCTTGCAATGATAATTACTTTGTGTAGCTGCATTTAATAAAAGCTTGCGAATAAAATATGGGAGTAATGATAGAAGCAAGTTTGACCTTTCCAATCAAGTTGTAGCTGCATTTAATAAAAGCTTGCGAATAAAATATGTGGTAAATAATACACATCATGTTACAGCAAAATAGACCTTTTTAATTAATATTATTAACAAAATCAAGTTATGATATGTAAAATATGTGGTAAATAATACACAACATGTTACAACAATAGTACACATCATGTTAGCTGACTACTTTTATTTACTACTTTTTGCAACATATACCTTTTTATTAGAGCAAAAAAGCATTTAATAAGTTAGCAAACCAAATGAAGTTTTCGAATGGGTAGGGAGTGTGTTCCAATAGTACACATCAGGTTAACTCACTACTTTTCATGACTACTTTTTGCAACATTATTATTATTATTTATTACAACTTTTTGCTGTGTTTTATTTAAGGATGTGAAAGTTGGAAAAATTATTACTTTTTGTATGGGCGTATGTCAGAAGTTGGTATAAACTGAAGGACTTCAACATGACAAAAGTTTTATTATTGCATGTATGTAAGTCAAACCTGCAATATTATTATAACATATATTATTATTAAAGTTGCCTAATAAAATAAAATAAACTGGATATTGTGAAAAAAACCATTATATAAAACAATATTACAACATTCATGGTGCAGTTGTAAAGATTGTTTACAGCAACATTTAGGAAATATTAGAAATAATTACAGTTGCCTAATAAAGTACTTGAACATATAATTGGAAATGTTTTGTAATTTAAACGTTACAAGTAATTAAAGTTGTTGTATTAAATACTTGTATTTTTAACATATATTATTGTAGTTGACGTTTGAAGTAATAAATATGTGAGCAAAATATTTCCATTGCCATTGATATTCATACATTGATAGTCATAACAAAATAAAGGAACACATCCTTCCATATTAAGATACAAAAATACCACTCCAAGAGTTAATATTCATGAGAAATGGAGTGGATATTAGATTGTACAAAAAGAGATAGTAGTTAGATGTTCAAAAGATGAAACATTAATTAGGGAATATGTTGCATGGCATGCATGATGATATCATTTGTTCTTCGAGTGTCATGCACTTTTGGGTCTTGAACTTTTGGTGGCAGATTGTTTTGGTGCCAAAAGTTCTTAAAAATCCGTATCATCATTTAGAACAACATCCGGCGACAATCTTTTAGCCGGGCTATGGGACAAGTTGGGTTCCGGGCTCCAATTTTGTGCAGCAGAAGCATTACTCTACAAGAGGGTAATATAATTGTAATTTACATTGCAATATTATGAATTTCTTTGTTAATACAGTATATCAAAGCTTACAGTGGGATTTGAGGTTTGTGTGAGACTGATATTGTTGTTATCATCTTCATCTATAATAGGGGCCTTTCCTTTGCTATCGGAATCTTTTGGTGGGATAATTGGGGCATCCTTTATAAAAAAACTTATTGTCAATGTTATATACAGTAAACATTATTATATATAAGAATATACATCATATAACCAAACAATGAATTTTGTTGGATAATGAAAAACATACTTCATTAGGCATGATGGCATCTCTAATCTGTAGCATAACGTCCTTATCTCTAGTGAGTCTCACTACAAATGCTTGTTTGTAAAATGGCTGATATTTCACCCGAAAAGCAAAACTCTTTTCCAGGAGATTATCAAGGTCGGCGGGGTAAATCAGTGGGTGGTCCTCATTGGTCTACAAGTAGCGTTTCATAAAGGAATTTATAAAATAGATTGGAAGCATTGTATTAATATGTATTATTCTCGATTTATGGCAAATAATAATATTGGAAAGTATTTGTATTACTATGCATTGACCACAGATTTATGGAGTATATTGAGAATATTAAGCATATTAGTGGGTAATGAAACAATGTTATGAGACATCGGGTGTAACTTGCAGCCATAACGAAAGGTTATAGAATACTCACAGGTCGTATGATCTCCCTTAAAGCATGGGCAGACATACCAACAATTGGTATGCATTCTTTGTCCCAGAAGACAAAATTCGCCGACACACCATCATGTTCCACCTCTATTTCAATTTTGTACCTAATTACACGAAACGTACACATGTTACATAACAGAAGTTTTCAATTAATCCACTATAAACAACAGGAACATCAAATGTGTAACGAAATCCATAGCTTGAATGGCACTAAATACTTTGTAATTGGTGTCGCATTGTCGCCACACATGCATTGGTTAGTTTTGTTACACTTTGAACATACTTCATAGTACCATCCAAACGGATTGGCCTTGAACCGTTTTGTTGTACCAATCGTATTGCAGAATGATTCCTACAAAAAAGACTCCACATTATTAGAAAACACCGAAAACGATGAAAAAACCGAAAACCGTATAATAATTAATGGCGTAATAATCAAATGAGAATAAACGTAATTACGTCACGAAGAGTAAGCATATCTCTTATGCTCCTGATATCCTTCGTAAAGGAGAAAGACCTGTCATCAAATGTCCCTTGTGAACCCGAAGTTAGAGATCTACTTTGTGAGGCATCAGGTGTAGGATTTACATCAATAAATCTGAGTCAGAAAACAAAGTATGCATCTATGGTTAGTAAATTATAATTAGAATGGATATGTAATCAATAAAACCTGTGTTAAGGTATATACGTTTTCATGAATTCAGCAACTTGAGGATGTTCATGGTTAAGTAGTAGCTTTGATCCATGCCATGAATTAGACAAGTTCAGCTTTCCAGATGCTGCATCGGGGTCAAACAATTACATATATTTATATCGGGTAGCCAAATTATGTAATGTGAACATCCAGACAACAACAACTCAAATTACATGAACTCTGGCGACACCATGCATGAGTGAGGATGACAACCAGCTGACCACTATCGTCATTGTAAGACATAAATTGAGTGGCATATGACTCCCACAGCGTAACATCAATTTCAGTCCCACTGAAAACAAACAATAAGAAACAATGAATTATGTTTTGTATAATGAAAACATGCATTCCAAATGTTAACATAAAAGTTACGAATGAAACCTTTGCTCAGCAAGAGACAGGTTAACGCAAGCCTTTTTCCCTGCACCTAGATGTTGTGTCCTAACCACTTGCATAACAACACCAATTACATCTACATCACAATGAAATGTTAGGTTGTGTGGTTTTTAAGAAATGAAGTACAATAATACATAAACATGAAAACACTCAGCATACCATACAGACGATCAACTATAAAATTCCCATTTATGAAATCTTGCAACAGTTTAAATTTGAATGTGTGCGGTGGGATATATGGGATGTCTGTGGCTATCACAGTGGTAGCACGATTCCAAAATAGTTTGTAATCGTTGTCACACACTTTCAATGGTAAGTCATTCAGCACGGGTTCTCCATTGTAAATCATGTACATATTATATTCCTGTAATAGTTTGCTCCAGACATCAAATTCTC
This sequence comes from Lathyrus tuberosus, assembly GCA_022829125.1. Lineage (NCBI taxonomy): Eukaryota > Viridiplantae > Streptophyta > Magnoliopsida > Fabales > Fabaceae > Lathyrus > Lathyrus tuberosus. The sequence goes on along the minus strand of JALAZF010000651.1, from coordinate 1,324,874 downwards.
GGGACCGCGTAATCACCTATATCTGATCTCCCTGTTTAAAAAAAAAGTTTGTAAGGCACAACAGAATAGCCTAAAGTTACCAAGGGTTTAAAAAACAAAAAATTAGACATAAGCAACACCTTCCCATCTTGAATAACAACCTCAATATGCTGCTGTCCATTGCGCTCCTTCACGAACCACAGATCTACCACACGTCCAGCCAGCTTCCAAACATTGTTATCAGGCTTCAAGTCACTGATCAGGATGGGTGGTCGTGACATCTTTCTTGCAAGTTATGAAAATGCAACAACAAATACAAAGTTAAATCCATTTTGTCCCATAAACAGTTCACAGCAGAAAAACCACAATACATTACCGCATGCAAACCACAACAACTTTGTAACATTAAACCGACTAAACCACAAGCATCTAAGACAAGTTAAAACATATTTGAAGATAGTACACATCAGCTCCTGAGAAAGTTAGGGTTTGAAAGAAAAACATTTAGCAACGCATGGAAAACACTCACAGGGTGTAAACATCAATAAACTGTGTTATCAGGCTTCAAGTCACTGATCAGGATGGGTGGTGGTGACATCTTTCTTGCAATTTATGAAAATGCAACAAGAAATACAAACTTAAAACCATTTTCTCCCATAAACATTTCACAGCAGAAAAAGTATAAAATATTACCGCATGCAAACCACAACAACTTTGTAACCTTCAACCGACTAAACCACAAGCAGCTAACAAAAGTTAAAACACATTTAACAACAGTAAACATCAGGTCGTGAGAAAGTTAGGGTTTGAAATAAATTCATCTAGCAACGCATGCAAAACACTCACAGCTTGTAAACATCAAAAATCTAAACCATAATTATAAATAAAGTAAACCCATTCAGCATTTAGAAGAAAACATATTTCCAGCTCAAAGTTGATTTTTCATAGAAACATCAACCCCTGAAAAACACTCAATCTTTGTAACATTCAAGAAACCCAACAACAACAATATAACAATACTAACATGTTTTTTCAAGCCAAAACACCAATTCCCTTGAAAGACGATGAAACTTAACCATGCATGTTAAACGAAGATGAATATTAAAGCCAGGATGTTACCGTTATGTTTTTCGGAAGCTTCGATGGCTTTTGTTCTCCGTTTGCAGTGAAAGTGGGTTGCAATGAAGGAAGGTGGAAAGGAAAGAGAAGAAGTGAAGTGATGAAATGATGAAGAAGTGAAGCGAAGTGATGAAGAAATGAAGTGGAGTGATGTGTCCCGGTAAGTGGAATTTGGGAAAAATAAAGGAAGCCACGTGGATAGAAAGGTGTATAAGGGAAGTAGAAATTTTGAGATAGCAAATTACCAAAAAGGGCATGAAATGGTCTTGGAGTAAATAAGGAGTTAAGGGCAAAGATGGGCATGCCTAAGCATGTTCCAATCTTTGGTAGGTAGTTGATTAAAAAAAGAATCAACTCAAAATCATTAAAACTCAGAGAGAAATTAATTTTTGAATCAATTAAATAAAATCACAAAATTCAAATATTCAAATATTTGAAAAAGGGCGCCAAGAACATGGCAAGAACACGCGCCCTTCCTCTGTTTCTGCAGATTTGCGTTTTCTATCCAATCTCACTGAATACTTGATTATATCATGCAATCTACATATCAATCTACTCGTTTCAACCTCACGATCATGTCTATGGTCTTTAATTTCATTTATTTTAAGCATGGAATAAGAAATCAAAGAGAAACCTCAAGAACCCTAAATTCTGCATGAAGGTTCATAAATTTCATACACGATTCAAACAATGCAATTGATTGAGGGAAAACACTCCATGCATGATTATGAACATATGGCCAAATTATTGTGCAGCAAAAAATGCATGAATCATAGAGTTAGAAGAGCTCATACTTACCTCTTGCAGCTGGTGATCGTGTTTTGGGTTAGAGGTGATACATCTAGGTTCCAATGATCTGGATAGCTTCCCTAGGTGCCATGGAGTGTGTCTGAATGCTTGGAATGGATTGAAATGATCTGGAACTTGAGATGGTACCCCAACTGCAAATCTGTCAAAGGCTTGAGCAATTGGCTGGTGATTTTGTGATTTTGGTGTTCCAGATGTTGTGTGAGTGTTTGGATCACTTCTATATGATGTTTATGAGGTGTGTGTGTGTGATTGGTTTGATTGGAATTGCTCTCAAACTCAAAACCCGATAGTGACTTGCTTTGGAAGGCAAAATTGGAATGAAGAAGGAAATTTTGAGGAAAGCATATGTTTGATGGCTTTGGTGTACTCAAACTGAGCACAAATGAGATCTATTTATAGTAGAGCAAGTTTTTTTTGCAAGCAATAGTGAATGGCAACTGCAGCAGAGGTTTGGCCAATGGTTGCACTTTGGAATCCAAGTCTCCTCTAGCCATTGACTACAGGTTAGGGCACAGGGATGTGGTTCCCTTGGTCTTGGATAAGTCTTGACTGAATTCAGTTGAAAATGGCTCAGTCCATGCCACCTTGGTGTATGCATTGAATGCTCCAATCCAAAATTGGAGTGTTGTCCCTCTTTTAGGCAATTCTAGGTTTGGCATGCTACTTCTTGTTCCAAGGACTTTGGAGGCTTGGCTCAGTGTTTGTCCCCTTTAGATTTGATCATCAGATGTGTCCAAAGTGATGACAAGGCTTAGAATTATTTGATTTTGCCAAATCGAGCAAAAATGCAAAATTTTGCCTAGCCTTGGCAGTTTTCAGCAAGGCATATTGCCATTGTCATATCTCTTAGCCCAAGTGGAATTTGGTGATGTTCTTGGCCATTTTGGAAAGCCCTCATATGATACAACAACTGTTTGATCATATTTGGTTTTGATACCTTTTGGATCCAAGTGAAAAATCCCCCTACATTTGGAAAAAAGTGAAGGCAGATTATGACTTAGTGAAAATTTCACTAAGTGTTGGAAAAAAGTGACATTTTCACTTTTTGTGATTTTGATCATTCCATAACTCAAAATCCATGAGGAATTTGGAGGGAGGTCAGTTTTAAGCTTGTGTAGAGGGTAATGAGATCTATCAATCAAGCTTTGGATGGGGAAAAATGGCTTTGTGGTTTAGGAGTTATGATCCTCCAAAGTTGGTACCCTTGCCACTTTGTTCATAACTTAGAAAATTTTCTAAGTTTTTTTATGGTTACCCCTTTTACAAGTTATCCCACTTTTCTTGATTTTTCTTGATGAATGATGATTCAAATCATACATTAACATCATTTTATGGTTAAAACACCATTTTTGTGAAAAATCTCAAAAAGTCAAAGTTGACTTTTGTGCACAGTTGACTTTTTATCAGATGAATTCCAAACTATGCAATCCTTTAGGAAATCATGTCCTTGGCCTAAATCAAACTTGATGGACATGTTCGATGGGTGTTATAGGGTATATTGAATCATGTCCTAGGGTTTGGGAGCATGTCCTGGTCAAAAGTCAAAGATACAGTTGACTTTTCTCGCGAAACCCTAACTGTGGTACTGATGAAATTGAGACTTACTGCTCAAGCTTCCTGGATCAATCCATTGTTACAAATGGATCAATGTGGTATGTTGGAGAACCTAAAATCATGTCTTGAGATCTTGGCTCATGATTTGTCCCAAAAGTCAACTTAGGGGTGAATTAGGTCAAGAAACCCTAATTCCTGATTTTTGATGTATGCATCCCCTGAGGTCAAATTGACTTGATGCTTGGGCCCATGAGGTTCCATGGAGTATTTTAGGATATGCTTTGAAGCATTGGCTCATTCCCAGAGGAAAATTTTCATCTGGAGGCCCTGGTTGACCAAACCCTAATTTGGTGACACTGGCGATCTTGAGGCTTAATCCACTCAGAATGTTGCAGCCTTGTGCTTAATCCTTGGTGTGGGAGTCCTCTTGATCCATTGGGGATATTTGAGAGGCTAGACAAGTTGAAGATCATGTCATTCCTTGATTGATCCTTTGTCTAAGAGCTCTGAGAGGGCCTGAAACCCTAATCTTTGATAGTAGTGAATACTCACCCATCTTTGGGGAGATTGATGAGGTATGATGATTTACCCATATTGTGGTGATGATTCACAAAATGATGGGAAATCTTAGTGGTCAAAATTTGGGGTATGACAGATGCCCCTATTTAATCTTCTTGGACCCAAAGGTGTGAATGGCGAAGGTATTTGGGCATTCGGGGTGCAAGAAGATTAAATATCAGAATACCCGAAATTTTGATGGCGGTTATGAATGGTAGCTTACGCATTCATCTTCTTTTGCTAAGCAATGATGCTTAGAAAAGGTAAAAACTTCCCCTCGATCCTGGTTTCCTACCAAGGAACTGGTCTAAGTTTCTGAAATAAACTTCCCCTCGATCCTGGTTTCCTACCAAGGAACTGGTCTAAGTTTCTGAAATAAACTTCCCCTCGATCCTGGTTTCCTACCAAGGAACTGGTCTAAGTTTATGATATAAACTTCCCCTCGATCATGGTTTCCTACCAAGGAACTGGTCTAAGTTTCTGATATAAACTTCCCCTCGATCCTGGTTTCCTACCAAGGAACTGGTCTAAGTTTCTTTTGTCAATAAACTTCCTTGACAAGGGACGCTATTCGTAGTGGTTTTCATCAAACTTCTCGCCGAATTTTCCTGGGGAGATGCCATTTGATAGAAAAACTTCTGATGTCAGACTTGCTGGGGAACCCAGTCATCTGAGTTGTAGAGGTCTACAAACTTCTCTGTTGGAGACGCCATTTGTCGAATCTACTGGGGAAAACGAGTCTCTTGAGAGACTGTTTCCGCTTAGGGGTGTTACATCATACTTTTCTCAGGATCTTCTCGGAGAAATGCCATAAGGTGTGATCCAATTTTGAGGTGCTGATGACCTTTTCGTCACCGGATTTTTTCGGAGAAAAAAATAGCTGTATTGTCGAATTTCTGATTACGAGGCTTTCTCTGGGGATTTTCCTTAATCCGGGAAAGCGAAGATATCATCTTCAATGGCGAAGAATGACGTTTGTCGTCGGTCTTTTTGTTTTTCAGAGGTTCAAGTTATCAAAGTGGTTGAGGCTCGACTCTAATCCAGAAATAAACTGGAGGAGGGATTGTTCAGCTGATTCGCTTCCTAACGAGGAAAGAACTAACGACTCGATTGACAAGAGGACTTTTATCACTAGGGGATAAGACCGACTAGAGTGATAGCGATACAATATGAATATGAATGTAAATAAATAATGCATGATGTATGTATGTTTATGCTGACACAACCGACACGACATACAGACTAGTGGATGAACACGACTAGATACTCGGCCACTGGAGGGGACGAAGAAGTATCATTTGTTCAAGATAGCAATTCTGCCTTGCTTAGGAGGGATAGTCCCTGTTGGGAGCTACGTTGGTCGGGCTTTAGGAGATGAGAACTCTGTCGGGGATGTCAGATGGGAAAATCACATCTGACATAGCTGATCCTTCGTTTAGACGCACTGGTTTAGAAGGATTACTTTGATTTTGCACTTTGTAACGCCCCAGTTTTTGTGTGTTTTTATTTAATCGAGTCGTGTGATTATTTTATTATTATTTTATTTTATTTTCGATTTTTATCTGAAAATATGTTATATTTCACTGTTGTGATATTTTGTCGGGTTTTGGGAACGTTTGCGAGATATTTGAGTATGGGGGTATTTTGGTCATTTTATGATATTTTTCATTAAGTAGAAAAAATAGAAAAGAGAAAGAGAGAAAAATAGAGAGAAAGAAAAAGAGAAGAAGGAAAAAGGAAAGAAAAGAGAAGAAGAAGAGAAATAGTGAGAAAAACTTGGAAAATTCAAGAAATCAACTCCTAGAATCGGTTTAATCGGGTAAGGGTGCGAAACTCAATTATTGTATGATTGTGTATGATTATGTATGTGTTTTTGTGGTTGTTCTTGGATTGATTTGGAGAAACTTAGTAAAACCCATATTTTGTAAAATTGAGTAGGAATCGATTAAATGTGTTGGAAATCATGTTTTTAGTGTTCATTATTGTTGGTATATGATAGATACATGTTGCTATGCATTGTATTGGTAATTTTCTGGGTGTAGGTGAGAAATTGGAGTGTTTTGATTGAGAAAACGCAGAACAAAGTTCTGCAGAAATTTTTCTGGTTTTTCCAGGTCATACGCGTATGGGGCATGTTCATACGCGTATGGACCTTGGCAATACGCGTAACATGGGCGAGCCATGGGCCAATACGCGTATGGGCCTTCAATTTTCTCGGCCATCTGGTGATTTGCGTATGATACGCGTAACATTTCAGGGCAATACGCGTACGAGGTTGGGCATTACGCGTACGGACTTTTACACGTGAACTTTGGGAAAAATGAGTCTCTGCCCATACGCGTATGGCTTAGGGCATTACGCGTATGGACAGGAGAATGGTAAAATGAGACTTTTCAAAATATCGTTTTCGTTTTTCTTTCGTAACTTGGGTTCCGTTTATCTGATTTTTACATTCTTGGTATCGTTGTGTAGCTATTGAACTGTACTTTCTTATTATGATGATTTGGAAAATTGTTAGCCGATTTAATTGTGTCGGAAATCAGGAATAGTGTCGGTTGTTGACTTTTGTCGTAGTAATTGTGCGTAATTGATGTGTATTATGCAAGGTGCTATTGTGTGACGTAAATGTATGTGTTTAGATGGTGTTGTGATGATTTGTGGCCGTATGGCAATTAAATGCATTGTTTTGGGCATAAGTGCAAAGTGTGATTTTGTTGATGTAGATGAATGCATGTATGTGTGTGCATATTAAATGTCATGAGTCATTGTATGCCAAGCATCATGATATGCATTGTTGAGACGTCCTGAGTGACGGTTTGGATTCCAGAGGGAATTCGCTATAACTTCGTGTGCCCATGTGGGGTGTGAGCGATGATTATAGACGATCGTGTGCCCATGTGGGGTGTGAGCGATCGGATCGTGTGCCCGTGTGGGGTGTGAGCGATCCATAAACGTCGTGTGCCCGTGTGGGGTGTGAGCAACGGGGAACATCGTATGCCCGACGGGGAGTTACAGTGATGTAACGAGCGATGATTCCAGCAGAGTTCCTGAGTGAACTAGTGATGAGAAATAATGGAAGTCGGTACCGCATGTGCATATGCATAGAGTCGTTGTGTCGGTCTCTTGCATTGGCATAAAATCATTATAGTTTGTTTATGTGTGGAATTATGGATAACCTTGATAATTGATATATGGATGTGTGTACGGTTGGTATATTTTGGAGATGGAGATATGAATTGTACCTTGTGTTGTATTGTGTTTGGATTATAGTGTGAGTTGTGGTGAGAACCGTATATATACGTATTATTTGTGTTATATATAATTGTATGCAACTGTATTATGATTGTTTTTCTCACCCTTATGCTATTTTATAATGCTCTATGAGGCATTGCAGATTAGAGTTGCTGGAGGTATTTTTGTGAAGCTTAGGACTTCATTCTTTTGTCGGTCGGCTCTGATGTGTGACACCGGGTAGTTAGGGAGGCCGTTTGTGATATTTGTGTATTATGTATATATATCTTTTGGCTTGAGTATGTACAACTTGATGTATGACAAACTTTTCATGATATATATATATATATGTGTTATTCAGTTTTAGATTTTCCGCTTTTATTCTAAGATCTGAAATGTGGGTGTAAGGAACTGAGTTCCTCTGTTGATTGCTACCCCACTGTTGCATATCTTTATGAGCAGGTGTTGTATGTTTGTTTCAATATGATGTGATTCCTCCTAATCTATGCCATGATAATTTAGATATACTCTGATGAGATTTTGAATTTTCTGTTACCGCTTTATTTAATTGGGGGTATAGATTGGGGGTGTTACACACTTCGAGGTTCGATTACTTCTGGAGAAGCGATCGATGTTCTTTCGATGTTCGACAGTCAAAAGAAATTGCCATCTTTATTTTAAAAGCAGAAAAAATTTGACAAGTAAATTCATTTTTTTGTTTTTTTGAATTCTAGACATCCTGAGCTTCCGTCGAAGATGACCTTGACTGGAGTCTTTCTGATGGACGACATAACTGCTACCGGGGAATTTTCCCCTGTTGGACGTAGTTACTTGCCAGTATCCCTAACTTTTGCCTGGATTGTACTTTGAGATTTCCAATTCATCGGGATGATTTTTGATCATGTCTCTAATTTTTGCCTGGACCGCCCTTTCGAGTTTTTAATCCACCGAGACGTTTTTTTTTAATTTAGGCGAAGTATTTCTTAACTACATCAACATTCGTGGGGTAGGCAAATTCTTCTCCATCCATGGTTGCAAGTCTCAAGGCGCCGCCTGAGAAAGCTTTCTTGACCACATAGGGGCCGTCATAATTCGGAGTCCACTTGCCCCGAGAATCAGTGAGAAATAATTGTATCTTCTTGAGCACAAGGTCTCCTTTTCTGAAGACGCGAGGTCGGGCCTTTTTGTTAAACGTCTTCTTCATTCTTTGCTGATACAACTGACCATGGCATAGATTCGTTATTCGCTTTTCCTCGATCAGATTCAGCTCGTCATGCGAATTTGACACCATTCAACTTCTGTAAGCTTAGCTTCCATCAATACCCGGATTGATGGGATCTCTACTTCTATGGGGAGCACTGCCTCCATGCCATATACTAGAGAGAAAGGGGTTGCCCCTGTTGAAGTACGGACATATGTGCAATAACCGTGAAGAGCAAAGGGTAGCATCTCGTGCCAGTCTTTGTAAGTTACAACCATCTTTTGAACAATCTTCTTGATGTTCTTGTTAGCCGCTTCTACCGCTCCATTCATCTTAGGTCGGTAGGGAGATGAGTTATGGTGTTCGATCTTGAACTCAGCGCACAACTCTTTCATCATCTTATTGTTCAAGTTAGATCCATTATCAGTAATGATCTGGTTTGGAACACCATAACGGCATATGATATTGTTTTTGATAAAGCGGACCACCACTTGCCGGGTTACATTGGCGTACGACGCTGCTTCGACCCACTTAGTGAAGTAATCAATAGCTACCAGGATGAACCGATGTTCGTTTGTAGCTTTAGGATCAATCAAGCCAATCATGTCGATTCCCCATATGGAAAAAGGCCATGGGGACGAAAGAACTTTGAGATGTGTTGGCGGTACATGAATTTTGTCGGAGTATATCTGACACTTTTGACACTTCCTCATGTACTTGTAACAGTCGGATTCCATGGTCAACCAATAGTACCCTGCTCTTAGAATTTTTCTCGCCATTGTATGTCCGTTGGCATGAGTGCCAAAGGATCCTTCGTGAATTTCTTTCATCAGCATGTCTGTTTCTGGTCTGTCTATGCATCGGAGCAAGACCATGTCAAAATTTCTCTTATAGAGAGTATCACCGCTCAGGAAGAAGTTTCCAGCCAGTCTTCTGAGGGTTTTCCTGTCCTTCCTTAGTGCCCCAGATGGGTACTCTTGTTTCTAAAGGAAGCATTTGATATCGTGATACCAAGGTTTGTCGTCTATGACTGCTTCAATCGTGAAGATGTAAGCGGGCCGTTCAATGCGCATTATGTCGATCTTAGGTATGTCATTCCATTGAACTACACTAATCATGGAAGAGAGAGTGGCTAATGCATCAGCCGGGTGATTCTCCTCACGAGGGATGTGATGAAACTCAACTCTGTTGAAGAAGGGTAACAACCTTCTCGCGTAATCTTTGTAAGGGATTTGTCCTAATTGGTATGTGTTCCAATCTCCTTTGATTTGATTGATAACCAGGGCTGAATCGCCATATACGTCCAAGTTTTTGATCCTCAAATCAATATTCTTCCTCGAGACCCATAATACAAGCTTCGTATTCAGCCTCATTATTTGTGCACTTGAACGTGAGTCTGGCAGTGAAAGGAATGTGGGTACCCTGAGGTGTTATGATGATTGCCCCAATTCCATTTCCGTAATGATTAAATGCTCCATCAAAGATAAGCCCCCATTGGGAACCTGGTTCTGGCCCTTCACTGGGTAGTGGTTCATCGCAATCTTTCATTTTCAAATACATGACATCTTCGTCTGGGAAGTCAAACCGGATTGATTCTTGATCGTCAATCGGTTGATGAGCAAAATGATCGGCTAAAATACTCCCCTTAACGGCTTTTTGAGCATGGTAATCTATGTCATATTCTGATAGCAACATCTGCCAACGGGCAATCCTTCCCGTGAGAGCAGGCTTTTCGAAGACATAGTTGATTGGATCCATCTTAGAGACCAACCAAGTGGTGTGACGAATCATGTACTAGCGAAGACGCTTGGCTGCCCAAGCCAGAGTGCAGCAAGTTTTCTCAAGCATAGTATACCGAGTCTCGCAGTCCGTAAACTTATTGCTCAAATAATAGATGGCAGACTCTTTCCATTTGGTTTCGTCTTGTTGGCCAAGTACACAGCCCATGGAGTCTTCCAGGACGGTGAGGTAGATAATCAGCGGCCTTCCTTCCACTAGAGGTGATAAAATCGGAGGGTTCAACAGGTATTCCTTAATACTGTCGAAGGCGGTTTGACAATCTTCTGTCCAAATGCAGTCATGGTTCTTTTTAAGTAATTTGAAAATCGGCGCAAATGTCGCGGTCTTAAGGAATATGAATCTGGAGATGTAGTTCAAACGTCCCAGGAATCCTCTGACTTGTTTTTCAGTTTTCGGAGAAGGCATTTCTCGAATGGCCCTGACCTTGTCAGGATCAACCTCAATTCCTTTCTGGCTGACGATGAACCCTAAAAGTTTTCCTGAACGGACACAGAAGGTGCACTTGTTGGGATTCAAGCGGAGTTTGTACTTTCTCAACCGCTCGAATAGCTTTGACAAGTGGGTCACATGCTCCTCTTCTGTTTAGATTTAGCAATCATATCATCGACATATACCTCGATCTCTTTGTGTATCATGTCATGAAAAAGAGTAGTCATGGCCCTTTGATAGGTTGCCCCGACGTTCTTCAAACCGAACGGCATCACCTTCTAACAAAAGGTACCCTATGGGGTAATGAATGAAGTTTTCTCCATGTCTTTCGGCGCCATTTTGATTTGATTATAGCCCGAGAATCCATCCATGAAGGAGAAAATTTTGAACTTTGCTGTACTGTCAACCAGCATGTCAATGTGTGGTAAAGGAAAGTCGTCCTTTGGACTAGCCTTGTTTAGATCCCTGTAGTCTACACACATTCTGACCTTTCCGTCCTTTTTTGGAACAGGTACGATGTTGGATAACCATTGAGGATATTCTGACGTAGCGAGGAAACCCGCGTCCATCTGTTTCTGTACCTCATCTTTGATTTTGTTGGCCATGTCCGGGTGAGTCCGTCTCAACCTCTGTTTTACTGGCGGACATTTCGATCTCAACGGTAAGTGATGTTCCACGATGCTGGTATCCAACCCTGGCATATCCTGATAGGACCAAGTGAATACATCGGGGAATTCTTTGAGAAGCTTTACCAAACCCTCTCTGGCAGTTGGACTGAGCAGTGCCCCAATCTTGATTTCTTTTCTCTCTTTTTCCGAACTTAAGTTTACCATTTCCAACGGCTCTTTATGAGGTTCAATGGACCTTTCCTCCTGTCTGAGTAATCGGGAGATCTCTTCTGGGATTTCGTCGTCATTTTCTTCTTCAGCCCCAAATACCGGGAACTCAAAGCTGGGAGAAGGCATCGGATCGTATGTTTCAACAGGGTTTAAAACAAGCAATCTGCATGACGATATGATTTGTGTTTAGAAGAGATAGAGGAAATGCAAGAGTGTGTGCAGTGTATTTCTTTAGAAAACTGCTTGTTTTTTATTATTTGTTTTTTAGGATTACCATTTTCTAAGAAAAGAAAAAAGAGAAAACAACAATAAATGCGAAAATTACAGAATGACGTTATTTTATTAATGAACAAGTCGATTCTTGAAACTACAACCCTATAAAACAAAGCTCTGTCGCTTTGGGTAAAGCGAAGAGGGAAATTTACAGAGAGTGAGCCCTATCAAAACATCCGTTTCACCTGGGCAGGGTGAAAGGTTAAAGACGACAATTACTTTGACTTATGAACAATCTTCGGAACATCGACAACAACTCATTGGCGGCGAACTCCTCGGTGAATCACAAAGTCTGGCACCTTCCTTGATTTGTCTTCAGAAATAACGCTGATTTCTGGTGGAGCAGGATCATTGGAATCTGTCTCCCAGGCAGAATTGTCGTAGGAGGATTCCTCTGTTGCATTTTGCATAGCATTTGTGCCCTCAGGTATATCTCCCCATCCAGTTGGCTGGATATCTTCGAGCCTGATCCGAGAGCTTTCGGGAGCGGTGTACTTGACCAAATAGTCGTATTTCCCACTGGGTTGTCCCAGGGTGTCCCACACTTCTTTGGAACTGGAGGAGTCATCCCTCTCGATGACGTTGACCTCTTGAAAAGCATAGTTAATGAATTCAAGTCCTGCAAACGTTGCAAATTCATCGTCGTACTGGACGTTTTCTGAATGACCTGATTGTTGATCCCATGACATGGTGGGGACGCAGGTATTCTTTTCAATGATGCTCAGCTGATTTTCATTGTTTGGCTGATTTCCTTGCCCCAAGTCTCCTGGATACGGCTGCCACATTGGCAGGCCATCCATCGGGCCATAATAGTTGTGGTCAAAGTTGTCCTTCATCAGAGTATCCTCCTCTAATGAGTTTGGTGGAGCACGACATCCTTCCGGGTCACAATCTCCGTATATCATTTCGACATCTGACCTGGGTATAAATCTCGGGCTCTGTGTAGGAAAGAAAAAGGGAGTATGCATTTCGTCCTGAGACATATAACCGTCCTTATTAAGATAGGATTCCCATTCTTCCTCCATATTAGAGGGATAATCTTTATTGATGGTATGCACTTCTTGAGGCACTGGGTGAAGGAAACCTCCACTGTGGATGAAGTTTTGAATGGGATGAAGACTTTCATCGTTGGTATCAGCCTGTGTACAGGTTGAGGAAAATCCAAGATCTTTCCTTTTCTTATTGTCAATAGGAATGACAAGCTGCCCTCATCCTGTTGTGTTGGTACTCTCGACCGCTTTGATAGCATCTTTGTATGAGGAAATCGAGGTTCCTTTCTCTGATTGATTCTCATTACTCACCGTAAGCGCTTGGAACTGAGTTCCAACAACCTCCTCGGGTTCTACACAAGTAGATAATGACAAGTTGCTTACGAGCAAGGCTTGTTCTCCATAGACTGTGACGAGCTGGTTGTTCTGGACAAACTTTAATTTTTGGTGGAGGGTCGAGGTAACCGCCCCAGCCTGATGTATCCAAGGTCTTCCTAATAAACAACTGTACGTTGCCCGGATGTCCATGACCTGGAAAGCGACTTGGAAAGTGTGAGGACCAATAGTTATGGGAAGGTCGACTTCGCCGATAACCGTTTTTCTGGACCCGTCAAACGCTTTGACGACGACCTCACTGGTTCTCATCGGGGGTCCTTTGAAGGATAATTGCATCAAAGTGGACTTCGGCATAACATTCAGGGCTGACCCTGTGTCTACCAGTACGCTGGCTAAAGCATCGCCCTGGCATCTAACCGTGATATTGAGCGCCATGTTATGACAGCGACCCTCTTCAGGTAATTCCTCATCACTGAATCCTAAGTTATTGTAGGAAGTGATGTTAGAGACAATGCTATCGAACTGTCTGATTGTTACATGCTGTTCTACAAAGGCTTGCTCCAAGACTTTTTGTAGAGCCTCCCTGTGCGCTTCCGAACTGAGTAAAAGTGACAGCACAGAGATCTTTGAAGGAGTTTGTAATAGCTGATCAATAATGTTGTATTCACTCCTTTGGATGAGCTTCAGCATCTCATCGTTGTTTTTCGAAAGGTCGGGATTACTGGATTGACCGACTGGTGGATTAGGAACTTCTGTCTGAGGTTCCTTTTCTTTGTTAAATTCTCCAACTCCTCGGTTGAAGATTCGACCACTCCGTGTTACTCGACTGATGTTTGCAATATTCATGATGGAGGGTAATGGAATTTCCTTTCCATTCTCGACTGTTGTTGCACCGTATTTGTAAGGGATAGCCTTAGTTGATTCATACGGTAATGGTCACGGTAGATAGATGACTACAGGAGCCTTCTGATTTTTCCGACCATCGTAAGCAATTTCGACCCGTTCCTGGTTGGGAACTCTCGATTCGTCAAGTAGAGGGATGATGGTACAAACATCCCTAGCCCTCTGATGATCAGAAATTACGACAACATCCTCAATTTGATCAGCGAGGTAGTCCGGCGCCCAGTTGATTGGTCCGGAACCCAGATATGGGCGAATCTCTCTACGATCCACCTGACCCTGAAGAGCTGCTCGCACAAGGTAACATCCTTGGTTACTTTCCGAACAGACTCTACAACGTTCATAGTTATGTGGTGGCACCTGGCCACGCCCGCTTTGAATACAATGTAACCTCACTAGGTCAGTTTCCACAGATCGAACGTCCCGACTTTGATGCTGAGTAGGGTTCCTATCAACCACACTGATTTGTTGCGTGTCTTCATCCATATAGATTGGAAGCCACCAGTGGTTTAATAAGTGTTGTAAAGTTCTTTGAACGAGAGCGCACCCTTGGTTACTCTCACAACATCCTTTACAGTTCTGGTAATCATGCGAAGTGAGAAAACCAAGTTGGACTCGCCTGGCATGTAACTCCACCAAGCTGGTATTCATCAGACGAATATCGAAGATTTGAATCATGTTGATCTGATTGGGATTCCTATCATGGTAGTCCTGGATCCATCCAAGATCCATCTGACGCTGGAGGGCCTCTTATACAAAAGAGCATCCCTGTTTGTTTACCGAGCAAGTCAAACAGGAATTGTAATCGTGTCGTGGCAGATTATGATACTGGCTTTGCCTGGAGTGCATCGCCACCAAGTTGACATTCATTGCACGGACGTCGTGGTTCTGAATGATGTTAGAATTCGTGTAAACGATGTTAACTCCACGAACTCGGTGCTCTTGGATCCATCCGAGATCCATATGTTCCTGTAGAGCTGATTGCACCACATAACATCCTCGATTGCTTTTAGAGCAGATATCACACTGGTGATAGTTATGAGGTGGCACATGGCCATATCCACTCTGTCTGCAATGCATCTTGACCAAATTGGTCCTTAACAAGAGTACATCATGAATTTGATATACGTTGTTAGTCTCTTCCTTTAACAAATTGACTGTAGCTTTCTCGTGTTGAGGCAGCGGGTTCGTGAGAACATTAGGATTCATATCTTTGAAAGATAAGACCCCACTCCTAACAAGCTTTTGTACGTCGGATTTGAAATTGATACAGTTCTCTATGTTATGCCCTGGTCCTCCTTGATGGTAAGGGCAAGTCTGATCCACCTTAAACCAAAAAGGCGGGTTTTCTGGTACTGTAATAGGAGACTTAGTCTGGATATGCCCCTTAGCCAGTAGTAACGGAAATAGTTCTGCGTACAATACGGGTATAGGATCAAATCCTGGTGGCCGCGTTGTACGGTTGTTATTGTATGGAGGACGAGCCTGCTGAAGAGGTTGTTGAGTCCTTTGCTGATTAGGTTGGCTCTGCGCAACCTGAGGTTGATACATAGAAATAGGCGCAGGATTGATAGTAGGAGTCACAGCCGCTACTGGTTGATAACGTCGCCTTTGCTTTCCGAGAGAGATATTCCCAATATCCTGCTCTTTTTTTCTTAGGGAGAGAACTACCGTATCACTTTGTACTACTTAATGATCCAGTGTCTTTGACTAGACGTCCCTCTCGGACGACTTCCTCAAGACGAACTCCCATATCGACCATCTCGGTGAAGTCACTGGGTGCACTGACAACCATTCTGTCATAATAAAATGAGCTTAAGGTCTTTAAGAAGATCTTTGTCATCTCTTTTTCCTAGAGAGGTGGACAAATTTGAGCGACAATTTCACGCCATCTCTAAGCGTATTCCTTAAAGGTTTCCTTGTCCTTTTGTGACATTGATCTGAGTTGATTTCTGTCGGGTGCCATGTCCAGATTGTATTTATATTGTTGGACGAAGGCAGTGCCAAGATCTCTGAAAGTGTTAATCGTAGCACGGTTTAAACCCATGTACCATTTTAGGGCGGCACCGGTTAAACTATCCTGAAAGTAGTGAATCAGTAAATCCTAATTTTCTGTCTGAGCTGACATTCGCCGAGCGTACATCACCAAGTGACTCTGAGGTCAAGAGTTACCCTTGTACTTTTCAAAGTCGGGCACCTGGAATTTGTGCGGGACTTTCACATTGGGGACCAAGTAGAGGTCCGCGGCGTCCTTTCCAAATAAATCCTGACCGCGAAGGGCCTGCAGTTCTTTCTGCATTCCCAGGAACTGTTCCTGGAACTCATTCATTCTTTCGAACATGTTGTCATTTGCACCCGAAGGTATCTGTGGAATCTGTCCTTCTGGGACAGTATGTACCACGGGCGGTGGTATAGTCATTATGGCCGAGACTCTCGGTGCCTCCCTAAGTTTGTAACCTTCAGGAGATGTTGTCATGCCCCTGGCATCTTCGCTTTCCCGAAGTTTGTAACCTTCAGGCCCAGCGGTTCCTGCTGCGGTCCCTTGATCCTCATTGATCGGCGGAATATATCCTTCCGGGATATAGTTAAGTGGCATGCCTCAGGGACGATATTTTGGCATTTTGTACCTAGGATCGGACTTCTCCACTATGGGCGTTGAGGTGATCTCTGAGATCACAGTCCTTTGTAGCTGAGCTTCTGCCATGGCTTGCATGTCGTTATGAAGCTTTCTCATATCCTCTCTCAGAGCATCGATCTCTTCTCTCAACTCTCTGTTCTCTTCCTCGAGATCATCCATCTTTTTCTGACGATTGGCCCGAGTATTGTACGAATGAGACAGTTTGACTCTAGAATCGAGACACAAACGTGAGATTCGTAGGTAAGGAGAATACGTGACGTGAGAATGATGAATGCAATGATTATATTAATTGTTCTTTTGTTTTTTTTTGTTTAATCAAAATAAACTTCGACAATTAGATTGCAAATATCAAACAGTGGGGAAGCCCCATTTTATTGAATTCAAAGGACTGCGAAAATAGAAATACAGTAGATTACAAGGTGCGGAAACAAAAACCTAAGCTAAGGGGTCCCGAGTCCTCTCTGGGGAGAAACCGGGTGCTGATTCTGGTACTTTCCTTTTCTTGGACCGAGGCTCTTGGGCCGTTGTCGGGTTGTCATTCCTTTGCCAAGTGAAAGGAACGAGCAAATTCATTTGGTCATCCTGATTATCCACAACATGTTGCTCCAAAATCTCAATCAGAGCATCCTTATCTTTTAGCAGTCGCTGTATTTTGGTACACTCTACATTGAGGGTGCAGTACTTGTTCTTCCAAGACCTCCTCTCCTGTTGAACTATGTTGAGATTAACCTGAAGTTTTTCCATTTTAATCATGAAGTACATGATAGATGCCCTCGGCGGAAGAACTCCGTGACGAGGATAAGACATCTTTAGCTTAAGAGCTCTAGTTTGTACCCAGTGGAGATAAGGCTCCACCGAGACACAGTCCGGTTTTCCTAGAAACTCTCGTCCTTTCTTATGAACATGTTTCCAAGCGTGCACTATTTCCATCTTTAGTGCCCTGTCATTTTCTCCTTCTTTGAAGAAAAGACCTTCCAGATGAGCATTACGCGCGACATGCCTCATCGGGTATCCAAATTGACGACGAACCAATACTGGATGGTAGTTGATTCTTCCCTTAGTTCCTATGAGGGGTACGCTGGGGAATTTTCCACAACGATCAATGATCCTGATCCCGTCATAAATCCTATTGCACCAATCTATATCAGAGTTGGTAAGAGACATGATTTTCTGCGACCAACGTAAGGCAATCTTACGATCCCAAAAAGCAGCAGACTTGGGCAAATGGGAGATAAACCATTTATATAACAGGGGTACACAGCATGTGATCATCCCTCCGCTGTACAAATTTCCTAAGTGTACAGAATGATACGTATCTGCGAGCAAGGTCGGCACAGGGTTTCCAATGAGAAAAACCTTAATGGCGTTGATATCGACGAAGCTATTAATGTCAGGAAACAGAAATAACCCGTAGGTGAGTGAGACAAAGATGCTTTCAAAAGCAGTCATGTTCCCTATACTAGCAAAGTACAGAGCCTTCTTTGTTAGGAACTGGGCTGGCAAAATTGGGAGCCCACCCTTGGTGGTCATGTGAGTCTTGAGTTCTGACTCATCCAAATAGATTGCTCTTGCAATGGTCTAATCCTTTGGAATTTCTTCCAGTCCAGAAAATGGAGCTCGATCAGTAATGTGTAGGTCAGTCAGGTGAGAATACTCCTCCAGCGTTGGTGCGAGCTGGTAATCCGAGAATGTAAAACAGTGATAGACCGGATCGTAAAACTGAATGAGTGCCTCCATGATTCCTTAAATCACATGGACTCTTAACAGAGGTAGCAGACCTCTGTACTTGGCTCTAAAAGCTTTAGGGTTAGTGATCATCCTCACTAATCCTCTCAAATCTTCTAGTTTTGGAACCCTGAAGGTATACTTATGAGTTCTTCTTCTACCAAAATTCATGAGCGCAATCTTTTTCTCTGACATTTGCAATCATTGTCTTAGTTTAATTTGAAAAAGAGAGACTAGAAGAGAAGTTTTTCTTTGATGTAATGTTTTTTAGATGAATGCATGAATGCAGCACACAAAAACATAGAAAAAACATGGGGTCAAAGGGTCGGTGTCATGAAGTCAAGGCCCTACCCCCCCCCCCCCCCCCAAAGGTTTATACTAGTGATTTTTGTACCTGTCTCTCAACATCATCAGTTCTTGTCGAGAAAACACCAGCTGGCCGGGAACCGTGCTAGGTGATGTTTTTCGAAGAACCATCAGAAGAGGGTAGTATTGCGTGACAACCATTTCCAATAGTTTTTGCACTACTAAAAGAGGTTTTTCCTAGGTGTATACTCAATCTTTCCACATGCGGCATCACACGCATTCCCATTAGTAGAAAAATAAACACAGATATCAATTAGGAAAATCAGTATATATATTTGTCCTAAAGTCCTAGACTTTAAAGAGCTATGAATCCTATGTTCCTGACAAAAAATGGCTCCCCGACGAAGTCGCCATTCTGTGGTACCTTCCCAACTTTAAAGGTTTTGACCTAAGATCCCAGTGAAGTCAAAAAAAGTCATATCCCAGTGAAATCCCCAAAAAAGAAAGAAAAGAAAGAAAGGAAAGAGCCCCACGGTGGGCGCCACTTTCCTGTGGCATTTTTTTTTAAGTTTCTTCTTAAGAGATGGGAAGAGAACAAGATCTCGTTGTCCCTAGCAGAGTCGTCATTTTTTCTGTGGAAAATGTTGACGAATGATGACTAAGGTGAGATAGATCCTAATAACACTCCCCACCAGAGTCACCATTTTTTCTGTAGCGCGAATTTTTGGACGTGGTTGCGAAGCACTATCGCTTTTGGGGTACTACAGTTCGATTCATTTTTTATCCTATTGAAGATGATGAAGGAAGGGAAATAGATGTCTCCAATTAACCCTGCTTGCATACTGAGTTTAAACAGATGACTGTTGGTTTACAGATGCTATTGAGATTGTGGGTCTCTCTTAAGTTATTTTGTTAAAATAGTGCCTGGGCGATTGTTGGGAGTTTAGGACTGATGCTTTTCGATTGATATGTGAAGGTATGGGATTTGGGACTTTGGATTAGTGTGCTCGCTAAGATTTTTCTTTCAATCTTATGCCTACGTATTCCCGTTTACTGAAACAGGGAAATCAGAGCGATCGTAGTTCCTCCTATTCTATGGGAGGAAATGATGTTTTGGTGTCTTGTTCAAAGCCCAAGACGTGAAGCTGAAAAGGTGGTTTGTATCTTGTTCAAAGCCCAAGATGTGAAGCTGAAGGTGTTGTCTTTAGAGAGAATTTGTCATCTCTAAAGGGGGTGGGTTTGTCACAACTGTTGGGTGACTGACTATAAAGGAGGATTACTTTAACCGGGATATGTAAATCCTAGCAATGCCATAATTTCCTTTATATGGGGGGTTTAACCTGAAGGAGAATACTTTAACTCAGTGTAGAGTAATGTCATCTTTCCTTAGGAATTTCTCATGCTAAAAGAGGGACAGTGGCGTGGATGTAAATAATCCAGAGGCTTGCCGCTTACAACGATTAGATGAAAGGAGTTGTTGATGTTTGTATCCTGTGAACGAGGCACAGTTTTGATGCTAAAAGGTTGATTGACTCAACCGGGGTTTTTCTTATACAAAGCCTAAGAGGAGGCTATTGGCCCAACAAGAGGGTGTTTTTATGTGTGTCTTGTACGAAGCCCAAGACAGAGGCTAAAGGTTGACTCAACAAGAGAGTTTTTTAGATGTGTCTTGTACGAAGCCCAAGACGGAGGCTAAAGGTTGACTCAACAAGAGAGTCTTTAGATGTGTCTTGTACGAAGCCCAAGACGGAGGCTAAAGGTTAACTCAACAAGAGAGTTTTTAGATGTGTCTTGTACGAAGCCCAAGACGAAGGCTAAAGGTTGACTCAACAAGAGAGTATTTTATACTCAACAAGAGAGTGTTTTGTATCTCGTACGAAGCCTGAGATGGAGGCTAAAAGGATTATTGACTCAACAAGAGAGTCTTTTTGTATCTCGTACGAAGCCCGAGATAGAGGCTAAAAGGAGTGCTGTTTCAGTTAAGTGACAGGTCAAGTAGGTTGGTTAAAAGAGAAAATCAGTTCTTATAAAGAGACTGATTAAAGGTAAGGCTATGCTTTGGGATCGATCAGAGGATCAGGGTTATTTCCTATTCTTTAAGGAAATGGGGAATCTAGAGGGTATTGGAGACTGTCCGAGTCTACTGGTGTTTTTCCCTACTTGAGAAAGCCTTCGAGACTCAAGGAGATTAGACTGTCCAAGTCTAGAGTTTTATCTTTTGTACTATGCTTAAAGAAACAGTAGTAGTACGTTCACGGTAGAAAGATCTAGACTCTTTGAAAGACTGTTCTATTAAGATGACTAATTTCTGTTCCCATACCTTTAGGAGGTCGTCGGGACAATTTGTAAGAAGCCCAAGAGGAGGCTCTCTTCCTGAAGGAAGAATCCTTATACGAAGCCTAAGAGGAGGTTGTGAATACTTCTAAGAAGCCGTAGGGTCCTTATACAACGCCCAAGAGGAGGCGGGGATGCTTTTAGGAAGCCTGTGGGTCCCCAAACCCCGAGAAATTCAAGACAGGCTATTCACAGAGAATAGATCAAGCCAGGAAAGTCCGAGAATTTGGAAGAAACTCAAGAGATGCCATTCACGGAGAAAAGATCATCTCTGGGGAGTAGAGTTTCTTTGACGATGTCTAAGGGTGATAGTCTGAGAAAGGGTTCACCGAGAATGCTACCTTTCACGTCTCCATATTGTTTAACCCCAAGAGGAGGGAAGATTGTATCTGGTAATCCTATGGGGATCTAATTTTGTCTATTTAAGAGTGATCAACAGGGCTTAGTGCTAGACGTAGTTGTCGGGGAAACTCTAAATATCTATACTAGTGTTACACAGTTGATATGAGTTTATGAAAGAAGACTTACAGTGAAACAGTCCCACAATACAGTTTATATGTATATGAAAGTGGATAAAGAAAGCATATAAACACTTACTCGGTTGTAGAGCTTCCATGTTGTTTGGTTAGTTGTTCAACAAAGAAAGATTGAAAACAACAGTATATTCAAAATAAAGGAGAAAGTATTTTGAAAAGATGTTGGGGCTTACAGCTCAAGGAGAGGCCCAAGGTTTATCAGTGATCGCACTGTTGTTTTGTACAGAGGGACTTATACAAGTGACTGAGGCCCAAGAAGTTTTCTGTACAAGGGGATTGGGTCTTACACTCTAATAGAGGCCCAAAAGATTTATTTTTGTACAAGTGGTGGGGCTTACAGCTCAAGGAGAGGCCCAGGGTTATTTGTTTGAA
The DNA here is from genome assembly GCA_022829125.1 of Lathyrus tuberosus. Classification (NCBI taxonomy): domain Eukaryota; kingdom Viridiplantae; phylum Streptophyta; class Magnoliopsida; order Fabales; family Fabaceae; genus Lathyrus; species Lathyrus tuberosus. Next base: position 1,302,945 of record JALAZF010000651.1, on the reverse strand, counting down.
AATGGCAATCGCGCCGAGATTTTTGAAAACGCGGTGGGTCTTATACAATGCATTGAGGCCCAAAATGGTTTGGTTTTCAAAGGGGGTTGGGTCTTACACTCTAATAGAGGCCCAAAAGATTTTGAATGGGTCTTATAGCTCAAGGAGAGGCCCATGGTTTGTTTCAACGGACGATGATCGCGTCGAACTTTTCGAAATACAACGGGACTTATACAATAGGCGAGGCCTAAGAATAGGTTTGTATTTACAAAGGATTGGGTCTTACACTCTATTAGAGGCCCAAAGTGTTTTTAAAAGGTTTGATGAGGGTTGAATTAATCAAAACCCTAATTTGTTTCCAAAATGTATTTTAATTGAAAAAAATTCAATTAAAATGATCAAAATTGTTTAACATGTGGAAAACAAATTGTGATCTTGGATTAATGTTTCAAAAATCATGTTTTGGCCTACAAAATGATTAAAAGTCATTAAAATTTGCAAAATCAAGAAGGAAAAAATATTTTAAATGTAAAAAATAATTAAAATATTAATTCTTTGGAAAAATATCAATTATATGAAATAAATAATATTTTTGGTATTTTTTTGGTAAAATAAAATATTTTAACATTTTTGTGAATTATTAAAAAAAGAATCAACTCAAAATCATTAAAACTCAGAGAGAAATTAATTTTTGAATCAATTAAATAAAATCACAAAATTCAAATATTCAAATATTTGAAAAAGGGCGCAAAGAACATGGCAAGAACACGCGCCCTTCCTCTGTTTCTGCAGATTTGCGTTTTCTATCCAATCTCACTGAATACTTGATTATATCATGCAATCTACATATCAATCTATTCGTTTCAACCTCACGATCATGTTTATGGTCTTTAATTTCATTTATTTTAAGCATGGAATACGAAATTAAAGAGAAACCTCAAAAACCCTAAATTCTGCATGAAGGTTCAGAAATTCCATACACGATTCAAACAATGCAATTGATTGAGGGAAAACACTCCATGTATGATTATGAACATATGGCCAAATTATTGTGCAGCAAAAAATGCATGGATCATAGAGTTAGAAGAGCTCATGCTTACCTCTTGCAGCTGGTGATCGTGTTTTGAGTTAGAGGTGTTACATCTAGGTTCCAATGATCTGGATAGCTTCCCTAGGTGCCATGGAGTGTGCCTGAATGCTTGGAATGTATTGAAATGATCTGGAACTTGAGATGGTACCCCAACTGCAAATCTGTCAAAGGCTTGAGCAATTGGCTAGTGATTTTGGTGTTCCAGATGTTGTGTGAGTGTTTGGATCACTTCTATATGATGTTTATGAGGTGTGTGTGTGTGATTGGTTTGATTGGAATTGCTCTCAAACTCAAAACCCGATAGTGACTTGCTTTGGAAGGCAAAATTGGAATGAAGAAGGAGATTTTGAGGAAAGCATTTGTTTGATGGCTTTGGTGTACTCAAACTGAGCACAAATGAGCTCTATTTATAGTAGAGCAAGTTTGTTTTGCAAGCAATAGTGAATGGCAACTGCAGCAGAGGTTTGGCCAATGGTTGCACTTTGGAATCCAAGTCTCCTCTAGCCATTGACTAGAGGTTAGGGCACAGGGTTGTGGTTCCCTTGGTCTTGGATAAGTCTTGACTGAATTTAGTTGAAAATGGCTCAGTCCATGCCATCTTGGTGTATGCATTGAATGCTCCAATCCAAAATTGGAGTCTTGTCCCTCTTTTAGGCAATTCTAGGTTTGGCATGCTACTTCTTGTTTCAAGGACTTTGGAGGCTTGGCTCAGTGTTTATCCCCTTTAGATTTGATCCTCAGATGTGTCCAAAGTGATGACAAGGCTTGGAATTATTTGATTTTGAAAAATCGAGCAAAAATGCAAAATTCTGCCTAGCCTTGGCAGTTTTCAGCAAGGCATATTGCCATTGTCATATCTCTTGGCCCAAGTGGAATTTGGTGATGTTCTTGGCCATTTTGGAAAGCCCTCATATGATACAACAACTGTTTGATCATATTTGGTTTTGATACCTTTTTAATCCGAGTGAAAAAATCCCCCTACATTTGGAAAAAAGTGAAGGCAGATTCTGACTTAGTGAAAATTTCACTAAGTGTTGGAAAAAAGTGACATTTTCACTTTTTGTGATTTTGATCATTCCATAACTCAAAATCCATGAGGAATTTGGAGGGAGGTCAGTTTTAAGCTTTTGTAGAGGGTAATGAGATCTATCAATCAAGCTTTGGATGGGGAAAAATGGCTTTGTGGTTTAGGAGTTATGATCCTCCAAAGTTGGTACCCTTGCCACTTTGTTCATAACGTAGAAAATTTTCTAAGTTTTTTATGGTTACCCCTTTTACAAGTTATCCCACTTTTCTTGATTTTTCTTGATGAATGATGATTCAAATCATACATTAACATCATTTTAGGGTTAAAACACCATTTTTGTGAAAAATCTCAAAAAGTCAAAGTTGACTTTTGTGCACAGTTGACTTTTTATCAGATGAATTCCAAACTGTGCAATCCTTTAGGAAATCATGTCCTTGACATAAATCAAACTTGATGGACATGTTCCATGGGTGTTATAGGTTATATTGAATCATGTCCTAGGGTTTGGGAGCATGTCCTGGTCAAAAGTCAAAGATACAGTTGACTTTTCTCGCGAAACCCTAACTGTGGTACTGATGAAATTGAGACTTGCTGCTCAAGCTTCCTGGATCAATCCATTGTTACAAATGGATCAATGTGGTATGTTAGAGACCCTCAAATCATGTCTTGAGGTCTTGGCTCATGATTTGTCCCAAAAGTCAACTTAGGGGTGAATTAGGTCAAGAAACCCTAATTCCTGATTTTTGATGTATGCATCCCCTGAGGTCAAATTGACTTGATGCTTGGGCCCATGAGGTTCCATGGAGTATTTTAGGGTATGCTTTGAATCATTGGCTCATGCCCAGAGGAAAATTTTCATCTGGAGGCCCTGGTCGACCAAACCCTAATTTGGTGACACTGGCGATCTTGAGGCTTAATCCACTCAGAATGTTGCAGCCTTGTGCTTAATTCTTGGTGTGTGAGTCCTCTTGATCCATTGGGGATATTTGAGAGGCTAGACAAGTTGAAGATCATGTCATTCCTTGATTGATCCTTTGTCTAAGAGCTCTGAGAGGGCCTGAAACCCTAATCTTTAATAGTAGTGAATGCTCACCCATCTTTGGGGAGATTGATGAGGTATGATGGTTTACCCATATTGTGGTGATGATTCACACAATGATGGAAAATCTTAGTGGTCAAAATTTGGGGTATGACACAGAGTATGCTGTTACTTTTCTTGACAGATGTTATGACAGGTTATACCAGAACATCAGAACAGTTCTGCATTTTAAATCCTTGAAGATTTGATTTTAAAATAGGGGATTCTGGATGATTTTAATTCTCATACAGGCGCAACTAAGCAAGGATATTTTAGGAACATTGCAGATTTGATTTGGTTTCATAAAAACGATCTTGGAGATTTTTTTAGGAAACTTGGTATTTTGTTTCTATTATTGTGCAGGAAATTATGCTAATGATTGAAAGCTGATTCCTGATGATTTGCGGTTCAAGAAGCCCAAGCCTACGAGTTCTGAAGGCTATTTAAAGAAAGGAGCTAAACCTATTGCAACTTAGACCTTGGGAAATTTGGGAGAATTAGGATTAGCCGTATCTTGGTGGTGTTTTAGGGTTTAGTGTGTTTTGTTTGTAAGTCACTCTTATATCAGGTTTGATGCATTGAGTTGACTGATTGTTCATTGTTAATTGTTCACTCTAAAGCTTTTAAGCAAGATATATTGTTCTTAGTTGAAACTTTTAAGCAAAACTAAGTATTGTCTTGGAAGTGTGTCACTTTTATTTTGGTCAAATCACCCTGCCATGAAGGTTGTTGTTGTACCCCAAAATTTGCCTGCCCTATTTTCTAACATTTAAATTATTTTTTAACTTTGATTTTATAAGTTTTTTTTGGTTCAATTTTTACTAACATTTAAACAGTAAGTTTTACTCAAAAAATAGGTAACAGTTTACTTTAAATTGTTTAAATAAAAAATAGTTGTTTGACCTTCATATGATTTCAAGTGCATTTCTGTTTTGAATAAATGAATTGACACAATTGGAAAGGAGATAAGGCTTGCAAGTGCGAGGGTTCGAATCTCACATGTTACATTTTGAATTTGTTTCTGTTATTTGTTACTAACTTTCTTTCCATTTTAAATTATTTTCAAAAAATCACAAAAATTGTATTTTTTTAATATTTGTTTTTAATTTTCGTTTTTTATTTTAAGGCATTTTTGAAAAATATTTATTTATTTGATTTTATGCACTTTTTACCAAAAGGAGTGCAAAAATCATAATAGATACAAAAAAAATATTTTCTTTTTGTGTACTCATAAAAATCAGATACTATTTGATTTTTATTCAGATATTATTTGATCAATAGGATTATTACTGTTTTTAATTTAATTTAATTTTAATCATTTTTATTGTTTAATTTTTATTTAGTATTATTTAATTTGGGCCTAAAATTATACATTAAGGACTTTTTTGGATTTTAGAAAATAGTTAACCCTAATTTGTTTCATTATATATACATATATGTGTGTACGGAGTGAGGGACCGAAAAAAAAAGAACAAACACGCGGTACATTACGATATGTTTTTTTTCAAATTCTCGAACAGTATACATTACGAGTAGTACTGATATTTTTTCGATACTGTTTCGCATCAGGCTATTGTTTCATTCAGTTCGTACTATGCATAGCATACATGATGTAACCCGCCGCCGTACCGGCTTTGTCTTTTGACTTACTATTTGGCATAAGGTTTTTGTTTTTAATCTATACAACTTATTGTCACGTTTATATATATATATATAGGATTAATAAATAGTTTTCACAAATATAATATATATATATATATATATATATATATATATATATATATATATATATATATGTATTATAATAAGAATAATGTTTCATGTACTGGTTTAATATAATATAACTATAACTAAACATGTCTAATGTATATAATACATTCTGATTCTAATACGTACTATTTAATATATATAATCTAACGTTTTGTTTTAATATAATATATATAATCCAACGTCTTGTTTCAATATATATATTTACATCATTTTCTTTTTTGGATTGTTCGGATCGAATCGTGTCGATGCGCTATTTACATATAGACGTGTATAATGCGAGACATTTTTGTTGATTTGATCTGGTTGCGATGATCCAATTTCCACGATAGCAACACTATTGCTTTTTTTTACACATTTTAAAAGTCCTTTCGCTTTTCTACTTTTATAAATTCAGATCCGCAGAATTCGGATCTGGTTGCGATGATCGCATTTCGCGTTAGCAACATTATTGAATTTTTATTACATTTAAAAATTCCTTTTTATTTGTGCTCCTTTTTTTGTAAATTCATATCTGCCCGATTTGGATCCAGTTGCGATGATCGTGCTTTCGCGTTAGCAACTTTGTTGGTTTTTTATCAAATTTTAAAAATTCTTTTACTTTATTTTTCTTTTTATTTAGATCGGTACAATTCGGATCCATGATTGCGAAGATCGCATTTGTGCGTTAGCAACATTATTGTTTAAGACGTTTAAAATTTTAATTTTTCTATGCATTTTTATTTTATAATTTTAGATCCGCCTCCTCTCTCCGTTTTTTAACTAATAAGGGTTCGTATCAAGTTTTTTTTCTGACATTTTTTCTTTTCACTTATTTATTTATTTGCTATTTAAATTCCTAGAAAAATTGTATAGGTCGCATGGCTTTTCTTTTTGTAATAGCCGTAGTTTTATTTCCCGCAAGGTTTGTTATACTTATGTATCTCTCCCAAAGCCTTGTAATAGCGTAGGGATTTTACTTTCCGCACTTTACTTTCCGCACTTTACATTCCGCTATTTTATTTTACAACTGTGTAGTAATTAAGGTTTGTATGGAAAAACTAAAAACAATCTAGAAAACCCTAATTCAAGATAAATAATTGAACCTAATCCACTCAATCACACTTGCACCTCTAGGGTAGCCTCTCTCAGTTGCCTTACGAACATGGTCATGTCCCTCGAACGTAGGGATACTTTAGCAAAAGACGTTTACGAATAATATCATCATAGTCCCTTCGATATAAAGATCATAGTCCCTCGATGACCCTTCGAGTTGCCTACGAAAAAGGATCTTATCCCTCGATGACCCTTCGAGTTGCCTACGAAAAAAATGATCTTGTCCCTCGATGACCCTACGGAAAAATGATGATAGTCCCTTCGAATTGCTAAGGTATCCTTACATGTTGCCTTCTATGACCATTCGATGACCCTTCACTGTCCCTTCACATCCAATAGATAGGACTACCTACCCACTAATGGTATAGATAGTACTATCTCTCAAGGAAAAGGATAAGTACAAGAAAGACATTATAAATTAAGGGTAAGTAACTTTTAAATGCTTGCTCACAACTAAAAAAAAAACAAATACTTTTCACATCTCACACTTTCAAAAATATTTTCTAAAACAAACACTTTGTATACATTCTTACGCGAACTCTTATAAAGTCAAACCTTTACAAAAATATTTTCAAAAACAAACACTTTGTATACATTCTTACACGAATTATTACAAAGTCAACTTTTTACAAAATATTTTCTAAACACACACCACATTTCAAAAAAGCAAGTTAAAGTGAGCAAGCAATTAAGAGCCCGTAGATAACTACGGATGAAAAGGGGTGCTAACACCTTCCCTTTTCATAACTTACCCCCCGAACTCAAAATCTTTTCAAAAAGGTCTTTCCTGTTCTTTTCACCTTTCCTAAATAAATTGGATAAAAGAAAAGTGGGTGGCGACTCTTGCTAACCGCAACATGTTTTGTGAAAAAAATAATTAAAAAGTCAGTTCTCCACCGTATTACTGAACTGGCGACTCTGCTGGGGAAATACTTAAAAGAGGGGTTACCTTAGGGTTTAAATCACTTTAACTGCTTTAATTATCTGTTTTGTGTGCTTTACTTTTAAGGGTTTTATCTTGGGGGGTATTACTTGGGTAAATGATCCTACACCCGGATCTAGGACCTTAGGTAAGTGGCAAGAGACCAAGGAGACTGTACGGCATGTACTGCTACGGTTGATATGGTAGCCATCGTTAGTGTAACACTTTGGTTTGTACTGATGTTCCTCGAGGCTTGGATTGGGGATAATATTAGGCTGCCGCATGGTGTCATTAAGCACTAATTTGCCCTTAGAACCCTAGTTGAACTTAGCCTTGGCCATTAGAAGGTAGTGAGATAGCCGGTTTGGCATGTTCCAAAGTTGGTTGATACTCGAGACTACGCTCATTGAGATTGGACTTGCGGGATGTTTTGGTCGGCCGCTCGAGTGTCGCACCAAAATAAAGCCTGCGAGAAAGATCCGTGATATGAGATTCCTAGAACCCAGTTACTATTTTAGGACAAGTTGAACCAACTAAACCTTGGTATAGGAAGGGTACTTACCTTTGGACTTCATGCAAGCCTTTAAACCTAAGGCTACTTGTGTGACTTGTTTGTATTCACTATCTAACAACTTGAATTCCTTGCAGGATTTGTTTGTACTCTAACAACTTGAACTCTTTGCAGGACTTACTTGTCCTCATGCTTTTACTTAATGCATAACATCCACATACCATCATAACATAGCATGTTAACTAACCTTTTTTAAGGATCTTAGGGATTTATGGCGAACAATTTGCAGGTGCTATTATGGAAGGATTATCAAAAGCCAGATTTCTATCAAGGGGCAAGAGGATTTATTTTCCTCTAGCCAGATGCCTTCAAACTCAAAAGAACAGTATCCTGAATCAGAGGCTATGACCCACTTGATATGACGAGCTTGATTCTTATAGAAGGACGTTCAAAGATGAAAAGTCAAAGTTCTTCAGACAAAGCTGCAACCAAATTCAATTTCTAATGTTGCAAACCAGACTCCATAAAGATCCTTGAAAACATTGCATATGCATTTACATACATATCATAACAGGGTTCCACAACGGGTTTCTCATCTCCTCGCTGTTTATTTCAGCAGAAAATGGCATTAGAACAAGCTGTCAAGGATCTCCAGACTCAGAACACCCAGTTCCAAGAGATGATCCTGAGCCTATTCAAGGGGCAAGAAGAGTTGAAAGCCCTCCTTACTAAGGACATGAAAAAGAAAAATCCTGGAGACAACGAGGATGATCAATTGGAACAACTGCAAGCTGAGATGGCAGAGATGAGAATCCAGATGTATGGTCTGATGGCTCTTATCCAAAACTTAGCTCGGGGGCAAGAAGAGCTGAGAGTCCTCGTCAATAAACTTCAAGACAACAGAGTCGGGGATCAGATCATCAGTCGGCCTCCAAGGAAACAAGCTGACTTGGTTGAGAAAAAGATGAGGATAAAAGAAGGAAAGAGACAGGTTACTACTGATAGTCTTTCAATTGAAGGAAGAAGGCCTTATAGGGTTGTCGCACCACCAGTTCAACAACAGAAAGATCAGCGCAGGCAGCATGGTGGTCAACGTACTTGGAAATCCAAACCTAAACGACCATTTACCCCGTTGTATATGCCGCTGTCTCAGGCTTTGCAATAATTGCTCAATCAGAACTTGATAACTCTGTTGCCTTCATACTCAGCTCCAGCCAACCCTGCTCCTAGTTACGAACCTAACGCAAGATGTGCTTATCATTTGAATAGTCCTGGTCATGATACTGAAGACTGTGGTCCATTGAAACATAGGATCCAAGACCTGATTGACGAAGGAGTCCTCGAGTTCACACCAGATGGTCAGACTGAGTTCTTCTATCGCCCATCTAATATCGAAGCTGCAAGACACATCGTCTGAAGTGACAGGTTCAGGAAGGGAAGCTTTGAAATCATTTGAATTTTCATTTGTAATTTCTTTTGTTGGCTTAAGCACTTACTATTATGTCAAACTTTGGTTTTTTTCACATTAATGCATTGCGTATGTTCGTCTTGAATTTATCCATTCGTTTCACTATATTTAAACTATGCTTCTTACTTCTCTTTTGTGATATTTAACTCTCGTTAAAGCTGTAAGCCTTTAGAGGGAGGATGACAAAAACGATACCATAATTTCATACGGTATGCTTTTGAACAGACCGTGCTGACGATGTACAGGCATTGTTTCAAATCCTAAATAGTGGAGTTATAAGGAAGTTAATCCCTAGTCAACCCCTTTGAGCCTAAGAAGTAGGAGTTTTCCTTCTCATGCAAATTAAAACCCTTAATCATAACCTGAGGCAGGGTAGTTCCTCAGTTAACTCAATTATGCCAGTTGATCTTTTGTACACAATTAGTGATGGTTCCCTGTAATCATTAAGTCAGGCAGTCAATATCTATCAAACGAAAGGCCCGCTAAGTCAAAATCTATGAAGGAGACTTAGTAAAAATTGAGACATCCCGCTGACTGTGATCTCAAAATAAACAGTTCAGGCAAAAGTTAGGGATAACAAAGTCAAAAAGAGGTCACTACAAACCCTCAAAAGAAAATGTTACAAAAAATAATGACTGCCTTTTCAAATAAACTTCCGGTTTTTGAACCATCACCAAACATCAGTGTTAAAATTCCAAAATCTCTAGGAACCTGAATGCATAGTTAACTGAATATAGGACTGAAGAACATCACGGAGAATGGGTTGGGTACAAATAAACTTTGAGCCTTTATCCTTTGTTTCTTAAACCGTGAACCAGGCCACGTTACAACCCTTTAAAAGTCCTAGCTGAAGCATGGTTAGTTCGAAGGCATACTGTTACCAAAAGGTATCCTGACTCCTTTAGGGCTTATTATAAATCTTGAGTTGACATCACAGTTTTTACAAACCTGGTTTTGCTAAATAATTCTTTTTCAAAACTTCAAGACAAACATAAGCGTTGCATTTTGAATATCATTGTTTGCATATAACTAAGTGTTTGACAGCAGAGAAGTTCACATGATGAACATTCAATGAACAAAAGTTCTCCCGACAGACAAAGTTGCTTCAGAGGTGCATCGAAAAGCAAAAATATTTCCTGCGCTGACTCAGTTGGTTAAAAGCCAATGTATACAAGGGGCATGGTCACTATCTTCCAATCAAGGGGCATATTATCATGGGGCATCCCGGTTATTTCTCTTGACGCAGCTCTTTTCAAATACTTCCATTCTGGGGAAAATCACCCTCTGCTAGGGGCAACGCTTTCTTTTCAAATCTGATCAGATCAAGTTCAGTTGCAAGCTCCTCAACCATTAACCTGGGAATACACGATCCACCGCAGTCTGGAAGCACATTCCTCCTGTTACATGGCATTGATCCCGAGTTTCAGTAAGAGCCATTGTGGGAGTTACTTGTCCGTGCCAATAGTATCAGATGGTGTCAGTATCATATCTTTGGATCCAGTCATGATAATTCCTAGAAATTGTTTGGGGAAGTCGAGACTATCGAAATTTCTAAATACAGGTGATCTCGGGGGCAAACGAACTCTTACGTGTGAAGAGCCATTCGTAATCAAGAAGATATTTTCTGACGACGCTACGAGGATTACTACCATGGACAGCGAAGATTTCTCACACCCTGTGAACCGGACATAGTCAAAAAATACTACGCATGAAAAATACCCGCTAGGTTGACAAGCCTAGGCAAAAATAAGGGCATCCCGGCGAACCAAAAAGGTTCGGGAAAAAATTAGGGACATATATAAAAGAATTGTACACCCGGCAAGTCGAAAACCTGAAAAGGCATCTTGGGCAAGATAGGGTATCCCGGTGGACTAAAAACCTAAAAAGGCGGTCCAGGCAGAAGTTAGGGATTAAAGCGTACGACTATGTCCCGTTGAATCATCCACTTACGAGTCAGTACCAGTTTTCATTGCCAACTCCGTTCAAACAACGTATATCAATCTTATTATTTTCTACCGACAGCAAGTGATGAAATACTTGAAGACATAGGGGCAATAACAGAGTTGAAGCCCGAAGTGATCTTTTCCACCCGGTTTGCTGTCACAGAATCAGCATTTACTAAAGACTCTTGGAGGTTGGAATCCCCAGCAAGTCCTGTATCCAACAGATCTTAACAGAATCACCCCCACGGAGCCGATGTCATGGTAATTTCCCCACAGAGCAATCTCCATGGAACTATCTCTACAGAGCTATTTTCACAAGCTCGTCCCCAGTAGAGTTTATTCCTCAGCAGCGTTGCTTCCCCAGTGGAGATCATCCTCAACGGAGATATACTCCCCAGCAGAATTAACATACTCTCAAGCAACAGTTGGGATACTTTCCAGCAATTCACTCCCATATCCCCAAAGGATTGCCCAACAAGACAGAAGTTTGATTCTTTCTACAGCACGCTCCAGAGAGTTCCCCAACGGAGTTTATTTCCCCAACATCTCCTTCACGACAGAATTTCTCTCTTCAGCTAGGTCTATGCGAGATTGCGTCCCCAGTAGAGTACATAAAGAAACCTCCCCAATGGACGGCTTGACATGATCATCTTCCCCAATAGATCCCCTAACAGATAAAGGAATTTGATCATTCCCCAACCTATTGCAGATATGTCCTCAGCATAGCCTATGGAATTTTGATCCCCATCAGATAATATTCCCTCTTGGAAGTATACAGAATTCAATTCCCCAGCGGAGTTTGCTTCTCCAACACTACAAATTACCCGACAGAGTTCTCTTCTCCAGCAGGATTTCGTCCATGGTTGCTACTCCCAGAAGAGTGGTCACCCATGTCCGAAACTTGGTCAGATAGTGCATCGGAGGATTATCCATCTCTTTTATCCCCAGTCAGGGTACATAAGAATCAAATCGTTCAATAAAAAGCATGACGAACGACCGACTCTCCTGACAGAATACTTCTATCCCCAAGCGGAAGTCAAAGATCCCCAGCGGAATATTCCCAAACGGAAAGTATGAATCTCCAGTAAAGTCATTCCAAACAGGATCTGAAGATTTATTTTCTCCATCCCCAGCAACAGTCAGGGATTTATTTCCCCAATCAGACGTTACTATTCAAAGCCACCGCTACCTTCAGCGACTTTTCATACCCATACATCATTTACAATACATCATAGCATATGCATACAAAACGCCTATAACATTCTCATTTATTTTAATAGCATCATTATGCAATGCATTACATATATCATGACGTTGCATAAAACTAACTTGGGTTTTTCAGGTTAGTTCTCAAACGGACAAATATTGTCAACAGTTTATCATCCTTCAGATACAATCAGTCGAAGATTCATTCTGATACTCCTTTGGATGCAGTCAGGAATAGACTCATTCCAGTACATCTTCTAGACACAATTCAGATACAATCAAGATACAGATTCATTCTGATACTCATTCTAGTACATCTTCAAGACACAGTTCAGATACAATCAAGACACAGATTCATTCTGATACTTATTCCAGTACATCTTTTAGATACAGTCGGTCGAAGACTCATTCTAATACTAATCTTTTAGATACAGTCGGTCGAAGACTCATTCTAATACTAATTTTTTAGATACAGTCGGTCAAAGACTCATTCTAATACTAATTTTTCAGATACAGTCGGACGTAGACCCATTCTAATACGGCTCTCAGACACAGTCAGGCAAAGGCTCATTCTGATCTCCTTATAGATACAGTCAAGACATAGACTCATTCTAAAACATCATACAGATACAATCAAGGCATAAGAATCATTCTGGCACTCCCCAGCACGTATGCTAGATACAGTTGGACACAGACTCATTCTAGTATATTCCTCAGATACAGTCAAACCTAGACTCATTCTGATACTCCTATCAGCAGTTACTTTGGATGGCATCTATAAGACCATCTCCATCCTGTCATCCTTCCGAATGGCATCTTTAAGCCCATTCAAGCAATACAATCAACCAACAAGCGCTACTTCGTGCACCCGTGAGTGCAAATTTTTGGGCACTTAAGTGTTTAATCCTCTTCCACCTTCAAATCACGAATGGCAGACATGCCAATCTAACTCTTCAGGTTTAAGAAGATTGAACAGGGGCAGCTGTTGTACCCCAAAATTTGCCTGCCCTATTTTCTAACATTTAAATTATTTTTTAACTTTGATTTTATAAGTTTTTTTTGGTTCAATTTTTACTAACATTTAAACAGTAAGTTTTACTCAAAAAATAGGTAACAGTTTACTTTAAATTGTTTAAATAACAAATAGTTGTTTGACCTTCATATGCTTTCAAGTACATTTCTGTTTCGAATAAATGAATTGGCACAATTGGAAAGGAGATAAGGCTTGCAAGTATGAGGTCGCGGGTTCGAATCTCACATGTTACATTTTGAATTTGTTTCTGTTATTTGTTACTAACTTTCTTTCCATTTTAAATTATTTTCAAAAAATCACAAAAATTGTATTTTTTTAATATTTGTTTTTAATTTTCGTTTTTTATTTTAAGGCATTTTTGAAAAATAGTTATTTATTTGATTTTATGCACTTTTTACCAAAAAGGAGTGCAAAAATCATAATATATAGATACAAAAAAATATTTTCTTTTTGTGTACTCATAAAAATCAGATACTATTTGATTTTTATTCAGATATTATTTGATCAATAGGATTATTACTGTTTTTAATTTAATTTAATTTTAATCATTTTTAGTGTTTAATTTTTATTTAGTATTATTTAATTTGGGCCTAAAATTATCCATTAAGGACTTTTTTAGATTTTAGAAAATAGTTAACCCTAATTTGTTTCATTATATATACATATATGTGTGTACGGAGTGAGGGACCGAAAAAAAAAGAACAAACACGCGGTACATTACGATATGTTTTTTTTCAAATTCTCGAATAGTATACATTACGAGTAGTACTGATATTTTTTCGATACTGTTTCGCATCAGGCTATTGTTTCATTCAGTTCGTTCTATACATAGCATACATGATGTAACCCGCCGCCGTACCGGCTTTGTCTTTTGACTTACTATTTGGCATAAGGTTTTTGTTTTTAATCTATACAACTTGTTGTCACGTTTATATATATATATATATATATATATATATATATATATATATATAGGATTAATAAATAGTTTTCACAAATAATATATATATATATATATATATATATGTATTATAATAAGAATAATGTTTCATGTACTGGTTTAATATAATATAACTATAACTAAACATGTCTAATGTATATAATACATTCTGATTCTAATACGTACTATTTAATATATATAATCTAACATTTTGTTTTAATATAATATATATAATCCAACGTCTTGTTTCAATATATATATATTTACATCATTTTCTTTTTTGGATTGTTCGGATCGAATCGTGTCGATGCGCTATTTACATATAGACGTGTATAATGCGAGACATTTTTGTTGATTTGATCTGGTTGCGATGATCCAATTTCCACGGTAGCAACACTATTGTTTTTTTTACACCTTTTAAAAGTCCTTTCGCTTTTCTAATTTTATAAATTCAGATCTGCAGAATTCGGATCCGGTTGCGATGGTCGCATTTCACGTTAGCAACATTATTGAATTTTTATTACATTTAAAATTCCTTTTTATTTGTGCTTCTTTTTTTGTAAATTCATATCTGCCCGATTTGGATCCGGTTGCGATGATCGTGCTTTCGCGTTAGCAACTTTGTTGGTTTTTTATCAAATTTTAAAAATTCTTTTACTTTATTTTTCTTTTTATTTAGATCGGTACAATTCGGATCCATGATTGCGATGATCTCATTTGTGCGTTAGCAACATTATTGTTTAAGACGTTTAAAATTTTAATTTTTCTATGCATTTTTATTTTATAATTTTAGATCCGCCTCCTCTCTCCGTTTTTTAACTAATAAGGGTTCGTATCAAGTTTTTTTTCTGACATTTTTTCTTTTCACTTATTTATTTATTTGCTATTTAAATTCCTAGAAAAATTGTATAGGTCGCATGGCTTTTCTTTTTGTAATAGCCGTAGTTTTATTTCCCGCAAGGTTTCTTATACTTATGTATCTCTCCCAAAGCCTTGTAATAGCGTAGGGATTTTACTTTCCGCACTTTACATTCCGCTATTTTATTTTACAACTGTGTAGTAATTAAGGTTTGTATGGCAAAACTAAAAACAATCTAGAAAACCCTAATTCAAGATAAATAATTGAAACTAATCTACTCAATCACACTTGCACCTCTAGGGTAGCCTCTCTCAGTTGCCTTACGAGCATAGTCATGTCCCTCGAACGTAGGGATACTTTAGCAAAAGACGCTTACGAATAATATCATCATAGTCCCTTCGATATAAAGATCATAGTCCCTCGATGACCCTTCGAGTTGCTTATGAAAAATGATCTTATCCCTCGATGACCCTTCGAGTTGCCTACGAAAAAAATGATCTTGTCCCTCGATGACCCTACGGAAAAATGATGATAGTCCCTTCGAACTGCTAAGGTATCCTTACATGTTGCCTTCTATGACCATTCGATGACCCTTCACTGTCCCTTCACATCCAATAGATAGGACTACCTACCCACTAATGGTATAGATAGTACTATCTCTCAAGGAAAAGGATAAGTACAAGAAAGACCTTATAAATTAAGGGTAAGTAACTTTTAAATGCTTGCTCACAACTAAAAAAAAAAAACAAATACTTTTCACATCTCACACATTCAAAAATATTTTCTAAAACAAACACTTTGTATACATTCTTACGCGAAATATTACAAAGTCAAACCTTTACAAAAATATTTTCAAAAACAAACACTTTGTATACATTCTTACACGAATTATTACAAAGTCAACTTTTTACAAAATATTTTCTAAACACACACCACATTTCAAAAAAGCAAGTTAAAGTGAGCAAGCAATTAAGAGCCCGTAGATAACTACGGATGAAAAGGGGTGCTAACACCATCCCTTTTCATAACTTACCCCCCGAACTCAAAATCTTTTCAAAAAGGTCTTTCCTATTCTTTTCACCTTTCCTAAATAAATTGGATAAAAGAAAAGTCGGTGGCGACTCTTGCTAACCGCAACATGTTTTGTGAAAAAAAATTAAAAAGTCAGTTCTCCGCCGTATTACAGTTGTGCTTACACGCTTCAACTCCCAAAAGATATTCATCTTCAGGTATCACAATTGATAGACGGTCTCCTTTATTACAAAGCTTAGGAAGCTGATTAATCGGGATATTGTACACATTATTCACAGTCTCTGCAAAGGATTTCGGCGCCTTGCTTGGAATAACCACATTCTCCTCGAGAACCTTCTTCATCGTGCCCTCGTCTTATGTGTTGAGAATCAAGTGTGAGGAAGAAGTCCCACATTGATTAGAAAAGGGAAGATTAAACACTTTATAAGTGGGAGAACCCACACACCTATCACCTTAAGGTTTTTAGGTGAGTATGTGGTGTGTCTCTCACAAAGGTGTGTCCCAAAATAAGAAATGCTCCCTCGTTGACCCCCTCGATTGTTCCGCTAACAATCAGTTTTAGGTGAGTATGTGGTGTGTCTCTCACAAAGGTGTGTCCCAAATAAGAAATGCTTCATCGTTGACCCCCTCGATTGTTCCGCTAACAATGGTATCATGAGCCTTTGGTTCGAGAAAGGGACCGACTTACTTGTATCGAAACACTTCCTGCAGGTGTGGGTAGAAAGTGTTCCGTTGAGTTCAACGGTGATACAAGTGTATGTGGAAGAGAGAGCTTCCACATGAGGGGGAGCATTGTGTATAAACTCACACTTGAGGGGGAGTGTTGAGAATCAAGTGTGAGGAAGAAGTCCCACATTGATTAGAAAAGGGAAGATTAAACACTTTATAAGTGGGAGAACCCACACACCTATCACCTTAAGGTTTTAGGTGAGTATGTGGTGTGTCTCTCACAAAGGTGTGTCCCAAATAAGAAATGATTCATCGTTGACCCCCTCGATTGTTCCGCTAACATTCTGTAATACCTAAAAACTTCCCTGGAACAATGGATTCCTTCATTGTGAAAATCCCCAATAATAGAAATTAGGTTATCTAATGAACAATGCTGTGAAACTCCACATATTCTTCAAAATGAAGGATTGTTCGAAGCCAAATATTAGAAGCCCAAAATTTAAAAGGTTCAATTTTTTTTTTCAATAATATTAATAGACATAAAAAAATTATAATAAAGACTCAATAAAACAAAAAATATTTTGATAAATATTCAATACATAAAAAAATGAGATGGATCAAAAGTCAAAATAATTATAATTTAATTTAATTTTAATTAATCTATAATTATATTTTTCTATATTAATTTTAATTATATTTAAAAAAAATGAGTCTATTTTTTAAATTAGAACGGAGCCTCCAAATTTATTAGGCCGGCTCTGACATAGAGGAATTTTAATTTGAAGTATGTTTTTTTAGTAATACCCAATTAAAACTCATAGATAATAAACAATTTACCTTTTTATCAAACAAAGAAAATAGATTAGATATCACCTACTATTTATATACCAAGCAAAATGAAATTATTGTATCAGCCGAAAGAAGTTCATTATAGCCTGGTTTATAAATAGTAGGTTATATTAATTATTGTAATTTATTAGGTATATATTAATTACAGGGCCAACCAAATGCAAAGATAATTAGGCTGTAATAAACTTCTTTCGGATGATACAAAAAGTTCATTACAGCCTACTATTCTATACCTTCCGGTTACTATTATAAGTAACAATTTTTGTTTTAAATTTATTAAATAAATAATATATCAGAACATTATTATATATCAGGACATTATTATATATCAAATATTTAATGAACCTAAAATATTTTTTATTGTTTATAATAGTGACCAGAGGGTATAATTCACATGGCCAACCAAAGGGTAAATGCACCAAAAATTATACATTAGGTTTAAAAACGACATTAATTAATATATACCTAATTATCTTTTTGTAAGAAAATGTCATTCGTTGATAAGTTATGAGACTATGGGAGATGCATAGTAACATTAGATATTTTTAATTTAATTCGTTATTCGTCTATATATCATCTAACATTCATAAATAAATGAAGGAAGTTTTATTCTATACCACAGCAATCATATTCTCACTCTTATAATTTATATAAACTGACCATTATACTTTTGTATAAATGGTATAAGTTTAAAAAATTTCATTTTTTTAGACTTTCGATCGTATGTTATAAGTTTCGATAACAGAATTTTTGCAGAGGACGAGTCTGAAAATTTCCATAAATAAGAAACAATGTTAATAAGAAATAATGATACAAATTATAAATTTCCAATGAAAAAAAAAAGAAACAATTTGAGTAATGTTACCTCTCCATCCGAGACATGTCTGACAGTATGTCAACATACCCTGTCAGCAGGGACATATCTGAGGGACCCCCAGGGAAACCCTCAGACTCATCATCGTCGTTGTCACCAGCATCCTCCGGTGGTGGGTCATCACACTCTGGAGGTGGCACCAGATCAAAATCATCGGCAGGAGGAGGAACCGAAGTATCCCAACAAGGTCTGCGGGAGGACGAGGTCTGTGATGAGCCCTCAGCTGAATCCCTACGCCTACGGGATGAAGAAGTGGATGATGGGGTGGGATACGAGGCCGAGGGAGTGTCCTGGGCATGTGATGAAGAAGGGTGTGCCTCAGCTGTAGGCTCTGCTGGAACAGATGTTTCGGACTCGGTAACGGTCTGGCTCCGCTCGCTTCTGACATATGCATGCTGTGAAACTCGTCCAAGTCGCAATTTATCGTTTCTGTTTGCCATAATGTCTGCAAAGTATAACCAAGAAAAACAATTAAATAAAAATAAATTATAAAACAAAAAAGAAAAAAATTAACATTTTTTTTACTTCCGGATATGTACACACGGAAAACTTCTGTAGATGTGTATATATGGAAGTACCCAGAATTCACAACGTTTGATTTGTTCCAGAGCTGCATCTATGGAATTGCCCTAACGTTAATTTGTTCCGTAGATGTAGCTCCGGAACTTTCTACAACTCTAACAATCACTACAATGCGTCCCCTACCCATTAAAATCAATTTTTAGAAGCCCATATCGTCTGTTTCAGCCAACAAACAATACCTACATTGTCTCTAAACTATGTTTCTAAAACTATCTAAGGATTTCTACTGCTAAAACTATATTATAACTCGTTTATGGGAAATAATCGAAAATACCTCAAAAACTCGAAAACTTACCGATTATATTGAGCTTTGAATGATTTGGAATGTCTTGCTCGTTGAAATGAATGCTCCTTGTCGAACTCGATTGAAAAAAAAATAAGTTTGGTGAAAAATGATTTTTTGAGGATTGAGAGTGTTTGGAGAGTTTGAGAGTGAAGAAGATGAAAAATGAAGAATGAGGGAGGAAGAGAGACTCTGGCGCGAATGTATTTTAATATGTTTCAGAGCTATATAAAAGGAAACATTTTGTAGATGTAGCTCCAGAAAAAACCAATGTTGAGTAAAAAAAAGTGCGTCCGGAGATACATCTCCAGAAGCAGGAGGTATTTTTGGAAGCACACATGGTGCCTAAGAACCCCCAGGGGTGGGGTAAGAAATTCTCAAAATATAATAGTTTGTAAGATTTTGTAACTTAATGCAGTTTTGTTTGTTTTGGCTCTGTTTGCAAAATACAAACTGCAAACCGAACCAAATCGTACAATTTTATTAGAAAATAGCCCAGACACAATCGAATCAAATGTGATTTTTACAGATTTCAATTTGATTTGGTTCAATTAACAATTTTTTATTATATTGGTTCAGTTTTGAACACCCTTACATCAAATCAATTTTTCTAACATGTTATTAAAACAATTATATATATATATATATATATATATATATATATATATATATATATATATATATATATATACACACCACATCACCCATCCTCTTCTCTAATTCAGGCGACTTTCAGTGGTTTTTTTCTTCTCCTCTTCTTCTCTTTTAATAATTGTTCTGGACTGGATCGGCGCATGTCCATCAGTTGGGAAGGCCCAATCCGCTACTATGAGAGGCCCATTAAGGCCCAATCCTCACTAGCGTCGAGCGTGCTCAGATCCCACGAATGTCGGGCAGAGACTACATTACTCGGGGAGACGCCGAGTACCTTCCCCGCGTACTCCCCGTGCCCTTTGTAACGCCCCGGTTTTTATTAGATTTATTTAATCGAGTCGATTTAATTATTTTTGTTTTTATATTATTTTATTCTTGACTTTTATTTGACAATATATTATTTTTCATTGTTATTATGTTTTATCGCGTTTTGAGAGCGTTTGCGAGATATTTGAGCTGAGGGGTAAAATGGTCATTTTGAGGGGTTAGATATTTAGAAAAATTAGATATTTTTATAAATAGAGATTTGAGATTAGGGGAGTGTTACCTGGGTGTTGGTAACATGGTTTTCTTTGAGTCGTGAGTTAGTCGTCAAGTGCATTGTATGGGCTTTGCATCTTATCGTTGTAGTTGTCTTCGTTGTCGTGTCGTTGTTGTAGCTGCTGTTAGCAAGGTGGTTTGTCAGTTTGTGTTATTCGTGGTGTGCCTTTTTTTGGCATATGATAGTTTGTTAGTCGGATGCGAGAGTCGTATCTGGAGTTGTTCGTATCAGTTATATTTTCGAAGACGAAAATGTCTAAGTGGGGGAGAGTTGTAACGCCCCGATTTTTGTTAGATTTATTTAATCGAGTCGATTTAATTATTTTCATTTTTATATTATTTTATTCTTGACTTTTATTTGACAATATATTATTTTTCATCGTTATTATGTTTTATCGCGTTTTGAGAGTGTTTGTGAGATATTTGAGCTGAGGGGTAAAATTGTCATTTTGAGGGGTTAGATATTTAGAAAAATTAGATATTTTTATAAATAGAGATTTGAGAGAAAAAGAGAGAAAAGAAAGAGAAAGGTAAGAAATGAAGAGGAAGGAAAAGAGAGGAGAAGAGGAAATCTTCAATACTCCGTTTCAAGCGCGATTAATCGGGTAAGGGTGAGAAGTTTTGATTATATTGCGATTGTATATGTATATATGTATGTATGTGTGTATGTTTTCTTGGATTGTGTGGATTGTTTTCATATAGTTTGCATTTAGGTTGAAATGATGAAAATGAGTAGAAATCGATGTTTTCACGGTTGGAATGCGGAATAAGTTGTGTAGTATAGTCGGGTGAGGATAGGAGTTAATCGGGAATGGTTGTTTGTGTGTTTTCGAGTGGTTTTGATCGAGTTTGGAGTTGGGATTAATTGATAAAATTATGTTTCAAAATATTTTAAAAATGGAAAATGTGTTGGATGGCTTTTTAATGGTGAAAATAGCGTAGTATGTTGAATTCTGAGTTTGGGGTTTTTACGGAATCGAAATCGGAGGTCCGGAAGGCCTCCAACGCTGAAAAATGCAGAATTCTGCATTCTGCAGGGCAATGGCGAGCGCCTTTAGGCTTACGGCGAGCGCCGTGATGCCTCGTCACAGCTAGGCAGCTTTGGGGCCAAATACGGTTTCGATCATAACTTTTGAACCGTAAGTCCGTTTTGGCCGCCGTTCGAAGCGTTGGAAAGCTAATGAGACGTTCTTTCTTATAAAAATGGTTTTGGGATTAGTGGCCGATTTAATTGTGTCGGGAATTTGGAAATGTGTCGTTTTGTCGACTTTTACCGTCGTAATTCTGTACGATTGATGTGTTATCATGCGATATGCTTTTGATATATAACGTATAGCTTGTGTGCTTTTATATGATGTTAATGCATGTGATGAGATGTTGTGATGATGGTTTGTGGCCTTATGGAAAATAAATGCATTGTTTTGGGCTTGATTGCAATGCATGATTATTGATGTTGAGATGGTTCACATGGTTGTGTATATGTATGCATTGGATTGCCATGAGTCATTTGTATGCCAAGCATCATGATATGCATCTTGTGATGTCATGTGCCCTTGTGGGGTGTGAGCGACGAAACGATTCCAGAGGGAATCTGCTGTAATGGTCGTGAGCCTTATACAAAGAGGACTTAAAGCGACGTTATAGACGATCGTGAGCCTTATACAAAGAGGACCTAAAGCGATCGGATCATGAGCCTTATACAAAGAGGACCTAAACCGATCCATAAACGTCGTGAGCCTTATACCAAGAGGACCTAAAGCGACGGGGAACATCGTTTGTCCGACGGGGAGTTACACTAAGTAACAAGCGATGATTCCAATAATTCCTGAGTGAATTAATGATGATGAGAATGATGGATGGATTGGTACCGCATGCATATAGTCGTTGAGTCGGTCTCTGTGCATTTACATAAATCATGAATGGATTGATTATGTGTGGGAAATTGTGAATGGATTGATTATGTGTGGGAAATTGTGAATTGATTGATTATGAGTTGAACTCGTGATAGCATTGGTGATTTGTTATGCATTTGTGATAAATGTTTGGATTATGGATGATATGTTTTATGAATGGACATATGCTATGTTTTGTGGAGATGTTATACATTACAAAGATTGTTTGGATTATCATTGGTATGCGGTGTATGAATATAGGTGATGTGGTGGTGTGTCCATATGTTATAACTTTGGTATACATCATGTGTGAATATGTTATTATGTTGGTATAATTAATATATGCTATATGTATTAGTATGTGATGCTTGTGGTGAGAATAATTATGCCTGTGAATTTATATGTGTTGCATATTATTATGCAATCTTGATTTAGTTGTTATTTCTCACCCTTCTGCTGTGGTTTGTTGCTCTATAAGGAAATTGTAGATTAGTATCTTGGAGGCTTTTGTGAAGATTAGTTCTCCATCCTTTTGTCGGTCTGTCTGCTCTGATACGTAACACGGGAGTCGGGGAACGCTTTTGTTATATATGTATACATTTGTTGGATCTATTTTGTATTACCTTTGTATGAATATTTTGATGTTATAAAACAATTTATTTTGTAAAACAAGTCAGTTATGGATCTTTCCGCTTTATTCCATCATTGAACTTTCCTTTTGTTGGAAAAAGTTTCCCTTTTATGTTTATTCCATTTTGTGTTATGTATCAAATTTATGAGCAGGGATTATGTTTTCTTTCTTTAAATGTGACATCCTTGTTTCTGTCTAAGAATAAATTTTTATTCACTCTGATTTATTTATGTATTATTTATCCGCGTTGGGAATTGGGGTGTTACATTAGTGGTATCAGAGCAGGTCGGTCTGTCCGGCCAAGTTGTTGAGTCAGTTGGTGTGACAGTTGAATACTATCGATGTTGTTTGTTCCTTAGTATGTGATATGTGTGTGAAACACTGTCAGTACTTTCTGGTTTTTCTAATCCTTTGTCTGTAAGATTTAGAATGAGATAAGTGGGGGAGAAGCTAGTGCTTCTCCAAGTTGCTTCAGGTGTGGAGCATTGGCTCAGTGTGCCGTTGGTTGCAAGATTGTAAGTGTTGTTTGGACAGTGTTGTTCCCGATTCCGGAGGGAATGCGAAGGTAAGGTTTATGTCAACTATGGGTTTGTGCCTTAGGTAGTTTGTGCACAAGATGCAAGAAATGCTATTATAGTTTGGTAAAGATGGTTTATGCCCCATCATGATTGTCGGCTGTCTATTGACAAATTGAGGAACTGATCACCCTTAATCTCTTGTTGATAGTAGACGAAATTATGTTGGATGGAATAGACGTGTCTTTCCGGCTTTGATAGTGTGTGCAATGAATTGTTTGGAATTAAGAAAATAATTACGGATTGTTTTGTCGAGTCGATGAAGATTTTTATATCTGAAGGTGAGGCGGATTTGAGGTTTTTGTATGTTGGTCAAGTTGGAATGTCTCTGAGGGAGAATGATTGGGTATTATTAATGGCTGCTTCTCAGAGAGTAGAGAGTGAACTTAAATTGGACGAAGGCGAATAGTTGAGGTTTATATATGCTAAGTAAGTAGAAAAACTCTTAGGAGATGAGACTAAGATGTTTGTTATGTTTGTGATGATAGTTTTCTAGAAATTGGCAGAAAGGCCACAGTGATGGGCTACCAGTTGTGCGTGATTTTCAGATGTATTTCCGGATGGAATATTGGATGTTAGCATTAGAAGTACCCGGACTGATAGAGCAGTTAGAAGATTTACTGGAAAGGAGAATTATGACCCCAAGTGTGTCGTCTTGGAGAGCTCCAGTATTGTTAGTAACAAAAAGGATGGATGATTGAATGGAATAACAAGCATGATGTGTATAATGGTATTGGGACTATGGAAATCAAAACTTAGAGTTCTGGTGAGGTTTGGAGTCTTTGGAGTTTTAGAGCATTAATGGAAATCTTGAGAAAACCCTTATGTGTGGATGTAATATTGATATTAAGAGTTCTTTTTGGTTGGTTGTTGATACATGTTGGAATTTGTGGAATTGGACGGTCAAGAGAAGGAATTGTGTATGGATTACTGACAGTCGAATAAGGTAACGATAGAGAATAAGTGTCCAATTTCAAGAATAAATGATCGGAACTGTTTGGTTGAGTTTGATTGAAATTACAATTGTTTGGAACGTTTGACAAGACTGGTGAATTTTGTGAGTTGAGGCTTTGATCGATTTCATGTGACTGGTTATGTTTGCTATCATCGGGATAGGTTGTTATTTACTCGGTTAAGCTTGTATGTGAGTCTGGACAAGTTTGGATGAGGGTTGGTTTGGTTTTATGTCATAAAAATAGGTTTTATTCAATTCTGTAGCAGAGTAACCGGTTACCCAGTGAAAAATTTTGCAAAAACTTTAAGAATTTATATCTTTAGGAATTTGGTTGGGCATTACAATGGACAGTGATGTTGTTCGGTGTTAGTAATGCGTCGGGAATGTTTGTGGAGTATATGAATCGTATCTTCCATATTTAATTGGATAAGTTCGTGGTGGTTTTGATTGAGGATATTCGGATCTGTTATAAATTCAGAGGAAGAACAAGTAGAGTGTTTGAGAATTGAATTACAAGTGTTGAAAAGAGGCGAAGTTTTATGCTAAGTTATTAGAGTGAGAATTTTGGTTGAAAAAGGTTAGTTTTCTTGGATATGTTATTTCAGATGAGAGTATGGTTATGGATCCATCAGAAGTAGATGCAGTTCTACAATGAGAGGCTTCGAAGTTAGTTAAGGAGATTAGAATCTTTTTGGACTTTAGTTGGTTATTACCGGAGGTTATGGAAGGTTTTTCCAAGTTACCGTTTTCGTTACTTCGATTGACTTGCAAAAGGTAATCCGTTTGTTTGGGATGTTTGTTGTAAGGAAAGTTTCAGAGAGCTGAAGTAGAAGTTGTCTACGGCTCTAGTTTTGATTCTGTGTGATCCTAATAAATCTTTTGTGAGGTATTGTGATGTGTCTTTGATGAGTTTAGTCAGTGTGTTAATGCAAGAGGGTAAAGTCGTAGCTTATACTTTACGATAATTGAGGATTCATAAAAGGATCTATACTATTCTGGATTTGGAATTGGTTGCGGTTGTAGT
Source organism: Lathyrus tuberosus (assembly GCA_022829125.1). Classification (NCBI taxonomy): domain Eukaryota; kingdom Viridiplantae; phylum Streptophyta; class Magnoliopsida; order Fabales; family Fabaceae; genus Lathyrus; species Lathyrus tuberosus. The sequence continues at coordinate 1,277,467 of JALAZF010000651.1, read as the reverse complement.
GTGTTGGAAAATTTGGAGGTATTATGTTTATGGTTCTAGGTTCGAAGTGTTTAGTAATCACAAGAATATTGAGTACCTGTTTGGTTGGAAGAAATATAGTATGAGACAGCGAGGATGGTTGGAATTTGTGATGAATTATGACTTTAGCTGGAATTATCCTATTGGTAAAGTTAATGTCGTGCGTGATTAGTTAAGTCGAAAGTTTTTATACATGTCTGTTTTGATGGTCAGGGAGTTAGAATTATTTGAGCAGTTCAGAGACTTGTGTCTGGTGTGTGAGATAACACAGTAGAGTGTGAGGTTGGGTATATTGGAAGTGAACTATGATTTTTCTGGTGAATATTAGAGAGAGTCAGAAGTTGGACATGAAATGGATAGATTTGATAGTTTCGGGTAATCAGAGTGCGCATCGAAAGCGTGATGTGGCATAATTCGTATATGCGTCTGTGACTTATAAGAGTTCATAGATTGAACATTGAAAACATGTAGGAATGATGAGACCATTGGACGTTTCAGAATGGAAGTGTTAGGTGAAAAGTTTAAATATTATTCATGGGCTACTATGTAGATGGATGTTTTGGTTATATGTTCGATTGGTGAATCGTAGCATTGTTATAACATTGTTGTGTGACAAGGATGTGGGTATTGTGGTTATGTAGAGGTTGTTGAAACGATGTTGTGTCGTGGGACTTTAGGTTCTTGTCTTTGTTGTTGCCTCGTTTCCATAGTGTTGGTTCGAGTGCGTGTGGTTAATCCCTATGTGGGAGATTAGGGGAGTGTTACCTGGGTGTTGGTAACATGGTTTTCTTTGAGTCGTGAGTTAGTCGTCAAGTGCATTGTATGAGCTTTGCATCTTGTCGTTGTAGTTGTCGTCGTTGTCGTGTCGTTGTTGTAGTTGCTGTTAGCAAGGTGGTTTGTCAGTTTGTGTTATTCATGGTGTGCCTTTTATTGGCATGATAGTTTGTTAGTCGGATGCGAGAGTCGTATCCGGAGTTGTTCGTATCAGTTATATTTTCGAGGACAAAAATGTCTAAGTGGGGGAGAGTTGTAACGCCCCAGTTTTTGTTAGATTTATTTAATCGAGTCGATTTAATTATTTTCATTTTTATATTATTTTATTCTTGACTTTTATTTGACAATATATTATTTTTCATCGTTATTATGTTTTATCGCGTTTTGAGAGCGTTTGCGAGATATTTGAGCTGAGGGGTAAAATGGTCATTTTGAGGGGTTAGATATTTAGAAAAATTAGATATTTTTATAAATAGAGATTTGAGAGAAAAAGAGAGAAAAGAAAGAGAAACGAAAGAAATGAAGAGGAAGGAAAAGAAAGGAGAAGAGAAAATCTTCAATACTCCGTTTCAAGCGCGATTAATCGGGTAAGGGTGAGAAGTTTCGATTATATTGCGATTGTATATGTATATGTGTATGTATGTGTGTATGTTTTCATGGATTGTGTGGATTGTTTTCATATAGTTTACATTTAGGTTGAAATGATGAAAATGAGTAGAAATCGATGTTTTCACGGTTGGAATGCGGAATAAGTTGTGTAGTATAGTCGGGTGAGGATAGGAGTTAATCGGGAATGGTTGTTTGTATGTTTTCGAGTGGTTTTGATTGAGTTTGGAGTTGGGATGAATTGATAAAATTATGTTTCAAAATATTTCAAAAATGGAAAATGTGTTGGAAGGCTTTTTAATGGTGAAAATAGCATAGTATGTTGAATTCTGAGTTTGGGGGTTTTTGCGGAATCGAAATCGGAGGTCCGGAAGGCCTCCAACGCTGAAAAATGCAGAATTCTACATTTTGCAGGGCAATGGCGAGCGCCTTTAGGCTTACGGCGAGCGCCGTGATGCCTCGTCACAGCCAGGCAGCTTTAGGTCCAAATACGGTTTCGATCATAACTTTTGAACCGTAAGTCCGTTTTGGCCGCCGTTCGAAGCGTTGGAAAGCTAATGAGATGTTCCTTCTTATAAAAATTATTTTGGGATTAGTGGCCGATTTAATTGTGTCGGGAATTTGGAAATGTGTCGTTTTGTCGACTTTTACCGTCGTAATTGTGTGCGATTGATGTGTTATCATGCGATATGCTTTTGATATATAACGTATAGCTTGTGTGCTGTTATATGATATGAATGTATGTGATGAGATGTTGTGATGATGGTTTGTGGCCTTATGGCAAAGAAATGCATTGTTTTGGGCTTGATTGCAATGCATGATTATTGATGTTGAGATGGTTCACATGGTTGTGTATATGTATGCATTGGATTGTCATGAGTCATTTGTATGCCAAGTATCATGATATGCATCTTGTGATGTCTTGTGCCCTTGTGGGGTGTGAGCGACAAAATGATTCCAGAGGAAATCTGCTGTAACGGTCGTGAGCCTTATACAAAGAGGACCTAAAGCGATCGGATCGTGAGCCTTATACAAAGAGGACCTAAAGCGATCCATAAACGTCGTGAGCCTTATACTAAGAGGACCTAAAACGACGGGGAACATCATTTGCCCGACGGGGAGTTACACTAAGTAACAAGCGATGATTCCAATAATTCCTTAGTGAATTAATGATGATGAGAATGATGGATGGATTGGTACCGCATGCATAAAGTCGTTGTGTCGGTCTCTGTGCATTTGCATAAATCATGAATGGATTTATTATGTGTGGGAAATTATGAATGGATTGATTATGTGTGGGAAATTGTGAATTGATTGATTATGTGTTGAGCTCGTGATAGCATTGGTGATTTGTTATGCATTTGTGATAAATGTATGGATTATGGATGATATGTTTTATGAATGGACATATGCTATGTTTTGTGGAGATGTTATACATTACAAAGATTATTTGGATTATCATTGGTATGCGGTGTATGAATATAGGTGATGTGGTGGTGTGTCCATATGTTATAACTTTGGTATACATCATGTGTGAATATGTTATTATGTTGGTATAATTAATATATGCTATATGTATTAGTATGTGATGCTTGTGGTGAGAATAATTATGCCTGTGAATTTATATGTGTTGTATATTATTATGCAATCTTGATTTAGTTGTTATTTCTCACCCTTCTGCTGTGGTTTGTTGCTCTATGAGGCAATTGCAGATTAGTATCTTAGAGGCTTTTGTGAAGATTAGCTCTCCATCCTTTTGTCGGTCTGTCTGCTCTGATACGTAACACGGGAGTCGGGGAACGCTTTTGTTATATATGTATACATTTGTTGGATCTATTTTGTATTACCTTTGTATGAATATTTTGATGTTATAAAACAATTTATTTTGTAAAACAAGTAAGTTATGGATCTTTCCGCTTTATTCCAAAATTGAACTTTCCTTTTGTTGGAAAAAGTTTCCCTTTTATGTTTATTCCATTTTGTGTTATGTATCAAATTTATGAGCAGAGATTATGTTTTCTTTCTTTAAATGTGCCATCCTTGTTTCTGTCTAAGAATAAATTTTTATTCACTCTGATTTATTTATGTATTATTTATCCGCGATGGGAATTGGGGTGTTACACCCTTTCCACGAGGACACGCCACCAGGTAACTACCCATCTCCGAAAGAGTTGGTCTACCCACTTTCCGGAGATCTCAGGACAGTTACTCCAGGGCAAAGACCACGTACTGGTCTTCCCTACGCCACGTAAGCCCTGACAGTTATCTGCATTGGGCTTAGCAGCCCAACCCAGTGCAGACGACCGTTGGCCCAGTGCTGGGGGCACAATATAAATACCCTCTCTCCTGAGAGTGTCAGATATTCTAATTCTTACTCTCACTTTCTGTACTTGCTTGCTTCATCCCTGAATTTAGCATCGGAGTACCTTGCAGGTACACCCCCACCGTCTCATCACCACCGGAGTAGCGGAGTTCACGACGTTTGCTGGCCACTAATATACTTTCTAATCAGATACGATCAATGGCGTCGTCCATGGGAACCTTTGCTTCCTCATTTTTCTTCTCGTAAAAACCAAAGTAATTTTTATTTTCTGACAATCATGGCCAGCCCTCGAACTGATGCCAAGACTCCGGACACCGCCTTCGTTCAGTTCAACAACAGAGACGACCACGAGCCCAATTTGGTCGTTAACGTCGAAGAAGACGACCCGAGGGATGGACGTACTGTGATGACACTGAATTTCACCGTATTTTTGACTCCGATTTCGCATGCATTCTTAGTCTTTTAATGTCATTTTATTATGTTATTATTATGTTTTTCTTTGTTTTCAGGTTTTTAGTCTAATCGGAGCCCCGAGCGAGAAAAGGAGCGAAAAAGGAGCCGAAATGAGCTAAAATAGAGAAAATCAGCATTTTGCACTTATGGCATCCACTCTGGCGGCCGCCACAGGGTCTTCCATGACGTGGCCATGTCTCAAACTCCTCCCAACTGTTTTTCCCCACAATCTCCAACTGCCCAAGCAATTTTACACTCATGGCGGGCGCCATGGTGTTGTGGCGGGCGCCACAAGAGCAAAGCAAGTTCCCGCCTAAATTCAAACGCTAGGGGCATCCTTGTCTTTTCCACATGTTTCCTTGCCTATAAATAGGACTTTAGATTTTCGTTTTTCATCATCCAAGTTCAGTTGTTCATAAGCATATATCAGTGTAATAGTGGTAATCGCTTCACATCGAGGTGTTACTACATTCGAGAGATCGAGTCTGTAAGAGCCTGTGAGATTGAGTCTTGGAGCACTCTGGAAGGAAGTTAATCCTGCCGCCATTTTACTTTCAGTTTGCGTTTTATTCAACCACTCCGATTGGAGCAGGTTTTTATTACTTTACCTTTTGTCAACTTTATTTCTTGCACTGTCTTTTAATTTCATTTATTTTCCGCACTGCTTTACTTTCATTTACTTTCCGCACTCGCATTACTTTCATTTACTTTCCGCACTCGCACTACTTTCATTTACTTTCCGCACTCGCACTTAAATACCTTTTTTATGAAAAATCTAAAAATGAACTTTTACTTTACCATGTCTGGCTAATTTTATAAAGGTTAGAATGTGAAGATCATAACCGAACTGATAATCTGTACAATTGTTAGTGGAAACACTTAAGGGCTATTTAAACTTTCAATATAAGTTTTCCTGTTCTTAAATTCCGTTGGGTAAGATCGAAAGCCGTCCAACGCCTATCTAAACTTAATTGTTTTTAAACTATTTCAAAAACAGCGAAAGCGCTTTGTTTAGTTTATTAGGAGTTTTTAATTTAAAAGGAAAAGAGATTTTAAAACCATTTTCGGACGCGTTAAGAAGTTTAAAGTCTGGTTCGTAAGAACCTCTTTTTTTTAGAAAATCCAGGTTAAAATACTTTTCAACTTGGTCAAGATACTATATTTCTTAAAAATAGGTTTACTACTCTAACGCAATGCGCGCCTTTTTATCCGTGACAATAAGAGGGTTTGATTAGGGGGTACAACTCAGTTCTGAGTACGCGAAAGCGACAGTTCCTGTCAAATTAGTTCTTTTCAAAGTAGAAAACATTGCCCGTAAGTAGTTCTATTAGCAAGTACTTGGATTATCAATTGGTTGTGTGAATTGCATTCGAACCTGTCTTTATCAATTAATTTTAATTACTTTATTTACTACCGTGCACTCTTCAAAACTACTATTTTCAATCACCTTAGATACACACCTTAACAATAGATAGCGATAGATTGACACTTGGTCTCTGTGGATACGATAATCTTTTATATTACTCTGACGCGTTCGTACACTTGCGAAAAAATACGCATCAAGTTTTTGGCGCCGTTGCCGGGGACCAATTTCGTCAAATTTCGTACCCTGTTGTTATACCGTTTAGACTAAGGAAGTTACCCGCCGGTCAATGCGAAAAACTCGTAGTACCGGAAGTTTAGTAGACCCTCTAGCTGAACCAGAACGTTACGCTCGCGCACGTTTATATTTCCGTAAACTTAGGAAAGCTATGGCCGAAGATCAAAATCAAAGACCTCTTAAGGATTTCGCCCAACCATCCAACGAGGAACCTAGTTCTAGTATAGTAAATCCAGCCATACCAGCTAACAATTTTGAACTTAAACCATCCCTGCTACAGTTAGTACAGCAGAAACAATTCGCAGGTCTTGCTACAGAGAACCCAAACCAACATTTGAAAAACTTTCTCCAACTAGCAGACACCTTTAAAACCAATGGAGCCCCTCCTGAGGCGATTCGCTTAAGATTATTTCCTTTTTCCCTCAGAGATAAGGCCCTATCTTGGTTAGATTCCCTTCCACCAAATTCCATAACAAGTTGGGAAGACCTTAGAAAAGTATTCCTTGCCAGATATTTTCCCCCGAGTAAGACCGCTGTTCTTCGAAACCAAATAACTAGATTTACCCAAAACCAAGGAGAATCGTTGTTCGAAGCCTGGGAGAGATATAAAGAGTTGTTAAGAGCATGCCCACATCATGGTTTAGAAAATTGGTTAATCATTCAAACCTTCTATAATGGACTTCATTATAACACTAAGATGACCATCGACGCCGCCGCAGGTGGCGCACTGATGAACAAACCTTACCCTGAAGCTAGTGCCCTTATCGAAGATATGGCCCAAAACCATCAATCATGGGGAGTAGAACGAGCGACAGTGGAAAAGAAGGAAGCCCAAGGAGGAATACATGAGTTAAGCTCTATAGACATGATGCAAGCTAAAATGGACGCATTAGCCCTAAAAGTTGAGCATATGTGGACAACCCCGAATACTGCAGCCGCAGTTTCATCAGATTGTGAGATATGTGGGATGAAAGGACACCAATCCGCAGAATGCAGTCTGTTAAACGAGACCAGCTCTGAACAAGTGAACTACACCCAAGGGAACCCATTTTCAAATACCTATAACCCTGGATGGAGGAATCACCCAAATTTTTCCTATAAGAATAATAACCCTATCCAAAATACTGCCCCTCCGAGACAATCAAGTTATCAAGCCCCAAGATCAAATCAACCTATGCAACCTGTACCACCAAAACCGAGCCTTGAGAAAATCGTGGATAATTTTGTCGCTGCTCAAATCCAACAAAACAAGGAGTTCATGAACCAAAACGTTCATGTTAACGAACTAATTACCCAGTTAGGAACCAAGGTTGACCAAATAATCACTCACAATAAGATGCTTGAAACCCAAATCTCGCAGGTAGCTTTAAACCAAGCCCCTCAGACCACACCTGGAGGACAATTCCCTGGACAACCTCAACAAAACCCGAAAGGACAAGCAAATGCCATTACCCTACGAAGTGGGACCGCTTATGATGAACCTTGTAACCCAAGGTTGAGTGATCCCAAAACTTCTAAGGAAGATGACAACATCCCAGATAAAAAGAAGAAACCAGAGGAATCTGTAAACCAGGAAAGTCAAGAAAAAGGAGAAGAACCCAAAGACAAAACCTATATACCACCCCCGCCATACAAACCACCAATACCATATCCGCAAAGACTTAAACAAACCCAGATCAATAATCAGTATCAGAAATTCATTAAAGTTATAGAAAAACTTCACGTAGAAATCCCGTTCACAGAAGCCATTACCCAAATACCATCCTACGCAAAGTTTCTCAAAGACATCCTTACCAATAAACGTAGACTTGATGATCCGAAACCCTTGGAATGTAATTCTATTGCCGAAAATAAATTAGCAAAAAAGGATAAAGATCCTGGAAACTTTTCCATTCCTTGTATTTTGGGGAGTCATGTCATCGAAAAAGCTTTTCTAGATTTAGGAGCTAGTGTGAGCTTAATGCCCTTAGCGGTTTGCGAAAGGTTAAATTTAGGAGAGTTGCAACCTACCAAGATGTCACTTCAATTAGCCGATAGATCTGTTAAATATCCGATAGGCATACTTAAAGACGTCTCTGTTAGGATAGGTCATCTGTTTATCCCTACTGATTTTGTTGTCATGGACATTAAAGAAGATGGTGACATACCAATTCTTCTAGGTAGACCATTCTTATCGACTGCTGGAGCCATAATAGATGTCAAAAAGGGGAAGCTAACCTTTGAGGTAGGGAACGAGAAGATAGAATTTATACTTTCAAAATTTCTTATGGAACCTGTGATAGGAGACGCGTTTTATGCGATAGATATCATTGATGAATGTGTTAGGGAGTTAGAACAAGAAGAAGTCATTGAAATAATTAAGCTACCATCAACTCTTATTTTGGAAGATGACAATTATAAGAAACCCTACATCGATGATAACCTTTACGAATGTTTATCCCTTACCCCAGATCCTATGCCTTGCCCTATTAAACCAGCCTTGGAACTTAAGGAATTGCCTAAGAACCTGAGATATGAGTTTCTTGATGAAGAAATTAATCGTCCGATTATAGTTAGTGTTGCCTTGAGACAAAAAGAAACAGATCAACTCTTGGACGTTTTACGAAGATATCCCTCAGCCTTAGGATATAATATCTCTGATCTGAAAGGTATAAGTCCATCCGTATGCATGCATCGGATTTCGCTCGAAGTAGATTCAAAACCTTCCAGAGAACACCAGAGAAGGATAAACCCTATACTGAGTGATGTTGTCAAGAAGGAAGTTCTGAAGTTGCTAGAAGCAGGTATAATATATCAGATCTCGGACAGTAAGTGGGTGAGCCCTGTGCATGTGGTACCCAAGAAGGGAGGCATCACAGTTGTGCAAAATGAGAAAGGTGAACAAATAGCAAAGCGGATAGAAGGAGGTTGGCGTATGTGCATAGACTATAGAAAGTTAAATAAAGCAACTAGGAAGGATCATTTCCCTTTACCGTTCATAGACCAGATGTTAGAACGTCTTGCCAGACATTCTTACTTCTGCTATCTAGACGGGTATTCGGGATTCTTCCAAATACCTATACATCCAGAAGATCAAGAAAAAACTACCTTTACATGCCCTTTTGGAACTTTTGCCTACAGACGAATGCCTTTTGGACTCTGTAATGCCCCTGCTACTTTCCAACGTTGCATGATGTCAATCTTTGCAGATTATCTAGATGGAATCATGGAAGTATTTATGGATGATTTCTCGGTTTGCGGTTTTGATTTCCAAAATTGTCTTATCAACCTCGAGAAAATCCTGGAAAGATGTGTGGAGGTGAACCTTGTACTGAATTGGGAAAAATGCCATTTCATGGTGACTGAAGGAATTGTTTTAGGACATATAATCTCCGAAAGAGGTATAGAGGTAGATAAAGCAAAAATAGAAGTTATAGAGAACCTAAAACCACCCAAGACTATCAGGGAAGTTAGAAGTTTCCTTGGACACGCTGGATTCTACCGCCGTTTCATCAAGGACTTCTCCAAAATAACAAAACCTTTAACTGGCCTGTTAATGAAAGATGCTGAATTCATCTTTGATGAAAAATGCAATGAAGCATTCAACCTTTTAAAGCAAGCATTGATTTCAGCACCCATTATGAAACCCCCTGACTGGTCTGAACCGTTTGAGATAATGTGTGACGCCAGTGATTATGCTGTAGGAGCCGTTCTAGGTCAGAGAAAAGATAAAAGATTACATGTAATATATTATGCCAGTAGAACCCTAGACGCCTCCCAGCTCAATTACGCAACAACCGAGAAAGAACTCCTAGCGGTAGTTTTCGCTATAGACAAATTTAGATCATATCTAGTAGGAGCCAAAATTATAGTTTACACCGATCATGCTGCCATCCGTTACCTACTAAGTAAAAAAGATGCTAAACCCAGGTTACTTCGATGGATTTTGTTGCTACAAGAGTTCGACTTAGATATCCGAGAACCAACCTTTGAGAAACTGACAGTTGAGTTTTTCAGTTCTTTGTTCTACACTGTCTACCCTAACACTGCTAGCACAGTCGGTACTGTCCAATTTAGAATGTTTGGAATAAAATATGAGTACAGTACCGACGAACTAACAAGTCTGTTAGGGATTCCTCTTTGGGAAGGTGCTATTTGTGAGACCCCTTTGGATGACGGATGGTCGGTCGATGCATTTCCTTTTTGGCAGAGATTGTCAAATAATTTAATAACTTCTTTTGAAGGAATTCTCGCATCGACCATCCACAACCCGGCCATCAGAGTTTTTAGATACCTGTTGGCATGTACTATTTTTGGCCGGGATAATCCAAATAAGGTTAATGCTAAAGAGCTTCTGTTTTTACAAGGAAGTCTCACAAATAGAAGAATCAATCCGGTCCCGTTTATGCTTTCTCACATGTCTGTTACTATTAATAAAGCAGGACCGATTGTTTTTGGAGGACTGATTACGTCTATTGCTCGGGCCCTTAACCTGAACGATGAGATAGCCACACTAGAGCCCTTAACTCCTCGCACAATCAACCTAAAATTTCTAAAAGATATGAAATTGTGCCGAGCGAGAAGAGAGGGTGGTTTTGTATTGATGATCCATGGTGTAGCTATCCCATCTGTTGCCTTGCCCTGCAGTAGACGTACCGATGTACGTAATGAAAGGAACTGGACCTATGATTTAAATGCTCCACCTGTTCTAGGTCCACTTCCTCCTAATATTCCTGATACGAAGGGACACGACACTGACGAAGAATTTGAGCGGAGAGATCAGTCTCCCATACCTCATGTGTCCCCCCATCATCCTTCACCACCACACACCGCACCCTCTTCCTCTAACCCTTTTGCAGGTTCAGTCCCTGGATCCTATGTCACTGAGGAGATGTGGCGTGACCTCATGGCTAGAGAAGAAAGGCGAGATGACCTTCTCTTTACCATTCAGCAACAACTGACAGATAATATGAGCTTCATGGAAGAATCACGATGGAGGACAGATCGATCCTTCGAGTCCGTTTCTCGCACCTTGCTTGCGATCACAGACGAGCAATCCCGTCAGTAAGACTTCTACCGCCGGCATTACCAGCTTATGGAGGCTACTCAAGGTTCCGTTCTAGGTAACCTTCGACTGGTCAGAGATGCCCAGGCGGCCTTATCAGCCCGATTGGACCGGAGAGACCAGCATAGTAGCAGATCCCGTCGTCCCAGGCATTCCCAGCAGGACGACGATGGCACCAGTGGTCCACATCAGTAGTTTTACAGGTTACTCTCCTTATCTTATTTCGAAACATTGGGGACAATGTTCGATTTAAGTGTGGGAGGGGATTTTATTGCTTTCTATTTCCATTTTTAGTTAGTTGTTTATTTCTTGTTTTTGTCTATGTCTTTTTTCTAGAAAATGCATGAGTCTGACGAGTCACCAGTACAGTGTATCTCTAGTGCACCCTCATTTTTCCCCATTTCTTTAGCCCTACAAAAAAATTTTTTTTTGAAGAAAACATTGTTGTTCTACACGTTTTTTGGGCTTTAAGACAGGTTTGGATTAGGATGTGGTGACTTAGGTGAACTTTTTGAAACATTAGTATCGTTTTAGCACCGTAGACTTCACGAATATAGGAATCATTCCAAAACCCCATGTACCATGGCCTTAATTATCATTTCCAAATTTGTCCTAAGTAGTTTATTTCAGCAGTCAGCTCCGGCCTAAGCATCTTCTACGTAGGGGACTGATGAACATAAGTGAATGATCCAGTAAAATAAATAAAGAAAAAGGCAAACTCCGGATAGATGACCCTCACAAGGTCGTTTAAACCAAAAAGTTGAATTGTTGCCATATTAAATATATATATATATATATAATTTTAGCTCACCCATTGTTAGTTGGTTCAGAGGTATCTGGCGCTGAACTTGGTAGGGCGGATTACGATCCGATCCCCCACAACTGCATTTGGGTTAAATAAAAGGGTTTACACAGTCTTATGTGCCAGAAACCCTATGTTTTGGATCAGAATCACTAACAGGTCACTCTACTATGAAACATGTACGGATAACGGGCTTAATGTGATTGCGCCTGAATGAAAAGGACCCAAAAAGAGATGAAGAGGTAGGCCTAGTTATTGTGGGATGATACGGTTGATTAATATAAGAATGAAGTTTATGTCTGCCTCTGCGGATAAGTGTCATTACGATACCCTTGGTTCTCTTAGTACCTGTCACTGCATCCTGACTTGAACTTAGAAGCCCTTTTTGCCTGAATCACGTGTCAGCACATGTTTTCTTACTTTGAGCTTTAAATGTTTTGCTTGAGGACAAGCAAAGGTCTAAGTGTGGGAGAATTTGATGACACTGAATTTCACCGTATTTTTTACTCCGATTTCGCATGCATTCTTAGTCTTTTAATGTCATTTTATTATGTTATTATTATGTTTTTCTTTGTTTTCAGGTTTTTAGTCTAATCGGAGCCCCGAGCGAGAAAAGGAGCGAAAAAGGAGCCGAAATGAGCTAAAATAGAGAAAATCAGCATTTTGCACTTATGGCATCCACTCTGGCGGCCGCCACAGGGTCTTCCATGACGTGGCCATGTCTCAAACTCCTCCCAACTGTTTTTCCCCACGATCTCCAACTGCCCAAGCAATTTTACACTCATGGCGGGCGCCATGGTGTTGTGGCGGGCGCCACAAGAGCAAAGCAAGTTCCCGCCCAAATTCAAATGCTAGGGGCATCCTTGTCTTTTCCACATGTTTCCTTGCCTATAAATAGGACATTAGATTTTCGTTTTTCATCATCCAAGTTCAGTTGTTCATAAGCATATATCAGTGTAATAGTGGTAATCGCTTCACATCGAGGTGTTACTACATTCGAGAGATCGAGTCTGTAAGAGCCTGTGAGATTGAGTCTTGGAGCACTCTGGAAGGAAGTTAATCCTGCCGCCATTTTACTTTCAGTTTGCGTTTTATTCAACCACTCCGATTGGAGCAGGTTTTTATTACTTTACCTTTTGTCAACTTTATTTCTTGCACTGTCTTTTAATTTCATTTATTTTCCGCACTGCTTTACTTTCATTTACTTTCCGCACTCGCATTACTTTCATTTACTTTCCGCACTCGCACTACTTTCATTTACTTTCCGCACTCGCACTTAAATACCTTTTTTATGAAAAATCTAAAAATGAACTTTTACTTTACCATGTCTGGCTAATTTTATAAAGGTTAGAATGTGAAGATCATAACCGAACCGATAATCTGTACAATTGTTAGTGGAAACACTTAAGGGCTATTTTAACTTTCAATATAAGTTTTCCTGTTCTTAAATTTCGTTGGGTAAGATCGAAAGCCGTCCAACGCCTATCTAAACTTAATTGTTTTTAAACTATTTCAAAAACAGCGAAAGCGCTTTGTTTAGTTTATTAGGAGTTTTTAATTTAAAAGGAAAAGAGATTTTAAAACCATTTTCGGACGCGTTAAGAAGTTTAAAGTCTGGTTCGTAAGAACCTCTTTTTTTTTAGAAAATCCAGGTTAAAATACTTTTCAACTTGGTCAAGATATTATATTTCTTAAAAATAGGTTTACTACTCTAACGCAATGCGCGCCTTTTTATCCGTGACAATAAGAGGGTTTGATTAGGGGGTACAACTCAGTTCTGAGTACGCGAAAGCGACAGTTCCTGTCAAATTAGTTCTTTTCAAAGTAGAAAACATTGCCTGTAAGTAGTTCTATTAGCAAGTACTTGGATTATCAATTGGTTGTGTGAATTGCATTCGAACCTGTCTTTATCAATTAATTTTAATTACTTTATTTACTACCGTGCACTCTTCAAAACTACTATTTTCAATCACCTTAGATACACACCTTAACAATAGATAGCGATAGATTAACACTTGGTCTCTGTGGATACGATAATCTTTTATATTACTCTGACGCGTTCGTACACTTGCGAAAAAATACGTATCATACTGCCTCTCTCTCCTCTGATGACGCGGCCTTCAACGCCACCCAACATTACAGCAGCCCGACTGTCTACCAGCCGGTCCCCACGCCACCAAATGCTGACCCAAACATGGTGGCCCTATTCGCGCTGATCAATCAGACCAACCTGTTGATCTCCCATCAGAACGTGCGGATATAAGCGGTCGAAAGGGGGCGACAACAACGATCTCCCCCGCGGAGACATCGTTGCCTCATATCTCACAGCCCTTCTCCTCCCCCACGGAGGACACATCAGGGCGACTAACAGACTCCTTCCCCCCAACCTACGGGGCGCCGCCCGCGTCTGGAATGGTCCCAACCTGTGGTCGCGCAGAAGCGTAATCGGTCCCCTGCTCGGAAGGAATAACGACGCTCCCCTGTCCAAAAAAGGAGCAAAGATGATGGCTACGGGGAGAAGCCGAAGAGTCGGCCAAGGAGTTCCTCCCGAAAAAATAGGCGCAGTCGTGGTGATCACTCCCCTTCGCAGTCACCAGTTAGGAGTGACGAAGATGACCAGTGTACCCACCTGTCTAAGGAAATTATGGAGAGGCCTATACCCGTTGGGATGGAGAAGCCCCCACCTTTGGTGACGTACGACAGCACTGCCGACCCGGACGACCACGTCGAGAGCTTCGAGGCAATGCTCGACTACAAGAATGTCCAGGGAGCTATCAAGTGCAGGCTCTTCCCGACCACCCTCCGAAAAGGTGCCATGGCGTGGTACAAGAGCCTCGCACCAGAGTCCATCGCTGCTTAGAAGGAATTGACGAGACAGTTCTCTAGGCATTTCACTGCGTCCCGACGCCACCCGAAGACGGTGGCCTCCCTAGAAGCCATCATTCAAGGGAGGGACGAATCTCTCAGAGATTACATCGAGAGATTCAACAGGGAAGTCATCGAGGTAGCCGTTATCGACTACATGAAGAAGTTTCTGATCGAGCGAGGATTACGACCTAGCACTGAGTTTGCCAAGGCTATGGGCATACAGAGGCCCCGAAACTTGGAAGAGCTCCTGTACAAGGCCCAAGCATACATTCAGTATGAGGAGCTGGAGGGTGCCCATTGTGCCCGCGACTCGTGCCACCAAGAGGGCCCCCGAAGCTCCAGACAAGAAGACTCTACCGCTCCCCGACTAGGGGGAGATAGAAGAAGAGAATATTGTCCTAGGGACTCTCATGAATTTAGAGGTCCAGTTGGCCGGTTCACAGAGTACACGCCGCTCACTGCTCCCCGCGAGCGAATTCTGGCCAAGTGCGCCAACTCGGAATTCCAGAAAGGAGGTGTCCGCTTTCCGAAGTCGACACCTGTCAAACCAAACTTTGACAAGTCCAAGTACTACAGGTTCTATAGGAGCCATGGGCATGTCACCCTGGACTGCATCCACCTCAAGGATGCGATAGAAATTCTGATCAAGGAGGGGCACCTCAAGCAGTATACAAGGAGGAATGACCCCCTAGACAGGATGTCCGGGAAACACAAAGGGTCGGGGAGACGACCCCTCCCACAGGATAGAACAGGTTGCAAGTCACTCTGAGTATCACCAGACCAGAGGACTTCTACGTCCCTGACGAGCCCAAGATCCTCGTGATCGTTCATAGCCTGTGGGAGAGTCTTCCCCCTGAGGACCCTGTGACTGCTCGCAGCCCGTGGGAAAGTTTACCCACGACAATGGTCATATCCGGCGGAGGATTCAACAAGGTCTTATTAGGATCGATCAAGCGGAAGTTGGACGAGCTGGAATCCGCGAGCTCGACACAGACGGTCACCTTTGAGAAGGTACAAGGGAAGTCGAACCCTATCACCTTCTACCTCGAGGAACTGTCGGGTGGCACCCCTAACTCCACCATCCCTCTCCTGATCAGGGCGCAGATGTCGAACTTTAACGTCCACAGAATCCTGGTCGACCAAGGAAGTTCCGTGGATATCATGTACGCCCACCTCTTTGAGACCCTTCAGCTCGATGAAAGGCATTTGACCCCCTACGTGGGCTCAGATCTCCAGGGTTTCAACGGCACGACCACCATACCATGGGGTTATGTCGAGCTAATGGTTACTTTCGAAAGTGATGACACGGGCCGACAAGTCAAGACCCGCTTCCTGGTAGTGGGCTGTCTTTCCCTATACCAGTGCATCCTGGGGAGGACAACTGTGGTCGAACTCACGACGGTACCATTTACAGTACATCTGAAGATGAAGTACTACACCACCAGAGGTCGGGTCGTCACCCTCCACAGGGATATCGAAGGTGCAAAGAGGTGCTTTGAAGCTGCAACCAAGGGTCTAAGCTCGATAAATGTCAAGCCCAAAACCGGAGAGAAGTCAACCCTGGACGCAGTGCAGAAGCCACTCCCGCGCGTCAATGCGGTGTTTAACACCCCAATTTTTAGATTATTATTTTTACTTAATTATTTAATCTAATTGAGGAAAAATGGGTGTTCTACTTTATTTATAGTTATTATTTTATTAATCTAGATTATTGGATTATTTATGTGTTTCATGAGATTTAAGAGTATTTTGGTAAATTAATAAGTAATAGGAATTTATAGTATTTGAGAGCGGAGAATAAGTTATGATTTATTTAATTGGATAGATATAATTAGATAATTGGGTTATTTAGCGATAAGTAGTGAATTAGTGGAATTAAAAATAAAATAGTTATTTTAGAGTATTATTTATTAAATAATTGAGAATTTGAATTTTATAGAATAAATAATTGTTGGGACTAATTATTTAATTACTATAGTAACAATATTTTATCGGTAAAAATATGTTAACATTATTACTTAAAGGTGTATGTAGCAATGAGGTGAAAAGGTTATTTGGAACTTGAGGGTTGAGTGAATGGCAACTGAAAAGGTTAGATATAGTTATAACAATTATTGATCGTGAAGGCTGATCAGATCCTGTGATGGGCCACGAAGAACGTCTGTGATGCTGGGTGTAAGAAGAGGAGGGGGTGTACCTGCAAGGCACTCCGACGCTCAAGTAAGAAAGGGTCAGAGAAAAAGGGGCAAGTACAAAGTATGATTTCTTAGGATGATTATTCGATACCTGACCCTCTCAAGCGAGAGGGTTTATATAATGCCCCCAGGGCGTGGCAAACGGTCCCTATTGTCGGGGCGTAATAATCGTTTCCCGAAGAATAGGTAACTGCCAAAAACTAGTCGTTATGACGGGCAGGAGTGCCCGAAACTAGCCGTTGCCACGGGCAAGGGCGTAGTTCCGGGCACATGCGTCGTGGCTATTCCTGGGTGACTGACCCGTGCGTAACGGGCAGAAATGTCGGGGAGGGGCGAATGGTCATGAGATTCATACGTCCATAGGTGCCCGGCGGAGGGGCAGAAAAGTAAATGTTGCCCTCCCTCAGTTGGACTTGGGAAATTGGGCCATTCTAGGAGTAGAAGTGGATTGGGCCATGCCTAATCATTGGTCCAGTTCGAAACAGGAGCCCCCCAAGTCATTGCTCTCGAGCATGGGAGTGATGACTTAAGGATGGCCCGCAACCTCGAGGAATTGTGAAGGAATCGTTGTTTGGTGACGAAGGGGGTTGTCCCGTGGTGCCCGAGAGATTCAGTGCCTGTAAGACTCGTACCGTTGTTCGATCAGCCCGGCGTGCGGGGAGGCCAAAGGTTAATGGGAACTGAAACGATGGGACGCCACGTGTGCTTCGAGCCTTGTGTTGCATTAAATAGGCAATGATGGCTAGTCTAGGGTCATAATGACCTATCCGCGTGTGTACACGTGCTCTGAGGTGGTATATAAAGGAGGGAGAGTTACTCATTTGTACTTTCGTTTCTCTCTCCTTCTTCGTCTTTCTCAGAGAATTCAGTTGTTGTCGCCGCCGTCGATCGTCGTTTTCGCCGCCGTGAGTAGCTTCGAGTAACTTCTCCACAACCTCTTTGACCACGTAAGTTACCTGTTTTCTTCTAGCTTTTTCATCTTTGTTTAGAATGCTTGCGGTTAGGTTGACTTAGGTGAGATTATGGTGTTTCTCCGGCGTCTGTTGGTGGTGGACGGTGGCTAGGCCACCTTCTGTTGCGGATGTGGCCGTCGGAGTCTCTTAGAGAGCTTAGAGTAAGGTCGTTTCCGGTGCTATCGCGACGATGGCGCAGATGTAACCGTCGCGGCTACCTAGTTTTCTGACGCTCTGATGAAGTTTCTGATAAATGTATGAATTTTCCGGTGGACCTTCAAACGGAAAATGGGTAGTGGTTCGGGGAAATTCCTCGTTGTGTATGAGGGGTTGCCCCTGGGCATCTCCTCGTGGGAGACTCTTGTGTTATTTTATTTTAGGGCTTAGGTTGGGGACACCTTCCTCGGCCCGTTACGCGCCCTTTCACTTAACTAGCGGTGGAAGGATAGATTTGATTTTACAGTCGAATTCACTTTTGTCCTCTGCTTTTCAAGTGATCGAGATGGCGCGCGAGCCTGAAAGAGAGATTCTTGTAGATTCGTCCGAGGAGATCTCCTCGGAAAGTAGTGATTTGGAAGCTTCGACTATTCCCAGTGAAGTTGGGGAGGATATTGTTTTCGGGAAGCAGTGGACGGTCGCTGAGCCAGCCAAGCACGCATCCACCTTCGCGTCTCATACCAGTGATGTTTTCACAGACATCGGGCCAGAGGGGGAGTGGAAGGTGAATTTTCCCACTCAGGACGACCATATCTGCACAAATTTCGGGGAGAGGTTCTCGATGTATGAGTACGCTTTCAAGGAACTAGGGCTGAGGCTGCCCTTCACTAATTTTCAACGGCCCATCTTTGTTCACCTGGATCTGGCTCCGTCGTAATTGCACCCTAACTCGTTGGCATTCATCCGCACCTTTGAGCTGACCTGTGAGTTCCTGAAGATAGGAACCACTTTGCCTTTGTTCTTCACCGTCTTCCACCTTCAGAGGCAGGTTATGGGGAGAAGATATGGTTGGGTGTCGCTGAAGCAACCTAGGAAGCTATTTAATCCCTTCTCGGAGTCTATCCGAAGATTTAAAGAGAGGTTCTACGTGATCGAGCCTGTGTCCTTAGCGGCCCAAGATACCACGTATGCGTGGGCAGTGTCGATCGAAGAGGATGGCGAAGGTATGTATGATGAGAACGGGAAACTGTTGGCGGATAGGGTGTTTAAGTTCCCCTTTTGCTAGAGTAGGACCCACTTTACTCGGGGACTTGGCCATTATATTGCTCAGCCGAACATATTGGACGAGCAAGACTTGGTCGGCTATGAAATGTTGGTGGGCTATATCAACTCCTTTAGGCTCACTGATTGCTGGACAAAGAAGGGCGATCTGATCTTTGAGGACGATGGTAGTCAATAGCTGGAGTACCGTTATATCAATACGAAGGCGTTTTTGGAGCGCAAGACTCATGCAGATGCTTTTAAACTGCTCGGTAGTTTTAGCTTTTTGACTTGCCCGAATTGTATTTTCTTCGATGTCTAACATGTTTGTTGTGTTTTCACAGGTGAGATGTCTTTCGCCCACGAGAGAATGGTGAAGAATGCCATGGCGAGGAGAAAGCCTGGGGCGGCCGCTTCAAAGTCTCGATTTACACAACGCGCTCCTCCTCCTCATCCCGCTACGGGAAGCTCTTCGCCTGCTCCTGCCCAGGGATCCCCCTTGCCTTTGACCTCAAGGTTCAAATGGACCAGAGCCAATGAGACAGTGGACCTCAGCCGAGCGCCCGAGAAAGGGAAGTTCGAGCTTCTTCCTTGTGTCCTTGATAGGAAATTTTTTTAGGGGACGTCCCTGGTGGTGTCACAGGTAGAGTCTCTCCAACTGGAAGGTATGGATCGCCCGAGCAAGAGGGCACTGCTGGCGCAGGATGCCTCTGCGCCGGTCAGGGTCTTGGAGATGGCAGCGATCTATGCCGAGGGAGATTCCTCCTTTGAGTCTGAATTCAAGAATGCTCGGGCGACCATAGCGTCTTTGGAAGAGATGGCGAGGAAGGCTAGGGAAGAGGCCAAGGCTGCCAATGATGCAAGGAAGAAATCAGACGAGGAGGCTGCCAGGCTGAGGGGGAGAACGCTACACTAGTGGCGGGGAAAAAGGCTGCCGAGGCGCTGGTTGAACAGGTGAGGACAGTAGGTGCCCCAACTGAAGATGAGCCCGAGGATGTGAAGGTGTCGAGGGCGAGGGCCGAGCTTGTCTCCTGTCTTCTACGGCCAGAGGAAGACGTTATTGCCATTAGAGAAGAGTCGTTCAAAAATGTTGTGGCCCAACTCCGGCTGGTCAATCCAGGGGTTCAGATCTCCACGGAGGGTACCAACTTCTTGGGCCATGTCGAGGATGGCAAAATAGTTAATCCAGACTTCTTTAATATTGGCGACGAGCATGCCCAGCTTCTGAACGAGGAGAACCAGGAGCCTGAGCCCAACAACGAGTAGCCTGAGAAGATGCAGGAATGAGATTGGATTTTCCCTTGTTGTAATGTGTCTGGCCTGCGTGCCGTGTTTTGATGTAATTTTGTTTGGTTTGGGGGGCGTGGCCTCCTTGGTTTGTAATACGCACATCTAGTGGCCCTTGTGGTCACTTAATTTAAATGTATGTATCTGGTCAGTCTAGCCGATTTTGTATGTGTGTGCATGGTTTTTATTGCTTATTTTTGCTAAGTGTTGTACTATTGTTCAATATGCTTTTATGCCCGTGACAGGCATCACTTTTATTTGTTTTAAGCTTTAGGGAATTGCTCGACGTAGATGTGTTCGACAGTGAGAGGGACTGGTCGAACGGACTGGGAATTTCCGGGCGAGAAAGCGGAGCTCAGGTCGCGTTTGAGGCCTGAGTTCGCGGCGTGAACCTCCCATCGCGAGTTGGGTGTTCTGCCTATCATGGTACTTTGACGACGGTGGTGCTCGGTTGAGGGACCGCTATCAGGCAAGGACCCGACTCGTTCTTGAGCGGGGTCCTGCCTTTGCTGGCATGCAACGCTTGTACTTAGACGTGCATTGTGGTCGGGATGTGTTGTTCGTCGTTTTGACGAAGCAAACCGACAGGTATGGCCTTAGTTGTAGTATTGCTTTAGCTTTTTGGAGTCCCATGGTCGAGCAAGTTCTTCCCCGTTGAGATATTCTAGGTAGTAGGCCTCATTCTCCATTTTTTCTCGGACGCGATAGGGTTTCTCCTAGTTAGCGGCGAGTTTGCCCTCGCGAGAGTCTTTATGGTTCCTTCTTAGGACAAGGCTGCCCACTTCAAACTCTCGTCGTATGACTTTGGCGTTGTGCCGGATGCCAATTTTTTGTTTTAACGAGGATTCGCGGAGGGCTGCCCCTGATCGGACTTCCTCGACGAGGTCGAGTTCCTCCCTTAGCGCCTCGTCGTTTATTTCCTCGTCCAGGGGTGATTCGGTCCGCCTGGAGGGTACGTGTACTTCAATGGGGATGACGGCTTCGGTCCCATAGGCCAGGCGAAAGGCGGTTTCCCCGGTCGAAGA
Organism: Lathyrus tuberosus; assembly: GCA_022829125.1. Taxonomy (NCBI): domain Eukaryota; kingdom Viridiplantae; phylum Streptophyta; class Magnoliopsida; order Fabales; family Fabaceae; genus Lathyrus; species Lathyrus tuberosus. The sequence continues at coordinate 1,256,322 of JALAZF010000651.1, read as the reverse complement.
GTGTGGAGTCGTGTGGTACGCCCACAGGACGTTGTGCAGCTCCTCGACCCAAGCTTTCTTCATTTCGTCCAGCCTTCGCTTGAGGCCTCGAAGGATTACCCGATTTGCTGCTTAGGCTTGCCCGTTAGTCTGGGGATGTTCGACGGATGCGAAGTGTTGTTTCGTTCCCAGTTGAGCGACGAAATCCTAGAACTTCCTATCCATGAACTGTGTCCCGTTGTCCGTGACTATTGCTTAGGGAATGCCAAAACGCGCGAGGATGTTTCATTTGTAGAAACACAGTATGTTAAGGGTTGTTATTTTGGCCAGAGCTTCTGCTTCTATCCACTTTGTGAAGTAATCAACGCCTACTATTAAGTATTTGTTCTGGCTCGATCCTACTATAAATGGCCCCTGGATATCCAGACCCCACCAGGAAAATGGCCACTGGGAGAACATAGCCTTGAGCTCGTTAGGCAGAGCTAGGTGCATGTCCCCGTGTCGTTGGCATTTATCGCATTTCTTCACGTGTTCTTTAGCATCTTGCTGCATGGTTGGCCAGTAGTACCCTGCTCGAAGGAATTTTCGGGCGAGGGATCTCCCTCTAAGATGTTGGGCGTTAATTCCTTCGTGAATTTCGCGCAGGACAGGGTGACCATCTCTTCCTCGACACATTTGAGTAATGGGATGGAGAACCCTCGCCTGTAGAGTTTGTCTTCGACAAGGACGTAGGAGCAGGCCCTGCGCCTAATTGTGCTGGCCTCTTTGGGGTTAGACGGAAGTTCGTCCCTAGCAAGGTAGTTATAAATAGGGGTCATCCAGCAGTTGATGTCGCCGATTACCTACACGTCGAGGGTCGGGGATGTCTTCTCGATACTGGGTCGAGGAAGTACCTCCTGGATGACGGACTTGTTTCCGCCCTTTTTCTTCGTGCTTGCTAATTTAGATAACACGTATGCTCGGACGTTATGCTCGCGAGGAACATGCTTCACCTCTACTGCAACGAACTTCTTCATCTTTTCTTTAACCAAGGCTAAGTACTCGGATAGGCTGTCATTTTTAGCCTGGTATTCTCCTCGAACCTGGAGGGCTACAAGTTATGAATCTGCGCAGATGACAACTTCTTCTGCCCCAAGGTCCTCGGCCAGGCGCAAGCCGGCGAGGAAGGCTTCGTACTCAGCCTAGTTATTAGATGTGGGGAAGGATAAGGTGAGGGATACCTCTACGATGATTCCCTCGCCGTTCTCCAATATGATGCCTGCCCCGCTTCCTGTCGAACTGGATGCCCCATCGACGAAGATGGTCCACCTGCGGGCTCCGCAGGTGGGGGAATCTGCGAATGTTATTTCCGCGATGAAGTCAGCCAGAGCTTGGGCCTTGAGGGCTTTTCTGCTTTTGTACTGAATGTCGAACTCGAACAGCTCTAACGATCATTTGAGTATTTTGTCGGCCATATCTGGTCGCCCAGTAGATGCTTTACGGGCTGATCTGTCCGGACCACGATCGTGTGGGCCAAGAAGTAGTGCCTCGATCTTCTGGCGACATTGATGAGGGCCAACGCTACCTTCTCTATCTGCTAGTATCTGAGCTCTGGTCCCTGCAATGCTTTGCTGGTGAAATATATGGGCTTTGCCATTGTCTGCTGGTATCTCAGCTGCTACGGCGAGATATTGATACAGGGTTTCACCATTGTCTGGTTGAGAGAGGACTGTGTCATACCCCAAATTTTGACCACTAAGATTTCCCATCATTGTGCAAATCATCATCACAATATGGAGGAACCATTATATTTCATTAGTCTCCCCAAAGATAGGTGAGCATCCACTACAATCAAAATTAGGGTTTCAAGCCCTCTCAGAGCTCTTAGACAAAGGATCAATCAAGGAATGACATGATCTTCAACTTGTCTAAACCTCTCCAACATCTACAATGGATCAAGAGGACTCCCACTTCAAGGATTAAGCACAAGGCTGCTTCCTTTTAAGTGGATCAAGCCCCAAGATCGCCAGTGTCACCAAATTAGGGTTTTGGTCGACCAGGGCCTCCAGATGGAAATTCTCCTCTGGGCATGAGCCAATGCTTCAAGGCATAACCTATGATGCTCCAAGGGACATCATAAACCCAATCATCAAGTCAATTTTGCCTCAGGGGATGCATTCATCAAAAATCAGGAATTAGGGTTTCTTGACCTAATTCACCCCTAAGTTGACTTTTAGGGCAAATCATGAGCCAAGACATCAAGAGAGGGTTTGAGGGTCTCTAATATACTATATTGATCCATTTGGAACAATGGATTATTCCAAGTTTGAGCAACAAGTTTCAATTTCATCTGCACCACAATTAGGGTTTCGCGAGGAAAGTCAACTGTAACTTTGACTTTTGACCTGGACATGCTCCCAAACCCTAAGACATGATTCAATATGCCCTATGACACCCATGTAACATGTCCATCAAGTTTGATTTAGGTCAAGGATATGATTTCATAAAGGATTGCACAGTTTGGAATTCATCTGATAAAAAGTCAACTGTGCACAAAAGTCAACTTTGACTTTTTGAGATTTTTCACCAAAATGGATTTTTAACCCTAAAATGATGTTAATGTATGATTTGAATCATCATTCATCAAGAAAAATCAAAGAAAGTGGGATAACTTGTAAAAGGGGTAACCATAAAAACTTAGAAAAATTTCTAAGTTATGGAAAAAGTGACACTAATGTGCCAACTTTGGAGGACCATAACTCCTAAACCACAAGGCCATTGTGCCTCATTCAAAGCTTGATTTGTAGATCTCATTGCCCTCTACAAAAGCTTCATACTGACCTATGTCCAAATTCCTCATGGATTTTGAGTTATGGAGTGATCAAAATCAAGAAAAGTCACTTTGTTCCAACACTTAGTGAAAATTTCACTAAGTCAGATTTTACCCTACTTTTTGCCAAATGTAAGGGGATTTTTCACTTGGATTCAAAAGAGATCAAAACCAAACATGTTCAAACAGTTGTTGTATCATGTAAGGGCTTTCCAAAATGGCCAAGAACATTACCAAATTCAATTTGAGCCATGAGATATGACATTGGAAAGTTGCCTTGCTGAAATTTGTCAAGGCAAGGCAGAATTTGCATTTTTGCTAAATGTTGCCAAAATTGTGCAAATCCAAACACTCATATCCACTTGGACATCTCTGAGGATTGAATCTAAAGGGGACAATCACTGAGCCAAGCCTCCAAAGTCTTTGGAACAAGAAATAGCATGTTGAACCTAGAATTGCCAAAATAGGGACAAGACTTCAATTTTGGATTGGAGCATTCAATGGAAGCATCAAGGTGGCATGGACTGAGCCATTCTCAACTGAATTCAGTCAAGACTTATCCAAGACCAAGGGAACCACAGCCCTGTGCCCTAACCTCTAGTCAGTGGCTAGAGGAGACTTGGATTTCCATTGGACAACATTGGCCAAACCTCTGCTGCAGTTGCCATTCACTGTGGATCCCAAAACAAACTTGCTCTACTATAAATAGAGCTCAATTGTGATCAGTTTGAGTACACCAAAGCCATCAAACAGATGCTTTCCTCAAAACCTCTTTCTCTTGGGAAAAATGCCTTCTTTAGCAAGGCAACTTTGAGTTTTTGAGCTTGAGAGCTTTTCCATCACAATCAATCACACACACACCTCATATATATATCATATGTAAGCTGTGCAAACTATCACAAGTGACCTGTAATCACAAAATCACAAAGCCACCTCTCAAAACCTCAAAATAGGTTTTTTTTTTACATTTTTCAAGCCATGTCTTGATTCAGTCACTTTCCAAACCAGATAAAACCTCAAACACACTCCAAATATCATCCTTGAACTGTCCCAAATGGTTCCCCCCATCTGGAACACCATTTGAGAGAGTTGCTATTTTGGTCACTTTTAACCCCTTTTGCAAGAAAGGGACTGTTTGTGTTTTTACAGGTACCAGTCAATTCCAATCATCCTAAAAGCTTCTATGGGATCATTTGAGTGTGTCTAAAGCATCAAATCATTTCTAGAACAAGAGGTTTGACAGATTCCACAAAAGCTCCAAAATCTCAAAAAAAGAGGTAAGCCTCACAACTTGGAATCTTTGAATCATGCAATGCTTTGAAGTCCACTGATCATAAACATCTCATACATGTTGTATATGTTGTGTTTGATCTAATTCACCATGTAATCCATGCTTGTACCAAGTTGTAGCATAGAAAATACAATTATAGGTCATTTTCAAAACCACTATCGGGTTTTGAGGAGGGAGTGTGATCTGAAAAAACTACCACCACCATTGGATTCCTTATGAAATTTTGGTCCAGATGCATATAAATTTTGTCTCAAACCATTAAGAATTGAGAAAGTTATGACCTTCACGTTTCTGAGCCAAAACTTGCCTTGGGCCAGGCCTAAAACCAAGGCATGACTTGTATATTTGTTGTTTTGTTTCAAACAATGGATGTATCACCACCCCAGTGGTAAGGCGCGCGCCTTGTAACCTTGAGGTCTTGGGTTCAAACCCCACCTATGCCATTTTGTGTTTTTTCACATTTTGCCATTTTTTCCAATATTTTCATGGTTTATTAATTAATTGGAAATTAATAACTCTTTCAATTTTAATTATTTTTTATTGGTTATTTTTGCAAAAAATCACAAAAATGTTGAAATATTTTATGCCACAAAAAAATTGAGTTTATATTATTTATTTAATATAATTAGTATTTTTGTGAATAAATTCATTTTATTTGTTTTTAAACATTTTAAAATGAATATTCATCTTGAAAAATCAAGACCAAATGAGTTTTAATATCTCTTGTGATTTATACCTCATTTTTCAAACCTTAAACAAAAATCACAAGTGATTTATTCAAACCTATTTGGTATTTTTCATTGATTTTTTTTAAATATTTACTTTTAAAGAATAAAATTAGGGTTTCTTTGATTTTCACTCAAACAAATCATTGTCAAACACTCATGGGCCTCTAATAGAGTGTAAGACCCAATCCTTTTTTGACCAAATCATTTTTGGACCTCAGTGTATTGTATAAGTCCCGATACCGTAAAAAATAAACGGCGCAATCATCGCCAGTTGAAAAAATAACCTTCTGGGCCTCTCCTCGAGCTATAAGACACATTTCAAAACTTTTGGGCCTCTAATAGAGTGTAAGACCCAACCCCCTTTTAACCAAAACCATTTTTGGGCCTCACTTATTGTATAAGTCCCTCTGCGTTAAAAGAAAACCTCGGCGCGATCGCCATTTTTAACGAAAAAATCAACTGGGCCTACCATCGTGTTATAAGCCCCACTCTTTTTCTTTAAACTTTTTGGGCCTCTTGAGAGAGTGTAAGACCCATCCCTTTGTACAGAAAACCATTTTGGGCCACAGTCACTTGTATAAGTCCCTCTGTACAAATTCAAACAGTGCGCTCACTGATAAAACCCTGGGCCTCTCCTTGAGCTGTAAGCCCCAAATCTTTCTTTTTCAAAGCACTTTCTCCTTTGATTTTGAATTATACTGTTGTTTTCAATCTTTCTTTGTTGAACAACTAACCAAACAGCATGGAAGCTCTACAACCGAGTAAGTGTTTATCCGCTTTCATTTACCGCTTTCATATACCTATAATTGTATTGTGGGGCTGTTTCACTGTAAGTCTTCTTTCATAAACTCATATCAACTGTGTAATAATAGTATAGATACTTAGAGTTTCCCCGATAACTATGTCTAGTACTAGGTAAAAGCCGTTTCTCTTAGATAGTCAAAACTAGATCCCCATAGGATTACCAGACACAATCTTCCCTCCTCTTGGGGTTAAACAATATGGAGATATGAAAGGCAGCATTCTCGGTGAACCCTTTCATAGACTGTCAACTTTAGAAGTTATCAAAGAAACTCTACTCCCCAGAGATGATATTTTCTCCGTGAATGGCATCTCTTGAGTTTCTTCCAAATTCTCAAACTTTCCTGGCTTGATCTATTCTCGGTGAATGGCATGTCTTGAACTTCTCGGGGTTTGGGGACCCACGGGCTTCTTAAAAGCACTTGTCAAGAAACTCTATTCCCCAGAGATGATCTTTTCTCCGTGAATGGCATCTCTTGAGTTTCTGCCAAATTCTCGAACTTTCCTGGCTTGATCTATTCCTCGTGAATAGCCTGTCTTGAATTTCTTGGGGTTTGGGGACCCACGGGCTTCCTAAAAGCATCGGCCTCCTCTTGGGAATTGTACAAGGACCCACAGGCTTCCTAAAAGCAACCCCGTCTCCTCTTGGGCTTAGTACAAGGACCCGTCGGCTTCTTAGAAGTATTCACAGCCTCCTCTTAGGCTTCGTATAATGATCTCTTCCTCCGGGAATGATAGCCTCCTCTTGGGCTTAGTACAAGGACCCGTCGGCTTCTTAAAAGCTTCCAGCCTCCTCTTGGGCTTCATACAAATTGTCCCGACGACCTCCTAGAGGTATAGGAACAAAACTTAGTCATCTGCATAGAACAGTCCTTTCAAAGAGTCTACTACTATTTCTCAAAGTATAGTACAAAAGATGAAACTCTAGACTTGGACAGTCTAATCTCCTTGAGTCTCTAAGACATTCTCAAGTGACCCCTTCGTTAAATAGGAAGAAAACCCGTAGACTCGGACAGTCTCAATACCCTTTGGATTTCCCACTTCCTTAAAGAACAGGAAATATCCCTGATCCTCGAATCAAAATCCCTGAGGGCCAATATTACTCATATAAGAACTGATTCTCTCTTTAAATCAGCATACTGGACCTGTCACTCAACTGAAACAGTCACCATAGCCTCCTCTTAGGCTTTGTATAATGATCATTCTCCATTGACGTTTAGCCTCTTTCTCGGGCTTTGTACGAGACACATAAGAGACTCCCTCGTTGAGTCAATCACCCCTTTCGCCTCCATCTCGGGCTTTATACAAGATACAAAAAGGTTCTTATTGAGCCAAACAAATTTTAGCCTCCATCTCGGGCTTTGTACGAGATACCAAAAGACTCCATCATCGAGTCAAAACCTTTTAGCCTCTCTCTCGGGCTTTGTACGAGACACATATTAGCCTCCTCTTAGGCTTTATATAAGAAAACCACTGGTTGATCCAATCAACCTTTTAGCATCAAAGCTGTGCCTCATTCACAGCACACAAACATCAACAACTCCTTCCCCTCCATCTAATCGCTGTAAGCGGCAAGCCTCTGGATCATCTACATCTATGCCACTGTCCCTCTTTTAGCATGAGAAATTCCTAAGGAAAGATGGCATTACTCTACACTGAGTTAAAGTCTTTTCCTTCACGTTAAAATCCCCTATAAAGGAAATTATGGCATTGCTAGGATCTGCGTATCCCGGTTAAAGTAATCCTCCTTTACAGTCAGTCACCAATAGTCGTGACAAACAGACCCCTTTAGAGATGACAAATTCTCTCTAAAGTCAAACCCTTTTAGCTTCACATCTTGGGCTTTGAACAAGATACAAACCACTTTTCGCTTCACGTCTTGGGCTTTGAACAAGACACTAAAATAACCATTTCCTCCCATAGAATAGGAGGAACTACGAACGCTCTGATTTCCCTGTTTCGGTAAACGGGAATACGTAGGCATAAGATTGAAAGAAAAATCTTAGCGAGCACACTAAACAAAAACCCAAAATCTCATATAGCATCAGTCCTAACATCCTAATCCTCGTTTCCCGCCAGAAACCTGTCATTCTGTCAAAATAACACAAGAAAGGCCCTACCACATTGATCGCATCCGTAACCTAACAGACCACCGTTTAAACTCAGTATGCAAGCAGGGTTAATTGGAGGCATTTATTTCCCTTCCTTCATCAGCTTTAATAGGATAAAAAATGAATCGACCTGTAGTAAACTCAACCGCAGAGAGCGACCGCGCTTAAGAACCGCGTCCAAAATCGCTCGCTACAGACTGGTGGCTTTGACAGTGCTCGTTTCAGATGGAGGAGAGCTTGGTCGCATTCCTCCATCCATTCAAACGCTGCCTCTTTGCGGAGGAGTTTGAAGAAGGGCAAAGCGTGCTGGACAGACTTGGCCACGAAACGAGACAAAGACGCGAGCATCCCGTTGAGGGACTGGATGAATTTCTTTGAGTTGGGCGTTAGAAATTCGGAGAATGCCCGACACTTGTTAGGGTTGGCCTCGATTTCTCGTTCTGTCAGGTAGAAGCTGAGGAACTTGCCCGCCCGGACTCCCAACGTGCACTTCTCTGGGTTGAAACGCATCCAGTATTTCCTGGCCTGTTTGAAAACCTTTCTTTGATGGGCCGTGTGATCGGTCTCCTCGTGGGATTTTACGATCATATCGTCCATATAGACTTCGAGCATGTCGCCTATCTCTCCCGGGAAGACCTTGTTCATCATCCTCTGGTAGGTCGCGCCGGCGTTCTTCAGGTCGAAAGGCATTACGTTGTAGTAATAGTTGTCTGATTTGGTCATGAAGGTCGTGTATTTTTTATCGCTCATTGCCATTGGTATTTGATTATAGCCCGAATAGGCATCCATGAATGATAATAGTTTAAAACCGGCAGAGTTATCAACAAGTTTATCAATATTGGGGAGGGGTAGGCATCTTTCGGGCATGCCTTATTAAGATCGGTATAATCAACACACATTCGCCATTTGCCATTAGATTTTTTCACTAGTACAACGTTGGACAGCCAAGTGGTGTACTTAGCCTCCGATATAAATTTTTCCTCGAGGAGGTCTTTTACAGCTTGTTCTGCAGCCTTCGTTTTCTCTAGAGACTGCTTCCTCCTACGTTGTGCTACTACTTTGACGGCTGGGTCGATCGTGAGTTGATGGCAGGCGATGGAGGGATCTAATCCGAGTATCTCCGTGGCGCTCCAGGCGAACAAATGTGTATTCTCTCGAAGGCAGGCTTTGAGTTGCTTCTGTGCGATGTCGGGGAGACCGGTCCCTATCCTTACTCCCCGCTTTGGATTGTCGCCGAGCAGGACGAGCTAGAAATCACCATCCGGGATATGGCGCATCGGATGGGAGTTGCTGGTCGAGGCGAATGAGCTGCTCAGGATGACCTGGTCCTCTCTCTGGTCGTCCTTGGCGAAGCGGCTGTCGAGGTCGACGGAGTCGACTCGAGGCAGTGGCTTGGCTTCCTCCCAGCTGCTGAGCAAGGCTGGCTTGTTGGGGGTCCTCGGCTTGGAATTGATGGCGCTGAGTCCCTTGGTGGCCGCTTCGAAGCACCGTTGTACAGCTTCGATGTCCCCGTGCAATGTGGCGACCATACCCTTCGAAGTGTAGTACTTCATTTTGAGGTGGACGGTGGAAGGCACAACTACCAGCTTGGCTAGCGTTGGTCGCCCGAATATACACTGCTAGAGAGACAGACAGTCAATTGCCAGGAACTGCATTTTAACGGATCTGGCTATCTCTGTCGATCCAAAGGTCACGATCAGCTCTACGTACCCCCAGGGTTTCGTGAGCGACCCATTGAAACCCTGGAGGTCAGAACCCACATAGGGAGTGAGATGCGATTCGTCCAGTTGAAGGGTCGAGAAAAACTGAGAGTACATAATATCGACCGAGCTGCCTTGGTCGACAAGGGTCCTGCGAACATCAAAATTGGCCATCTGGGCTCGGATGAGCAGTGGGATACTTGAGTTCGGGGACCCTCCGAGGAGTTCTTCCCTATAGAAGGAGATGGGGATTGATCCCTTCTGTGCCTTGTCGAGCGTTGTCACCTTGTTGGAGCTCGTGCTGATCAGGTGCTCGAACTTTCTCTTCACGGAGCCCACGGTGACTTTGTTGAAGCCCTCTCCGGAGATGACCATCGCTGAGGGGAGAGTCTCCCACGGGTTGTGGGCCGCGAAGTACGCGGAAGCGCTGAGCTCGTTTAGAATGTAGAAATCCTCCGGTCGTGATATAGACATGGCGACTTAGAGGTTGGTTTCTTTTGAGGAAGGCACCTCTTCCTCTACTTTCTTTGACTCCTGGGCGCCGTGCCGGGGCGCATCTTTCTTTTTTGTAAACTGCTTCAGGTGGCCATCCCTGATTAGTATTTCTATAGCATCCTTCAAGTGGATGCAGTCTTCAGTGGTGTGGCCGTGACTCATATGGAAATGGCAGTAATTTGATTTGTTGACGTTGGGCTTCGCCGGTATCTGCTTTAGGAAACGGACTTCTGCCTGCTTAAACTTCGAGTTAGCACACTCGGAGAGAATCTTTTCCCTGGAGACAGTCAGGGGAGTGTAGTCGTGGAACCGGCCAGAGGGCCCCTTGTTGTCCCTGGATTCCCGGGGACGATCTTCGCGCCTTCTTTCCCCCCGTCGGGATGTCGAGGGCTCGTCGCCTTTGGAGGCCTGAGCATTCTCCTGGTGGCGGGAGGCTCGGGCGGAGTTGGTCGCTTCCTTTTCCTCGTATTGAATGTACGACTGCGCCTTGAGGAGGAAGGAGTCCAGGCTTCTTGGAGGTGCGAGGCCGACAACTTTAGAAAACTCTGAGTGTGGGCGGAGGGGGGTGTACCTGCAAGGCACTCCGACGCTCAAGTAAGAAAGGGTCAGAGAAAAAGGGGCAAGTACAAAGTATGAGTATTTAGGATGATTATTCGATACCTGACCCTCTCAAGCGAGAGGGTTTATATAATGGCCCTAGCGCATGGCCAACAGTCCCTATTTTCGGGGCGTAATTCCTGAAGAATAGGTAACTGCCAAAAACTAACTGTTATGACGGGCAGGAGTGCCTGAAACTATCCGTTGCCACGGACAAGGGCGTAGTTCTGGGCACAAGCGTCGTGGCTATTCCTGGGTGACTGAGCCGTGCGTAACAGGCAGAAATTCCGGGGAGGGGCGAATGGTCATGTGATTCATACGTCCATAGGTGCCCGACGGAGGGGCAGAAAAGTAAATGCTTCCCTCCCTCAGTTGGACTTTGGCAATTGGGTCGTTCTAGGAGTAGAAGTGGATTGGGCCATGCCTAGTCATTGGTCCAGTCCGGAACAATTATAACAAGTATTTTTATTAAATAATTATTTAATTAAAATATTTATTTAATAAAAAAATGTTACTTTTCTTTTAATATAAAAATAAAGTTATTATTGGAATGTTTTAGAATAATTATTCTGAGAATAACATATTACTGTTTATTGAAATAATTGTTTAATTGGAATGAATTATTTCACTAAAAAGTTAGTTTATTATATTATCGTTAGAGAATGCGTAAAAGATTGGGATAATGGTGTTGAGACCAATTGTAATTTTGAGATTTATTTTTATTAATAATAATAGTAAAATAAGATTACAGTTAGATATATTTTAACGATTACATTAAGGTGTGGGAGTAAGTAGGAGGTGAAAGGTTCAAATGAGATATATTAATTTGATTTAAAATAAAAAATATAATAATAATAATAATAATAATAATAATAATAATAATAATTGTTACAGACGTTAGAAAATTTGGTTTATTGGAAACTAATAGTAATAATAATAAGGGTTATTTATATGAAACCCCCCTGCCATATGAGCGTGTTTCGTTTTACCCCCCCACCGTTGCCATAGGCAGGTTTAGGCAACACTTTTTTTGAAAAAACCGTTGCCAAAAGGCATGGAGGGGGGGAAAGCAAAATTCGCTCATATGGCAGGGGGGTTTCATATAAATAACCCTAATAATAATACTATTAATAAGTGTCTAATTGGAATGAAAAAAATAAGAAAATTGGGAAAAGAGATTGATCTGGAGTATGTGGAATTACAGAGCTTGGAAAGGGAGGAACGTGAAGAACAAGAAGTTTCATTTACGGTAAGGGGGAATTCCTTACTATAGGGTGGGCTAGGAATCAGTGTGAAGAGGGTTCCTCATCCTCTCACCAGAGCCAAAGGTAGAGATACCTTTGTTTATCATATGTTTGTATATGTTGTATTTGAGATGTTTGTGATATAATTCATGAATGTGATATATGTTTTACGACGATATTTATATATGATTCCATGATTGTGTGAAATTGTTATATATCGAATCAAAATACAAGTTTTGGGTTTGACCCTATGTGGTTTGATCAAAATCCCTATCATCTATTACAAATTGTGTTAATCGATTGTTTATGATAATTTGTGAGCAATTGGGATTTTTCCCAATTGGTCACTTTCTGATATTTTTGATCGATCGATAGAATCCATCTCTGCCCCAATGGGATAATCCCATTTGGTCACCGTATATTTTGACGATGAAATGTGGGCTTGTGTTGGATATTGAGAGTAAAAACCTTTTAATTGGTATAAAAAAAATTTAATAAAATTTTTCCCAAATAAAAAATTATGAACCCTGTTTTTCTGTAAAACTTCTCGAAGTGGTGCTTCAAAGCTGTTCAACAGAATTTTGCGTAAATTGGGCGTCCGATGTCAGAATAACTCATATTATAACTTTTCGGAAAGAGAATCGTCCCAGGAGTCAATATCAATGCTTTGTGGTGTATATTCACATTTTAAGCCGTTTTAGTTCGTTTTAGTTGCGAAAACAACATTTTCCTATTTTTGAAACTTAAGCAATTTCTGTTTTATTTATTTATTTTTGTTTAGGATTAAAGACCCTTAATACACGTTAGATTTTCTTTGTTTTATGTATTTAAAGACCTTTGGCAAATGCCATAAATAAGGATTAACCTTTTGATTATAATAAATTTCAGAGTTTTGTTTACTATTTCTGGTGAATAATAATAATTTTTATAAATAAAGCTAAAACTAACAAAATCTTTGTTCTTAGTTGAAAGAAGTCTTTTTGTTGGAAAATTAATGTTTTTAGTTTAGATAACTTTAAAATTTTCATAATAAAATTAAATTAAGTATAAACCTTATATTTAATTTAATTAAGTCCTTTTGAAGAATTAACGATGTTGTGATGTTATGTTGGGGGACTATAACTTCCATTTGGGTTCATACTTGGAACATGTTATGATGATAATGATGAAATATCAATTTTTGGTGAATATACAACCTTTGATGATGTTTGGGTGATTTTCAGTGGATGTTGGTTTGAATCCTTATTACATATCATGCATTCATCGGAGTTAGGTGAGACTTCGGTCTATATTTGGGTGGCCCTTATTGGGTAATTTGTGGTTCGTAAATGAAACCTATTTTGGTGATACCCTTTTGGGATAATTTTTTGTGTTTATGAGTATCATTATACACAATTTTGGTGAATTATGATGTTGTCTATGGAATGCATATTTGGGATTCATATTACCATGCATTCATGTATTTCAGAGTTTAGGTGGGACTTCGGTCTATTTTAGTGGCCTCAGATCCGTTGGTTGGGATTGTTGGTCTTGGTGGGAACGACCAGGGGCGAGTCTTAGATCCATTGGTGGGGATCGTTGGTCTAGGTGGGAAAGACTAGGGACTAGTGGAATAAAATTAGTAACATACCTCTGATTCCACAATATATTTTTGGTACCACATGCATAAAGGTGATGGAGTTGGTGAACATTAGTCTTGCATACATTGATGTGTCTTATGATGAATGGTTGTTTCGATGTTGTGTTTTGTGTTTGTGATTGCGTGATTATCAATTCATGTTTTGAGTAAATTATCGTTTCTCGATTATCATACTGTTGCCGAAACTTTCACCATTACTATGTGTAAGTGCATTCTCACTCATATCTTGTTTGCTTGGTTTTGTGGTGTGCTTTGCACAGGAGATTAGCAGGACTAAGGTCCATTGTTGCAGTGAGATGACTGTTGCCTCTCAGCACATTTTTATCTTCCGTATATTCTAGTTTTCGAATAAGAATGCTCTTATCAGTAACATCGGGGATAAGGGCATTTATTTGCATTACTTTTATTTGTTTATAATTAACTATTATGAGATTTTGATTATGATGTATTAATTCAGTTCTATTCAGACATGTTTTATGGTGTTTCTAAATAAATTTTCGTTGTCCAACATCTATTGTTTTATGATTTATGAAGTATTTATGATGGAGTAACATCCTTTTCCTGTTATTTTTATTTAAAATCTAGTTTGAGGTTTAGGGTGTTACATAATGGTATCAGAGTAGGTCGGTCCATCCGACCAGGTTTTTGTAATTTGTTTTGTCTCCTAGTATGCGACATGTGTGTGAAACACTAACGGTACTTGCTTATTTCCTTTACCGCTTTTTAGCAGGAGCGGGATTGAAACAAGTGGGGGAGAAGCTTATGTTTCTCTATTTTTCCGCAGGCATGAAGAATTGGTTTAGTAAGCTGTTGATTGCAAGAGTTCAGGTGATATTGAAGTTGTGTGGTTTTTGCAAAACTGAAGTTGATGTGTATTCGAGATTCCTACCTATCGGTCAAGTGAGATGTCCTTAAGGGAGAACAATCAGGTATTGTTGATGTTTGCTTCTCGGAGAATGAAGGACAAATGAGAGGGCTAGTGAAGTACCAATGGTGTGTGATTTCTGATATTTTACCTGAAGATATCTGCGAGCTGCCTCCAGAGCGTGAACCTAAGTTCGATGGAGGTGAAAGGTTGTCTATTATGCTAAGCAAGTGGATGAGTATGTGAAAGATGGTGCACAAGTGTTTATGATGTTGGTTTCTTTGGAGGCAGAGGGAAATACTGTAATTAGTGATCTACCTATAGTGTTTCACGTAAATTTCGGTGGTGGAAGAACCTTATAAAGTAGATGAAGTGCTACAGTGGGAAGCTCTTAAGTCAATTACTAATGATCAAAAGTTTCCTTGAACTGGCTGGTTATTACCGAAGATTTATCGAGGGTTTTCGAAATTATCCCTACCTTTGACTCATTTGACTCGAAAGGGTCAAGCCTTTGTGTGGGATATCAAATGTGAAGAAAATTTCAGAGAGCTGCAAAAGAAGTTGACGACGACGATAATTTTGATTCTGCTAGGTTTGAAAGAACCTTTTGATGTATATTACGATGCGTCCAAGATGGTTTGGATGGAGTACTTATGCAAAATGGACATGTAGTAGCTTATGCTTATCGACAGCAGAAGATTCATGAACGGAACTATCCTACTCACGATTTAGAGTTAGCCGATGTGGTGTTATTACTTAAGATTTGGAGACAATGTTTGTACGGTTCCAGATTTAAACTGTTTAATGATCTTAAGAGTTTGAGATATATGTTTGATCAGAAAGAGCTTAGTATGAGATATAGGAGATGATTAGAGTTTTGAAGGACTATGACTTTGGTTTGAGTTACCATCCCGATAAAGCCAATGTTGTAGCAGGTGCTTTGAATTGGAAGTCATTACGCACGTCGGCATTGATGGTTAGAGAGCTGGACTTGATCAAAAAAATTCAGAGACCCGAGCTTGGTGTATGAGGTGACTACTAATAATGTGAGATTGGATATGCTGAAATTGACCAGTAGCTTTCTTAATGAGATCAGGAAGAGTCAGAAGCTAGATGTGACATTGAGTTGATCTTTTGTCATTAGTTAATCAGAGGGAAGGTGAAGACTTTAGAGTTGATAAGAATAAAATCTTGAGGTTTCAAAATAAGGTTAGTGTGTATGGTGTGCCGGATCTTAAGGAGATGACTCTGGGAGAAAGACGCAGTAGCAGTTAGAGTATTTATCGTAGAGCTACTAAATTGAATCAAGACTCTTAGAAAATGTTTGGCGGCCGAGAATAAATAAGTACTTGGTACAGTTTGTTTATGTTTGTTTAACTAGTCAGAAGTCGAATAGTGGGGAAGAGAAGTCATAAGTATTGATACAACTGTTGGGAATGCCTAAGTGGAAGTTAGACAACATTTCTACAGATTTCGCGACAAATTTTTCAAAGAACGCTGGAGAGGGCGTGATGTGGGAATCAGATGCGTACGATTAGAGGATGTTATCCGGAGCTGTTTGCGTCGTGCAATTTTCGAGGACGAAAAATCTTTTAAGTGGGGGAGAGTTGTAACACCCTGATTTTTAGATTATTATTTTTACTTAATTATTTAATCTAATTGAGTAAAAATGGGTGTTCTACTTTATTTATAGTTATTATTTTATTAATCTAGATTATTGGATTATTTCTGTGTTTCATGAGATTTAAAAGTATTTTGGTAAATTAATAAATAATAGGAATTTAGAATATTTGAGAGAGGAGAATAAGTTATAATTTATTTAATTGGATAGATATAATTAGATAATTGGGTTATTTAGCGATAAGTAGTGAATTAGTGGAATTAAAAATAAAATAGTTATTTTAGAGTATTATTTATTAAATAATTGAGAATTAGAATTTTATAGAATAAATAATTATTGGGATTAATTATTTAATTATTATAGTAACAATATTTTATCATTAAAAAATGTTAACATTATTTTTTTTTTTTTGAAATAAAGAGAAATATATATATTTCAAAAAATCAATACAAGTATTAGGCGACCCATCGGTCCAGCCACCAAATAGACGACATTTAAACAATCATTACATAAGTAAATTGGCTATATGAGTTCTATATTTGACGTTTTGCCAACATCTATAAATAATGATATCTTTGATCTCTCGTATCACCATGTCTTTCTCACAATGTCCTTCAAAAATAATCCTATTTCTGAAGTTCCAGATGTCGTAAACAACTTCAGAAAACGTCACTTTCAGAATCGCTTTTTTCCACCCTTTGCCTTTTGTAGACCTCACAATCCAAGATAATTCATCATTCCAACTTTCAGGTGTGTGGTTGATCTCAAGCCAATCAAGAAAATAACTCCAAATATCTCGAACAACAGTACAATCAAATAGTAGGTGCTTAATGGTCTCCTCCTTATCATTGCATAGGCTGCAGCAATCATCAGCAAGAAGACCAAATTTTTTCAACCTTGCTTTCGTAGCCAATCGATCATGGCAGGCTAACTATATTATTTGTATTGATCTAGGTCGAGCCATGTTATGACAGATAACAGAATACCAGCTAGTAGTATTGATGTCTTCCATTAGCATCAGGTGTACTTTCATCATGTAGAACTTCTTGTTCACAAGCATAGTGTTCCAAAGGTTTTGGACTCTCACAATCAATTGTCTTTGATGCAGGATGTTGATCAAAATCCAAGAACACCTACCCTTATTCTCTGCAAGTTGTAGATATTTTTACCTTTTAAGTAATAGCTATGGACCCATTTCACCCATAAGTTATCACTTTTAAGACAAATACTCCACAAGCATTTTAACAGGGCTACATCATTCCACACATCTAGATTAATGACATTCAAACCTCCATTCTTGATAGGGCTACAAACTTTTTTCCACGATACAGGGCTCTTCCTACTAATTCTCTCTTTACCAGTCCAAATGAATGATCTACATATAGCATATATTTTGTGTAACACCATTTTTGGAAGGGGCAAGCAACTCATCCAATAATGAGCAATGGATATAGAAATGCTTTATACAAGTTGAACTCTGCCAACAGCTCTAAGTAATTTAGCAGACCAATGCTTACATCTAGCAGTAATCTTATCTATCAAGGGCAGATAATGGTTCACATTTAATCTTTTTCCAGACAGAGGTATACCAAGGTATCTAATTGGTAACTTACCCTGTTCAAATCTAGTTTGCTGCTGAATTGCATGAATAATGTCATCTGTCATGCCACCACAAAACATTTTGCATTTGCTTGGGTTGATGACAAAACCTGTAGAATCAGAAAATAATTGAAAAGCATCAAGAATCATTTCAATAGAAACTTTATCTCCTCTGCTGAATAACAGAATATCATCTGCAAAGGAGAGATGAGTCAGGCCAATTTTTTCACATTTGCTGTGATGGTTGAAATTTGAGTTTTCCTGCATCTTTGACATAATCTTGTTCATATATACCATCATAATCACAAACAGCAGAGGAGAGATTGGATCTCCCTGTCTGATACCCCTCTTAGCATGTAATACTTCAGTCATTTCACCATTGACATTAAATATGTAACTCACAGTGCTAACAACTTTCATAATTCATTCAGTGAATCTATGAGGCATACCAATCTCATTAAGAACTGTTTCCAAAGCCATCCAATCTATCATATCATATGCTTTTTGGAGGTCCAGTTGAAGCATACATCTAGGAGTCCCCCCTTTCTATCATAGCCTCTCATTAACTCAAATGGCAAGAGAATGTGATTGTGAATAACTTGACCTGGAATAAATACTGCTTGACTTTGATGAATAATCTTTTGTAACACCCTACTCAGTCTATTAGTCATTATTTTGGAGATGACTTTATAGAAGGTAGTACATCCTGCTATTGGTCTATAATCCCTCACAAACTTTGCTTTCTCATTTTTGGGTATAAGGGTCACTACAGTACAGTTGAACCCCTTAGACATAGTGCCTCTATCAAAGAATTCATGGATAGCAGCAATGAAATCATTCTTAACAATAGCCCAACTTGCTTTGAAAAACTTAGCTCCAAATCCATCTATACTAGGAGATTTCATGTCACCTATATCTTTCAATGCATCAGTAATTTCTTTTTTAGTGATCTGAGATATCAGTCTATCACCATCCTCTCTTGATATTTGAGGACCTCTTCTCATGGCATCAACATCAATGTGTTTTGTGGTATTAACTTTGGTTCCCATCAGCCCCTTATAATATTCCATTACTTCATGTTTGATCTCATTATGGTCTTCTATATAAGTATCATCAGACTTGTATAAAGTATTCATAGTATTTGTATGTTGTCTAGCTTTTATGGTGGCATGGAAATAGGCATTATTGCCATCCCCCAATCTAAGCCAATCGACTTTTGCCCTTTGAACTAGGTTTCTCTCTTCAATATCATTCCAATACAAAACTTGATGAGTGCAGCTTCTCACTTTCTCAATTAGTCTACTATCCATTCTATTATAGATCAAATCCTCTTGAGCTTTATCTAGTTCTTTTCTAACCATTTCCAGTTGATGCTTCACATCAAGCTTCTGCTTACTATACACAGTCAGATCTCTTTGAAGCCTCTTGAGTTTCTGCCAAAGTACAAACGTAGGATTTCCTTGAGTTTGTTTAGCCCAACTGCTTCTAACAACATCATCATACCCTATCATATCAACCATATAATTATTAAATCTGAATCTACTCTTTCTTTTCATCTTTTGAGTAATATCCTCCACACATAACATTGCATGATCAGACACATTGGGGGGAAGAATCTTCAGCTGCTTTTCAATATTGTCTTGGAACCAGGCAGTATTACCAATTAGTCTATCTATTCTTGAGTAGATAGTTCCATTGGTATGCTTATTACTCCAAGTATAATAATCACCAGTACTTCCCATTTCACTTAGACCAGTAGTGTTCATCATATCAATTAGATATTTGTATTCAGTTTCCATCACAAGTCTGCCCCCTATTCTATCATTTGCTGTAGCCACATTATTAAAGTCTCTAATCACACACCAGGGGCCCTGTTGATTATGATGCAGTTGAATTAGGTCCTTCCACATATACTTTCTCTCCTCTAACTGGTTTTGGGCATAAATTACAGTTAACCAATATTTAAAACCTCCTTGGTTATCAAAAACTCCACAGTGTATGAATTGGTCTGAGCTTTTCACAAATTGAATGTTAATCTTACTATCATCCCAAGATACCCAAATTCTACCGTTATAGTGATTCTGGTAGTTATCTAAGTACCTCTTATGGACCTTAAGCTTGTTCCTAATTGTATCAGCTTTCTCCTTCTTCACTCTAGTTTCTATAAGAAACACAATGTCAGGCTTTAACTTGTAGAGACGGAAGTTTATCTCTCTAAGTTTGCCAACCTTATTCAGCCCCCTTATGTTCCAAGACACTATCATGGTCCCCTATCATGGGGCACTACAGGGTCATTCAAAACCCTAAGAGCATCAAATCCATTCATAACATTAACTACAGGGGTATTATCACCAGTATTTATTCTCTTACCTTTGTCCTTAGCAGTTTTGCTAACTATTGTCCAATCTGGATCTTGTTGATGTTGAGTCACCTGGTTCTTCTTTGGTGTTCGAGTACCACTTGTGTTGCCTGCTTCATTGTTCAACACCACATCTCTGATCTCCTTATCCTTTGTTTTCTCTAGTGGTTTAGGTTTTGGTACCCATTGTTTGTCTCCTTGAGAAACCTTTGTCTTGCATTGATGCCCCATCTTCTGACATTTATTACAAAATTTTGGCCTCCATTCATATTCTACAGTCTGCAGAATTCTTCTACCAGTACAGTCCTTAATAGGTATCTCCTTGATCAGCTCCTTTGTGATATCCACTTCAACAAGCATATGAGCATAGGATACTCTAATCTTACTCGTTGTACATTCATCTGTCATCAGAGGAACTCCGATTGCACTTCCTATCCTATTAAGGCTCTTATTACCCCAGAGATGTAAAGGAAGCTGAGGTAATTTCACCCATAGAGGCAATGTTCGCAGCATGTCCTGTTGTAAGTTGAAATCAGGTTTCCACTCCATCAAGAGCAGGGGAACATTTCTTATGGTGTAAGGCCCTTTTAATAGTATCGCATCCCTTTCTGCGAATGATTGAAATCTAAGTATGAAATATCCATCTTCATGGTAGAACATGTCGGGAAGTTTAACAAAATTCCACATCTTTTCCATGAATCTTTTGACAACATTCATACTTAGGTCTTCTCCCAACGCATATAGAATGAGAGCTGAACCCCAATACTTCACTTCAGATTCAATGTCTTCTTCCTGGATTTCCACTTCTATTTCTCCATTGACCAGTGCAGGTGCTACATATTCAAGCGTAAGCCCTTTAGATGGATTTCTATTCTCACTAACCACGTCTACCCATAATTTGCGGTCTCCTGCGCTTTTCTCGGATTCGATTTGGATTGAAGGAATCTCTTTGATTTTTTGGCTTTTGTTTTCATCGTCGTCGCTATCTTCAATCATAATTTCTTGGTCGATCTTGTCACTATTATCCTCACTAGTACTCAGATTGCCTGGATTTGGTGATAGAATCGGTGATATGAGAACCTCCGGCGACGATGGCACCACATTTGGTTGCCCCCGCCCCCCTCGCCCTCTTTTCGCCCTACCTCCCATTTTCCTGAATTGTTAACATTATTACTTAAAGGTGTATGTAGCAATGGGGTGAAAAGGTTATTTGGAACTTGAGGGTTGAGCGAATGGCAACTGAAAAAGTTAGATATAATTATAATAATTATAATGAATATTTTTATTAAATAATTATTTAATTAAAATATTTATTTAATAAAAAAATGTTACTTTTCTTTTAATATAAAAATAAAATTATTATTGGAATGTTTTAGAATAATTATTCTGAGAATAACATATTACGGTTTATTGAAATAATTGTTTAATTGGAATGAATTATTTCACTAAAAATTTAGTTTATTATATTATCGTTAGAGAATGCGTAAAAGATTGGGATAATGGTGTTGAGACCAATTGTAATTTTGAGATTTATTTTTATTAATAATAATAGTAAAATAAGATTACAGTTAGATATATTTTAACTATTACATTAATGTGTGAGCGTGAGTAGGAGGTGAAAGGTTCAAATGAGATATTTATTTGATTTAAAATAAAAAATATAATAATAATAATAATTGTTACAGACGTTAGAAAATTTGGTTTATTGAAATTTAATAATAATAATAATAATAATAATAATAATAATAATAATAATAATAATATTAATAAGTGTCTAACATTAGTTTTTTGTACGTTAGTTTATAATATAATTGTGAGTTAAGTTGGGATATACAATAACGTCTAAGGAGGAATTGGAATGAAAAAAATAAGAAAATTGGGAAAAGATATTGATCTGGAGTATTTGGAATTACAGAGCTTGGAGAGGGAGGAACATGAAGAACAAGAAGTTTCATTTACGGTAAGGGGAATTCCTTACTATAGGGTGGGCTAGGAATCAGTGTGAAGAGGGTTCCTTATCCTCTCACCAGAGCCAAAGGTAGAGATACCTTTGTTTATCATATGTTTGTATATGTTGTATTTGAGACGTTTGTGATATAATTCATGAATGTGATATATGTTTTACGACGATATTTATATATGATTCCATGATTGTGTGAAATTGTTATATATCGTATCAAAATACAAGTTTTAGGTTTGACCTTATGGGGTTTGATCAAAACCTCTATCATCTATTACAAATTGTGTTAATAGATTGTTTATGACAATTTGTGAGCAATTGGGATTTTCCCCAATTTGTCACTTTCTGAAATTTTTGATCGATCGATAAAATTCATCTCTGCTCCAATGGGATAATCCCATTTGATCACCGTATATTTTGACGACGAAATGTGGACTTGGGTTGGATATTGGGATTAAAAACTTTTTAATTGGTATATAAAAAACTTAATAAAATGTTTTCCCAAATAAAAAACTATGAGCCCTATTTTTCTATAAAATTTCTCGAAGTTGCGCTTTAGAGCTGTTTAACAGAATTTTGTGTAAATTGGGCGCCCGATGTCAAAATAACTCATATTAGAATTTTTCGGAAAGGGAATCGTCCCAGGAGTCAATCTCACTGCTATGCAGTGAATATTCATCTTTTAAGCCGTTTAAGTTCATTTAAGTTGCGAAAACAACATTTTCCTATTTTCTGAAACTTTAACAATTTATGTTTTATTTATTTATTTTTGTTCAGGATTAAAAACCCATAAGACTCATTAGATTTTCTTTGTTTTATGTATTTAAAGACCTTTGGCAAATGTCATAAGTAGGGGTGGGAATAGGTCAAGCCAACTAACAGGGGCCTACGGCCTAGCCTACACAGGCCAAGGCGAGGCCATGCTTTTTTTTTTAAGTAGAAAAGGCCTAGGCTTTTTTATAAGCCTATTTAGTTAAATAGGCCAAACCACAGGCCATAAAAAAAGCCTTTTAAGCCTATTAGGCCTGCCTATTTTAATAAATATAAATAATTATATTATTTTTTATATTTTATTTTGTATTTTGTATTAAAGTGCAAAAGTAAAGTTTAGTTATCTTGAATAACTTGTGAAAATAAGTTGAAAATACTTTATGAATAATGTCATAATTTGTTTTCACAAGTTCTCCTATACAAATAATCTCACAAAACTTATGCTTATATGTAAGCTCAAATAAGTCTATGTAAACAAATATTTAGTCTCATTGTACTTTTGATTCTCTAGTATATTTAACCATTAGTTAAATTGCTTATTTACATATGTTCAAATGATATAGGCTTTTTAAGTAGGCTAATAGGCTAATCAGGCCTTCGAAAATGTCAGACTCAGGCCGAAAAAATGAGCCTATGATAGGCCATAGGCCAGGCTTAGGCTTTTATTTTTTTAGCAGCTCAGGCTCAGGCTTGTCAAAGCCTAGCTCGGCCAGCCTATTTCCACCCCTAGCTATAAGGATTAACGTTTTGATTATAATAAATTTCAGAGTTTTGTTTACTATTTCTGGTGAATAATAATAATTTTTATAAAT
This sequence comes from Lathyrus tuberosus, assembly GCA_022829125.1. Lineage (NCBI taxonomy): Eukaryota > Viridiplantae > Streptophyta > Magnoliopsida > Fabales > Fabaceae > Lathyrus > Lathyrus tuberosus. Next base: position 1,232,941 of record JALAZF010000651.1, on the reverse strand, counting down.
AAAGCTAAAACTAACAAAATCTTTGTTCTTAGTTGAAAGAAGTTTTTTTGTTGGAAAATTAATGTTTTTAGTTTAGATAACTTTAAATTTTTCATAATAAAATTAAATTTAGTATAAACCTTATATTTAATTTAATTAAATCCTTTTGAAGAATTAACGATGTTACGATGTTATGTTGGGGGACTATAACTTCCATTTGGGTTCATACTTGGAACTTGTTATGATGATAATGATGAAATATCAATTTTTGGTGAATATACAACCTTTGATGATGTTTTGGTGATTTTCTGTGGATGTTGGTTTGAATCCTTATAACATGTCAATGGGGTGGGAATAGGCCAGGCCAACTAGCAGGGGCCTACGGCCTAGCCTACATAGGCTCAGGCCAGGCCAGGCTTTTTTATAAGCCTATTTAGCTAAAGAGGCTATGCCACAGGCCGTAAGAAAAGCCTTTTAAGCCTATCAGGTTGGCCTTTTTAAGAAAAACTCAATAAATTTATTATTATTGTATTCTATTTTGTACTTTGAATTAAAATACGAAAATAAAACTTAGTTATCTTGAAGAACTTGTGAAAATAAGTTGAAAAAACATTATAAACAATGTCATAAGTTTTTCTCATAAGTTCTCTCCAACAAATAATATCACCAAACTTATGCTAATAGGTAAACTTGAATGAGACAATGAAAACAAACATTTAATCTCATTGATCTTTTAATTTGTTAGTCTATTTAACATTAGTTGAATTTTTTATTTACAAATGTTCAAATGAAGTAGGCTTTTAAATAGGCTAGTAGGCCAATCAGGCCTTCGAAAAGGCCAGGCTCAGGCCTAAGAAGAAGCCTATGATAGGCTACAGGCCAGGCTTAGGCTTTGAATTTTTTAGCAGGCCAGGTTCAGGCTTGGCAAAGCCTAGCTCGACCCAGCCTATTCCCACCCCTATGTCATGCATTCATCGGAGTTAGGTGAGACTTCGGTCTATATTCGGGTGGCCCTTATTGGGTATATTGTGGTTCGTAAATGGAACCTATTTTGGTGATACCCTTTTGGGATAATTTTTGGTGTTTATGAGTATCATTATACATGATTCTGGTGAATTATGATGTTGTCCAAGAAATGCATATTTGGGACTCATATTACCATGAATTCATGTATTTTAGAGTTTAGGTGGGACTTCGGTCCATTTTGGTGGCCTCAGATCCGTTGGTGTGGATCGTTGGTCTTGGTGGGAACGACCAGGGGCGAGTCTCAGATCCATTGGTGGGGATCGTTGGTCTAGGTGGGAAAGACTAGGGACTAGTGGAATAAAATCAGTAACATACCTCTGATTCCATAATATATTTTTGGTACCACATGCATATAGGTGATGGAGTTGGTGAACATTAGTCTTGCATACATTGATGTGTCTTGTGATGAATAGTTATTTCGATGTTGTGTTTTGTGTTTGTGATTGCGTGATTATCAATTCATGTTTTGAGTAAATTATCGTTTCTCGATTATCATACTATTGCCAAAACCTTCACCATTACTATGTGTAAGTACATTCTCACCCATATCTTGTTTGCTTGGTTTTGTGGTGTGCTTTACACATGCGATTAGCATTACTAAGGTTCGTTGTTGCAGTATGATGACTGTTGCCTCTCAGCATATTTTTATCTTCCGTATATTCTAGTTTTCGAATGAGAATGCTCTGATCTGTAACATCGGGGATAAGGGCATTCGTTTGCATTACTTTGATTTGTTTATAATTAACTATTATGATGTATTGATTTAGTTCTATTCAGACATGTTTTATGGTGTTTCTAAATAAATTTCTGTTGTGCAACATCTATTATTTTATGATTTATGAAGTATTTATGATGGAGTAACATCTTTTTCCTGTTATTTTTATTTAAAATCTATTTTGGGGTTTAGGGTGTTACACGGTGGACCTCGACAGTCGTTTCCCCGGCGAGCAGGAAGAAGAGGGAGCAGCGGACAACGACCTCCCAGCCGAAGGCAACAGGAAACCTCTCCATCCAACGCGCCCCATTCCAGACGGAGACTTCGAGCTCATTGCCCTCTGAGATGACCCATACAGGATTGTGAAGATTGGTACCGGGCTCCCCGACCTGGCGAAGAAGCAGTTAAAGACCTGCCTCCGCGAGAATGCTGATTTGTTCGTGTGGAACGCGTCGGAGATGCCCGGCCTCGACCCAGATGTGGCTTGTCACTAGCTTACTGTTGTTAGGTGCAGATTTGACCTAAAAATGACATATCTTTCTTTGCAGTTTTTCTTCTCTTTTCTCATGTTTTCATTAGTTTTACTAATGATTGTTGTTGTTCTTCTAACAATGAGAATATACCTTTGGTGCTTGTAATATGTCTGTTATTGTGCAGTAAAAGGCATGAAATGATCAAAAGTGTAAGACACAAGAAATGGTGCAAGCTGTCAAAGAAGGAGGAAAACAATAGCAGGGTTCGCTTGGCGAATCCTGACGAACTCACCAGCGAACGGTGGTGAAGCTCCCAGCGAAGAGCTCCAGATTGAGACAGTGGGAAAAGGGAGTAAAATTCGCTTGGCGAAGGTTTTGGCGAATGGCTCGCTTAGCAAATGAAACGTTCGCTTAGCGAGCCCGCTATGACAGCCAAGGGCGGTTTAAGCTTTCAGAGGCACTTAAAGTGCCATTTTTCACCATTCGCTGGGCGAAGGAATCGTTCGCTTAGCGAACGTGTAAATTCCTGAATTGTATAAATAGCATTTTCACACTTTTTAGGTTATGATGTTTTGATTTTGGATAGAGAAACTTGTAAATAAAAGATCAGAGCTTATATCTTCTCATTTCCAAGGGAGAAAATGTAGGATCTTTGATTTCTTGTTGGGGAAGGATGTAATCTTTTGATACCTTATGTATTTCATCTAATGTATGTTTGTGAATGAATTCTGATTTTCTATGGTTGTTGTCTTTGATTGATTATTTGTGGTCTTGACAAAACCTTTACAAATCTTTGGTCTTAGATTTTCTTCTATCAATGAGCAAGCTTTTGACATGGTTTTGTGAGTTGATATTCATTTTATCTTCTGTTGTATTGTGTTGATTAAGTAGCATGAGTAGCATGAGTAGGATCGATACGGTATCGCGAGGATGCGTGATAATAGTGATGAAGAAGGATATTCACATTCATTGGGCAAATTAGTTGAATACATGTAAAAAAGGGTTAAGCGTGTGTACGTATTCTGATCTTGGTTTAACACGAAGCAATCATTTATTTGATATGGATGTTATAGTAATATCTATTTTGTCCTGAACTCTAGACATAGATTTAGGCTTAACACTTGCGTGAGTATCAGCTCCTAATGCTCTGTGTTGGTTTTGTGCGTGAGACATCACTGATGAGACAATACAATTGGCCTCTCGACTTTGCGTTAGACATAACCTCTGTTGTGAGTGATACGTGAGGATATTAGGCGAATGATTGATTTGTGTTTACTTGATTAGAAGAATGCATGTGTTATCAATTGATGAGATCCAATTCCAATAAGGCTCCGTTTATAATTTAGTATTTACTTTATATTTTCCGTCTTTACATTTTCCGCATTTGGTTTTGGTTCCGCTTTAAACCAAAACTTTTGAACCATGAGCTTAGAAACATAGAAACGGTCGAATGACATTCTTTCCCTCGCACTGATCCCTGTGGAGAACGATAAAACTGGGTTACCTATATATTTTTGCTTGCTGCTATTCTCGCTCCAACAAAATGGCGCCGTTGTCGGGGATCAGTGTTTAGATATTGAATCGCATCGCGATAGTTTCTATATTTTTTAGCTTTGTACATTTGTTTATATTGTATGTATTTGTTTTCTTTTATGTTTTCTTTAGTGTGATCAGGAATGATGAGAACTTCTAGATTGGTTGCTATTTGTATAAAAGTATTCAATAAAGCTTCGACCGAGTTTGGATGGATGTTGAGCGTTGGAAGTATGCGAGGTAAATTGTACTGCTTTATAGAATGTTAGATTGATTTAAGAATTTTGTGCTTTGTGCAAATGTTTATTTTTGTTTCATTTTACAACTTGTTTGAATGCTTGTTTCACTTAGGTCCAAAAGCCACAAATTGTGAGGAAACCTCCATTGTTTACTAAATGCTTGGATGACTGATAAACTTTGTTTAATTCGTTTGATTCATGCCTTATCTTTTGATTATTGTGATTTTGTGGAAGCATTAGAAATGATCAAGGCATTTGTTTATATTGAGCACAACCGTATCCAAAGTATCTTACCCGTGAGTAGTGAGAATTCGTTAGCCCTTTGAGCCTAAACAGTTTAGATCTCATTTTAGTGATGAACTTGGTTTATGTACATAATTTGAAAGTGTAGTTCATCATTGAATTTTATGAGGTTCTAAAAATTTCTTCTTGAACCTTTGAACATTGTTTTAATTTGATTTCCTTGCCTTAAAAAGGTAAGGATAATTCACTTGAGGTTTAGTTGAATTCAAGTTGGGGAGAATGAAAAAGAAGATGGTAGGTTGCTTTCAACTTTTGAAAAATTTCAAACAAGCATGAAATAAAAAAGTGTGAATATGAATGTGAAAAACAAAAGAAAAAGAATGCTTGTTTGAATGAGAAAAATAGAGTGAAATAATTATGCATAAGGAAGTTTGAGAAGGTTTGTGGTAAAGGAACGAGAATGGTGAATGAAGTTGTAATGAGTAAATATCATTTATCGGCAATTTCGATTCAATGGCCTTTAGAAATGTCCCTTTGTTGTTAACCCGACCAAGCTACAACCTTTAAAGCCCTTAGTGATCTTTTTGCTTCCATGTTTTCATTTTTGATTGTTAGATGTTGTATGAATTGATTGTTATTTGCATTGTTTGTCGGGTGAGTGAAATTTCCCCGCGGTTGCAAACGCGTCAATTTCTTCATTCTTATTTTGAAGAGGAGTGTTAGAGTGATTCAAGTATGAAAACTTAGTTGTTCTTGGAAACAATTATGGTATTTGTTTAAGAACTTAATTCTTTGTCATTGTTCGATTCTATTGAGTGGTGAATATTGCTTGTGCGCATTTTCGTGCTTGTCCGCATTTATCTTGCTTTGGTTGAATCTTATGCTTGAACAAATCCTCTTGTTTTCAAATGAGAGGCATACTTTGCTTGAGGACAAGCAAAAATCTAGTTGAGGAGAGTTGTTAGGTGCAGATTTGACCTAAAAATGACATATCTTTCTTTGCACTTTTTCTTCGCTTTTCTCATGTTTTCATTAGTTTTACTAATGATTGTTGTTGCTCTTCTAACAATGAGAATATACCTTTGGTGCTTGTAATATGTGTGTTATTGTGCAGTAAAAGGTATGAAATGATCAAAAGTGTAAGACACAAGAAATGGTGCAAGTTGTCAAAGAAGGAGGAAAACAACAGCAGGGTTCGCTTGGCGAATCCTGGCGAACTCACCAGCGAACGGTGGCGAAGCTCCCAGCGAAGAGCTCCAAATTGAGACAGTGGGAAAAGGGAGTAAAATTCGCTTGGCGAAGGTTTTGACGAATGGCTTGCTTAGCAAATGAAACGTTCGCTTAGCGAGCCCGCTATGACAGCCAAGGGCGGTTTAAGCTTTCAGAGGCACTTAAAGTGCCATTTTTCACCATTTGCTGGGCGAAGGAATCGTTCGCTTAGCGAACGTGTAAATTCCTGAATTATATAAATAGCATTTTCACACTTTTTAGGTTATGATGTTTTGATTTTGGATAGAGAAACTTGTAAATAAAAGATCAGAGCTTATATCTTCTCATTTCCAAGGGAGAAAAGGTAGGATCTTTGATTTCTTGTTGGGGAAGGATGTAATCTTTTGATACCTTATGTATTTCATCTAATGTATGTTTGTGAATGAATTTTGATTTTCTATGGTTGTTGTCTTTGATTGATTATTTGTGGTCTTGACAAAACCTTTACAAATCTTTGGTCTTAGATTTTCTTCTATCAATGAGCAAGCTTTTGACATGGTTTTGTGAGTTGATATTCATTTTATCTTCTGTTGTATTGTGTTGATTAAGTAGCATGAGTAGCATGAGTAGGATCATACGGTATCGCGAGGATGCATGATAATAGTGATGAAGAAGGATATTCACATTCATCGGGTAAATTAGTTGAATACATATAAAAAAAGGTTAAACGTGTGTACGTATTTTGATCTTGGTTTAATACGAAGCAATCATTTATTTGATATGGATGTTATAGTAATATCTGTTTTGTCCTGAACTCTAGACATAGATTTAGGCTTAACACTTGCGTGAGTATCAGCTCCTAATGCTCTGTGTTGGTTTTGTTGCGTGAGACATCACTGATGAGACAATACAGTTGGCTTCTCGACTTTGCATTAGACATAACCTCTGTTGTGAGTGATACGTGAGGATATTAGGCGAATGATTGATTTGTGTTTACTTGATTAGAAGAATGCATGTGTTATAAATTGATGAGATCCAATTCCAACAAGACTCCCTTTATAATTCAGTTTTTACTTTATATTTTTCGTCTTTACATTTTCCGCATTTGTTTTTGGTTCCGCTTTAAACCAAAACATTTGAACCATGAGCTTAGAAACATAGAAACGGTCGAATGGCATTCTTTCCCTCGCACGGATCCCTGTGGAGAACGATAAAACTGGGTTACTTATATATTTTTGCTTGTTGCTATTCTAGCTTCAACAACTGTAGATCCAGCCGCTAGGGCTATAGTGCAACGTAGGTGTAGGCAGTCTCCCGAGAAAGCGGAGGCTGCTGAAAAAGTTGTAAAAGACCTCTTAGAGGCAAATTTCATTTCGGAGGCCAGGTTCACAACCTGGCTGTCCAACGTTGTACTTGTCAAGAAAAATAATGGAAAATGGAGGATGTGCATTGACTACACTGATCTTAACCGGGCATGTCCGAAAGATGCATATCCACTGCCTAACATCCACCAACTGGTCGACAACTCTGCGGGTTTCAAATTATTGCCCTTCGTGGACACCTACTCGGGGTACAATCAAATCCCCATGGCCAAGGCCGACAAACAGCACACCGCCTTCATGACCGAGTCGAGCAATTACTACTACAACGTAATGCCCTTCGGCCTGAAGAACACCGGCGCGACCTACCAGCGGATGATGAACAAAGTCTTCCGGTGAGAGATCAGCGACATGCTCAAGGTCTACATGGACGAGGAAATGCAAAATGAGGTTCAACCCCGAGAAATGCACCTTGGGCGTCCGGGCAGGAAAATTCCTCGGTTTCTACCTCACAGAGCGAGGAATCGAGGCGAACCCCGACAAATATAGGGCGTTCTCCGAAATCCCAACGCCGAACTCAAAGAAATCGATACAATCACAAAACGAGATGCTGACATCGCTTTCCCGCTTCGTGCCCAAATCGGCACAGTACGCGCTCTCATTCTTCCAATTCCTACGCCAGTAAACCATGTTCGTGTGGACCGCTGAGTGCGAGCAGGCACTCCTCCACCTCAAACAAGTCCTTTCGCAACCCCCGATTCTTTCGCGACCAGAGGGCGGGGAGACATTATACTTATACTTCGCCATTACGAGCGAATCAGTCAGCGCGGTTCTAATCCGGGAGACCCCCGACGGGAAGAAGCCGATTTACTTCACCAACAAAGCCCTCCAAGGTCCGGAACTTAGATACCAGCAAATCGAAAAGGTCGCTCTGGCCCTCGTCACCGCGGCCAGAAGACTGCAACACTATTTCTTATCCCACACGATCGTGGTGAGGACCGAGCAACCCGTGAGACAACTCCTCGACCGGCCAGACATGGCGGGGAGGATGCTCAGATGGTCGCTCGAACTCGCCGAGTTTAACATCTAATATGAGGGGAGAAAGGCCCTGAAGGCTCAGGTGCTGGCCGACTTCATGGCGGAAATGACCCTCCCAGAACCTTCGACCAACGGATCCCAAAAGCGGACGATCTACGTCGACGAGGCATCCAACTCAACAGGTAGCAGAGCGGGCATCATCCTTAAAAATGAGGAAGGTATCTTGATCAAATTCTCCCTCACGTTATCCTTCTCGACGTCGAACAACCAGGCCGAATACGAGGCTTTCCTCGCCGGGTTACGGTTAGCTGAGGACCTCGGCGCCAAAGAGGTCAAAATATTCACCGACTCCCAGCTTGTGGCCTCCCAGGTATAGGGAGAGTACCAAGCCAAGAACGACAACCTCATCGAATACTTGGCTCTGATGAAGGAAAAGATGAAAAAGTTATCCTCGGAAGAAGTGAATCACGTCCCACGCAAACACAATACTCGAGCGAACATTCTATAGAAGCTCGCAAGCACAAAGAAGAAAGGCGGGAACAAGTCTGTCATTCAGGAGGTGCTCCCGCGTCCGAGCATCGATAAAATCGTCCCCACGGCTGGCGTGAATGCCATTGGAGACGGCCACAGCTGGATGACCCCGGTGTACGAGTACCTCAGCATGGGAAAACTACACGACGACCCCAAAGACGCCGGAGTTGTTAGGCGACGTGCCTGCTCCTATACGATTATCGAAGATAAGTTGTATCGACGCGGCTTCTCAATCCCCCTTCTCAGGTGCGTCGAGGAGTCCAAGGTCCCCAACATACTCCAGGAGATCCATGAGGGGATCAATGCACAGCACCTCGGCGGACGATCACTAGCCCGTAAAGCATTACGAGCAGGGTACTACTGGCCCATAATGCAGCAGGACACAATGGAATACGTCAAGAAGTGCGACAGATGCCAAAGACACGGGCACATGCACCTGGCCTCGCCCAGTGAGCTCAAAACACTCTCGTCCCCATGGCTGTTTTCATGGTGGGGGATGGACATCCTCGGACCCTTCGTTGTGGGGTCATACCAAAACAAGTACCTGATCGTCGGCGTCGACTATTTCACTAAGTGGATCGAAGTTGAGGCCCTGGCCAAAATCACGGCCCACAACATACTACGTTTCTACAAGAGGAACATACTTGCCCGGTTCGGCGTGCCCCAGGAAATTGTCACCGACAACGGGACACAGTTCACTGACAAAAACTTTCAGGACTTCGTCACAAAGGTGGGCACGGAGCAACACTTTACCTCATTCGAGCACCCACAAACAAACAGTCAGGCTGAATCCATGAATAGGGTGATCCTGCGAGGTCTGAACCGAAGACTGGGCGACGCCAAGAAAAGGTGGGTCGAGGAGCTACACAACGTCCTCTGGGCCTACAGAACAACCCTGCACTCCACTACCGGGGAGACCCCCTTCCGATTTACCTACGGAACTGAGGCGGTGATCCCAGTGGAAATAAGGGAACCCACGAGAAGAACTGAGTCTCCCCTCGACGAGGAGATGAACGACGAGGCCCTCCGGGAGGAGCTCGACTTGGTCGAAGAGATAAGGTCGGGCGCATCCCTCCGTGAAGCCTCACTCAAGCAGAAGATAACTTTATGCTATAACAACAAAGTTATTAAACGTGATTTTCGGGTAGGCACCCTCGTCCTACGAAGGATCCAGAAAGATTTGTGTGAAGGCAAACTCGCCGCGAACTGGGAGGGCCCATATCGCGTCCGCGTGAAAATGGGGACAGGATCCTATTACCTCGAAAATCTACACGGGGAGGAACTTGCTCGACCGTGGAATGCTGAAAAGCTTAAACAGTGCTACAATTAAACAATGCACGCGACCCATCCGCGTCGCGATCACGGGGGCGCACTAAGGTACAAGCGCGACTCCTCTCTTTGAGACAAAAAGAGAAGGGCCCATGTTGTGTGTGCGCGAGGACCCTTGATCCGACGGGGACCCCTCAACCGAGCTCCACCGTCGTTGTACCATCTAGGCAGGGCACCCAGCTCGCGATGGGAAGCCCACGTCACGAAGTTGAGACCTCGATCGAGCTCTTAGCCTCGTTGAAGGTTAGAATACAGCTCCGACCACTCGACCAGTTCCCTGCACTGTCGAGGATCTACAAAGTCGAGCGAAAACCCCCAATACTTAGATAAAAACAAAATAGACATATAATCAACATACAAACATCACACACATAAGATAAGAAAATACGATGCATCAAATCGAACAGAAGCCCATTGTTCAAAGTACATACAAAAATGTCATAAGCCCCTGGCGCACAGGCCGGGCAGAAATTGATACAAAATCATGGCACGCAGGCCGAACTAAACAAAGTTAAAGAAAGCGGCACGCGGGCCGAGCAAATAAAAGAAACTCAAACAACGACCTCCTCCTCGATCTGGGCGTCCGTCTCCCCGTCACCATCGTCGTCCTCCCCAGGTACGATCACCTTGCCGTCAACCACACGGTGGAACGGGCTGACTCTTTCAAGGGCATGCTGGACCTCCAGGTTTTCAGCATTGATCTGCACCACAACACTCTTAAAACCCACCTCGAGGCCCTCCAAACAATCTTGCTCGAGCTCCCAAACCTTGGCAATTAGAGCACCACGGTCGACGAGGCGCCTCTCTTCCGCTGTCTCATCCTCCGCTGGATTAGCAGCAGCCTCCAGCTCGGCAACCTTGTTTTGGAGACAGTCTCGCTCCTCTTGAGTTCTCTTTAACTCCGCATTCGTTTCGTTCAGCTCGTGGAGGATGCGCATGTGGTTCTCGCACCTCGTCCTGGTCTTTAGCAGGTCTCTCTCAGCTTTGTTCTTCTCCTTCTTGAGGGCTTTGTACTCGTCCTACAGCCTTTGCAGTTCGGAAGCTGGGCTTGTCTCAGCGTTTAGAACTAAGGAGGTCTCAAAAATCTGCACCATGGTCGCCATGTCGTCGGTAAGCGCTTTCCTCCTGGTTGTTCTTTCAATTTCAAGAATCGCCTGCGCCTCAGCCTCGGCCACAGCAGGGGGATTCCCTCCGAAGAAGTCTCGTTGGAGGTGGCAGGCAGGCATCATGAACTTCTCAGTGGGAACGGGCTCCTCGAGGTCCACGAGGAGAAGACCCTCAGTGCGCGGCCTCTTGGAAGAGGTCCTCTCCGGGGGGAGACTGACTGCATTAAGGAGAAGAATAACCACTTCCCCCCTCGACAGGCACCGCCGTCTGTATGACTTCCTGGACTCGGCCTTTACTTCTCTTTGCACCTCGGGTGGCTGCCAGCTTCATGATGCGCTCAGTTGCATTCGACATTTGGCCTGCGACAAGAAACAAGAAACAAGTTAGCATAAGAAAACGAAACGGGGTGAACGCCTGAGCGAAGCAGAGGGCTACTACCTAAAAACCTCATGGTTTCGTCTTTAGACTAGTATTCGAGGAGGGCTTTAGTGTTGATGAAACGGGGCTCAGTTACGACCTGCCCTCAGGCGTCGAGGATGAAACGCCCGTCCCTGGTTATACATTTGGCCCGAGTGAAGCCGGCGACATACTCTACCAGCTTTGTGAATGCCTCTCTGTCCTCGACGCACAATTCACTAGGCTTCTCAATGTAGGCCTCTGTGCCACTCTCGAAGTGCGCCTCCTCCCACTCCAGGGGGCACTTAGACTCAAATCTTTTCTCACCCGCGTCGTCGGTCACGATGTTGTAGAGTGACCCCACGACTTTGTGTGTGGCGGGCATGACGTAGTAAAACCTGTCCTTGAAGCAGTAGATGGAATCTAAGTATGCCTTAAACAGTTTCCTCGGCTGCTTCAAGGAAACCCAACTATGTCGGCTATTGTCAGTTGACCGTTGCAGATGGAAAGTACAGAAGAACAGAGGGAGAGTGGCCCCGACCCCGAGATATTCACACACGAGCTTGAACGCTCGCATGAAGGGCATCGCGTTAGGGTGGAGCTGGGAAGGCGTCAGATGCAGCCCGTTGAACACCCCCCGCTAGAAATCATTGAAAGGGAGATGGATGTCGGCCTCTTTGAACGCGAACTCGTACATGGGGAACCTTAATCCCCGGTAGCTCGAGCATATGCGATGATGTTCCCTGGGTTTAAAGACCGTCCAGTTCGCTTGTTCGATGTCCTCGACAATCGCGAAGGCATCAGTGTCGTCTAGGGCAAATCACGATTTGATTCTTAAGGGCTCTTCTCCTGCCCAATCCGCGGTCGTACGAATCGGTTCTTCCCCGGGTTGCTGTGCGGGCTCGTCCAGGTCGGGTTCGGTGTCTATCTGAATAATGCCCACGAGCCTCATGACCATTTTACCTGAAAAGCAGAGGAGCACGGTGAATTCAACTTCCGAAATCAAATCCACCCTTCCACCGCAAATCAAGTGAAAGGGCGTGGAGGGCGCCGAACAGCCCAGGTGACTCTCCTCAACAAAAAGGAAGAAACTGTCCAACCGACGAGATCTAACGTGCACGGGGCTCCTCGACGAAGCATTCATCGGCTCCCCGTCACATTCATCAGCTCTCCGGTCGCATGTCCCCGAGGCATTCATCGCAAACTTCAGTAAGCTAGCGGAATCCCCCTAAAGTCTCCGGCGCATACGCTGAAAACTTCGTGAATGAAGCCGGAAAACTCATATGCTTGCCGGAAAACTCATGAAAGTCCCCGGAATATCTAAACGCTACTTTAAGAGCTACGTCCCTCCCCGGAAAATAAACGGTAAAATCAAACTACAATACGAGGGACAATAAAACTTACTTGATGGTTAGGAGTGAGGCTGTTGGGGAACGATTGACACCGGCGGCGGCGGCGACGGTGATGTCGGGCACAGAAAGGAACTTGAAGGAGACTGATCAGTGGAACGAAAGCGTACGAATGACACGGACTCGCCACATATTTATAATCCTAACACGAGACTCGAGGCGTCTCTAGGCACTTAAGTGACCCTACTACTAGCCGCCATATGCATTGATGACTCGTGCCACGTGGCACCATGGATTCCTGTGTACGCCTCTTCAGCTCCCTACCTGCCCGCGGCCTCAACGCGTCCACTTATTCCCATCTCCCCTGCATGGTCGACCAAGATGCCGAAGAGGAACATCACCGACAAAGGGTGACCCCTGTATACCAGACGGACACACGTCCCCGCGACTCCCATCTCATCCTGTGCCCTCGACGTCCACCACCAACCCGGTCCTTCGAGCATGAATTGCACTCACTGTTTCCTCGACAAATGTGCTGACCCTTAGGTCATTACTCCGACACTTCGGAGCAACGACTTGGGGGACTCCTGTTATGGACTGGGCCGGTGCCTTCCCATCAGTCGGGCAGGCCCAACCCAATACTATGAGAGGCCCATTAAGACCCAATCCTCACTCGCGTCGAGCACGCTCAGATCCCACAAATGTCGGGCAGAGAGTACATTACTCGGGGAGATGCCGAGTACCTTCCCCGCGTACTCCTCGTGCCCTTTCCGCGGGGACATGTCAGCAGGTAACTACCCATCTCCGAAAGAGTTGGTCTACCCACTTTTTGGAGAACTCGGGGCAGTTACTCCAGTGCGAAGACCACGTGCTGGTCTTCCCTACGCCACGTAAGCCCTGACAATTATCTGCATTGGGCTTAGCAACCCAACCCAGTGTAGACGACCATCGGCCCAGCGTTGGGGCACAATATAAATATTCTCTCTCATGAGAGGGTCAAGTATTCTAATTCTTACTCTCACTTTCTGTACTTGCTTGCTCCGTTCCTAACTTTAGCGTCGGAGTATCTTGCAGGTACACCCCCCACCGTCTCATCACCACCGGAGTAGCGGAGTTCATGACGTTTGCTGACCACTAATCTACTTTCTGATCAAGTACGATCAATAATACTTAAAATCGTAACGTATAATTATAAATGTTATATGTCTTATTTTTAAAATAATAGATATTTATTTATTTTTGAAATTATATTTTTCACTTATTTATATTTAAAATATTTTATTTTATTTGAATCTAATTCATTGTAATATGTATATGTTTTAGGAGCTTGTATTTAATGCATTAAAAATAAATCAAATGCTAAAGAAATTGATAACAACAAATTTTCAATTATATTTGTTTACTGTTGTTTTAAACTTATTAGAATAATTAAAATATATGTATTTTAGTAAACGAGAAGTTTTCGAATTAAATTTAAGTTTGGTAATATATTTATATTTTATCTTAGACAATGTTAGTTGGCTATTGTGATTCATATTGGACATTTTGTCCTATTCCCATATAATCCATCTTAGCCTATTTAATAAAATTTGAAAATGTTTTTTTTAGACAAATAAAATGCTATTAGATACAAATATTTACATCTCGGATAGACCTGGCCCAAAATCCTAGAGGACAAAACAAGAAAAAGGAGAATCTCAACCCGTATTCGGGTCTACTTACTTGCATGACTGCGAAATCATAATCGATTTTGAACTCAAATGTTTAACCAGCCTTTTATGTTCGTCTCCTCTAATGCTATCGTAATCGAATTAAGCTATGCTCTAAGAACATAGCTTAAAGTTCCATGCATCAAACCCACGTTTCTGCAGTGACAATCAAACAACTCTTTATTTAAATACAAATCCAATTTTTCATAAAAGGGCAAGACACATTGAAATTGACTGTCATTTTATTAGAGAACAAATACAACTAGATGTATAAGCACAACTTACTTACCAACCAGATAACAAAATGATAACATTTTTATGAAGTCCTTAGATTTAAAAGCTTTTCAAGATCTCATGTTCGAGTTGGGTGTTCATAATTCTCAACTAGGCATGGCAAAAAAAACCCAGACCCGCCGGGGCCCGCCCGGACCCGCCCCGAAATTAGCGGGGAAAACCCGGTTTAACTGGGTGCGGGTGCAGGTGCGGGTGCGGGTAAAACCCGATTTTTTATTACGGGTGCGGGTGCGGGGGCGGGGGATGCTACTACCCGCCCCGCACCCGCCCCCCGCCCCCGCCCCGGTCTAGCTTAATTTACTTTTATATTTTATTTTAATTATTTTATTATATATTTATTAAAATTATTTTAATTTTTAAAAATAGTTTTATTAGAAAAACATGTTTATTAATTATTTTACTCTTTAAAAACATGTTTATTATTAAAATAATTAATTATTTAATTAAATTATTAATTTTTATTATTATGAAAAATATTTATTAAAAAAAAAAATAGTTTTGCGGGTGGGGGCGGGGGGCGGGGGCGGGGAACCCGTTCCCCATTGGGGGCGGGTCTGGGTGGTAGTTTTTTACCCCCGACTGGGTGCGGGTGCGGGGGCGGGTCTGTCTCTGGGTGGCGGGTGCGGGTGCGGGGCTGCTCAAACCCGCCCCCGACCCGCCCCGTTGCCATGTCTATTCTCAACTTCCGAGTTGCCGAGTTGAAGGGGAGTATTAGAGATATTAGTAGTAAATTTGAAAGTTAGTTATTAGTTATAATTTGTTTAGAGTTGTTAGAATCAAAGTTTGTTATCAGTTAGAGGATATATATTAAAGTTTGTTAGGATTGATTTTATTTTCAAATTCTAAAAGACAAATCATTAGCCTATATAAAGGTATACCATGCATACTTGTTAATCATTGAATACATAATACTATTTAAGTTAATTTTCTATTCGTAACAATTGGTCATAGTCTAAGATCACAAAAAAAGAGACACTACATCTCCATTCAAAACCTTAAGACATTAGGTCGTGGATTGCTAATGTGCGACTCACCACACTTGAACCCAACATATCAATACTTCTCAAGTAGTGCTACTTCCAAAGTTGTCAGCAAAATCTATTCTGAAACCTTCCCATTTGTCTTTCAGCTTCTGTTGCTTTGACAAAGCAGCAGCATATGATGATTTAGAATTTTTAATACTCAACATAAGCTCTTTGCTTTCAGTTATCATACTCTTAGCCTCATTTTTCACTTTCTTCTTTTCACCTTCACATCTTTCCATGCTCTCCTTCAGCTTGGTTATTTCCAACTCAATACTTTTCTTTTGCTCAACAAGAATTCGAATTCTTTCATCCACCTTTTCTCCCTCTTCCTTGAGACGCTTGGCTTCATTTTCCAACTGACTCTTTTCTTTCTGTTTTGATTCCTTTTGTTTCTTAACATCTCTCACTCGCTGCATGAGCTTTTCTTTTTGTTTCAAAGCATTAATGTGATCCTCAACCACATTTTTAGTCCTGACAAAGTCTTTGAAGAGGTTCTCAACAGAGGATGTCATTTTCTGGACAAGCTTCACAACATTAGGAGAAACATTTTCTTGAGATGCTTGTTTTATGTATTCCAAAGACATATGTAGTTGCCGTTGTAGCTCAACATCACTGATAATGGACTCGAGTGAATTTTCCAATACGCATTCAAGGTTATGCAAAGCTTCTCTTACAGCATCATCATTTGTGGAACATGTTGCTTTTGGTGAGGACTCTGGACTTCCCAACAGGATGCTCTCAAGTTCAGAAAAAGGGTCCTCATCTGATCCATCTTCTTGATCACTTTCAGGTTCGCTGAGATTCATTATTGGTGCATTTTCTTTATTTTGTTCTGGTTCACTTATCAGATCATTGGTGTCGGGAACAGTGATTTGTCCGCCTGCTATATTTGGTTTTTCTTCTGAATTCTTGGTCTCATCAAAATTATCTTGCCAATCATAGTAGTTTTCAACTGGTATGTTATCAGAAGCATTGTCTTCAACCGATGACGTTACCGGTAGATGAAATTTAGCTTCAGATTCAGATGGTATTCCTTTATTTCCTTTGCTTTTGACCTGCACAGACAAATCACTATAATAACAAAAATGATATTTTTGAATATAAAAATATTGCTTTTGTCAATTAAGACGGAAGGCAATTTTGTCAAGAAAAAAAAAGTGCTCACGACTTCTGTAGAGTTTTTGGCATTCTCCTTGCTACCACTCACAGCACTGGACTTGGTTTGTATTTTTGAAACTTTCAGAAAAGATGAAACCCGAAGTTTGTCAATAGAAAAGAAGTGACTGCAACCTTTTGAAGGCTTTGAGGTATTATGATGTCGACCTTTTCCACCACTGCTCTCTTCCAAATTAGAATTTGTCTCTGGTTCAACTATCTCTGACTCTAATTCTGTGATTAAAGACAATGAAATTGAAAAACATAGCAAAAATAATAGAGTTCAGACATATTTGAGCAAAAAAACGTCTGTTTTCCTCTATTTCTAACAAGCTCAATGCTGAGAAACATCTCTTGTGGTGCCAGCAAATCGAGCTATAGATCAAAGCTCACAAACTACATCACTATTTTGTTAACCCTAATGAGACTAGGGAAAGGAGTAAGAAGTTGCAAACCTTGTATAATGCTTGTGGAACACTTTTCAATTGGCTTCAAGGTTATCTTACGTCCTGATTCTAATTCCACTGCCTTCTTCAACTCATTTTTCTTTTCCGAATCCAAATCCAATTGCTGTAAAACACTCTGCAGTTCATCAACACATACGGGTCGTACCCCACACTCTTTAATACAGATTGAATCATCAACTTCCTCCGTACCATTAGTAACACAAAACTCGAAACAAAGCTTTGGTTCATAAAATTTGAGAATGCTGTCACAATGGAATGGATCGTACCATACATAAACATGATCCGAGTCCAGTTCTGTGACATTAGTATTAAACCTTGTAACCTTTGTACCTTCTTCTCCCAAGTCGCATTGACATTTTATTATAGCTCCTCCAGCCTTCTTCATTCCACCTGCTGGAGAAAGAACCACTGAGTAAAGAAATCCCAGTAAGTTCGAATGGTTAGGAAGTTCTATGGTAATGGAGGATTCGGTAGTAGTTTGATATTTGAACTGCCTTGGGACACTTCTTCCCGGTAGACAAGCATCAACACTGGTATAGTTGTAGCTGTGAACAGTCACACGAAGTCTTCTAACAGACACATTTTGAAATGCGGCGCTCATCATTGTTAAATTGAGACTTTCCATTAAATGCTTGAGTGAATGTCCATCCAAATTCAAGCTGTTCCTGAATGAAATGTATTTGGCATTTCCCATCATCTTTGTTGCAATAGTTTTTAAATCCGAAACTGAAACCAGGGACGTGCAGTTACTGGCATTTAACAATTTGATGAGAGGGGGGAGCTCTGGAAGGTACTGAATCTCCCTGCAATCCTTCATTGACAGAATTTCTAGCTCTTGAAGATTCCTGATGCTTTCAGGCAACCTTTTCACGTTGCTTCCGTCTAGAATTAATTCCTGTAATTGTGATAGGACACTGATGTTGTCAGGAAGTTCAAACAAGTTATTACAATCCCTCAAATGTAGTATTTGTAGGGATCGTAAGCCATTAAACAAGATATGTAGCTGCTGTTTCTTAACTTTTAGTCCACTGCCAGAAATCCTTAGCTCCTTAATAGATGTCAGGCTATGTAACTCCTTTGGAAGATGCACGAGTCTTGAACCCTCAAGATTAAGCCGCTTAAGATTGTGAGGAAGCCCAATTGATAGGTCAAGTGTTTGAATCCCTGTACTGCTTAAATCCAAGTTTTCAATTAAATCCGAGGAGACGGCAAATTCCTCAAGACTTGTGCAGCCATTGATACTGATGTTTTCCAAAAATTTTAAATGTTTCCGACCTTTAACCCTCCTAAGCTTTGTACACCCATCAAGTATCAGAGTAGTTAGAGTTTCAGCCAAAAAAACAGATGGATGAAGATCCACCAGACTTACACAACCGGAGAGATTAACCCATTTAAGTTTTGATGCCTTAGACAAATCCGGAAGCTGAACAAAATGTCTGCATTCACCTAGGTCAATCACCTCTAGTTTATCAAGGTCCTGTTAACAATTCAAAACAAGACATCAAAATGCAAAATTCACAACAACAGAAAATTACTACTTATTACGTATATATTTTCACCTGCATCCCCTGCCATAGTCGTTTAACATTACTGTGCGGCAAACGAATCTCAACAAGCAACTTGGCGCAAAAAGGTTGTGGAAGTGTCTCAAAAGGGTATCCAATCCACTCAAAGTACCTCAGTTCACTAGAAAATGGCTCAAGTACCATGGGAAGGTTGAGGTATGCATTACTACAACTCTGACCCAATGGAATATGGAATTTAAGAATTCTTAAGGCTTTCATCTTGGTGAATGCGTCGGAACGTAAATGCAAATCATTATTTTGAGACAAATCCAGTGTAATGCCTTCAATTGAACCAGTCCCCTAACAAGACAAAAGTAAACCACATCGTATTAGTTACAGTCTCTCTATTTGAAAAAATATTTTGAAAAATGACTTTGTTTCTTGCTCTCTTACCTTATTTTCTTTAATTACTTCAAGCGCTTCACTCCCGCTCAACCGTGTATGAGTTGCAGGGTTTACGCCACATTCTTTACGCATTATGTCTGAACCCATTTTTTTTAGCAAGTCGTGCATTTGTATTCTATTTCCATTTGAAATAGTTATCAAAGCCTTGTCTTCTAGGACTTCTATTCCACTACTTGCCTCCAACCCACAAGCATTTAGTATCCTTATGACATGATCTTTCTTTTCTCCTTTGAAAAAAAATGCAATGTCTAGAAATATCTTCTTCTCTAGTGGATCTAATCCATCATAGCTCACTTTTAAGACTTTCTGAATTTCTTCTTTTGGAAACTTATCGAGTTTTCTGAAAGTACTTTCCCAAAAATCAGTACTTTTGGATCGGAGATTTGAACCCAAAACTTTCAGAGCAAGTGGAATGCCTCCTGCATAAGCAACCGCCCTTTGCGAAAGATCCTCATAACCCTTTTGGGGAAGGCTTTGTTTGAAGGCTTCTAAGCTAAAAAGCTCTAGCGATTCTAGATCTTCCCATTGCTTGACCTCATATATCCTATGAACTCTTTCGCAGAGCAATTGTCTGTCTCTCGTTGTTATAATGAGTCTACTATCATTACTTTGGTCACCGAAATCCCTGCATAAATATTCAAACTGATCTACACTGTCCACATTATCAAGTATAATGAAAACCTTTTTACTTCTCAGCCTCCTCATATGGAATGTTGATCCTACAACATTAGATGGTGAAATTTCTTCCTTTAGTAGCTCAGAGAGAAGTTTGCTGAATGAATATTCTTTTGCATTAGCAAAGCATACATGGTCATATTGGGCAAAGAATTTCGCAAACAATACTTTAGCAATGGTTGTCTTTCCCATTCCACCCATACCCCAAATTCCAAGTATCTGATTACTTGTCATTAATGTTTCTACGACTCCACATAAACTTTCACTTCCAACAATACCTTCTAGTTCATTAGGGTACCTCAGTTGTAGCTTTTGCAATACATCATTCACAACGTTCTCAATGAGATTAGATTCATCCCTATCACAAATAAATGAACAAATCAAACATAAGCAAATATTAAATTTATCTATGTGACCGCATATTAAGGTTGTTGCAACGTGAATACTGATTGAGAGACGTGTTTGAAATACACATTTCAGAAACTATTAATGTTAATATTTTTCATAACAGAAGAACATTGACATTTAGAGTTTTAAAATTTAATTTTTTTATTAGAAGTATGGATCGTGACTGAAGTTGTCAGATGCAGCATGATTTTAAATTACACTGCAATTACATGTCCGATGTTGTTGCAGATGCTACTGCCGCATCAACTATCGCTATATTACTAATTATTAGAAGAATGGAACGTGACCAAAATTGTCGTGATTTTTAAATTACACTGCAATTACGTGATTTTTTTTCTTCTTATGCTCAAGGTCCAGTAGTTTTTTTTAATGAATTTCAGAACTTCAAGAAAATTTGTGTTGTTTTACGGAATTTAAGTCTCATATTGCGTTTTCAAGAAAATTTCAAAAATTAAGGTAAAAGCATTGTTTTAAATTGCAGTCCGCAACTGCAATATAGTTGGTGCGAAGGCCTCCGCAACCGCATCAGACCGCAATTGTGGTGTGAATTTAAACCATGCATCTGATTGCTATTAGAAATAACATCAAATTACATCAGACAATTTTTCCCATGTTTTTTCAAAACTCAAATTCAAAATTCAAAAACTCAATTTACTTCTTATGTAATGAAAAATCTTAACATCAAGTGTTTTTTGACATATATTTCAAACACCTCCAAATTAAAATCCATGTTGCAACTGCCGCAATATGCATCACAACAATCACAATGATTGCAATTGTAACACCCGCAACTGCATCCGCAACGCAGCTGCAATTTAAAACTATGGGTAAAAGAACACAACTTCCCTCATTGTGTTTTTTCTAATTTAATTCAAATAAATCTAAATTTTTGTGTTAAATCCTAATAATAATAATAATAAATATCCAAAAAAATTTTAAGATGACCTAAAGTTTTAGGTCATAAAAAAGAGCTTAGACTTTATATTAAATACTAGTAAATCTTACTTGTGTGTTTTGGAGTCCCATCCAGAAATATTAGCTGCTTCAGTAAGAGCAGCTTTCCAATTAAGCACTTTTTGTTTAGAATCATCACTTTCACTATTTCCAAGATCTCTCTCATGTTTAGCGAACGCTTTCTCATAACTCCCACTCTGATTTCTAATATGAGACGGATCTGTCTTATAGAAAACAGGTATAACAACTTGACCGTGAACGACTTTTCTTCTGCATTCAAGTATTTTCACAAGCTCTTCTAAACACCATTTAGAAGAAGCGTAGTTTTCTGAAAACACAACGATGGAGACGTGGGAATCTTCAATGGCTTCAGCAAGTGTGGGCCAAACGTCTTCTCCTCTATTTAGCAGGTAATCTATGTATGTTTTGATTGATTTGTGATTCAAAGCATCGTAGAGATGGCTTGTGAAACCGATTCGAGTGTCCTCGCCTCTGAAGCTGAGGAATACGTCGTGTTTTTTGCTAGAGTAAGAGGTTGGTAATAATGATGTGTTAGTGTTAGCCATTGCAAGGTCTCCAGCAAAGCAAACAAGGAGTGTGCTCTTTCTCTTTCACACTCTTTGACTAAAATTTCAACGCCTACCCATGTTTTTGTTTTTTCTATTTATATTTTTGATGAGGAATAGGAAAATAAAAACACCATGGATTATTAAAATTTAAAATGGTTAAATAGCTCTTTTCCCCATCCATATGGTTTTTTTTTTTTAAATTCTATGTAAAAAAAATTAGATAAGACTTTAGAAGATTTCATTGTTTTGTCTCCTCATTAAACTCATTTATAGATACAAATTAAAAGGGTAATAGATTTTAAACTCGATAACTTGCATCACCAACTAAGCGCTTGTGGAGTTTTAGTGGCTACTTGTCTGCATTTGTTTCTTGTGATCTCTGCAGCATTTGTTGGCTTTTTATAGTTGCTGTTTTTTTTTTCTGGGCTAGAGTTGATTCAAGTGTGTCGCATATATTTTTTGACTTTTTTTTAGATTCCCTCGACTATAGCTTGTGTGCCAGCTTCTAATTTTATGGGCCAGTTCCTGTCGTAGCTTGGCCTTGATGTGGCGGCAATGTTCGGTGGTCGCAGTGGGGATTCAGTGATTTTCTCGTTTGGTGCAACAGAGTGGCGTTAGTTTTGTTGGTCATTTTGAAATTGACTGCATTATGCAAAACAACATGGAGTTTGTTCAAGCTGGTTCTGGATCAGAATGGACACTTATTGGACTCGATGTTCCAACATGTGGCCTGCAACATCTGCTCTTTGGCAACAGACAGATTGTATTGCAGTTTGGTTCAATATTTTTCTATCCAAGATACTCACTATAACAGAAGATCTACAAGTTATGGAGATGAGTTAATTTGGATGTACTAGTGCAACAACTTAGACTACCAGGTAGCAGGAGAGAAGATAAAGTTACAGTTAAGTGAGTTAGAAGAGATACAACTTTATGCGTATGAGAATGCAAAGTTGTACAAAGAAATGACTAAGAGGTGGCATGATAAGAGGATTTTAAATCGGGAGTTCAAAGAAGGAGACATGGGCTTGTTGTTTAACTCAAGACTTAAACTTTTTCAGAAAATTCCAGTCACGGTGGTCTGGTCCCTTTGTAGTGAATAAGCTAACACTGCGGTAGAAGTGTAAAGTGAGCCTACAGGTTCGTTTATTATGAATGGGAAGTGGTTGAAACAATACACCAATGGGGATGCAGTAGACTAAGGCATGATCTTGGTTTTGAAGGAACCACCATGAGTGCTTGCACTCATGAACCGTCGATCTAAAACAACGTTAAACAAAGCATTTAGTGGGAGGCAACCCACGTTTTTTTATCACTTATACCTTTTTATGTTGGTTCTTTTTAGCACGTACCTTGTTGTTTCAAGCTCATATGGCTCTCCCTAGTGAGATCTTCATGAGTTCACTCCCTCTTACTTGCGCTAAAACATTGAGGACAATGTTTGATTCAAGTTTGAGGAGGGGGTACTTCTTTTCTTTTCTTTTGTTTTTCCTTTCTTGTGTGTTTATGTTTATGCATTTTCTTGTTCTTTAGTTGTTTCTGTTATTTTTCTTTTCAAAAAATCACTTTTTCAAAACTTTTCCGAAATTATGACCGTTCAAACAAAGTTTCTTGAAAAGCTTCAGTTAGAGGTATATAGAGTTAGAGGTATGAGAGGCTACGATTAGGGACATCGGGAAAGTTTGACAACTTAGGTATTATCTGAACACTCTTAGTTCCCCAAAGTATGATGCGAGTCCAACATGTAAATTTATGCCATAGTACTCGGCTTCTGAGAAGTACTTATTATTAGTTTATAATGACAATCTGATATAAATTAGAGTCGCATGCATGTATGATTGGTTGGGAAATAAATAATTTTAGCACCAAAATGATTAAAAAAATAGTAAAATGCAATTACACCTTCTAAGTAGGGTAACCATCACCCAGTTATTTAGCCTAATGGTGGTGAACCCCAAACATTGTCTCAAAGTGGACAAATAAACACACAAAGGTGTGTAACTTCAACGGTAAAAAAATAAAAAAATGTTGTCTATAAAAAATTCCTGACTAGTCTTGTGCATGTGATGACAAAAATAAATCCAATTGCCTTTAATTTGATTGTCCAAATGATAAGAGAAGAAAAAATCGAAAAAGAGATTTAAGCACAAAGCATAGTTGGAAAGGTGTCTGAAAGGGAGACTTAGGTTTATGGTCTTACTGTGGTTAGTGTTCTTGTGAATACATTTGGAGTCAAGTGTACCGGTAATTTCATTTTCGTATGCTTTTTCATGTACTAAACCGCTTGATCTAAAAATTTGCATAAGCAAGCTTTGTAGCTTGAGGACAAGCAACAGTCTAAGTTTAGGGGAGTTTGATAAGTGATTTTCGCATCGTCTTTACTAGTTGTCTTACCTTAGTATTTTACTATTTTTTATCTGATTTGCTTCTGTTTATCGTATTTTATGCGTGTGTAATATGCTTTTGCTGTTTTTAGGTTTTAATAAGTATCTGAGGCGAAAGAGGAATAAAAACGAGCAAAGCCCGGGAAAACGCCAAAAGTCAGAAAATCCCAGCTCAAAATCCAAAGGGCTACTACGGGTTGTAGCAACCAAGTCCTAGGGATCCAGACATTTTGAAGCTCCATTACAAATACTAGAGGCCAGCTACTGCCACCCGTAGCAGGGTGGCGAGCTATCTCTTGATTTGCTTTCTTTTTTGGATCAATTTCATCTGTTTTTGGAATTGTACATGTTTAGATATGATATTTGTGATGTAATGATTATTGATCAGTGAGATATTGGTCCAAGTTTAGAATTATATATAAAACGCACAGTTAGTTTTGAGTTTAGGGATCAAAGTTTTATTTTCTCAATTTCTACGTATTTTGTATTCTCTATGTACTCAAGTCTCCATTGGAGCACTAGATCAAAGCTTAATCAATATGGTATTCTTTATTGGTTTCAATACAATTGCTATTTTATTTCAATTGCTTACCATGATTTTTGTTGTAAATGTGCCTTAAAATCTTTGTTGATGAAGAGAAAGAAAACATATTTTAGAGATTGCATTTACTGCGAAAATCGGACGAAAAGTCGAGGAAAAAAATGTTGTTAGTGAATAGTGTTGTCTGTACGGTGAACAGTGTTTCGAGTTTTCGAGCTTTTTCGATTTGGTCCATGGATCCATGTGATTTTGGGCTTTGTTTGTTGGGTATTTGCTATTATAAATATGTAACTCTTATATGCTTGGTGTGTGACAATCTTATAGTTTACACCAACAAGGGAAAGCTAGGGTTTAAAGGTATAACATAGGGTTTCAGCTATTCACAAGGAAAACCTTAGAAAAGCAAAGGTTTAGGGAAACCTTTGGAGTTGTTTAAGGTTATTGCGAAACATTGTTACACCTTGGGTTTGAGTGATTCATATATTTAGAGTTGGAGAGGTTGGGAAACACTTGGGGTAGAAAATAGGGTTGTTCTTGGGAACCTGAAGGCGAAGGTTATTTTCTTGTAACTCATAGGCGAAGGTTATTTTCTTGTAACTCATCTGTAATCTCTTGTAACAACTTTCTGAGTATAGTGAATTAGAGAGCTGCTCTCTCCCCCAGAGTAGATCGTTTGATCGAACTGGGTAAACAAACCTTCGGTTTTTTCTTGCCTTATTCTGTTATATTATTTGTGTAGGGATTATTATTGCTGAAGACCATTTATTTTGGTTGTTATTGTTCTTTGCCTCACAAATTGATATTGAATTTTGTCGTAATTCACAACAAGATTCACAACAAGTGGTGCGGTGGGCGTGGAGCAAAGAGATATTATTGACAAGTGAGCACCATGGTTAATAGATGGCAGATCGAGAAATTTTCCGGTAACAATGACTTTGGGTTGTGGAAAATTAAGATGCAAGCAATTTTAATTCAAGAGAAGTGTATCGATGCTTTGAAGAGTGAAGTATTGATGCCTGCAGGGCTTACACAGGTACAGAAGACCGAGATGGTGGGTAAGGCCAGGAGTGTCATTATCTTGTGCCTCGGGGATAAAGTTCTAAGAGAAGTCGCCAGGGAGCAAACTGCGGTTGCTATGTGGGCAAAACTTGAATCATTGTATATGACAAAGTCTTTGACTCACAGGTTGTATTTGAAACAACAACTCTATGCATTCCGAATGGTGGAGAACAAATCCATAGTTGAGCAGCTCATAGAATTTCACAAGATTATCGATGATCTTGAGAATATTGAAGTGAAGATTGATGATGAGGACAAGGCTTTGCTCCTGTTGAGTTCATTACCCAGATCCTTTGAGCACTTTAATGATGCCCTTCTTTATGGTAAGGAAGTTACTATTAGTTTGGATGAAGTCCAGACGACGGTGAAATCCAAAAAGATTTTTCAAAGTCGAAAGATTTGAAGTTTGAAGATAGTGGTGAACACCTAAATGTGTCCAGAGGAGAAAGTGAGTGTAAAGGGATGTCCAAATCAAAGAGGTCTGACAAGTCAAAGGTAAAATGTTTTAATTGTCAGAAAATCGGTCACTTTAAAAGGGATTGTCCTGAAAGAAAGGTCAATGAAGATTCTGTTCAAGCTGTAGTTACATTGGGTGAGGAAATTTATAAGGATGCTGAAGCACTAGTAGTATCGAGTTTGGAAACTGAAGATAGTTGGGTCATTAACTCAGGTTGCTCTTATCACATGTGTCCAAGAATAGAATACTTTGAAACTTTGAAGATGGTGCAAGGTGGAGTAGTTCGCCTTGGTAATAATAAGGCACACAAGGTTAATGGTATTGCTACGGTCAGATTTAAAATGTTTAATGATTGTGAACTTCTTATTCACAATGTGAGGTATGTTCCAGAACTCAAGCGAAATTTGTTATCTATAAGTATGTTTGATGATCTAGGCTATTGTACTAGAGTTGAACGTGGAGTGTTGAAGATTTCGCGTGATGAATTGATTATTGCTAAAGGGTTTAAAATATGTGGTCTATATATTTTATAAGGTTCAAATGTTATTATTCATTCATCATTAACTAGTGGAGGCTTTCATGACAAAGAATAGCTATGAGATTTGAGTTTAAGGCATTATGAATGCCTTGAGAAAGTTTCAGAGAAGTACAATGAATTTTGCATAAATCAAGGGATACAAATGCATGTTACCGCTGAGTTGTTATTGAGTTTTTGGGGAAGAGCTGAGGTTAAAACAACTTACTTGGTTGGTAGAGAATTTCTTCAGAAGAAGAATAGTGAAAACCAAGGGAGAAACTATAATGGAGAAAACTTAGTTTGAGGTAGACTTTCCTACTATGGATGCTAGCAGTAGTGAGGGAACGGTTATAGAGATCTCTGATTATCATTTGACTCATGATAAGGTAAGGAGGATTATTGTAGCATCTCAAAGGGACAGTTATGCTAGCCTTGGATATTATATTTTTAATGTGGCTGAAGGACTACAAAATAAAAGAAGAAAAACCTTCAGGGAGGCATTTGAAAACAGGTGGAGTCAAGGGTGGTTGAAAAATCATACTTGTAGGCTTATTAAATTACCTAGGCAGAAAAGGGTAATTGGGAACAAGTGGATGCAAGTTGCGAGATCAAGATTCAAGGGTTGCTTGAATTTGATCAAAGTTATTGATTAAAGTTTCAACTTGGTAGAGAGCAGCAATTTTGTTGATTGTTAAATTGGTATCAACACGGTTTAAAGTCAAGGTGGAGATTGTTGTAAATGTGCCTTAAAACCTTTGTTGATGAAGAGAAAGAAAACATATTTGGAGATTGCATTTACCGCGAAAATCGGAAGTTTTAGAAAGTCAGACGAAAAGTCGAGGAAAAAAAATTCGGTCGGTGAATAGTGTTTTCGATTTTTCAGGCTTTTTTGATTCGGTCCATGGATCCATGTGATTTAGGGCTTTGTTTGTTGGGTATTTGTTATTATAAATATGTAACTTTTATATGCTTGGTGTGTGACAATCTTAGAGTTTACACCAATAAGGGAGAACAAGGGTTTAAAGGTATAGCATAGGGTTTCAACTATTCACAAGGAAAACCTTAGAAAAGCAAAGGTTTAGGGAAACCTTTGGTTTTGTTTAAGGTTATTGTGAAACACTGTTACACCTTGGGTTTGAGTGATTCATATATTGAGAGTTTGAGAGGTTAGGAAACACTTGGGTAGAAAATAGAGTTGTTCTTGGGAACCTGAAGGCGAAAGCTATTTTCTTATAACTCATATGTAATCTCTTGTAACAACTTTCTGAGTATAGCGAATTAGAGAGCTGCTCTATCCCCCAAAGTAGATCGTTTGATTGAACTGGGTAAACAAACCTTCAGTTTTTTCTTGTCTTACTCTGTTATATTATCTCTGTATGGATTATTATTGTTGAAGACCATTTATTTTGGTTGCTATTGTTCTTTGCCTCACAAATTGATATTGAATTTTGTCGTAATTCACAACAAGATTCGCAACAATTTTGATTATGAATATTGATTTGATTGTGTTTTCCCTTACCGTGAGTGAGTAATCCAGTATGGACTAAGGGTCATGGGGCTTATCTCATGACTATTTGTATGATCTTTCATAAATCAATTACAAGAGTCTTTTGTCTGTATTTATTTTAATACCTGAGTTCATGTACGAAAGTAAAGAGTTATCAGGTACCGATCACAGTCTGATATGATATGTATCATTACTAGAGTACAAGTTTTTAAAGAAATGAGTTCAATACAACAAATGTGCTTTGACGAGTTTGAGAAAAGTTTTAATTTTTCTAGCTAAGCAAAAGTAACAAATCATTGACGAATAATCTGGTTGTGTGAGAGCCAACAAATTATTCGTCATTGATAGGGCAACACGCTGGCAAAAGCAGGTGTTGTCCATATTTACCTATTTTCTAAAAATTGCGTCATAACTCTCGTAATAGAAGTGACCCAGATCATATGGATGTGTCCGGGTAAGAACCATGACACTAAGTCCTGTTTGTCTCCATTGTGATTTAAGTAATTTTCAATTTAGTTATTTTTCTGATAAGTGCTTTTTGTTTAAGCTGTTTTTACAAAATCTCAAATTATTGATCTCTCTAAATATACATCGATATATCGAAATTCGGTATTCAATCCATTAGTCCTTGTGGTTTGATAATCATGTACTATTTTGCACATCGTGCACTTGCAGGGTGTCAAGGATTCATCGATTCTTATCGCCTTGGAGGGAGACAAGGATTCCTTATAAGAATCTAACATGTTTTATCCGCCTTTAGGGGCTACTTAGTACAAATTTCTTTCATATAGTTTCCTGCAAAAGGGGAGATGTTCATGCAAATAATTCAAAATAATATCATGAAGAGCCTCATTAAAAACCATTGACCTCATACGAGGCACAAGGGAAAAGAATGATTCCCCATAAAGATAACTTGTCCTCACAAACGACAGAGGTATAATTCTTGCCTAAACCCAAAATAATAACAAATAAAACAAACAATTATAACTAGAGTACTTTCATAGATTTTAGTTAGGGCTTCCTTCTCTTATCTTGTCGCTGTTATGGGGAGGAGTCTCTTCATCTTTCAGAGCCACTTCCATTGGCTTGATTCTCGGGCCCATCCTATTGATGTTCATGCCTAAGGTTTAAACTTTTTGCAACTTTAGGCTTTCCACATAGCATTTCTTGGAGACTTATTGGTCTTTTTGTATGACTTCAACCCGTCCGTTAGAAAGTGGGTATTTCATACACAGTATATGGTAGATAGGGAGGCGCCCAACTGATTAAAATTTGGTCGCTGTATGATCATATTATAAGAATAAGGGGCATCTATAACCAAATAATTGACCTTGATCTGCTTGACATGTTCTCTCGCCCCGAGGTTGTCCTCGTTGTTACATAAAACTTCACTTGTACTTGCTCCCTAAAAAACTCAACTAGTGATCATTTGAAGGCTTTTAGATTACCCAAATTGAGGCAAAACCTCTTGAATACATTCCATTAGAGGATATTTGTGGAGCTTCCTTGATCTACTAATACTCTTTTGATTCCCTAGTCGTGACACTTTACAGTGATGACCATGGGATCATCGTTGTAGGGATGGACGTCTGTTGTGTCGTTTTTTGAACAAGCGATATTGACCTCTGGTGCTTTGGTCCCGTCTACCTTTGAATTTGTGGGCGATTCTTCTATAGTCAATTTCTGGCAAACATATCTCTGTCGGGAATAACTGGTCTCGCCGCCTATAGTGAATCCTTCTGTGATAGTATTGAGTGTGTGGCGCATGGTCTTCTCGCCATCTTCTTTGCACAACTCATTTCTCTTTCTAGGTTCTAGGTTTCCAGGATTGTCACGCATGTGAGGGTTGACCCATACCGGTGGAAGGAGTCACCCTTAACGTATTTCTTGAGGTGACCCTTTTGGATTAGACCTTGTATTTATCCTTTAAGCTGATAGCAATATTCTTTGTGGTGTCCTTAGACCTTGTGGAACTTACACCATCTCCCATAACCTCTACTTTTGGAGCCGAAAGTGGAGGGAAGTCGTGTAAGTGGAGAACCTTATTCCATATTTGCTCACTATGGGTGTTCAGAGGTGTGAGTTTCTCCATGTTTTTTCCACAACGCTTAAATGTTGTCTTGTCCTTAACAGGCGAGGTAGAGTTGTTTTTCTGCGGGTTTTGTGAACCTTTGGCGCTAGGAACACACTTTTTCACGTCATATGCCTTCTTCTCATTACTACTCTTTTTGCCATTTATATAACGCTCCACCCTTGTGACCACATCTCCTAACAAAGATAGTTTCCTTTGAGTGAGGGACTCGTTGAAGTGCCCTGCTTTGAGGCCCTTCTAAAATGTTCCCATAAACATTTCCTGGTTCGGGTGGATGACTTTTATCACGACTTCATTTAAACGAAGGAAATATTACCTTAGTGACTCTAAAGGACCTTGTCAGATGTTAAAAAGGTTAATGATGTACATCTTTCAATGCCGACTTGTTGCCAAATGGTGCACAAGTTTCTTCACCAGATCCTAGTAGTTGGTGATGGAGGATTGAGGTAGGCCTATGTATCATCTTAGGGTTTCATCCATGAAAGTTTCAAACAAAAGCTTGCATTTCAAAGGACCTGCCTCTCCGGTGATGGCCATATGTCTGTTGAAGGATGCGACATGTTCGTAAGGGTCACTACGCCCATCGAAATTCGCTAAGGAAGGAGGCCTGAAGCCTTCAAGAACGAGTCCTTCCCATATCTCGTATGAGAGGGGATAAGGATCCAACATTTCCACCTCCTCCATGGGGGTAACCTCATACCAATGTTGTTGGATGTGAATGACATTGTCTCTCCAAAGTTTGTGTTCTGACGCCGCAATTTGTCAATGTCAACGCGTATCGCTTCCATGGTGTATGAATCGCTGTTGCCTCTAGTATATTTCCGTGTGGGAAATTGTGTCCTCCTAACGACCATTATTGAGAAAGGCTATGATTAGGAGCTGTGACTTTGGTGATTGTCAAGGTGATGGCTTAAATTAGTTAAACTAGGGCCCCCAGGTGGGCGCCATTGTACTTGCAAAAAAGAGTACAAATGCGTAGCAACCCTATACTAGTAGGGGTTGTTATAGACTTTAGTGTTTATATAGGTTTAGAGCAAGCTAACGAGTGTGAGAAACTCTGTGTTTAGGGGTGTTTTATGTGCGTATATCAGATTGTACTCCTCAATCCTAAGGTTGAGATATTTATATTATAGAGGCTTATAGGATTGGAATTCAATGGCTCCTAAAAAGTAGTAATTGTCTCCAATGACTGTGTAGTTGCCTACCTCTCAGGGAATTGTGTTCACGATTACTTTCTAACGTGATAATGGACTGTATGCACGTCATCATCTAATGAGCGGGAATCATGCTTATGCGACATATTATGGGGCAGTGCCTAATGAGTACTGGTCTCCATATCGCCCATTGCGAGTCATTTACAAATATATCTATCAAAATTCATTATATATCTCTTTTTAAATGAAGGGTCATTTGTGAAAACATGACATATGATTTATATGAATTTTTATGAAACTTAAAAATAAAAAGTATAAGTGGAACAACATTTAAAAATAGACACATTTTATTAATTTTTTAATCAAAAATGCAAAAAGTATCAAAATTATTTAAATCTAAAATAAAGTTAATATCATAAATGAGATAAATTATAATATCAAATTTATATATAAGAAAAAAAATCAATAATACAACATATAGTAATTTTTCATATAAAAAATATTAATTTGTAAATATTTGATATTATGCTAAAGATATGAGATGGTGTGAAATAGAGATGACAATGGACAGGGTATGGGTACGGTACTATAGTACCCGTTTTCATACCCGCAGTTAAAAAAAATTTCCGTACCCGAGTCCATATCTGTTTGGGTATCAAAATTGGCATCTGTTCCCGTATCCTATGGATATATAAGTGTCCGTACCCGTATCTGTTACCCGTATTTCTAATAAAAATATATATATCAAGTATAAAATATCATAATCTTTAAGTTTTTAAAAATATTAAAAAGTTTTTAAAAGATTTTATTGTTGAATTATGAAATAAATGACCACGTATATTAAATATGTAGTAGTTTAAAATTGATATATTTTTTTTAAAATTTTATAAGTATTTATTTTTATATAATAATATAAGTTAAAATATATAAATATATATTGTGCGGATATAGAGTAGACTGGGTACTAAAGTGGTCATCCCTGCATCCATTCCTGCTTATTTAAATGGGTAATTCAATCCCGTACTCGTATCCGTATTCATTTTTAGGGATTTTTATTCTATCTATTGTGAATAATTTTCTGAATACTCAGTAGGGATGTGTCAAATTGTCATCCCTAGTGTGAAAGGGTAAACGTGGAAAACCAAAAGTTTGTTTTATTTTTCCCGAGTATATTAACACACTCTCTTCCATTCTCTTTCGTCTCTTTCTAACTCCACGGTGTAGATCCGAGGAGTTTTCCCTTTCGCTATCTCTTCATTCCTCCGCTTTCGCTATTCCCGAAATACTCTTCAACGGTCTACCAGGTTTCGCTTTTCTTCTTCTTTCTATCGTTAATGTGTTAGTTACTATGTATTATGATAAATCTGTCGCTGATCTAATTGTATCTCATTCAAAAATTTCATCTTTTAACCTACCCATCGCAGTTTTATTTGTTTTCATGCGGATTATTCAGTTTTCAGGAAAAATAATGTATTTTTTAGATTTGTTGGGTTATGGGGTGGTGAATATTTTTTTTTT